>OY728160.1:1067586219-1068829219 GCA_963277665.1 Viscum album
AGCTTATCAAAACCGCTAGATAAGATAACCAAAAGAAGCTCATTATCATGCCATCTTATTTTATTCTGTCTGATTTCATGGTTTATTTATTATGTATGTGTTGTCACGATCACATAATTAATAAAATGAACATGAATGCAAAGATGGAATAAAATAAAAAACCATACTATGCGTAAACATTATCAGAACATGGTTAATCACTTAAGCAAGCATCACTTAATATTAACAATCATGTGATAATGTGAAACTACACATAAAGGAATAAAATCCCACAATACCATATTAAGTCATACCAATCCTTCTGTTACCTGATTAAGGGAACGACTCAATAAAACTATGTGTTTGACTAACCCTTTTTGGGACACTTACTTTTATAAAGGAAGCCCTTGTGAATGGTTTCAGGTTGACTTAACCATATTACATCAAGAGAAGTAGCCCTTTCTAGACTTGGTGTAATATTGGAGGCAAGAGTTGAGGAAATCCAAGCCCGGATTTCAGGATTGGGGAGTCCACTCAACAGATCAAGGAACTGTAAGCTCACAGTTGGAAAAGACCTTCCTACCTAAATACCTATAAATAGCTTGACCAACCCTTCTTGGGGTTATGCGAAGGGAAATATGGATCCTTGCCACTAGAATGTCAATGCAACTGGACATTCTGAGTTCAATGATGAGGGACATTGGGACATGATAAAATAGTGGGAGAATTAATTAATTTATTATTTCTCATAAAAATGTAATAAAAAAGGTACTGATAAATCTGCTTTTTTAATTTTTAGAATCGAAATGACAAACTGATCAACCACATTTTCTCGGTGATCAATACTGGATAAAGACAATATCCTCACTGGTAGTAAATTTCAGGAATGGTTTAGGCGCCTTCGGGTTATCCTATGCCATGAACGAAGGTTTTACGTGCTGGAGTCCTCACTTCATGATTCTCCTAACCCAGGGGAGAGTGATGGAGATTTCCTGGACTATGATCAACATTTGATCAATGCTCTGGATGTTCAATATTTGATGCTATCATTGATGTCTAGTGATCTCATTAAGTCTCATGAAGACATGGATGCTTATAGCATGCTCGAGAACCTCCATGGTCTATACCAGGAGAGAGGAAGACATGAAAGGTTTGAGATCTCCAAGGCTCTATTTCAGAGCAAGCTTAGAGAGGGTGCCCCAGCCGGGCCTCATATAGTCATGCTCATTGGATACATTGAGCACCTGGAGGTTCTAGGGTTTAAACTCCCTGATGAAATGGGTACCGATCTTATTCTTTCATCACTCCCCCAGAGTATCTCAAACTTTGTTGTGAACTTCAATATGAACAACATTGAGAAGTTTCTGTCTGATCTTCTCATCCTCGTTCTCCATGAGGACACTGACATGAAGCGTGAAAATCCTTTTGTCGTCATGGTGAATTAAAGGAAAGGGAAGGCGAAGAGCTTTAAGCCCAAAGCATCTTCAAGGCCTTCCAATAAAAGGAATATCAAATGGGAACCAAAGGAACATGATGTTGTTTGTTTTTCATGTGGCAAGAAGGGCCACTAGAAGAAAAATTGCACCCAGCCAAGGAAGCAAGGGGAAGCTTCCGGTGCATTTGTTATCTAATTCAATCTATCTTCTTCTACTGATTGGGTATTAGATACTACTTGTGGTGCTCACATGTATATCCAAATACAAGAACCAATTAGATTCAGGAAGATTGATCGAGGGGAGGTAGATCTACGAGCAGCCAACACAGCCAGACTTGTTGCTATAGCTGTCGGGGACTATAACCTCACATTGCCCACGGGGATGGTCTTGGTTTTAAAGGGATGTTATTATGTACCCTCTGTAACCAAAAACAATATTTCAGTATCCAGATTAGATACTGATGGATTCATCTTCAAGTTTGGAAGTGGATTTTGCTATTTTTATAAAGATAACATTTGTTTTGGTAGGGCACATTTATATAATGGCCTTTATGTGTTAGACTACACAATCCAAGTAATGGAAATCGATAACAAAGTTAATTCACATGACTCATACCACACCCAAATTTGGCATCACCGGCTAGGTCATGTCAATGAGAAACGAATGAGAAAATTACATCAAGATGGGTATTTAGATTCTTTCGAACTAAGACCACTTGGTGTATGTCATACATGTCTACAAGGAAAAATATACAAAGCCCCATTTAGTGGGAAAGGTGAAAGAGGTAAAGAGATTCTATAATTAGTTCACCCAGATGTGTGGGGACTATTTCCAGTTGAAGCAATGGCTGGGTTCTCATACTTCATAAATTTTACTAATGATTTTAGAAGATATGGATATATATATTTAATCATGTATAAGTAAGATTCTTTTTATTGGTACAAAGAATACAAGAATGAAGTCGAGAACCATATTGGAAAGAAGATTAAGAAACTCCACACAAACAGAAGAGGAGAATATCTTAATCAGGAATTCATTGATTTCTTACGGGAGTTTGGGATTATATCTCAACTCACTCCTCCTTACACGCCAGAATGGAATGGTTTAAGAGAAAGGAGGAACCGCACCCTGTTGGACATGGTGAGATAAATGATTAGTCATGCGAGGCTTCCATTATCCTTTTGGGGATATGCATTACAAACAGCAGCGCACATACTAAACCAAGTACCAACTAAATCGATAAATGGTATTGCATACGAGTTATGTAGTGGACGCAAATCCATGTTATCGAATTTACATTTGTGGGGTAGCGAAGCATTTGTTAAGGTCTCTTCAGGTAACAAACTTTCATCCCAAGGCACAAAGTGTATCTTTATAGGATATCCCAAGGAAACCAGGGGATATTACCTATACAACCCCTCAGACAAAAAGTTTATAGTGGCAAGACACGCCATATTCCATGAGAGGGAAAACATCTCCAAAAGAGATAGTGGGAGCGAGATAGACTTCGATGAATTCGAGGCTCAAGATACACATGAGTTGGTACACGAAAAGATTCCACAAAGCCCCGTGGAAGAACAATATGTTCCAGAGACAGAAGAATTGTGTAGGAGCACGAGAGAGGTAAGATAACTAGAATGATATGGTTTTCTTGTCACCGAGGATGGTGAATCATTATTGGTTGACAATAATGATCCTCTTACCTACAAGGATGTAGTTGAAGCCACAGACTTTGCCAAGTAGAATGTAGCCATGAATTTTGAAATGGATTCCATGTACCAAAAACAAGTCTGGATTTTGGTAGATCCTCCAGTTGATGTAAAGAATATTGGTAATAAATGGGTATTAAAGAAGAAACTAGACATGGAGGGGCAAGTCAGCACCTATAAGGCACGACTGATTGCATATGGTTTTAGACAACGTCAAGGAATTGACTATGACGAATCCTTTTCACCGGTTGCGATGCTGAAATCCATCATAATCCAATTGGACATTGCTACTTACCATGACTATGAAATTTGGAAAATGGATTTCAAAATATATTTCCTTAACGGGAACCTCCAGGAAGATGTCTACATGACACAACCTGAAGGGTTTGTGACTCCAAAGGATGCCAACAAGGTATGCAAGTTGCAGAAATCTATTTATGGATTAAAGAAAGCATCAAGGTCATGGAACATTAGTTTTGATGAAGCTGTTACGGAATTTGGATTTTTTAAGAACGAATGCGAGCCTTGTGTCTACAAAAGGTTTAGTGGAAGTGCAGTCGTTTTCCTAATAGTATATGTTGATGACATATTGCTAATTGGAAATAAAGTACCTGTATTACAGTCTGTGAAGGCATGGTTGCATAAATGCTTCTCCATGAAAGACTTGGGCAAGGCGGTATATATTATTGGGATCAAGATCCATCGTGATATATCCAAGGGAATGCTGGGTCTGAGTCAATTTACATACATTGACAAGATACTGAAGAGATTCAGTATAGAACAGTCTAAGAAGGGATTCTTTCCAGTGTCAATGGCATTCATCTTTCCTAGAAAATGTGTCCGCAGACACATGAGAAAAGAAAGAGGATGGAAAGGATCCCTTACACATCCGCGATTGGGTCAGTCATGTATCATATTCTACGTACGAGGCTAGATGTTGCTTACGCATTAAGTGTGGTAGGCAGATATCAAGATGATCCAGGAGACCGTCATTGGGTGGTAGTCAAGACTATCCTTAAGTATCTGAGGAATACTAAGGATATTTTCCTGGTTTTTGGAGGAGATAAGGAACTAGTCATCAGAGGACATGTAGATGCTAGTTTCTAGAATGATCAAGATGACATGAAGTCGTATACTAGATACATCTTCGGTTTGAATGGAGGTGTAGTGAGCTAGAAGTGCTCAAATGAAAGTGTGGTGGCAGATTCTACAGCAGAGTCCGAGTATATCGCAGCTTCTGAGGCAGCTAAAGAATTAGTATGGATGTGAAGCTTCTCCCAAGTGATGGATGTAGTACTGAGCAATAAAGATCATATCACACTCTATTGTGATAATACAGCAGTGATGGCACTTGCAAAAGTTCCAAGGACACATTAGCAGACACATCACATACTTTGGAAGTATCATCTCTTGAGGTATTTTTCTAAGAGAGGTGAAGTTGCAGTGAGCAGTATTTCCATGGAAGACAATGTGGGGGACCCCTTGACTAAAGCCTTGACTCAGCAGAAACATGATCATCCTGTGAGGTAAAGTGGACTAATATTCATAGGCAGTTGGATCTAGTCCAAGTGGGAGTTTGTAAGGTTTGGTGTCATGAGAACCAACTATTTTTTACTTTGAGTACATGAATGTTCACTTATTATATATTGTTCATTGTTCTACACAACTATAATATAATAATATCTCGAAATATTTGTTGCATTGATAAGGTAATGGAAGATCCCTGCTATGATGAGAACCTTGAAATGATATAATAATAATCTTAAATAAAGTTCTACGGTTGGATGACATACTATGATAGGACATATATTATACTTACCATCATGTGAGAGTACTCGTAAGAAGACGAGACTCTCTCTCCTAGAGTTCACACTTGGTAATCTCCAAGATGAGAGATTGTGAGAACAGACCCGCCAATAGCAATTCTGCATGTCTTGGTGTCATCAGATATTGTTATCTACGAGTGTGTGTAATCGTCATTAGACTGGAATATTATCATTAACTCATGTCATGACTCTCTCACTTAGATTTACTGATGAAAACCATCACATAGACAGTTGGCAGGAAGTAGGGTACGTTGGGTGCGTCACGAGTGACATGTTGTTAATGGATAAGTCGAGGAAGGATTTGTCCCTTCCATTTATGGAAGTTGATATCTCAGCCCTTTCATTGAAATAGAATAATCACATTAAATTCCATGTCCATGGTGTGAACGACGAGTTTATTTTAGGTAGTCAAAGAATTATTGAACAAGCATAGAGGTTTATGAAACTTCCATGAAAATTGATTGATGAGATGTTGAGGCAATAGGATTAAATTACAAAGTAATAATTTGTATGAGGTGATACGTCAATGCGGCATCAACTTCTTTCTCTTGGGTGCCTTGAATTGTTGCTATACAGTAATCTTGGACTTTAGGCATGCCCACCTAATGCCAACAAGAAATAGGCCTAGAGGGTCACTCACTAAGTGTATCCATGTATCTCAAGTTGAATAAAGATTATTCCTGTACGTGGTTTAATAATTATTCAAGGAAGCCTTAGTTGTTTTAAATGATGGAGGAAAAATAAAATAAAACAAGTACACGCCATGTATTATTAAATGTACATGCCATGTAGTTTTATTTTATAAAGGAAATGAATAAATGAAAACAAGATATTCACGCCGTGTACATTTAATGTACACGCCGTGTAGTTTTCAATGAAATACAAGTACACGCCGTGTATTTATTATTACACACCATGTTGTTTTTCCAGTCCGGATTTTGAGGATATTATATCGTTTTATTAAATGATATTTATTATAATCAGCGTGAGAGCATGTCAAGGAATTAATTATTCGAGATGAGGGTTTTTAATAAAAGTTAATGAAATAAATGAAATGTGTAACATGTTTATTTATTTTCAAAACTCTATAACCTCAAACTCGATTATAAATATCCTCACAATCCCAACACTTTTCCTACACAAGAGAATCGTTGTGCACAACATCTCGGGAGAATTCATTCAAGGGTGAAAGAACCTCTTCCTCCAATAACGCACTCTGGACCGAGAGAGATCCTCTTCCATCGGATCAATACATCTAAGGCAGACAATGCAAGAAAAGGCTTCTCAATGCTAGCACCTAGAGAATCCTTTGGCGACGTTCAGAGATATGAGGTACACGTGTGGATCACTGCTCGAAGGAGTCTACACTTGAATTCTACGACGCAAGGATAGATCACATCGACTACGTCATCAAGAACTTCAATGAAGAAAGAAAAACCAAAAGATATTTCTTTATAATTAATTAAATTAATTATAATCAACCTATAATGATCCTTGTTTTTGGTTCCGAGACAAACCATATTCATTGTCCTTTTCTGTGATTCGGTCTATGGAGACTGGCATTTATCGTCATATTGATCCCGGATTGATCATTGCTAATGACAAAAAACCAAGTGGGCACATCCACCCATGCGCTTCCGCTGCGCCCGGAACCTTCAGTCATATGGCTCCATATGATGAAATGTTTGGAATGTGATTATAACTCCATGAAATTAGGATGATGTTGGTGAATAAAAGCTACTTGGACCCGATCTTGGGTAAGAGATGGTATATATGGTCCAAGCCTTCCAATAACACATCAAAGATGATCAGAATTGGAAAAAAAATATCACAAAAACCTTCAATGCGACATGGAGTTTGACATTAGAGATAATGTCTACATATTAATATCACCATGAAAGATGGTCATGAAGTTCAGAAATAAATGAAATCTAAGACCATGGCACATTGTCCCCTTAGAGATCCTTGATCTCATAAGCGTCTTGGAATATTAACTTACACTTCCACCGAATATGGATGAAGTGAATGATGTGTTCCACATATCAATACTGAAAAATTTCATAGTAGATCCCTAATTTGTAATGAATTCAAATGTGGTACAATAGGAAGATGATCTTTCTTATAAGAAGTATCTAGTAAAGATTCTGGAAATTAGAGACAGGGTTATACACAATAAGACAAAAAAAATTCCAAGTGTTTTGGAGTATCCATAAGTATGAAAAGAAAATATTGGAGCTGGAGGAGGTGATTAAGTATAAGTAACCTCACCAATTTTTAAAAAATGAATTTTCAATTTATAAGTTTACAAATGGGGGAATAATGTAACAACTCAATAATTTATCAGTTGAAATTCCCATTTAATAACTATGTTACAAAAAATTCACATTACAAAAAAATCCAAATCATGTTTATATGAACTAAAAAAAATTATGTGACCCTTATAGAATAGTTTCAAAATATAATATTTCCAATTATGTGATTTGAATTTTTCAAATACGACATACATGTTTGTGATCAGTAAGGTATTTTGATTCTGATAGGACAAACATAATTTTTTTGAATAGTAACATACACTTATGAAAAGTAATGTTACCATTATGAATTGTAATGTTACGTATATGATTATAAAATCAGCAATGAGAATAGAAATATTACCAATGGAAGAATAAATAAAATTTAACCCTAAAATAAGTGAAATTACGATATAATTATATCATAGTAGAAGTAAAAAAATATTATAAAAACTATTAATTATGAGTTTTTCTTTTTGAATGTAATTAATATTTAATTAAAATTTTATGACTAATTATATATTTAAAAAAATGAATAATTTTTTTATTTTATAATTTATAATTATAATATAATTTTATGACACCTTAAATATTATATCAAGGTGTTATAAAATCAGTTATAATTTTGAGATCTATATTTTGCAATTAAATGAGGATTTTTATTAATAATTAAATTATCATATATAAAAAATTATTTTCATAAATAATATATAGTTTTTGAATTCTACATTTGAAAAATGTTTAGGGTAATGTTTTTGGATTTTTCATAAATTATTGACATTTTGGTGAATAGTAAAATACGATAATTTATAATTAATACTAAACACCTGAATTTCAAAGTCATGCATGAGTCATGGATGATGTAAGTGACCTTTGGTTTGAAATAATAATAATTAATAACTATTTTTATCACAGAAATAGTTATTATATTCTACATGATGAAAAATAATAATTTAATGATAAAAAAATAAGAAAAAACCCCTCTCTTCCTTAATAAATAAACCCCTAACTCACTCTTATCCTCACACCTCACAAGATTTGAGAAATTATTAAATTTAGTCCAATAATCTTCCCTAGCACATCCCCCACATCCTTGAGCTATTGGTCTCATAAAATTCCATTCCAAGGTTCCTTGAGAAAGATATCAATAGTAGAATTCAATAGGTAAATCCTATAAATTTTTCATTTAATTTCCTTGGAATTTCAATTTCATTTCGTTTTTCTCCTCACCTACATTCATCCAAATGAAATGACATCTCTTGTAAAATAAATATAATGGAATAATATAATGTTAATGGATGATACAATATTAAACTCTTCCCTCTATACATTTTATCATTAAAATGAAATTGCCTCCCATGATGTGTCAATTTACCGACATTGTGGGTGATACACGTTAATTTTCCACAAACACATTCAAGGTTGTTAATAATAACAATAAATTTTTTAAAATATTTTTGAAATTTTGTTTTATAATATTTTTTATATTTTGAAAATATCATATACTCGTAATACTAAATGATAAAACAAAATGAGTTTATTGTGTTCAAAAAACAACCATAATTAACCTAAAATCACCATCAACAACTTCTATCTAATGAATCATCCTAATATTATAAAAAAAATATTTTATAATTGAATTTATGATTCTAGAGTATCATTAATAATGTATAATAACAAATATGGATGTTCATCCTCATTATAAATAAACATCTTTTAATATATATAAAATTACCGAATATGAAATCTATTAAAACAAACACTCCTGAATGAATAAATTAAACACCATAACAGGTCCAAATGACCATAAAAGAACACAATTAATCCATAATTAATATGTTTCATGTATAAAATGTTCATTAATTTTTTATTCATAAATTTAATGCGATTACACAATATATTTAATTGAATAATGTGTTCAGACATGAGGTAAGGAGAATTACTTATCCCAACGCTCTTTCTTTGAGCTTTCGTTATTTCTCCTCATTTTCAGCTTTTTATTCTTTGAATATAATTTTCTCCTAATTTTCATAAATTTTCTGTTATATTTATGTTTAATATGTTAGTTTCTAACAAACATAATGTTTTCCAAATGAACTCTTTTTAAAAAAAACACACCTTCTACATCACAAGATTGTTCCTTCACTCAACGTTGGTTATTCTTATATTAAGTATGATATTCCCACTATCATTTAGGAACACCATTTTTTTAATTTATTCTTGTTAAATGAAAGATATTTCATTCAATGTGTTATGATATGTTCAATATTGGAATATTATATATGTTGCATGCATGATAATTTAAATGTAGGTATGTCACGGGAGCACCTGGAAGTATATTATGCAATTAAAATTTTATTTTGTGATGTGTTAACATAGAATTATATAATTATCTAATGAATTTGGTAATATAAAGAAACTAATGTGTAATGTGAAATATGTGTAAACATGATTCTATCACTATTCAAACTATTTGTGGTTGTTAACCAATAAGGCATCATGTTTTTTTTGAATTTCCACAATACATTCCTTTATATAATGTTTTATCTCGTGATAATAATTAAATGTCTATGTTATAATGATAATTATTATGTTCACCCCATGATCTATTTTTTCTAGTTTTTATCTATCCTTTTTTTGGTCTTTTATCTCACCCATTTTTCATATATATCACTTGGTGACTATTGGTACTAAGGAGAATCAAAGGGACAATAATAAAAATGAGAAGAAGGAATTAAATAAATATTTCTGTTTTATGTTTTATGTTTTATATGTTATTTATGGTCTTAATTTTTTCATGACATTAACTATTGTATCCTCTTTGTGTAATGTTTTAATTTTATTTACCACCAAAATTATGTAATAGTAATGGAAGAAATGTAGGATCTTAATAAAATACTCGTGTCTTATTTTTATAATTATAAAACCAAAAAAATCAAAGATATTAAATAATCCTATGATGAATCTCTATAAACAGATCTTATATATACGAAATTTAATATATAACCATTAATAATACACAGTTGTTATTTTACCTTCACCATCAATCAGAAAAGATTGGATTTAGTGGGTATTTAGAATAATATGTAAATTCAAAAGTCCAGTTGAAAAATATAAATCCATATATGTAGCTAAGGGGTTTACTAAAAGAGAATAAATCAATTATTTCAATACATGTGATCTTATGGTTACTAGTAATACAATTAAAATTCCTCTCACTTTGATGTTAATATATTGTTTTAAATTTCACCTAATTAATGTTTTTAAACAACAGTTGTCAAAAAAAATTTATATTAATATATATATATGTGAGTGTGTTTATAGAAAAATATAAATCATTATCATTTCGTGGAAATAAATAGAATATTTTTAACATATTAAAATCCCTATATAATTTAATTAAATATCAAAACAAGAATGTATTTGAAGAAATCCAATTGTTGATACCCTATTAAGAGGTAATATTTTTAAATGAGTGTTTTTATTTTGTGTCTTGTATAACCACATTCATTTTTATTAAAATAATCTAATATAAATTCCTTATATTTATCCAATGTGGATATTTTTTATTTAATGTTAATTAAATAATACATCCTCCACATCCGTCAACTGTCTTATGAAATTATCATTCATGTGCACGATTGACAACTACATCACAAATCATTGTCATTCGTTATTCCATTTCCACCATTCACATATGTGTGATGATGAATATAAAGTATATACATGATATTTATTACATAATTAAATCAATTTATCCATTATATTATATACATGTTTTTAAATTATACTATCTATATGATATCATAATGTCGCTCGCGTGTATGGAGAACAATTTCCTTGCGATGTAAAATTCATTGTTTTTAACTAACACTTTATATGGAATGTAGTATGGTTAATGTTAATTATTATGCACGATATACGTGAATTAATTATGATATTGAAGAAATGTTAATTATTATGAATTTATAATATATATTATTTTATTTTTTTACATTTTCACATGATTAATGATTATTATATCATTCCTGTACACATGGACTATCTTTATCATAAAGCAATCTGACTCTCTTTTAATCGTTGCACCACATGGATGATATGTATAAGATTATTAAATGAAATAATATGATATATATATATATATTTTATTAATATCATTTCATGATGACAAAATATTACATTATTTATTTCCATAAGGACAATTGGAAAATAGTAACTTTACTCTTGCGTACTAACAACATTAAATCTTCAAATTCACAACCTAATTTATTTTTCATAACCATAATTCATAATTGGGTTTAAATTTATAATATGTATTAAAATAATATTATTATATCATGATTATTATTTTTAATTGATAAAATTGGTTGAAATTCCCAATGACAAGATCATTCAAGGAAAAACACCATGCAAACATAATGAAATTAACCCCCAAAATAATAAATAAAATTAATCAATATTAATGATCAGGAGATTTTTTGGCATTTTAGGATCATATATTATATTATAATAATTAATATGGTTTAATATAAGTAAATAAAGTGTCTATGACTATAATAAATTAGGTTATGTCATTTTTAAACAATAGTAATGGTGAGGTAAGAAATTTTATCTCAATTTCATTTTTTTAAAGATTATTGTAATTTTATGCTTCGAATTTATTTGATATGGTGTATATAATGACCATTGGAAATGTAATATCTTGAACAATTCAATTTTCATGGAATATTTTGAATCAATTTGAATTATTTCATCTACAGGTATTTGAATTACGATTTATCTATTCATAATGAAATTTCATAACTCAGTTTGTTTTTACTACACTTTTTTACTTATTCATTTTCTTTGATATTAATTATTATGTTTGCAATTATATATTAATATATATTTTTTATATTTTTATATTTTTATCTAGAATTAATATTCATATACATAATTTATTCATCGGTTAATTCTGACATCCATATTATTATCTTTTCAAGGGTTTACATCACAACAAGATATTAATTTTTATTTATTATACATGAATTTAAATTGAAGGTAATAATTTGATCATAGTTTAATAAACTAATAAATTTTATTCTACCTGTTTATTCATTAATTTTATCATGTAATATTACCACTTTAATAATCTATAATACTTAAAACTGTTTGGAAATTATTTTCAATAAAATATAATATTTTTTTTGGAACTACTATCTCATCCAACCCCATTATTTCTATAAATATTTTCAAGGAATTTTTTGATGAATTTGGAATTGATTATTTTAATTAAATTTTACCTATTTATACTCCTCACTATTTCATTAATATATCCATCCTATTTTTTTTCAAAAAAACACTTGTATGGATTTTATAAAAAATGTGAAAATAATATTGGTGTTACCATAATAAATATTTATCAAATGTATAGCCTTCATGTCCATGAAAATTTTCAATGTAAATATTCAAAATACTCAAATATTAATATTTAACTAAAATTATTTTTAATATGATATGTGAAATTTTTTAGATAGTTATGTCCAATATGATATGAATACGTTCATTATGATGTATTTTAAATATCTCTTTATTTAATATATACCCAACTTTTAAAAAACATTGTATTTTACAGATACTCAATTTTGGATATGTTTTATAGATACCATCCTTATTAATCCTCTATAACATTTACAATTATTGACCAATGATATTATTGAAATTTAGTTCACTGATTTATTTTTAAAATTATAACTAACTTGTGATTATAAGAAGCCAAATTTACAAAGATTATCAATGTCAATTATCACATACATTATTATATCATAATATGTATATCATTTTTTATATATTATTCTACATTGAATGTCATTCTTTATTTGTGGAAATATTGAAAAAAGTATATTATTAAATCAATAATTATATTTGATGAATATGAAATTTTTAATGAATTAAATTTATTATTCGATATATGAGGAATGAATTAGACATGAATGAATTGGATGGGTCCAAATTTATAATATCCAATCGATGTATAAGTATTATAATGAGGGTAATTAGTAAGCTATACTAATTTTATTTTCACAAACCTAAATGGATTGTACCTATCATTTTTAAAACATATTATTAATGGACTTGATTGTAGAAGTATCAGGTGGCCTAGAGAGATAATATCAAATAATTAAGAATTTACATCAATATGAAATTAGTTATTGTTATCCATGATATATTCCAAAATATGTTATTTTTTGAATCATTACATTATTAGTTATTTATTAAATGTATTTTTTCATTAAATTCTTTAGAATGCCATATTAATAATTTCTTATCTAATTATGATATGAATGTAATAGATTAATTGGAATGTTTTTTTGTTATTTTACATTCCATGTGGATTATTATGCACGATATTCGTGATTTGATTTTGTATCTAGATAATTTTTATACACATTTGTTTAATTATATGACATTATTGTATAGATATTGACCTATACATGTAAATTATTTTTTTGATTCCTAATTTCATCAATAATACTTATCCCTTAATTTTCATTTTATCTAAAAAATATTTTCTTTTTGATATCAAAAATTCAATGACGCGTACTATGGTTGATATGAAATGAGATTGTATATGGAATAATGTTACCATAAAAATGTATGTTTTAATTTCTTTTATCAAATGTTATAAATGATTATATTATGTAACTACTTTTGAAAGACTACTAAACTATTCTTCCATTAAGGATCTGATTCCAGGAATATTATGAAACTTTAATAACATATACAGTAGCTCTGGTATATTGGGTTAATGTTTTCTATTATTAGTACAAGAGGGAGGTTTAGAATAATCCTTTGGAACTTGATTTCGGAAATCATTGATAATAGAGCATAACACATGGATGTATATTGAGTATAAATATATAAGAACATTAAAATGTTTTTTATAATATATATTATAATGTTTCTTCTTTATGAAAATTAATTATAGGGAACTACAGGTTGATGTGGTTCTAGAATAGAGATACCTGGATGAAATAAAACATAAATGGATGCATTTGTATAGACATAATGATCACATTTAACAAGAAAAATATCCTTAATGCACAACTAATTCAAAAGTCCATGGTGACTTCATTATGTTAATTAAAAATTTCATTAAAACACATTATTAAGGATTTTAAAAAATGTTGACTATTACACACCCACAAAAAAACTAAAGTATCATAGATTAATAAGAATGTGTCTCAATGAAATGAGAAATTTTTTTATGATTTTAAAATAAAGGAGGAATGAAATGAATTTCCTAGGGAATGTGAATAATAAGGTTGTTGGAAATAAATATTTTCATAAGGATTCATTTATAGTTCATTGACATAAATGTGGGGTACCTGAGAACTATCTAAGCAAATTACCACATCTAATTGTTAAACACGAAAAAAAGAAGGAATAATGTGGAAATAAAATACATGAAGTATTTATAAATTTGGAATTAAGAATTAAATTATAGGCGTATTTATACTAATAGTTTTTATGTGATAGAAATTATGAAAAACATGAAGAATGTATAAAATTAAATAAAAAATATTCTTAATTAATATAATATAATTGGATACAATCATTGGAATATGAGTTTATTATTGATCCTAAGTAAAATGTATTAAAAAATTAAATTTTACAGCGCATGTTATTAGATCACACCACGATTAAGGATATTTTAGGAGAAATATATGAAAAATATATGTTATAGTTGAAATGTATTTTGGGGAATAATTCCTTAATATTTTATAGAAATAATTTTTAATGTTATTGGTAATATATATGGATTATATTATCAATAATATATTCATAACAATATTAAACAATGTATTTTAGACATATAAAAAATATTTCATTAAAAACATTTAATATTTTGTTATTTGATGTATTAATATAATTCAATGATGAAAAAATTTTTATTTCAGATATTAATATAAATTTAATTAATATATACATATAAAGAAAAACCCACATATCATGTTTCATCCTGTCATGTCCATCATGGACGTGGGACTTGAACCCATGATCGTAGTACAATAAGGATTTACTTCCTACCACCATAGTACATTTTGAAATAATTAATGTTGCATTGTTTCAATTTAAATGATTTTAACATTAAATATTAATGATGAATGAGTGTTGTCACCATTGTGTTATAGTGATTTGTGTACCATATAACAAAACTCAAGCTATCAATATTTGTTTTGGAGAATAGTTATAAACATATTATAAGGCTTGTTACTATATTATGAAACATACGATCCATTAAAAGTGAATTTTACTATAGCTCATATAAGAAAATATTTGATACCCATTTGATAGAGTATGGTATGAATATGATATTTATTGATTTATAAAAGGAGGGTGAAATTGTTTTGATGAAATTGAAATGAATTATGTAAATATATATCATTATATTATTTTATAGTAAAAGAAATACTAAAAATTTGGAAATATACTATGAAAAAAATGATACCATATTACATAAATATCCAATGAACTATATTATATTTTAAATAATCACTAAATTAGGGTTTTGAGGCCCTCATCCTTAAATTGATCATCCACATCCTTATAATCAATGAACTCAATCATTCTCTAAAATAATTTATGATTTTCTTGCATAAATATATATTAAAATTCCACAAATGTTATTATAATTAGAAACATAATTATTTTTTATTCAATATGATATGTTTTACTTCTCTTTTTCACTTATTAATAGTATATTATACTAATAGTTTTTTGATGTCACTATTCAATAAATAAATTTTCAAATATCAAACCCATGATAATGAGACCATTTTTAAATTACATGGATTTTAATTATTTCTGATTGGATGAATGTAACTTCTTGAAAATGTGAAATATTATCATTTTTGGGTATGTTATATTACACATAACACCTATTTTTTCTTTAATTAAATGTAATTATTATTTTCATCGATAACAAGCATTACATGGAAGATCGAGTTTTACTGAGAACAATATACTACTAATATTATCATTTAATATGATTGTAATCCCATAGTTGTTTGAATGTACAGTATGAATAGAATTCAAGAACATATTAAAGTATATATTTCATAAATTTTTATTAGTTATCTAATAAATATAAAAAATAATATTTATTTAAATGATATAGAAATATTTATATATACCATAATTTTTTCTGAAAGACTATTTAGTTACAATTTGAAAACATAATTTAAATTATTTATCCGCAATCAATAAATTTATATTAAATTTACATGTATATATTCTTAAAAAAATAAATAAATTATCATATGGTTATTTGTGTACATTTTTTGAAGGATTATTTTTTTGATGAATAATAAAAAATACATTATTTATATTTAAAATTGTATATTCATTTATATTACATATATGGATAAATTATATTTTAAATTGTCTTTAAGGATATATTATTTTAATAATATATATATTAATCCAAATTAGTCCATTTTAATCATTTTGAAATAGAATTATGATATAAAATCACTGTGAACTCGTGAATAATTATTCATGAAAAGACCCACTTTCCTAGCACAACTACGACATTAATTTTAATTTAAAAATTTCAAATTATATTTTTGGAATATATGAAAATTTTTATGTTTTCATAATAATTATTATTTATAATTTACAAAAATTTCAAATTAAATTTTCACCCAATTTATTAGTGAAAATAGTAAATATGTATTTTGGTAGTTAAAGTAACAAATTATTTATCGGGGATTAATATAAAAATATTACGGTTAACAATGATTTACTAACATTTCCAACAAAAATTTAATGGAAATATTTTTACCTTATCGATTATATACTATAAAATGACCCATTATGGAAGCATTTTCAATATAAAAATATTACTATAATTGAACGTATAAACAAAATTACTCGGTTTCCACTCACCACACTTAAAAAAGGGCATCCCTTATCATTTTCAATTCACACATTAAATCCTATGTTGTTCATCCAAGAAAAACCCATATAACCTTAAAATTTATATACTCTAATTATATAATCCATAGCTTGGGCATAAATCTATCCGAAAATGTATTGGGTGGAAGCCAAAGGAGAATACCTGAAGATATGGTTATATTTATCAATGAGCATTTTAATTTTATTTCTTCCACCACCTACATAAATTATTATTTAAACATTATTGTATGATAAAATTATAATATAATATATAATGAGTTTTTGGTTTTTAATATTAATTACCTATAGAAACCTCTGCAACCATAAAATAATTTATGAAATCATAGTTTCATTGTATTATGATCTACCACATCCAAAACTGATGTCATTAGTTATTTAATATCCAACATTCATAATTGGGTGTGATGATGATTATATTATATATATATATGATCTTTATATAATTATAAATCATATGGATTAATTTTAGAATATATATATATATATATATATTAATTCCATTCCTTAGAGGATATAATAATTTTACCCGTGTGTATATTGGAGCACCACATCAAGAGGAGATATGATTAGTTTTCCACTAACACTTTTGGTGAATGTAATGTTGATAATGTAAATTTTTATAGAAAATATGAATTAAACAACAATGATATGAATTAAATTTTTATCATTATTATTTGTTCAGCAAAATTATTTTTAATACTTACATTTCAACTCAATGAAATATTATACCATCATTCATGTACGTGTAGACTACATCCATCATGAAACAACATAACTCAAATTTATCAACCATGGAATATGGATGGTATATATACATAAGTATTTTTAAAGAATTAATATGGTATATATTAAATTATTATCATTAAATAATGAAAAAATATTAATTTCATCCATTAAATAATGATAATTGATATATGGAAATATTAGTCATTTATTCACAGGGCCTACAATATCTATGGTCAGAATGTACATAATTTCCCAAAACGAGCATTAAAGAATTGTTTCAAATGTATAATTGATATATAAATATTATTTTTCCATGATTATTTTTCAAAAGAATATATAACTACTTTAAATTATCAAGAAGCTGATCTTTAATAACAAAACAAGTAAGGGAAAACATGGTAGTATACACATGAAAAAATAAACTAATTACAAATTTATACTAAATTGGTGATAAAATGATAAAAATAGATCATATATAATATTATAAATAGTAATATAGATATATTATAAGCTAATAACTGGTTTAAAAACACTATACATAAGGATAAATCTCTTTTATGAAATAAAAAGCATGTGGTAAGAGATTTCATCTCAATTTTGTTCATTGATAAAAATTTGAATTTTATGGACCTAATAAATTTAATATGGTTTATATACTACCCAATATACTTGTAATATAATGAAAACGTCATTATTCATATAATTCTATGTTTCAATTTTAATTATTTATACTTTGTGGATTTGAATTAAGAGTTTCCTTGTGGTATGGAATTTCATAACACAATTTAATTTCATTGGCTTATTTGACTTCATCATTTATTTAAAGTTATATTATTATACATTTAATGTGTTTGGAATACTTATCTTTTAATTTCCATTTGATTTTACTTGACTTATATATGATACAATTAATATATTCATTTTATTATTTTCACATCAATTCTTGGATCTTTTTATGGGTTTACTTCACTATACCAATTTAAAAAGGTTATTTACACTTTTGTTTCCACTAACAGAATATTTGTTTATCATTTCAAAATAAATAAATAGATTTTATTACCCTATAGTTATTTTTGAACCATTTGTATTAATAATAAAAAAATTAACTATTTGTAACCATAAATTTTTGAGAAAATGTTTTTAAACAAATCTGTCCATATTTATCTCTTCTGTAAGAAATACATTTTCATGAAAAACCATATTTTCTAATTTTTTTAAAAAACTGATGTTAACCATTTTCAAATGATATATTAAATACATTTTTATCAATTTTATGTATTTTAATTGGTTTTAGTGTAATCTTTTTATCATTTTCAAAACAATTTTATTTTTGATTTTATAGAAAATATGAATGGATTTATTGTCTTATCATACATGACATGTGTGGAATTTCTAGGAATCACAAATACAAAAATTTTATAAATATTCAATTATAATTTATTATTATTATTTTTCAATGAAAATTATTTTTAAAATTTTTATGTGAACATATTTTTTTAAAAAGGGATTCTCAAAAAGAAAATTATATTTTTGTGATGAATTTTATAATATATAATTTTTTTCTGTCGTTAATTGTAAATGAAAAATAAACATTATTTTACATTTACTCAACTGAGGATGGGGTGTATTGATATCATACTTATTATTACACTTCAATAGTTCTGATTTTTTTCACTAAAAAATTATTGACATTTTCATCTAAGATTAATTTTTTTTTTCATTATCACCCCCACAATGTATTCACTTTAATTTGATCATTGAATATTAAATACCCATAAATTATACATATAATTTTTCAGGTAAATTATTATTTCTTAACCTATATAACATGTAAATATTATTTCTTCTAAATTTAATGTCATTTTTCTATTTGTGGAAATATTTATAAACATGTATTCTCAAATCAATAAAAAAAATTCACAATAAAGAACATTTTTTATGAATTAAAGTGATTATACGATATATGTGAAATGATTTTGACATGAATTTATCTAGTAGGTACTATTTAATTATATTCCCTCAATGAACCAAGAGTATTATGAGGATAATTGAAAATTTAGCATGAAATTATATCACCGAAGGCAATGGATTTGTACCCAATAGTTTTAAAATTCTATGTGGAAGGTGATGATTGTATATATATCATTTTCCAAAGGCAAGATTCCCAAAATTTAATAAATTATTCATTTGAGAGGTTAGTCATTATTATCCATGATATTTTCATAGCTATAATATCCTTTTATGCATTTCATTCTACATTCAAGGATTAAATTCCATATGTGTTTCGATATATAACATTCCATTTTTATTTTTCCTTATCTAATTATTATAAAATATAATGGATTAAATGGAATGACATTATATACATTATATATTCTCATTTGTATTTTCACTGGAACCTCTCCAATTGAAATTTATTGATTAAAAGGCTTCTGTGTTCAATTATATGAACTTCTATATTTATAATGCATATTTATCCATGATGTCATACAGAAAACATAACCATTACTAAAAATTTCCATTCACCCTTATTTTTAACCGTTAACAATGATTCCTTGAACCATACTATGATTAATAAAAAGGCTATTTTTTATGTAATAATGTTATTATAAATAAAAATATTATTTTATTTTTCTTTCTAATTTAATTTTTGAATCATTTATGTAAGTTATTTTCCAAGACATCTAAACTATTATATTATTTTAGATATTATTCATTTTATATTTGTCCAATGTAATAATGGGTTCTATAGCTCAAGGGTATTGGGGTAATGGTTGCTATAATATTCATTAGTAATATGTTTATTTAATCCATATTCATTCATCAGTTTTGAAAATTAATATGTTACAATTTTCTTTATTTCACATGTCTTACTGGGTTACATCTTTACAATGGTTATATTATAATTAATATTCTAATAATATATATCAATGAATTAATTATCACATGTTTATATATTTTACATGGAGATTCATGCACAAATTGTTCTCTAGATATTTCATGTGTAAAATATATTTCTGATGATCATTTCATTACCTATGATTCTTGAATATTCCTTTATTATCAATGTATCATGATCCTTGATGATCATTTACGTGTTTATTTTTAATATGATCTCTATAATTTCATATAGACAATTCATCCATAACATGAAATACTATTTTATTAAAACTCACATATATATTTTCATCACGTATCTTTTATAATTATTCAAATTCATCAATGAAATAAAAAAATATAAAATTTAGTTAAAATTTACAATGATTGCATTAATGGTTTTATATTAACAAATTATTTTGATATTATTTTTTATATTATAAAATTAGTTCACGAATAATATGTATTTTGAATAATGGGAAATTAAATATTTAATGACTATGTGGTTTCCTCATTTTCAAAAAATTCAATATTCATTTTAGTGTAACATTTTTTTACATTGAATTTATAATTAGAAAAATATGATGGACTTAATTCATTAAAATAATAAATAATCAATAGTTTTTTAGAACCCACTATTTCGGGACACCCCATGAAATTAAAATGATATCGAGTTAAGATCACTAAATCACGTTAATAATATTCCATGAGATTGTGAATTAATCTAATTATTTAAAAATTATAACGGAAGTATTTACTCTCCAAATATATTTCACACATAGATATTTATATATTGGAGAAATATGAAAATGAAACTTTGATAAATGAGATACTATTTAACATATAACTAATATTACATTAAAAAAATATTTCATGCCAATAATTTGCACAATTAGTAATAAAAATTAATTTTTTTTCTTGGACTATTCTTATCATCATGTATAATTATTATTTGTTAAATTCTTCAAATAATAAATGTATTTTAATTTCATAAAGAATTTAAATGTGTGGATTAATCAAGTTCTTATCAATTTAATGTTATCCGATTATGGTTGTAAATTTTTGTGATGCTATATATTTTTATGGAATCAATTACGTTGTGGAATATAAATTTTTCTTCATTTATATTTTATTTTCATATCATCCGTATGTTTGTAATTTTTTTAAATATCTATGTATGTGTGTACAGAGGTTGGTATGTAGGTAGGTAGGTATGTATTTTATCATTCATGCATGTATGTATATGTGGTTGTGGGATGTATTTATTGTTCAATTACTCTCATTCATGTGTCTTAATCCATATATGTTTTTCAATAACATGAGGCCTATTTGATGTGGGGTTGAAGGTCATAGATCAAACTTGTCAGATTTGGTGTAGTCCAATCATGCCCTTTCTTAGAAAGATGAATATATTAACCATAATAATATTGAATAATAAATATAAATAAATTGAATTTATGTTAATGATTGTGAGTTTATAATCTATTATTTCATAGTACCCTAATGATATTATACACATTTGAATCATGAAAAAATAAAAGAAAAATGTTTTTAATATGCTAGTTATTTTTTACCAGACATTAATAAAAGGATAAATGTTTTTGGTAGAAATTTATGGTAATATATAGGTAGTTATAATGGTTATATAAATTTTTATAATTCATGTAGTTTTATATATACTAATTGAGTAAAATATAGTTATAATAAATGTTATATAATTTTTATGTATAAGTTGTAAAATAATATTTCATTCATTTGAAATAATAAATTAAACATTCCTAAATAAATTACTATTTCCTGAGATATAATGACAAAATAATGATATATTATTTGAATGATATAGAAATATTATTAAACAATAAGTATTTAATCAATTATATTATCTTATTTAATAATTTTAAATATTGCATTTAGATATAGAAATAAATATTATTAATTAATATTTATCAATATAAATTTAAAGTTAAGTGGTAGTATAAATATAATTTATGGGAAAAATATAAATTCACTAATTGAATATTGAAATAAAATGGTGAAATATATATACTATAAAATAATATATATATATATATATATTATGACTAATATGTGAAGATAATATATATATATATATATGTCAATAAAAAATAATTCCATTGCCTGCTATTCTTTTTTTCTTTTTACATCAATATCTTCAAAAATATTATTTATAAAAAATAATATAATGATTATTTTAAAAATATATAACACATTTGATGATATAAAAATAAATATCCAACAATCCATTGAATCTTCTCTTAAAATCTATACCTTAAATTAATATGTGAAGATAATTTAAATCTTTAATATATTTGAAATGGTTTTTTTCGGGTTTTCCACATTATGTATGAATTTCATACCCACATTGGATAAATCAATTTGAAATATTAATTTATAATAACTTTTAACAATTTTTATTCTTGTTATTTCTTTTTTATTATGACCATAACCCAAATTCATTGTAATAAAATTCAATAATAACTTAAAATTAACTATTTAATTACTTTTTATTATTTATAATATATTCGTGCAATAAATAATTTTTTTTTCAATTATATTTTAATTTCCATTTATTTGAAGGAATCACAAATAATATGGAAATTTTTAGGCCATAAAAAAAATAAAATCATGGATATTTAATTAATGTTTAATTAAAAAATTATTAATTCATTTTAGTTATATGTTATCTTTTGGAGTTGTAGAATTTAAATAGATATAATTAATAAAAAGTATACATTTTGTAAATAAAATATTCCCAAACAAATAAATATTTAATTTTGACTTTTCGAAATATAAAAATTCTTATATTCTTTAGAAAATTATAAATCATTATAGCATTTCAATCCCATTACCCTAACTATTATGAATATTAATAACATAAAAATAATGATCAATAACCATTACCAAATTATCAAAACAAATAGAAAACACTTCGATAATTTTTTTAATTGACACATATAAAATATTAATATTTTATAAATAATTATTCTATGGATTAGAATAATTTATTATATATTTATAAAATTATATTAATGGGTTTTTAAAAATATTAAAATTATACTATAGTTGATTATAAAGGGGCTTGGAGAGCATTAATGTCAGTTAGATGATATTGTAAGGGGAAATATCTGACGTTAATTGAAACTAATATCCCATTTTTATAATATTATTTATAAATTATTTTTTAAAACAATATATCTAAACACTCTATTATATTTTAGTTGTTTGTTATTATGTAATGTTGTATTTATTATAGATTGAAATTTGTATTCCTAATTCCTGTCATGTAGAGTTTTAATGGACTTTTAACAATGATTTCGTATATTATCTTTTCTATCATCTGATTTGTTTATAATTTTTATATAGAATATACTCTGAAATTATCATATGAACCAGTATTATATTCTAAATTTTATATTCATATAATTTTATATATTAAGGATGAAAATATTATTGTGGAAATTTTAATAAAAATTCATTTTGATTTAAAACTATCTAATTACATCCACTATAATAATCAAATTCATTACCTTTTTATATTTTATAATGTATAATAATTTAATTCATGTTATGAAGTTTATTTAAGTATTTAAAATTAAATAATTTTTTTATCCACTATAACATATAAAAATACACATATGTTATGTGCCACAATTTTGTTATATAATTTAATTTATTTTCCATGGTTAATCATATTGTTCATTATAAATGAAAAATGAATATGTTATCCTTAATTTATTATATATTATATATTTATATATGGATATATTATAATTTTACATGTGGTCCAAGAAATTAATATTCCACTAATGAATTTGGTAAAGCATATATTTTATACCAATTTTATAAATGGGACATTAGTAGTGTTACTTTTCAATTCTGTTGTAATTTAATAAATATTTCGTTAAAATATAATATTTTTATCCCATTTATTGTTTGATAAATTTTTTGATTCAATGTTTTATTTTTTTGATTATATATTTAATTTTAATCTTATTTCTATTTCCATATGATGTATCAAGTGTTATTTATTATTTCACTTCTTGACATCTTATATGTCTATCCCAATTCTAATATACGGTTTCTAGTATTTGTTTTAAAAAACATTATTGGTTGATTACAATAAAAAATCAAAATGGATTTATTAGCGATGTTATGATTTCAAATCCAGATAGAGATTGTTGTAGTGGTACTATAGAGATTGGATCCATGTATTAGAAAAAAAATTAAATTTCCAAGTGTATTAATTAAAAGATATGGGTTTTATTAATATTCTTGTGTTCCATACATGATAAAAGTTCTATTGAAAATTTAAATTTTTATTGATAGCTTAATTGATTTAGTAGTTCTCATAGAAATCGATTGAATCGTGATTGAATCGATGTAAATACATATATTCATCTGGGTCTCATCTTTAAAAAGATGAAAATAATAGCTAATATTAATGATTATATTATAATGACATCTTCTTTATATGTGTGAGAAAAATTATATAAATTTTTACATTAACAATTCTTTTTTTCATTTATTTCACTCTGTTTAAAATGGGATTTATTATTAATATAAAAAAATTTAATAACAAAACTATTCTATTCAAGTTTTTTTAAATGTTATTATTTTATCTCTTTCTCCTTATAAATTAACATTCATAACCATTTTCAACCATTACTCATTTTTTATTTATATGGATTTCTATTTTCAATGAATTGTTCTAAAATGGGGGATGTTCCTAAAAATATTTTTTTAAAATATTTATAACTCCTGTATTTTGGAATAACATCAACAAATTCATAAGGAAAATAAATTATTTTAATGGTGTTAAACTATATGGTATGAAAGTAAAATAATGACAAAATAAAATCCAAAAGAAATGTGGAGTTTTTCTGATGATTTTTTTAATGAATTCATCCTTTAACATCTTGTATATTAAAACAATTCCGAGGTCGATTTCTCCACTTTCAAATATCAATAAGACGATTACTAGAATATAAAAAATAATTTTTATTTTATGATTTCTCATTATCAACATTTTGTATGAATAACCCATTGTGGATCAAGTTGACGAATAACTTGTGATTTTGATTCAATTATAGAATTTTATTGTATTTTTTTATAATTTTAGTGCGGTTGTTTTTCCTTCTATCATTATTACTGGATTTTAATGATGTGATGGTTACAATAGTGAGTTATTCTAGTTTTATGATTTTTTTTTTTGAATTTATGATATTATTTTTTTGAAATGATGAGACTTAAATAACTAAGGTCTATGTATTACTTAAAAATTCCATTAGTATTTATTCTAGTGGATTATGTGCTCAATTTTAATTTTTGAATCACGAGAAAAGAATTATTGAATGCATTTGTTCTAATTTTCTTATCCCTTAAACCATTTTATATAATTATAGGATGAATGGAAATTTGAAGAAGTATTATATGGACTGAAGGGTCCATTAAAGAGTATAATTTTCTCTATGTTCTTCTAGATATCCTTTATCAAGAGATAATAGAAATGTAGTGATTGTTGTAAACATTAACGATTTGACATGGATTATTGGCTCTTCATAATTATGTTCACTCTATGATTATGAACGAATTAATAGTGAATTATATATTTTTGATATTAAATATTGTTCTTCATGATTATGATAAATATCATATATTACCTAAAGGGTGGTTTTTAACGAAGTATTGAATAAATGTTTTCTTGGGATACAAGGGTGATGCTCAAAGGTTGTTTTGCAATATCATTGTCATTGGTAGATATTTGGTTTATATGGGTTGATATATAACAAAATATATGGGTTTATTAAAATAATTTGGTGGTTTTATAGTGTTATCTATGATTTAAGAGAATGATTTAATGAATGATGAACAATGAAGGGTGGGAACTGTAAATATATGGATTGGGTGTTTATATCCCATGAGTGAGTAGAGGTTGAATTAATTGGATTAAAATGTTATACTGAAGATTATATTCATTGATTATATATAAATAATTGATTTTATTTTTGGATATCTGTATATATTGTTGAAGGAAATACACAAAAAAAATTAAAACCTTGAGAATGTTCTTATGAATTCATGTTTTAAAGTCAATGATTATATTATTAGGCAGTCAATGAACTGATATCCATTCCTTTAATATGTCATAAATGATTTATTAGTGTTTCATCCAAATTATTTCCTTTTTTCTAGTGTTTTTTTATTTTTTTACATCCAATATGAATAGAATTTAGTTGACCATAGGTTTATCTCTCATTGAGTTATGCCTAGAGATTCACTATTTACCAAACATTAATAGTTTCCATTAGTTTCTATGTATAATATAGAATAAAAATAGATAATCATTATGGATTTAATAATTATTATATTGCAATCTAATATAGATAACACATACAATTAATAGTGAAAATTATATTTTCATATAGTCGATTTAAATTGATTGAGTAATCAGTTATTGTTTTATGTCAAAAAATTCATGTAATATAACTAAATACAATGAATACTTTTATCCCCATGAAATTTCCATATATATTAATAAAAATATTCTCAATGGATCCCTTAAAAAACTCAATAACCAATTTATTCTTTTTCGTGAGTGGGTATGAAAACTCCCCCATCAAGAGAATTATCTTTCATGCACAACTATAAATAATTGTAGACTATCTAACTTCTTTAACAACGAAAATATAAATTTATAAATTTTTATTCAATCATAATTTGGATTATAAGTTCAATATAAAGGATAATAATTTTTTTTTATATATGAAGGAGTAAAAATATCCACCTCTTCAGCTTATGTTAACCACCTCACCGAACCATTGAAATATTTTTTTAATGAAATATATTAATATATTCATCCCACAATGAATACCATAAAACTAAAAACATATGTTATACCTTTAACATGGTATTTAAATAAATCAAATTAATCTTATAGGGGTTTATAATCATAAATAAATTGTACTTAATTGAAATACATAATATTAAATAATGAACAAAACTTTAACCTCAAAATTTTAAAATACTTTATTTCTCTCAACAACATCCTATACGAGGGAAAATATTTTCTAGATGTAATGGATAAAAATAATTATAAGCATCACATAAACTATTTATTCATTCACTTGGACATGATTTAAAAATAAATTTCTCCACTTATTTGGTAAGAAACTACATGTATAGATTAAAGGCACAAATTCATTAGTAACTATTTTCTCATATATTATATGTTCTTATAAATCATTCCATGATACCTTTTTTCATTTTCATTATAATAAATTCCTTATTGAAAAATTCATGGTATTTTCCTAAATTGGATGAACTGTAAAATGTATTTATTTTTAATATTTTTCAAATGGGATATTTTTAGGTTTTATGATCCCACTATATATTCACCAAAAATATCTCTATGTTAATGATGATATGTAATATTCTAATATTACCATAATATTAAAATATAATATAATTATAATTTATCTATTTCAAAATATCATATAACATTCTTTATATATAAGTTTAATAGGTTTAGTTTTCTTATTTGAAACATTATATATTTTGAGGTATATCACTATAATTTTTATTGGTGTTTGAATATCAATTTGGGCATTATAGGACCCTATAAATAAATTTTTCATATAATTAATGAAATAAAAAATGATTGAAGATATTTTTTGAAAGAATTTTTTCCCATCGATTATAACTATATATGAAAAATTAGAATCAATTGTTGAATTTTGAATATTTAGTTTACCGATCGCCCAACATAAGGTTGGATGGAATAAAAAAATCATAGAAAGTAGTGTGAGCTGTGATATATTTAAAAAATAATAATAAATTTAATTTAATAAATTATTTTACTAGGCATATCCTCTATAAACTTATATTTTGGAAAATCCACAATGTTATATGCATTTCGCAGAGAGATTTGTTCGAAGGAATGAATTTCTACACTATGTGGTAGTGAACTCAGGATCAAGGATCAATGATGAATGATGTAGGTGATTTATTATAAATTGAACAATATAATAGAATCATAAAAAACATAAAAATGATAGTTTTATTGAACAATGATTAATAAATCATGTATACAAGGATTTTTATATTTATTATTTATTACAATGTGTTTGAGAATATTTATCATGGATTGAATATATTTTAATTCATTTAATTTCATTTTTTTGATGAACCATTAATTTAATCAGCATCATGAAAATGCTTAAGTATTTTTTATAAATACCATGTATTTCATGTCTTTTTGTTTCAAAAATAATGATCATTAGCTCAAATCTCAATGGAAAATAATACTAATAATTTCTTATTTTTATTTCCCCCACATGTTCTATGTGTTCATAATTATAAGGACATGGGTTCAATGTTTCAACATTGTCGGTCCATAGTGAGCATGATCAAAACACCATATTTGTTATTGTAGTGTGAAAAAAACATAAGAATGATATGTGGACGAATTGAGAGAAAATACGATATCACCAATGTTGACCTGGGTATCAAAACACCCTTTATGGTGATTGGATGAGTTATGGATCTTAATAAGGTCATTAAAAATACCATTTAGCGGTCATCGGGGACCTATAAATGATGAGGGATGATGTTTCTATTACCAAATGAGTCTCACATAAATCATTAGGTAATATTGGAAATGAATATAGTTTATTCAATATGAAATGAAGAAGAAACCACAAATAATATTTAATTTTGATCTACACTAAGAGTAATTTCGATGAATATATGATCTATATTGAAAATATCTAGGAAACAAGGGATACAACCCGACATAAATATAACATGCCATTTATTTTGGCCAAAACATTTTTTAGTAAAATAAAAGTGATAAATACTTATTTGAGTGTAAATGTTTGGGTCCCAAGTTGATCAAAAATGGTGTGTCCACATTTGAACTCATTGTGTAGAGAACATGGTATGTGGTGCTTTATAAAAGTAGGAAAATACCTTTGCATATGTGATGTAGCACATGTCATGTACCATAATGTACAAACCATGTAATAACATTTTAATATTCCACGTTGTTTTTTTCTTCTTTAGGTCATGAGTTTATTCTTATTATGGGAACATTCTAAGATTAATTTCACAATGAAATTGATAGATGCCTTTGAATCAAATTATGGGTTATGATGTGAGGGGATTTGAGGGATACTCATCTTCCAATGATTCTTTAAAAATGTTAGCGATCATGTTTAATTATAAGATTGTTATCGGGGATGGAATACCCCAAAACCAATAGATAAATAGTCCCCCATATTCTAAAAATTTGATTATTCAAAACAACACCACACTATCGATGGTGAGTAACCTCTAACTTTGGATTGGTATTGCTCCATCATTGATCACTAGCAGGAGAATGTAATCCATTAGAGATAGTGATACATCAATTTTATATTACATTATTTTTTTTCTGGGCCCCATTATATTACTTATGAGCATTATCATGGTTCCATGACTTTTAGATTGTATCATTATATCTACAAGAATAATCATTATTCTCATATAGTCATGGAGAATGATATACCTCTCAATTTTTACTAGGGTTTATCTATGATAAAATATATTTTGGTGTTTCTCCACTAACATTACAAATGAGTTGATCTCAATATTTATTTTTATTTTTCCCCTATAGGTTTCGGATATGTTCTACTGAATATTTTTATAATCAACCATTCACGGTGTTTTTCTGCATGTTTCATGTCATATATAGAAAGTAAGAAAATTGGAAATGTCATTGGGGGACCTTGTATCAGTGTAGTATAATTGTACATGTAGAAGATAAAAATATTTCTTGGTCAGATGTAATTGTTTCTAGATGTTTTTTCTTCAACATTCACTTTTTTGTTTTTTAGGTTGGGACATACATTATCTCTAGTTTAGAATTTATTTTTCAACAATTAGTTTTTTATCATTATCTATAATATAAATTCATTTCCTATCACATGTAGTGTTTAAAATATAGTGGTTATATTTTAAATTAATATTTTCATTATTTAATGGATATGGGTGTGTTTTGGTAAATTTACATTAGGATAATGCCTCAAAATTTCAATGATATGCTTACATGAAATATCCCGATAGAACATGTCCTATTGGAGGTGGTCATAGGCTATGACAGTCAACATACCAGAATACTATGTGAGGGAATGATGGGACTGGTCATTACATAGTGTTAGTAATAAATGTTTTCATAAGAATGCTATTTGGAGGTTTATATATTGTAATCATTGGATTTAAAACATGGGGAATTATATTGAATTATTTTGAGATTAACCATTAAACTACGGAACCTACTGACGATTTGTTAATTGATGTACGCATTAACCAATTATATTAAAAATTGTTTCTTGATGTAAATTTATTTGGAACCCGTTATAGGAAAACCAAATGTATATGAATATTACAAATGTTCCAAGGATGGAGACCACATGGGTTTTATTGTGATCCAGACCATTAGGCTCTGGATATTTATATTGAGTTAGTGGTCTAAGTTACATGGCTTTTTCAGACCCCGACTAATTAGATTGATTTTCATACAACCATTCTTGTTCCTAGAGTTTGATTTTACTGATGGGGTATATAAATCATGTCACATAATGAGGATATCACATCTTATATAGATTTTAGAATCTCATTAATGAAATGTACATTTTATTGGAATCTATGATAACTGCAAACTTACAACATCCAGTGGAATTTTTTCAAAATCATGTGGGGACACCTACTTTTATGGTGGTGGTCTTGAAATACATTATCAATAAAAATGATGTTTGTGGAGCCATGTATAGGTAATGTGGTATGTGTAATCAAGAATTATAGGGATTAGGAAAATTCACTAGCCAATGCATGATCAATTAGTAAACATTTCAAGGGTGTTCCAGTGAGTCAATGTCCCCAAACGAGAATAGTAATATGGTGTGAAGGATTATTTCATTGATTTTAATATTTTGGGATGTTTTGGATTTTCCATATTATCTGTGAAACCAACGGTTATAGTACTTATATAGACAAGATTATAGATATCTTCAAGAAGTGGAGGTTTATTTCACACATGATTTAGGGGTAATTTGATGTATGTAAAAATTATTCTCGAATATAGCTATTAAAAAGAAGACATATGAACATTAATATTTTTTATTATCAAATAATTTGATCAAGACTATAAATCGTTAATGGACCTATTTTCCCAAATATTATAACTAGATACATCTTATCAAGAAGTGTCAATGATTTTTCTTTTGTTCTATCACTATGACATTATTCATATATTAAATATCATCTCATGATATCTCATCATATATGAAAATGATTTCCTATGATTCATTTCTAAATATAGTCTATTCTTCAACACTTCATATATATTTTTACTATTACTCATATTTTTTCTAGTGTGACTATGTGGGAAATATGATATTTTCCATTTTTGGAAAAGGGGAATCTCATTAATAGATAGATAAATTTGTAATAATTATGATTAAAAGGATTTCTCATTAGTTAGAATACATTACCCTAATTTTACAATAAATGATGTGATGTTGTTCCTCATATTAGTTGAGGAGTACAAGGATAGTGTGTTTTGTTTACCGTCCCTTCATGGTATCAATGCTTAAATTGGCATACAACAGTGGATAGAAAAATATTTTCATATTAATATTTTATATCCCCAACACTGCTCTACGATATTCAGTTGAAATTTGATTTCTTTAATTTAATGGGTGTTACCAGACCCAATCTATCCGTAAGGGTATCTACAGTGTTGTTTTTTGAGAAGATGGTTGAGGGAACGAGTTTTTTCATTAATTAACCTCCCCAAAATCAAGTGATAATCATGATAATATTCATTGATACAATGATCCATTGCAACTTTGAGTAGTTTATATTCACTATTCAGTTCATAAAGTTTAATATGACATCAAATTTCAATTAGTTGGGAGTTCACATGGGTTTTATTAGGAAGATTATGTTTTGATGTCGTAATAGGTTTTATGAGTTCTTAGTGATTCACATTAATGTGATTAATACACTAAATATGCTTATAGAACATTTAAATTTTAATTATTAACCCTACATTGACTAGTTCAGATATTTATTTATTTAAGACGTTATTATTTACTTTTTATATGAGGAGAAGTACTTAAAACATTTGAATATGGAAAAAAGATTACATAGGGAAAAAATTATATAGTATTGTCTCAATGGGTCATTTTTTATATCTATTAGATCATTGTTATGGTGAATATCATCTCTAATCATGTTGTAGAGATTGAAGTGATGAGTTTTGAGGTATTTTTCACTTACAATCCTATCACTACAACAAATGTTGGAATATATAGTGATACTAATTATCAATGCTATTGAAATGTGCTATCAAAGGATGTTTTTATTAGTGAAAAAATCGCTAAAAAAAGTAGAGTTTATTAGAGAATTAGTTAATGTAATGAAAATTTTGTCTGTTATGGGTTAATTTACAAGCACTAATAATGGTCTAGATAACACAATCAAGTCCCAAATCAAAATAGAAGATGCTCATCCACTTCATTAAAAAATATTACCCAACATCCAAAATCAAATAGTTTATATAGGAATGAGCTCCTCATACACTTTCCATATATATGACCCATGGCTCACAATGGCCTCAGTCAACCATATGAATCTAGAGAGCCTATATGTGGCTCATCCAATAATATCATGCACCCCATGTTCCAATATTCATCCTCACCCACATTCTCATTAAGTCCCTTACTGTTTTTTATTTAAAAAATTATTAGTAAATTTAATATATATATATATATATTATAAATATTAATAAATACTAATTTTTAAATATTTTTATATGAAAATAATCAATTGATATAATTAAACAATTATAAACAAGAAAGAATAAATTATAAAAAATATTTCAACAATTCTAATTAAATAATTATTAATGAAAAGAATATTTTAATATACAAAATAATAATAATAAAATAATAATATATAATATATATGAAATATATATATATATATATATTGACAAAATTGTAAAATTTATACAAAAAATTTAACGATTAATAAATTAATAAATTATTTTCTAAATGTATTGAAAAAATAAAATAAAAATTAATATATATACATATATTAATTATAAATAGTAATAAATATATTATATTATATATAGATATAGAATGTGAATAAAATATAATAATTAAAAACAAATTAAAATCTTCTTAATTTTTAACTGTTTAATATATAAAATAATTTATAAATATATTTAACATATTAAATATACATATATATTTGTGTATATATCAATATATATAATATTTCAAAAAATATTATTTATATAATACATAATATTGATTTATACATCAAATAAGTCTATTATATAATGAATAATGGTCTCTAATTTAAAATTAATGTTAATTAATGTTACTGACCAATTGTATAGAACAATAATATTTTAATTAAATTTCTTATGATTATTAAATTTAATAAATATCAATTGCGTGTCACACTAATTTCAGACATACTTATAGGTAAGTAATTCATTATTATATAAAACACATATACACATAATATATCTGTAATTTAATAAATTTTAGCATTCATTTTAGAATTATATTTATTAACATAATATATTTAATATTTAATATTTAATATTTTTCAAACGATAAATTTTTATCATTTTTTATATTTTTATTCAGTATATTGTAGTTTATTATTTTTTAATATTTTTTAAAATATGTCCATTCTTCTTATTTTTTATTTCAACAATACACAATACATATAATATAATTTCATTAATATTAGAGACAAAACTATTTAGATAATTAATAAAATATTATATGGATATATATTAAATTAATATTTCTATAATTTATTCAAATTTTATTTATCATTTTGGTAATTATTTTGGAAACATTATATATTTCATATATTAGATTTTTAATAATTGAATATTATTTATTTATTGTTATTATTATAATATTTAGTATTATCCATTCATTTGTAATATTTTTCTTCTCTTTTGTGGAATTTAATTATTTTATAATATATATAAATATAAATATATATTCTATGTTTTAATATTTTCTATATGAATTCTTCATTATATTAATATATATCTATAATTTTTCTAATTTTTTATCAATTAGCCTTTTTTTGAATAGTTTTATTGTGGAATCATTTTTTAATTATTCCATTTCACTCATTTTTAACATTCACGTATTTGAGATTATATAATTTTCAATATTTATAATAATAAATTTGAAAATAAATATTTATAAATGTATATTTAAAATATTTATAATGTTTAATTTAAAATTATAGGTAAAAAAACATTTTGATATATACTTACCTATATATAAATGAAATTATATATGTACATAGTTATAAAATTATATTAAATGTTTTTAAATAATTAATATATTTACTATATATTTATACAATTTTAATTAATATATATACTATATTAATATTTATATTTCATTATTAAATATATATATTATAATATAAACACATTTAAAATTATTAATAAATTATTATTTTCTTAAATTATTATAAAACTATAATAATTTTATTTAAATAATTAATATATTTAATATATTCATATTTGTATATATATATAATATATATATATATAATGATATAATTACACATCTATTTATGTAAAGATATTTATTAAAATATTTATTTATAAATAACATTTTGAATCTGTATCACCTATAATGTAGTGCTGAGAAAAGACATAAATATCAGTTCTAAAATTTTAGCGCCGATAAATATATATAATTTTCATGTATAAAGTTTTTCTGATGATGAGGTATTTTATTTGCGCTTAATATTATTACGCTGATAAAACACCCATTTAAATGCTCTTTTATGGATTTATTTATAAACCCATACCTAATCATTAAAAAAACATATAAAAACTAATTTCCACTAAGAAGTTCAAGTTATTACAGAAGTTATGTGATGCGTTCACAACCCATTAACATTCTCACAAAAAAATTTCATCACAAATATGTGGTATGTTTTTTTTCTTATCCTCCTCTATCATTACATGATTCTTAAATAATAAATGTCATCATAGTACGGTACATAAACAACCAGATTTTCTGATATATTTCATTTACTGCTTCACATCCTAAATTTGAGGAATATAATTCATCTTCTAGATAGTTTTCCATATCTTGATTCTCTAATTGTAGTGAATACCAATTATAACTAACAATATCATAATATTTTTTTTTCTTTTTAAAATACACCCACCAACTCAAACCATCCATTTCCATGAATGACACCACTATCGAGGGGACCCATCATCATAATGATTATAACGGGGCCCAATAATATTTAATAAAATTATCCATGGTATTTCCTTTTATTTAACCAATGATATACATCAACCACCACGATTAATTTTATAATATTTCTTAAAAAAATGTAGTATCTAAATCATGCACAATGTATCCATCCCATCAATTTTTCATAATTTTTTAATGTTACTAAAAGTCTTTTTATATAAATATAAATATTAATATAGACTGATAGATAGATAAGACATAGTGGAATAAAATATAGCTCAATTTTATCTCAAATCCTCAAAATTATTTTTATATTGGGCCACTAATGTTTGCTTATATAGGCCATGATGTACAATATTCATTTTCATACATCTCACAAATCCAACTTTAGACAACCACATTATCAACCACACTATACAAAATACTAGACACTTATTTTCACGACCTGTACAATGTGTCCCATGTCGTGACATCCCCATGGCCGTCTACTTTAGGCCAGGGGTTAGTGAATAGAACTGAAAATCCGTATCCCTAATAATTGAAGAAATTTTATTTAGTCATGAAAAAAGGCCATGTTCACAAAAAGAACAAAAAACAATGTGTAACTGTTGAATGTAAAAAGTGTGAAATGAAGAAGAATGAGCTATTATTCAAACCCTTGTAATAGAAAGTATTGTAAAATTGGAAAAACAACTCTTGAGGTTATCCACCAAGGATCCTACCTAAAGGGTAGGTAAAGGTCATCGATGCAGCTCTCCACATCAACTGGTCACCTCCCTGCATTGTCTAATTCCGGCTCCAAAATCGGGGTCAAAGCTATATATCATCTCCACAAGACACATCATGGTGCAGGTGATGACCATCCAGGGGTGTGGATTACAATTCCCAATAGGGATCCTGAGACCCCCGAAGGTCTCCTAGAATCCCACAAATGAAAAAACACTTGAACGATCTCAATCACAACCACAAGTAAATGATATATCAAACCATGTTTATAAATTAATAAATTGGAATAATGAGGATTATTCATCAAGATAAATCATATTATTAAATTGAGATGTTCTGTTGTTTTATCAGGAAGAAGTTTTCCAATGTCGATCCACATAGAGTCGTATCTCAGTGATCCACACAGGGTCGTATGTCATCTATCCACACATGGTCGTTAGTCGTCGATCAACAAAGTGTCAAAATCCATTGATCCATATAAGGTCATAAGTCATCGATCCACACACATTAGTAAGTCTTATATCCACACATGGTTGTATGTTGCTGATCCCTGATAGGCCTCTATATGGCTGGTCCACGTCAGGTCATGCTACTGCTAATCTACACAGGGTCACTCTGATTCTGTTCAACTAAGTCCCTCTCTTCACTTAACAACCAGCCACCTGATTGTTGAACTTGGTGGGATTGAGTTCTGTAGATTCTACTACTCAAGATAATGGTCATATTTCAATTTACACAAATTCTCATTGAGAAGAAACCTGAAGGACAAGAAATGTCATTTGTGTTCCATCACAATAGAGGACACATCAATTGGACACCTGATCTATATGTTATAGGCATTTTAGTACTAAGGGCACAATTGGATAGATTTTCGATCCTACCCATTCATACCTCAACATTATATAAAACTCAAGTGGAGTATCTCATATGGATCACCTCATCCCATGGATTCCATCGCCCCATACGGTTCATCAAACAGACCTCTGGTTTATGAGATATAGCCCATTCAGCAAAACATAGTTGAAATGGGTTTGGTGTTGGCCGGACCTGATCGAACCGACTCGATCTTATTCGGACCATTGGGCCAGACCCGAACTGGATTGGCCCAACTTGGCCAGACTGGACATGGTTAGGGTTTCTGGGCCTTGAGACCAGGTAGGCCCCCCAGACAGGGTGTGTCCCACCAGCTGAGTGAGGTGCGACATTCCCCGAACGGACATGTACATTTGAGCTCTTTAGTCAGTGGTTCTAGTCTGTAACCACTTCTCTGATTAGGTGTATGTTTACGGGAAAATGGAAGACCCCATGGGAGTGGGTCTTCCCGCCACTGGGGCTCGGAGCTGCAACACCTCTTCTGTGGTAGCCCGACAGCAGCCGTCACTACTCCGTCATGGTCAATGAGATCTTACTGCTTCATCTGGTGTCCAACACTGTCGCTGTAGTGGTGTCCTTCTAGCGGTTCTTCTGTAGGACACCAGTGATGATATGTTGGTTCTATTTTCACTCCATCTAGGCCTATGGGCCTCCCGAGACGCCACCTACACTATGTGGCCCTTGGTTTTTCCTTGCTGCCATTTTGCTCAATCAACAACGATGAACGCCACAAAAAAAATCATCAGAGGGTACATGGAATGTTCAGTTCAGCCCTTGAACTCTGCGTTAGCGTTATAACATAGGAATGACCCATAAATCATCATGAGAAGATTAATTATAAAACTCATTGAATAAATAAAATCCCTTACCTGAACATGTTGGATTCAATAAAGATGAAGGAGGAGAATCTGTTGTTTGGAGATGTTCGTTGGTGTTTTTCATCACTTATCGATGTTCAGCTTGATCCCTCAATGGAAAGGTCGAGTCTTCACTCTTTACTAGAGGAAGATGTCGATGGTGTTTCTTCATATCATCCTCTCATAGCTCTCCCAAAACACATGTTGAAGGTTTTATTAAAAAAATATAAGGAACCACCTATGTTATGTTCATTAATGTGGCTCATTAATGAACTATAATTAATGTTCCATTAATTCTACATGGGTCGTGTTACACAACCCAAGAATGTTGTTAATAAATGAATCTCTTTCAATGCTTGATGTAACACTGTAGTCCAACCACCGTCTCTCAACGATTGAAAAAAGAACAAAATAACCTCATTAGAAATTTTATAAATTTTTTTGAAAGGTGTGAAATTGATCTTTTCATTCAATCACATTCTGGTCAAATTTATGCATAACATAAGAGAATCCTTGTGCTGTGAGTCCAGTGGTTCCCTAATATTTTTAATCCAAGTCCTCGTTCGAAAGATATAAAATCTATACCTCACATCCACTGAAAGTCAATTAAATAAGTTGAAAATTTTGGTCAGGGATCTCTGGGCCTTGAAATATAATTCCATCAATTTTAGCAGTGAGGTAATAATTCCATATAATTAAAAAATATTATACACAACTTTAGAGTCATTAATTTTTCCCAACCTTAGGGATTTATGACCCCGAAATCCTCAAAAAAATCTATGGAATCAAATGGGGTTACTGAGTATAAATCTAAGCCTCCTGATCCCTTGGGATCTCATGGAGGTCCTTGTGCTACAAGAGAACTCGCACCAGATGATTCAATTTCCCATATAGGACCTGCTCCTGTAGATCCTCTATCACCACCATGAACTCCACAAATGTATCCCAATCATCAATGTACTTCTCACCCTAGTTGATGATGTGTGATTGATCAGGAACGTATCCCCATAGGAACGAAACATCAATAAAATTGTGAACCCACTTCATCTATAAGGTAAGAGTGTGGTGGTACGACACCTTGAAAACTCTACTCAAGATCGAGAATGGTATGATGAATCTCATAGATAGCTTTCCCCCATATTAAAATATCTGCAATCTTCAACGAGGAGAAACATGATGAAAAACATTATTGACCTCCTCAAACTCTAGGGGTGTCCATCTCTGGTCGGAAAATGAAATATGAATACTCTGTCCAGTCTTCATCCACTCCTCGATCATTTTCACCTTCTCGGTGGTGGCTCATACCAACTCATGACCCAAAAATACTGAATCCCATGGGTCAGTCCAGCATAGAGTTGAACTGCATGGTCACTTGTAAGAGTTCACCAAAGGTGACATGTCGATGTGGGGTGATATATGTTATTGTAATATAAATCCACCATAGAAAAGTGATCATCCCAAAAGTAGCCAAAATAATGGTTGCAAGCAAGAAGAATGCCCTCCAGCATCTCTATGGTTCGCTCTATCTTAGCATCTGTGTGAGGGTGAGGGAGGCGACCAATTGTAATAGTGTCTTGAGTGCCTCCTGTAATCCCTTCCACAACTGAGATTTGACCATTCATAACAATATGAAATGATCGTCAATGGAACCTTTGAAGCTGCACTATCTTTTATATATATATGAATGCAAATCACTTAATTGATCCCTAATATCAGATGGGAAAGAAGTGGATCGAGTTGGTGAGTTAGTCAAGGATAATCTATATGGAATCATAAACACTGGACATACATGGTTTCCTTATCACAATGTCCATGGATATTCCATCCCACATCAATTTTGGCACATCAATTGGTTGTGCAATGCTTGCAGGAACCTGATGTTCGACCATCACTTTCTATCAAGTGAGGCATCATGAAATGAACTCTGACACATATTTCTTCATCCATGGCCACCAGTACTGACATCGGAGGTCCTACTACATCTTCTCCACACTAGGATGTACTGCCAAAGTGGTTTTGAGGAACTCTGTCAACACCTCCTCACACAACGTCAATTGTACAATGGTGCATCCTCTAAAGAAAACGACTTTCTCCTAACCTTAAAAAACTCCAATAGAAACCTATATTGAGGATATCTGAGCATGTCGGGTCACAAAGTCAATGTCCCCCAGCTGAGGCTCCCTGACTCAATGAACGAGTGCAGGAGTTACTGACATAGACTGGAGGTATGATGCTCCATCACTATCCATGAAGGATAACATAAACTTGCCTAGATTCTCTATAACCTCACTCAACAACTTTAAACCATACCTCAAACTAATTTCTTATGCCACTACATTTTCCTTCCCTAGAGTGTAGAATATTTGAAATTCATAGTCATGGAAGAACTCCATCCATCATCATTGTCTCATTTTTAGGTCCTAATATGAGAGATATTCCTGAAACTCTTGTGATCATTGTAGATAGTAATCAGTTCACCTATCAAGTATTGACACAAAATCATCAAGGAAAAGTCCACTACTACTAACTGAAGGTCATGGGTAGCATTTCTTTGCTCGTACTGTATCAACTGTCGTGAGACGTAGTCAATCAAAGATCACTCCTACAATATGACACATCCCAGTCTGGTCCCTAATGTGTTTCAGTAGACTACATACCTAACACACACTTCGAGTGCCCTTATATGGGGACACTCTTCAATATCCACCTCAACTACTAGAAACATTGATTGAATTTCACTATCCACAAGAAAGGCCATCCCTTCATTTTCAATGATGAAAATGGTTATGCTACTCTAGAAATGTCAGGTACAAATCTCCAGTATTATCTATCCAATCCCATGATATTATTTAACATGGTCACACTCACGTGTGACTCTTAAGCAATAATTCCATCAATATTTTAAGGGTCCACTACATCTCTAGCCACAAAGATAACATGTCCCAATAAATGGACATCCCATATCTAGAACTGTCACATTGAGAGATTACCATAATTTTGGTGCTCTCGGAGTGTATCCAAAACTATAAGTAGATGAGTGGAATTCACCTCCTCTAACACTGAGTACACAACGATTTAGTAAATGAATACCACAACAAACAAATCGAGGTATGGCTGGAAGATCTAGTTCATGATTCCCAGGAAAACTACTTGGGCATTGGTCATGCCGAAAGGCATCACCATGAACTCATAGTGGTTGTACCAGAATATTAATGACATATTCGTTACACCATCATTTCGTATGCAGACGTGATTATTTCTAGATATGAGGATTATAATTGAAAACTACAAATCTCCCTTATGATAATCGAAGATAACATCAATCCTTGGGAGTGTATACTTTTTCATCATGTTCACCTTGTACAGGCACAGATAATCCACAAAAATAATAAAAATATGATCCAACTTCATGGAAAACAAAATCGGGGCTTCCCATGGAGAAATAGTGGGCCTTATGAACCGCTTTCCCTACAAGTCTTACAATTATACCCATAACACACAATGCTCTGTGGGAGCCATCCAATATGCTGGTGTAGATATCAGTGTTGTCCTAGAGTACAGTTTAATGTAGATGTCTACATATCTACATGGAGGTATTCCTAGAACATCCTCAAGAAAAGAATCAGTATACTGGCCCACCACTATAGGACAACTCTTACTCATCTTGTTAACTACTCTGAGGGTAAGGCTAGCCAACTGATGAGTGATCGGCTACACCAACCTCCATGAATGTCCATAATGAGCTAAAATGGTTCCCTTATCCCCATGGATAGAAAAAAGTTTTCCCATCCACATGGAAACATCAAACATTTTGCCTAAAACAGTGTTGTTGGGCAAAAACAGTGGATACATAGTCCATACCCAAGAAGACGTCGTAATGCCTCAATCCTACTACTATGAGTTCCGAACAAAAGCTCCATTATCCTAGAGTAAGATCACACTATCTGACCTAGTTCATAATCATCAAATCCATTAACGTAGGAGTATCTAAACATATGGATCAAGCCAATGGATCCATCAGAATATCTGAGATCCAAATTAGAGTTCTGAAAATTAATGTGTGACTGGAAAAAATGTCTATAAGAACTGAATCCAGGATGGAGTATACATAGATCATACCTAAAATATTCTCTGGAGTGTCTTGGTCATAGGCCTTGGCAGCATGAAGCCGAGCTCATCCATGTCCATATGCTCCCAGAGGTCTTGGTGGACCACCTCGAGTTGGTGGTGGTAGAACATCCAATAACTACACACCTACTGTTGCACAACCATCTCCCCATACACATCGTCTGCCATTCAGACCTCTGCACTCAAATCTCTACCTCTGCCACGACAGTCCCTTGATCGCCAGATGATCGTCGGTGTTGTGGGTCTAGGAGTCACGAGCCATGCGACTCTACCCGCCACATGAGTTGTAAAGTCTTCTCCTATACTGACCTCTTATGTCTCGTGAGTTCCGAACCATCGAAACAACATCCTAGGGTTTTCTACCATAATTTCTTGCCCAGTCATGCCTCATAATCATTCACCTTCTAACTACTATAGATGACTCGGCTATGTATCATCTGGTGGTGGCACTCCCTATCAATGCCTATTCAGCTAGGAATATATCTAGAGGATGTGCTGACTCTAGCACTCCAGCCTATGTTGGTATGTTAAGCTTTATGATCGACACTCTAATCTCTCATCAAACGCCCTGATCAAATCTCTGAGCATTGATGAAAGGATCTCATTCCATATCAGTTGAGTAATAGGAGAAGATAGTGAATCCCACCAAGTACTAGTCTACTATTAGGCTGCCCGGTTGTTTGTATAGTAGCTCTTGAATACACATATAGTGTAGTGTCACTGGAACTAACTCCACCCAAAAATGCCTCTCGAAGTCCAACCGGGTGAGGGTCACCTCATCTTTTAACTAAATCATTAGGATCCACCATAACCTTGTTGTGTCCTGAAAGACGCTAGACTCAAGGATAACCGGTTGGTCTCCTGGTGTCCCCACTAGGTAGAAAACTCATTCCAAATCATAATCCTTGTCCTCAACCGCCTATGGATATTTCTCACCTTATAACGTCAGAGGCCACTACTTTTGGAACTCATGTAGTACACTAAGTCATCTTACACAATCTACAGGTGGGTTTCATGCCAACTACTACACTATGGCTACTGGTTCTACTGGAATACCACCCCAAGGTACCCTAAATTTAAGTGGGTCATACACTGAATCCTCTTTTATCGGTGGTTCATCATCGTGATATCTCACTAGCATCATGGTGGTATATCTACACAATGACATCTTGTAGTGAAACAGGTGTTCCAGAATCAATATGTTATTTCCGGTGAGATGGATGAAAAGAGAACAAAAGAAAAAAATTTAAAAAACACACAGTGAGTGTTTTTATGCATCATGTAAGAAATATTAATCTAGGGTCCTAGTGTTAGATACATCAACTACCACACCAACACTAGCCTCCCAGAACTAAAAACCATAATCAACACACCTAAAACTATTTCTCCATTGAAAATATGAATGTCATAGTTCTAGGGTAGAATTGACTCCTCTAATACCACATTATCACGACTCATCCCACTTGTCCCATTTCGTGAATACCCCATGCTTTCCTTACATTGGCCAGGGGTTGGTGACTAACACTAGAAAGACATATCCATAAAAATTAAAGGCCTCTCCTTAAACCTGCAAATACACAGTCCTGGTATACAATAAGAAAAAACCATGATGTATAATTTCTGAATGTAAAATGTGTGAACTGAAGCAGAATGGGCCAATATACACACAAAACTAAATTAAAGTAAAAAAATGGAAAAGTGGCTCTAGAGGTCATCCGACATGGATATAATAGGAATGTTAGGTAATAATCGTCGATGTGGCTCTCAAATTCTACCAATCACCATTGTGTACCTTCTAGTCTTGGCTCCCAAATCAGGGTATATGATGCCTGTCATCTATGAAAGACACATCAAGGTGGTAGCGAATCCCTTGAAGGGGTGTGTATTTCAATACACCTTTGGGACCCCGAGACACCCGCAGGTCTCCTATAATTCCAGAAATGAAAACCAATAATGAATGAAAGAAATAGAAATCACAAGTAAAAGAAATATCAAAATAGGTGTGTAATTTAAAATATATGAATAATGACGATTAGTCATAAAGAAAAATAATCTTATTGGGAAGAGAAGTTCTACTTTTGTACAATGAATATGTTGTTCCAATGATGATCCGCATAGGTTTGTAAGACACTGATCCACATAGAGATATATGTCATCGATCCACATAGTGTTTTATGTTACTAATCCATAATGGGACTCTACAGGGAAGGTCCTCATCGGGTCACGCTACTGTTGATACACACATGGTTGTATGTTTTCAATCCACACAGGGTTGCATGTATTCAATCCAAATAAATTTGAATGTATTCCATCCATATGGATTCCTAGGTCTTTGATCCACACATGGTCGTACATAACTGATCCATGATAGGCTACTCTAAGGTTGTCCCTCATCGAGTTTCACTACTTATGATACAAACATGGTCACATAGATTCTGTTTCACAAAGGGTCTCTCTTAACTTGATATCAAGCCACATGATTCCTACAGATTGTGTACTTGAGTTCCATAGATTCTTCTCTTCAATACACTAGTCATATTTCAACAACCATGATGTTATACAAATATGATACCCAAATGATCACCATATGGTATGGTTTCATGTGCAAGAGAGGATGCGTCAATAGAATGTCTGGTCTATAAGTTATTTTCATTTTTGTACCTAGGGCTTTGTTGGATTATAATTCGATCCAAACTAGTCATACTCTAACATTCTCCCAAAAAAGTTGAGTACATTAAAAGGACTTCCATGTCCCATGATTTCTAGATCTATATAAGGTTGTTTATAAAAATGTCCATTTTAGGGGATATGGCCATTTATGTGAAACATGGTCGAAATGGGTCTGGGTCTAGCCTGACATAGTCAGACCGGTCCGAACCGATTTAGACTACTAGGACATGCCTGAACTGGAAGGACTTGGCTAGGTCTAGTTGGGCCCAATACGGAATAGTCAACGAGGACTGGTTAATAGCAAGACCTGAGGGCGCGGGTCCACTCACTATTGTGGCTCGGATCCACGACGCCTCCTTTGCGACAGCCTGAAGACTGCTGCCACCACCTCTCCAGCGCACCGCCAACCATTAGTGCACCCGGTTTGAACCGGTTGGCTCCCTGTATACCGCGGCACCTGCAGGCGCCACCGTGTCCTTGCGGCTGGCGAGAGACTATGTTTGCAGATAGTGCCACGCCATGGGGGTACTGTAGGTGTCAGGTTAGCGTTGCATGTGCTGGTCACTGGTGATTCTTAGGTTGTACGATTTTTTCATTGTCTATGCCTATGGGGATCCCAGGATTCCTCTTACTATGTGTGTCCCATGGGATCTCCTTACTATAGTGTTTCTCAGTCTCCCAAAAAGAATGAAACCAAAGAATAATTGGTGGATGGTCTAGGCCTTGTTCAGTTCATCCCATGACCTCCGCATTACCATTATATCTGGTGAAGATTTTATATATCATCAAGAGAATAAAAATTATAAAACTCTTAGAATAAAATAGACACCCACTTGAACATGTTGGATTCTCTAATGATGAAGGACGCTAATCTGTTGTTCAATGATGATTGTCAGTGTTCGCCATCTGTTGTCGATGTCCGGTTTGATCCTTCACTATCGTTGTCGAATCTCCATTCTTAATTTCAAAAATTCAACTTCAGAATTTCATCTTATATTACTCCAGTTTCTCTCCCAAAACCCATGTCAAAGGATTGATTTAAAAGAAAGAAAAAGAACCACCTACAATGTGTTCATTAATGTGGTTATTAATGAATCATAATTAATGTTCCATTAATTATATGAGCGTCATGGTTATGCAACCAAAAGTATTATGCCAATAAATGGATGTTAATAAATGACTAATGTAACGATGTGGACCTGCCACAATAAATTAATATTTTAAAAATTATTAAAATACATTATTTATTTATTTTTGTAGAAGGATTTGAAATTTATCATCTTCGTCCAAGCCTTGATGGTAAAAGATAAGGTTCCCTTAAGAGAATCCTTATGCTATGATTCCAATGGTGTTCTCAAATATTTAATCCAAGCACGGTTAATAATGATAGAAAATCACATCCGTAGGTTTACTGAATTCATATTTAAAAAATTACAAAATTCTATTTCGGACTCTATGGGCCTCAGAATTACGTGACATCATTTTTTACGGTCTCGTAATAATTCTATATAATTAAAAATATTATACCGAATTTATGTTTCTTTACACTTATACTATAGTTCGTTTATGTGGATAATTTCTTGTTAATTAGACATAAATCCAACTAAACTCCATCATATAATTTCATATATAGAAGCAATGGTTTTTATTTTACATTCACATGAAATAATACATAGTTTATTCTAAAAAATAATTCTATAATAAATTAGAAATCCACATTCATCTCAGTGAGATGTTTGGGATTATTTTCATTGCCTTTTTGAGGGGGAAACATTGGCCATGTTTTGAAATTCACACTAATAGGTCTGAGAAAGGAAACATAATTATAAATATGGGTGGATCCTCCATCATTAGGAATTTGATAATCAACATTCTTCTCTATAGAACATGTTAGTGTTAATATTCATGAATAATTTAATTCACAAGAAAACCCATATTTTTATCTTGTGTTTTCCAATAATGGTAATCACTGATAATATTATTTAATAAAACATTTATTAATGTATTTTTTTATTTTTTCAATTAATTATTAAATTATATGCCCTGTGATTAATTGATATTTTAATTTATAATTATAATGGTTTATATAGAGATAGAGATTAAATTAAAATTCTTATCAAAATTATGGTTAAATTTTTTTAAATTTAATCTTATTGAGGAATATGAATTAAAAAGTAATTTAAGAATTGGATTGTCAATATTTAAAATAGAATGTGAAATTTTACTTATTCCATTGAACTTTTTAATATCAATGAATTTAATTGTTACATTATTAGATAATTTTTATAATCGAATAAATGTTTTAAATTATTAATGAAATAGAATACTATATTTTAGTGTTTGAGTAGTTTAAATGTAAAAATATAGGGTTAAATTGGTATCTACAAAATTGATTTTTGAAAAAATGATAATTATTTTTGTAAAAGGATACTTAATTCATATTAAATTTTTATTATTATCATATTCAATGTTTTAAAGAAATATCTGAAGTTATTTTTTTTGAGTTTAGTTTTAAATTGACTTTATAATTTGTGGAAATTAATTATTATTAAAAAAATTATCACTTTCTTATGTTAAAATTGCTATTATTATTTTAATCATTTTTTATAATTAGCAATGGTTTGAGTTTCCATTAAAAAATAATTTTGGATTTTATTTTAATTATTTATGAAATTTTTATGAAATTATATATAGTTTTTTTCTTTTTATGATATTTTAATTATACCAATGATTAATGTCACTAATATTTTTGAAATATGGGTTAATTAGTGAGTTTTAGTAGAAATATATATGTTTTTATTCCAATATTTCATGGTTTAAAATAATTTATATTAAAAGGGGGTAGCATTGAATACAACTTCACATATATCATTAATAATATTTTAACTAACTTATTTCAACAATATACAAGATTGATGACCTTATATGAAACTCTTGTTATTAAATGACATTTTATGTTCAAGGGAAATATATGTTTTACAAAAAATTTTAATCTGAAGATGATATTTTATGGAATGAAAAAATAATATTTTCCAATGGATTTTGTTATCCAAAAATAAATTAATATTCTATTCCCATAAATTTATTACTGATTGTTAGAATAATATATATATCTATGTGATTCAATTGAGTATAAAATCCAATTTATTAACATTCTTTATAATATACATTTATATTATTCATTCAATATTCATATAAAATCTATTTATTTATGATATAATGATATACAGAACATGGTAAATTGCATGACCTGGGAGAGGAAACATGTATGCTAGAAGTAGCTAAATATTATTTCTAAGATATCATAATTAACTGAAATTAGTATCAAGGGTTGATTGATAATTTTCAGTGTTCAAAGGAACCATGTGATTTCAATTTCTCATTACATTTAATGTATCCTCAAATTAATCACACATTAATTTTTTTTAATTATAGGAGATGAACAATTGATCAATACCACTACATTAGTGAGACAATCAAACAACCAATGAAACACCACCAAAATTGCTACATACCATGAGATGTAATTAACACACTTTAACTTCATCGACAATTTTTATATCATCATAAGAAGGATACAAAAAACCATCCAAATATTACTTCAATATTTCCACACTACATAAATTTGTTAACTTGTACCAACATCCATATTTATAACCTAGGATGTCTCAATTAATTCAAAAAATTTGTAAAATTACAACATGTTAGTAATAAAAACCAACAACAATCGAATATTTCATTCAACGTATTAAAATTTGCTATAAATTTTTCCATTTATTATGAATACATAATGTGTATTTATTAAAAATAAATAATTTATGAACCTAATAATTTGAATATAAATTGAATATTTAACCACTCTATTTTCATGAAAATATTTTATTAATATGGAGTTAAAGAGTTCATTATGTTTTCAACAGAGTATGCATATTACAATTATCAAATCAGTTTTACCTATTTATGTTGTTTTTATTCATGAAAGTTAGTGAGAATGAGTTGGAAAAACATTTTTTTGTCATGGAATAGCCCAGATATAAAATGTTTTTTGTAAGCATGGGTGAAAACTAAATGCGCACACATAATTGGATAATACAACAATTTATGGTTCATATGATATGAAAAATTGTGTAATTGACATTAGAAGTTATATGAAAGAAGTTAATTGGAAATTATATATGGGAATCATGATTTTGAATATATTTTCTAGACGAAAAATAGATTTTTATGATTCCACAATATATTGATTACTAAATAAACACCATTATTGATTGAATGGATGTTATATAATGTGAAATATTATTGTGGATGAAGTGAAAAAAACTCAAAAAAACTAATTGGTATCTATAATTACATTTTAGAAAATGATAATGATCATCATTTTCAATAATATGGCCCTAAAAAATTATATGTTCAATGGTAGTGGTATCTAAAAAAAATTCCAAAATGATTTTTTATTATTATATAAGGACCATAAATCTAACATAAAATTTCCATAGTGTGGTGTTGATCATTATAATAAAGATGAATCATGTCCTTTGAATGTTGTATGGTACCATTGAATTATTCCATTGTATATAAGACTACATAGATGTTAGAAAACCACATGATAGTTTTCGTAACATTTTGAGACCAAAATAATGGATGGGAAAATAAATCATAAAACAATCTCTCCTCAATGCATTAAAATTTATCATGGGTATCCTGATATTGAAAATGATCAAAGAAACATCAATATTTCATTATATATGTATTTATGGAATTTATCATTTTGGTGTACATATTTTAACTCAAAGTACATGTCCAATAACGCTAGTAAATTATATTATTTCTCTATGGTCACACATGAAGAGAAAAAAATTATGTTATCTATTCTTATATCAAGAAAAAAATAATCGGCTAACGATATTGATGTCCATTCAGATCTACATAATGAATATTTGATATTGATGTAGTATATAGGTTTTATAATGAATGAAGAAAATATAAGTCAAGAAGTATTATTATTTTCATTGTTGTATGAATGGTAAATTTATATCATATATATTGAAATGATTCTACCTAAAAAATTAATGGAATTATTGGGTGTCCAATTTCAAAAAAAAATCACACACTCAAATCAGATGATATATATTTCTATGAATATGTTTTTTATATAATATATTTTTAACTCAATAAAATAAATACCAATCATATATGACAACATTCGATGGGTTTAATAAACAAGGAAAACCACTAGATCAGAATAGTTGGTCAAGTATTAAATAATGTAATTGATATTGACACTATTTCGCATAATCTAATTTCATAAAATATTATGAAATAAATTTGGAAGAAGATATAACTTTTAATTAAATTATTTTGTTTAGATTACATGTACATATTACATTTTATTGATGTGATGCATGTAGAAAAAAATATATTTTATAGTGTTCTTAGAATGTTACTAAATGTTAATTTAATAACAAATGATAGTATCCATGGTATGTTGGAATGATTTAAATGGGTATAATTCCATAGTTTCCACTTTTAATGGGTAATCAAATAAATTTTCTGCCTCTTGTATCCTAGAGTCCATCTATCCATGAAATATTTAAAATTTTCATTTTCATTAATTGAGTAAAATTTTTCGAGATAAAATATCAGGAATCTATTTTCATTGAATAATTTAAATTAAAAAATTAAAATAACATGACAACTATTTTTTACTTAATATTTAATTGTCGTATCAGTATGTTGAATTCTTCCTCATAATTTATGAAATACATTAAATATGCTCAACCTGAATATAAAATACAAATTTAAAAATTTTATTGACACATCTATTATTCTAATCATGAAAAAAAAGTTTTCAATCTTATTATTTGAATTAGATATGTTCTTCTCAAAAAATTTATTTTTTATAATGGCCAAAATAAGGGTTCCCTTAATTAGAGATGTTAAAGAATTTTATTCCTTACATTATAGATGAATGTACACCATCGAATGTCCTTTGAATATTTTGAAAGGGTATGTCAACAAAATAAGTACTCCAAAAAGTTATTATAATGTGTGATTTATTGATTAATAAGCTAATGAGTTATGCACAAATTACCTATCAAATGTTTATATAATTGGTCTTCCAAAGTCTGATAATAAAAGATGCCTTATATGATAAGGAATTTATGGAAGAGATTCTTTCACAATTAACAACAATGATTTGGAGAAATCGCAATATTAAAATTTAAATAATAGTGATGATGTTGATCCACAAACAGAATACCATAATGAAAATTATTATATATTTTAAGACATCATGGGATAATGGTTGAATATAAAATAAACATAATCAAATTATTACATGATTTTTCAGAGATCATATTTATATTTAGTTATCTAAAAATATTAATATAACGACTGAGAAAAATTAATGTCTATCCCATGTAACAAATGATAATGTAATATCGTGCAATGGATTTTTAATAAATAATATTAAATAATAATCTAAAGAACAAATATCTGATATATGATGGAAAATAGTGGAATTACACTTGTGGCCGAAGAAATGAACATATCTGGCTCCAATGATAGAATTCCAATTTATGACAATATGTCATATTTCAACATTATAAAATATATATACACATTGGATAATACACCATTTAATGTTAAATTATCCATAAAAATTGTGGTAAAAATAAGAGTGTAGATAATGTTGATGAAATAAGATTCTAGAGATTATTTTAGTTTAGAAGTGGAAAATGATGATTGCATCATAATGGAATCACATGTAGATTTTTTATATATCTCAGATACAACAAAAAAGGATTGGTCAATTTTCCTCATATTGATTGAAAAATATCTACTATCGTACTAAATTTCAATGGATTTTGGATATTTTATTGAGAGTTCTCAATCACTTTATGGAGGTTCTAATATAGACAATGTCATTTTTGATAAAGCGGTCCACATAGAGGGTATTTAGATTCCAAAAAAGGATCCAAATACCATCAACCACTAAAAATTATAGTTAAATGAGAAAGGTAAATTGTTTTAAAATATACTCTTATTTTTCTCATTATATCATATATTGTCTACTATAATAGAAAAATATAAATAAAATGATTGACTACTCATGAAAATAATGACACTGGTGTATGGTGATTATATAAATAGTAGGAATGAATATGTGGTCCATTATGTACCCTCAAAATTATTAGGGGATCAATAACATGTTGATGAATGAAAAAATTAATGACTCATCATCATAGTTTTGAATTAAATTATCAATGTAGATGGAATGAGTATAAACTATTACTTTCACATAAACTAAATCAGCCAAACTATTATCCAAAATTTGTTCATGTAAATAAGATATTTTGGGTTATGAATGGGGATGTATACAATGGTTGATATAGAAGAATTGATTTATGTCATTCATATAACAAATTAATTCTCTTTTATTGATATTATGGTAATGTTGTCATATACATTCATTATTTAATATTTTTATAAAATTTAAAATTGATTTAATTTTCAATTTTCTATAAATATATAATTTATTTTAGATGATATCATTACAAAATAATTTTTAATAGGCATGAGAAAAGAAAATAGTGGCTTCCAAAATAATCATACCAAGTCTCATTCTAGGGATGTTTAGGGGAATATATCACCCCACTGATGAGTTTCTTTTTCAACCATTTTAGTGTATGAAACCTGGAATGCATTCATCAAAAATTATGAAGTGAAATAATTTAAGGTGAATATTATTTTATAATATATTATTTTAAAATAGTAATTTCATCCAATTTAATTCAGAATTTTTTATTTATAAATCACAAATGAAGTGATAATGATAGAAAATGTACATCAAAACCATTGTATTCTTATCATATATAAGAGATAGGGTATGCTTCACTTGGGATGAAATTGTTAATATTTTTTTAATTATTTTTATTTGATATGAAATAAAAGATGTTCATTTATCAAATGAAGATTGAGGAATCAAAATCCTAACCCATTTATTTCCCACATCATGTGTTATAGGACGAGGCAGTTGTAAATAAAGTGGGTAACAATTTTTCTTAAAACCAAAAAAATAAAAATGGACAAATATGTAATTATGGAAAATAGTAATTGATTATGATTTATTATATTATTAAATAATAGTGAAAATTTATGTTTATTTCGTTATTATAGTTTATAAAAAAACATTTAAAGTGACTATACCGACAGAAAAACAATATTTATTGTCATTAATGATGCCTGATCGATATGGTCATGTTATATGTGAATATTTTGGAGTGTATCCTTGATATTTCATTGGGAAGACAATACCATAAAAAGATAAATATAATATTATGAAAGGATTTTAGTAAAAAATAATTTCTTTTCATGATATTAATTTTATATCAAGTTTTGAAAACCAAAATAAATTAATGGTTCAAAGTGAATTAGTTGTAGAACATTGTTTTGAAAATGTACAGCTAGTTTACCCCACAGGATTTCAGGAAACTCATTCCAATCATCCGCATAACATTCCTGAGGTGATCAACTTTTTCATTACATGTTCTCCTAAATTAGAACAAAAAACATCCAATAAGATTATATTAATAAAATGTTATAGTAAAATTTTGTAACATATTTATTTAAGTCGAAAAAAACCCATTTCATTATTGAGAGGGATATGGTGTATAAAATACTAGACACAAATTACACAACAAACAACTCAAAAAAAATATTACGGTGGGGATTATATTAGCTGAACTGCTGATTACTAGGTTTATTTTTCACCATGACGATCTAGATATTACAATGGTTAGTAGTGATATTTTAATAATCGTGTAATATTATTCTAATGATCTAAAGATAGAAGACGTATATCCTTAACACATTTAATAAAATAAATAACCAATGAAATTTTGATGAAAATGTTATATTACGAGTTATGGTGTTACAGGAAAACAAAACCATATGAAACTGAAGGACAAATCATGAAAATCTCATGAATTAATAAAGAATACATAATGATCATCCAGGTGTAGCTTCTCCTCAATTATTCTAATTCATCATATATTAATGTCATAACATGATAGTTAAAACACATTCAATGATAGGTATTTTCCTACATTCTATAAAACGAAGACATATTTGGTACTATCATTACACAATTTTATAACCTAAAGATTATAAAAGATATTTTCATGTATGAATAAATGGGAGTATCATTTGTAAATACCTATATAAGGTACATTTTCACAGTATATGTATCCCAGAAATAATATAATATGTACTTTAATGTTAATAACTATTCATATATTTTATTAGAATTAATATTACTAAAATATAAAATGAATATCATTTGAGACATTATTTGAATTCCCAATTACAAATATCATATCTACAAATTATATTTATTTATAGGTAAGAGAAATTAAGAATAATTTTTCTTCTAAACGAGGTGTCTGAAAATATAATAAGAGAAAATAGAATATATTGTATGCCTAAAATTCTAGAGTAATACTGGACAATGTAATTAAATATTTTTCTTATGTTTTCATTTTTTAGAAGAACTAGATATAGAGTGAAATTATTTTGGATACCTGAAATATATTTTGTGGATCCAATGCATTGATTTCCAATTAAAAAATCACACATGAGGTGTATTTTTAATTTCCAATGCACTTGAATCAACATTTTATAGATAAAAATTGACTTATATATTAATGTTTTTGTTTTAAAATGATTTTCTACAAGATGGATGTCTAAAAACATTGTATATTTTTTTGTATGAGTTTAGTGAGTCAACATAATAAGCGTAAAAGTATACATGAAATAGAAATATAATAACATATATATATATATAAGGATATAACAATAAATACATATTTAAAATAAATTATTTTTTTCAATGTTTCTATAATTTTTATAGAATGTCATTTAATTTTTATGGATATTACGTTTTATTTTTTTAATGATACCACAAAAGACTAGAATACACATATATTTAATTTATGAAGGTAATTAAAATTTAGTTAAAAAATTTATTATTTATTTTTCATTCATCATTTTCTCTATACTATGGATATTTCCACCAAATTACATACTAAAGAATATATAAATTTGTTTATAAATTATTTGGAAATAGACAAGGTGGTAGAATATTTTTACACCATCATATTTAGGTGATTAACTACAATTTATGTGATATAGAATGTGATATGAACTTATATATACTTCTGGGATGATATTAATTTTTATATGAATGATTACATAATATTTTGGATCTTTTTCACACATAGATGTATAATAAAGGAAATCAATTTGTTTTGAAATATATGGGTTAAATACTTGGTGTAAAAATGTATTTATACCTCATGAACATGTGAATTCCAACTACTTATCTAGTTAATTATCTCATCAATTTATCTATTTCATTTTCAATTGAATTATTATGTTTATATGGTACTTATTTGTAAAATTTAATAATTATTTCAACGCATGTGTCACTTGATCCAAACCAATAAAACAAATTTTATTTTATTATGATAATTTACAACAATGATAGAAAAGTAATTTTTTATTGGTAGGAATAAAACAGTCAATGATAATACACATCATGGGGATGGTATGACTCAATATATGTCCTTCTAGTACAAATTTTTCTTTTATTATAACAAGAAGTGTCTTAGCTACTTAAACAAAAAATGAACCCCGATTTTTTTCATAAGATATAAAAAAACCCATAAGTCATTTTTCATGTGTAGTAATTGATTTTACATCAATATGAAAAATTAAGGGGTTTATATGACATAAATTATAATTTTTCAATAAAAACTGCATTCTATTTATAAACACACCCTAGAAACAAATCTAGGAAAACAAGGTCTGATCAATTTCATTATTTTGGACAACAACACATAATACAATTTATTTTTTGATGAAACAACCTCACATAAATATGAATAATGGTGTTACCGATATGAATAAATTTGAATTATTTCAATACAATGGTTCCATTTTTTTAAAAAAAAATCATTTCACGACTCTAAATCATAGAAAATGAGAGCATAATATTATCAAACATTATAAAAAGTATCTACAATTAATTTTTCATATGTAGTTATTGAACATACATAAATCTATAACACAATTTGTTCATTGCTATTTAAAGTACATATGGTCAATACCAAAGTTCCATTTTAGTTTAATGCAAACATAAAATATATAATATCATGTAGGGAATCACATATTTTTTAAATCTTTAGGAAAATGTTCCATAACCAAAATTTGTTAGATATGAATCGACCTCCTGCTAGTGTCACACTAGATGTGGTTATTATGACCCAAAGTACATGTTTTGAATATATTTATCAATTTAAGTTTAAAATGTATATCACACTACTAAAACATTAAAACGACCTTGTATGATATTGAAAATTTAGTACAATAGTCCATAATTTCACATTCATGTGTAGGAATTTCCCAAACATAAATCCAATACAAGTTTTGGGTGATATGAATTGATGTTTCTATTTTCAAAATAAAAGATCAATTTTTTGTTTTAAAAATATCAAATAAAAATAACTGAAAAAATGAGCTCATATTTTTTCAAGATTTTGGAAAATGGCTTATAATATAAATTTATTTTTAAAATATTAATTCAAATTAATCTGAAAAAAATGTGATGAATATAATTCAATGTGATTTTTTAAATAGAAATTTCCATTTTAGTTTAAAACCCACAACAAACAGCCAATATTTAGGAAATGAACTCTGATTATCTTAAAACATTAGTAGAATGGTTCATAAATTTTTTTTCATATTTCTGAATCACTAACACATAAATATGACAGTAAATATTATGGATATAACATAATGTTCATGTTCTGAATAAAAAATTACCATTTTAGTCTAAAACATCCATCCAATAACAAAAATTGAGAATAGATTCTCATCTTATTTGGAAACATTATGAAAATTATCCATAGTTAATTTTTATGTGTATTCATTAAATGAAAATATATCTGACACATGATGTGACTCATATAAATCCATGTGTGATTTTCCAATAAATGGTTCCCTTTTAGTTTAAAATGTTTCTCACAAAATAAAAACAGACAAAAATAACTTATATTAATTTTAATTCTTCTGAGAATGATCTTAGTTTCATTTTTCATATGTAGAAATTTACTAAATGCCTATTCACCACACGATGTGGTCAACATGACTTCAGTATAATGTTTCTCACATAAAAAATCATTTTAGTATAAAACACAAACATAGACAAAACCAAGAAAATGGTAATGGTAATTTTCAAAAATTATGAAAATTGTCCATAATTCATTTGTTATGGTTATGAATTGACCACACATCAATATGACACATGAGGTGACATATATGACTGTAATTTCATATTTTCATTAGAATCATTTTATATTTCATTAAAACACATGTCATAAAACTAATACTATGAAAATATTCTTGAATCGTTTTAATATATTTGTATAATGATCCACGATTCATTCATCATGTTTAGGAATTTAAAAATCTCCAATATTTCACATAATTAAGTTGATATGTAATAAAATATGTTTTTTCAATATAAAACTATCTTTTTAGTTTAAAACACATCACATTAAGAAAACATTAATATCAGATTATTTTCAAAAAATATGATAATGCTTCATATACCAATTTTGATGTGTAAAAAATTAATACACATCATTCCAACACATTATGTGACTAATATGATAAGATGTTAATTTATTCAATGGAAATGTGAAAAAATTGTAAAAACAATAATATATTGATTTTGAGAATTAGAAAAATGACCCATAATTTATTTCCACGATGTGGAACTAACATCACATATATATAACACGTGAAACATAAAGTGAATTTTTTTATATACTAAGGTACAATTTGTGTTTTAAAGTCACATCAAATTACCATAATCATGGAAATTAGTTTGGACAATTTTCAAACATTATGAGAAGGGTTGTTAAATCATTATTGATATTTATTAATGATTTGACATCAACATTCCAATGATGTGATCAGAATGAATATATGTGAATGTTAATAATATAAAATTTCCACTTTATTTTAAAATCATGATACCTCACAAAAAATGTGAAAATGATCAATTTGTTTTATCAATGATTACAAAAACTGTCCATAATTAATTTTTCAACCCTAGTTAATTGACCAAATATAAATTTGATTCCTAATTTGGTCAATAAGGCTCGAATTGCATGATTTTTTTAGGAAAATAGTGCCATTTTTAAAAGCAAAAATCATATAGAAAAACCAAAAAAAAATTGATAAAAATATTATAAAAAATAAGAAAAAAGGTAAATAATACATTTTCTTTGAATTTTATCTAACCGTACAAAAATTTAATAGTTGATTTGAATGATATAATGTCCATTAAATTTTTTCAAAACAGAAGTTCAAATTTTTTTTAAAAAACACATCAGATAAAAAATTGACAAAACAAATTTCGAATGTTATAAAACATTAGAAAGATGGTCTATAAATCATTTGGGATCTGTAGAGATTATCTGCAATTCAATCTAATAACTGATGGGATTTATAGGAATCAAAGTGTGTGTTTTCAAATCAAAAGACCCATTTTTGTTTAATACCCAAATAAAAGATCCACAATTTGGAAAAGGCGATCAGATTCTATGAATCATTAGATAAATTTTTCATATTTTATTTTTAACATGTATTTGTGGAATGCACATAAATCCCCCACATGATGTGACTGAGATAACTCAAGATTTGTTTTAACAATAAAATGTTCCATTTTATTTTAAAAAACAACTGATAACCAAAATATTTTAAATAACTCATATTGTTAAGAATATGAAAATGGTTTATAATTTAATTTTGATTTTTCTGAATTGACAATAATTGAATCCAACACATTATGTGACCTATATGTCTCAATGTTCATGTTTTTAAAAGAAAAGTTCTATTTTATTCAATACACATATTAAAAATACAAAATCAAGAAAATGTGTTCACAGTGTTTTAAAAAAATTTGAAAATGGTCCTTAACTATTTTATGTCATTTAATAATTGATCATAAAAAAATATGACACCCGCTATGACTTATATGACTCGTAGTTCATGTTATAAATTAAAATGTAAAGTTTATTTTTAAAACACAAATGAAATAACTATATCCACGAAAATGAGCTCATATTTTTTTCAAGTATATAGAAAACAATCCTTAAATTATTTTAATGTGTATAAATCGATCAAACAATTATCTAACACAAAATGTGGGTGATATTACTCAATTTCTGTGTTTTTAGCATAATGTTAAATTTTAATTTAAAATGTCTGTTACAAAACCAAAACGAACAAATCAGGATCATATTGTTTCAAAATATTAGAAAAATAATCTATAATTCCATTTTCCCTAGTATGAGTTAAAAAGATCCAATCAGGAAAATTTGTAGTCAATATGACTTGATGTATTTTCTTTTAGAATAAAATTGTTCTTTTATATGTGAATAAATCACATTTCCAAAAAAAGGAAAAATATGAAATAATATTTTTAAATCTCATGAAAATTTCAATATTTGTTTTGTATGAATTGATCACACAACCATCCAACAATCAATGTGAATGAGTTGATATGAATTAATTTTTTTAATAAAATAACCCATTTTTTTGTTAAAATGTGTGTCATAAAAAATATAAATGAGATCAAACCATTTTCAAAATATATGAAAAGGATCCATAATTTATTTTTCACATGTTTTAAATGATTTCACACCAATCTGACACATGATGTGGGGGATATTAATCAATATAATATTTTTCTCTATTAATCATATATTTTTGTTTAAACCCTCCACCATATAAAAAACAACAAAAAAATCGATTATTTTTTAACATAATATTTTATTCCACAATTGATTTTTCATCCATAGGAATTTCCCACACATCAAAATTACATTTTATGTCATCGATATGATTCAGCATTCAGGATTACTATATAAAAATTTCATTTTAGATTAAAACACATATTAAATAGCTAAAACAAATAACTGAGATTGAATATTAATGAACATTATGATTATAGTATATAATTAATTCCTAGCATGTATGAATCAACCAAAAAACATTCAGAACCATTATTTGATGATATGAATCAATTTAATTCTTTTCAGTATAAATACAATATTTTACTATTAAATACTTATCAAATAGCCAAATTGAGAAATTGAGAATAGATTTTTTTTCTATATTTTGTAGCATGATCCATAATTCATTTATAATGTGTAAAAAATGAATAAAAATCAATTTGAAACCCAATGTGACCGATATGGATTAAAGAGTGTGTTTCAAAATGAAATTTAATTTTTTTTTTAAACAAAAATCAACTAGGAAAAACTGGGAAAATGTGCTCATATTGATTTCCCATAATTTAATTTTTTGTTACTAAATAATTTACATATAATTTTAATATGATCATCAATTAGTTATTTTATATAGATATAAATCATGTTAACAAATAATAAATAGTGTTTTTTTTAAAAGAAATTCTAAAAAAGAAATTTCTCTTGAATTTGCTCCCATTTATATTGTGTTTTTTTTAATGATAAATGAAAACCAATTCAAGAGACTTGAAATTTGAAAAAAATCATAAATTGTGTTACATTTATGAATAAACCCTAACTCAACCTTATTTACGGTGTGCCTAGTATGACTCAAAGTATATACTTGTTTTATTGATTTGTGGTGTTTAATTTTTTTCTTTATAGTATTAATTACATTATAATTTATTTCGTATACAGGTGCATTAATTTTTTGAGAATGGGTAGTTTGATTTGAATCTAATAGAAATTCCTCTGTTTAGTAGTTAAAAAATAAAAAAATTCATGTTTTTGAATTTCAATGTTAATTTATACTTACTCATGTATTTATTCCAACCAAAATTTGAAATTTTTATATTATTGTTTCTTATTGTATATGATTTTTATGTTTTAATTAAATTATAATTTTTATCTACTATTATATTTTCCTATTTTTTCTGTTTTTTCTTATTTCCACTAATTTTAAATAATGTAATTACAACAACACAATATATTAGTATTCCCCTTTATCAATGCTAGGAAAAAAAACAGATAAATGAATCATTTATAAGGGATTTTAGATAGAATGATCACAAGACCATCTATTATCCATTTTTAGAGATAATAAATATTGTAGTTTACCTTCTATAAGAAATGTGTTTATAAGTGGTTAATTTCTGATTATTTTTTAAAAATATTAATGGCCTAGGGATTTCAATAATAGTATATTTTTTAATTATTTTCACAGAAAAATGGATATTTTTTACTACTGACAACCTTATTTGTAGGATCATATCAATAGCGTGTTGGTGATGAAAATTTTATAAATATTAGTAGGTTAATAATGAGTTTTTTAATGAATCTTATATGTTTGTGGCCCCTTTTACTACCTTCACGTTGGAATGAAAAAAATCATTGACTGATACATGTTAAATAGACTCTGAGAAGCATTATAGAGGTTGACCCATGCTCGTCTCATAAGACTCCCTAGGGAAATTGTCATGTAAATTGTGTTTTCTAATGCATTTATAGGAGGGATTGAATGTTTGTTTATGGGGAGTAAGGTATTGAATTTACTTGGGTTTATGAAAATTATACTCCATGATAAAAAAATTGTGAACCATGACATGGAATTTTTAGTAGTTTATTTCTACATATTGATGTAGAGGAATTATATTTTTGAAAAGAGTTTCATTTTTTAAAAACGCCATTAGATTCTTATGACTATATTTATCTAGAGACGCATCAAACATTGATTGAGTCATTTTCAAATGTCCATACCCAACTATGAATTCATGATATTAAATAATATTGTTTATGGAATGTAGCAGGAAGATTATATTATCCTGATACACATTCTCAATTTGAAAGGGTGGTGTCAGTGTATTTATCCTCACTATTTTTGAACTTGGTGTAAGAGATATCTTAATATTATCATTAATCCATGGGGGTTATGGAAATTATTCATAAATATTTAGGATAGGAAACTTTTATTATATTAACCATGAAGTTATACATTATAGTATATCCAAAATATAAGCACCGTATGGTTTTTATAATTGTTTTGGGTATGAAATCCTTTTTCCATGACAGACGGTTGTAGTGGTCATGTTATATGTGGATGTTTCAGTGTCTTTCATACCCCCCACATTGAGTTATATACTTGAGTATAAATTTTGTTCCAAAACCACTAGTGGAAATAATTGTGCACTATAATGATAGAGCTCATTATTTATTATGTCTATAGATGTATCATGATATAGAAATTAATGTATGAACATCATGTTCCCATTCATCTAATACAAGCTCTTGAGATCACTGAATAGAAGGTGGATGGAATAATTCTATTTTTTGGTTCTACATATATGGAAAATAAGACAATGATATACCATTTTGGTTACTATAGATTGAATTAACATATTGAAATATTTCATTCCCTTATGAAATAATTAACTTCTTATGATTTTAGTTTTTTTCTTTGTGAAGTAGACCATTCAGCTTCACGGGGTACCCAATATGATTGTATCAAACCATTATTATCATTTCATGTCACAATTGTGCAGAATGATGTAAGGGTAATTCAGGATGTAGTTACTGAAAATAATGACGTTTCACCATCATAGAAAGTTTTATACTCATCAAACCATTTAGTATTTTAAATAAATTTTCAAATGTTATATGTTAATTTTTATTCTAGATCATTGGGGATTACTTAATGTTACTGAAGCTTAATAATAATTGTAATAAATATCAAACCAGTGTTAGTTTGGCACCGTCTGAAGAAATATATAAGAGACACATCAATTTACCACTATAATGGACTGTGATATGTGGGAAGTATCTGATTCCAAAAAATCTAATGTTTGTGATAAAATATAATATATTTTTGATTCAAAAGTATGTTAGAAAATATTCAAATAAAATTATTACTTTTGTAGATCAGTTCTATTCTCCTTTGTAATTAGATTATAGAGACCATGTTTTATTAATATTGTATCAACAATGAGAATTGTGGTGTCTGGTCATTGAAATTAGATAGCCACTAGGTTTATTGGGTAGTTATTGATTTTTAATATAGTTGGAAGGGCTACATAACTCTTTGTTGTGTCATCCATTTTTCACTAAATTCATTAATTATTCTATATGTCATAGCTATAGAGATATTTGGATGAAAAATCTAATTTTATTGACTAGGGTGATTTTGACATAGTGGATGAAACCAGTTTATCACGATTTATGGTGATGATCAATGATAGATAAGATATGATCTTGTAATGGTCTACCATCCCTATTTTTTATGGTTTATAAGGATGATAATATTCTAGATAGATCCATAAGGAAATATATCTTTATGTTGGTTCATCACAAATATATTTTTGTGTAACATGAGACTTTGGGTGAAAATAATTGAAAGGTGGGTGTGGATTTAACAACATTGATTTGGGAATTTGAACTTTTCAATAATTCTAGTCATATCTCTATATTTTTACTTATAGATGATTTGTTTCTTCATGTGTAATGGAACCCTAGAATTAAATTCAATCAAAAGCATAATATATTAAATTCAACATGCAAATATTTTTTGGATTAATATATAAAAAATTGACAAGAATCAAATAATGGAATTTTCCGGCTAAAAGAAAATGTGGAATTTTATGTCTAACCTATATGTGTAATATTTTTTGTTTAAGTCATATGTACCATAAAAATTATTCACTGGAAGGTCGGTTAAATAAAATAAACAAATAAATTATTTAATTCCTATCATAGTCCTCTCTTATATAAATATTAAAAACATTCCAATCTGTATTGGTATCTATATAACCCTTTATGATTATAGTAGATAAAGAGTGACCCATTATTGTCATTGATGAAAAAAAGATAATTGTTGGATGATTAAAAATTGAAAACATTATTTTGAAAAAATAATATCATAGTAGAATCTTTAGTTTCATCCTTAGGGATTGTTTTTTGCACCAATTATCTATTTCTAATCAGTATAGTGAATTTTATTCTTTGTTCCCTTGATTATTGTGTTCATATTGAATATATGTGTCATTCCTTGAATTTTTTCTTAACCTGGACAAAATATTTTATTGTATTTATTTAACTAGATTAACTAATATTATTTCACCCATATATTTCACAATTTTTGGTTTCCATTATTATAAATTTTGGTCAGGATTAAAAGAACCAATTATAATCTACCGTTGATATTGTGATTTTCCATTCCACATCCTTCATGTTTCTCTTCATTTTCACTTAGTGTTAATGATTAAAAATTATATGACTAGTTAGAAGATGATCAAACTCCTAGATTTAATATAGATATGATAAAAACAATATTTGGAATCATTATTGTTTTCATCAAAAAAATTGTGGCTCACATATATTTTTCTAATGATTAAGACACCCATTATTGAATTAGGAGGCATGGTGAATTTATTTAACGTAATCAGATATTACATTTGAAATCCATCAGATACCATAAAATGGTGGTGAATGACATTTTTATTTTTTATCGAACATTGGGTGGATCTTCTTGCGAGATTCAAGTAGAAAATAATGAATCAAGTTAGTAATAAGTATTAAACAATGTTTACCATGAATTGATATATATATATATATATAATTCCATTTTGTAGAAGATATGATATATAATGTATATTATATAGAGGATTGGGTATCAAAATGATTTAAACAAAACACATCATGTTGATAGGCACACACAGACTGTGATTCTACCCATGATTCCAACTCATGTATTGTGATTAAACAAATCATGCCTTTGGTGATCAGACATGTTTTTTCCATAAATTGAAATATAATCATTACAAACACGTCCAAATATTTCATATCCCTTGAAGAACATGACCATGATTTCATGTTATTCCTCATGTAATGTTCCCCAGTTAACATGCTATTCATATTACAATTATTATCAACCCATAAATATCTTTTTCATCATGACATAAATTTTATCCCATGAGTATCACATTCTATATATAATTCTACATAAGACATGGTTTTGTTATTTTTGTCAAAATTTTAGATACGATGTGAGGTTATATGAGTGGAATTATTCTTCCAACCATTATTTTCAGATGACTGCGATTTTGTTTGATTGTATGAGTGATTTATATACAGGTACTCCCTTAACTCAATAATGAATAAGTCCATCATATCCTATACACAGGTGTAATCGATACTCTCCCACACCAGTGTTACGTCCATATTATTGAACTCATGTGGCATGTGGGTCCTCTCTTGGAGATAGTGCTCCCCAAAAAGTGGAGTGAATTAGTATGGAGAGGGAACAAGATTTTAGTTGTCTGAGGTTGTTCATGATTTATAGAAACAATTATTAGAACATTGAAGATTTATATAGAGTGATCCTTCTTTATTGTATTTATGGATTATGATACATATACATTTTCAATTGGGGTTTAATTTTCATAAAAGATGATGGGGGGATTCTATTCCCCCTGGACTTATGAGTTAAGATGTTTGTTTTATTCTCTTTCATTACTCTTGATTTTCATGTAATCATTTTGGTTATATTTATATTGACTATAATATGGGGCTTCACACACATGGAAAAGAATTTTCTTATTATTGGACAGTTGGTGTTGAATTTGGAAGACTAAATATATAAAGATAGTATAATAAATTGTCATCAATGGACATGTTCAAAGATCAATCTAGAAGATCATGAATTGGTATCCATTTTAATTATCCCCACATTAGTTTTTCTTAGGAAGGGCCCTCCATTATATATGGATGGTCAAAAACATTTCCACATATAATTGGGTTTATCTTCATTCACATTTATATTTTTAATTGTGGGTTTTTTTAAATTTTTAACACACTTTTGTTTATAGTTTGTTTATGTCCCTAGACCATTTTATGGAGATTTTTGTGTGCATGATTAAACATACATTACAATGAGTCTTCCTTTTTAATGATATTTCTACTCATAAACTTCCCTCGTCACTAGAAATATTAATGAGGGGCATAGAGTGTCATAATAACAATACTACTAGCCTTGTTGAGGCACCAATGGGTCAGGTCGTGAGTTATAATAAATATAATAAATATCACATATCCTTGATTTCCAAATAGTTTATGAGGTTTTATATACATATAAATCTTAAAACAATATAATATGAATGGTATCTAGGGATAAATTGAGTCTTCAATATCACCTTATTAATCATGTAATAATTTATCAATGACCCTCTACCATTTTAAAATCATGTATCAATATATTATTTTTAAAAAATTCATTTTCTCTATCATGGAAACATATATTCTATATGGAATAATTCTTTCAAAAATATATCACATATATTTTCTAATAAATTCTACAAATACTAGGATTAGTGCATAACACATAAACTATATGAATTAGAAAATGTTTCTAATTGAGATTACAATGCCAGTACACTGGTAAATTTCGATTAGGCATCTTCTAAAAACCTTTATCTTATAAAATATTGGACATTACAATTCTGATTTCTCCATATAATATTATAATTGAATTCTACTATGAGAAACCAAATTAAAATCATTCAAATAGTGACAGAAAATTAGTGAATTAAAATATTGATATTTTATTTAATTTTAAAATGAAATAAATTAATTAGAAATCATGATTTAATCCATTTAGGTCTATAATGATTGTGAATCAATTTTTTAATAAATGTTTAAATTTCACATGTTTTAAATCAATGTTATTGATAGTTATCATTAAAAGTAGTTTTATTAAAAAATGATGGTTCTCATCACCCCCGCACTACACATATTTTATTACACTACCATTAAATGTAATGAATTGATCTATAATAATTATTATTCCACATAATTAAAAAAACAAAAAAAAACCAAAAAAAATTAATAATTCATCTCTTAAAATATCATTATTCATATTTGAATGTAACTGAAAAACCATTTCATTTAAATAATCTTATAAACCATTGAATCATTCCCAATTCTCTATAAGTCTTACCACATAATTTTGTTTTCTATCTTTGCTATATGAACATGTGAAAATAATGTCTTCCTATTTCTTATGGTTCTTGTAATCTTAACAAATACATTCCATAGCCTAACATTATTATTAATATGAATATAATGTTTTATATATGGTAATTATAAATGTTTACTCTAAAGATATCGACAAGTAAGATTTAATGTTTATTTTTAGTGGGAAAAGTGGATTTTTAATATATTAATAAAAAATTTCATGAAAATCTAGAATGTTTAAATAATTAATTATTGGCCTTTATCCAATAATATTAAGTATCACTCCTATCCAGAAATCTATTATATTAATTTTTTTAGTTTTTTTCCATGATTGTTAATAAAAAATAATTAGTCTACTTATTTCAACATTTATCTTATATTTTATAAAAAATATTATATTTTTTATAAGTATAGAACCATTTTAATATGAAAATTATTTTTCCGAATAGGGTTAATATATTATTATGATGACTTTAAATATGTGAACAAAATTAATAATGAAGTTGTATGGAAATCTTTTACAGAATCAGTACTAATAAATTTAATCACTAGAATTCTCGTTGAAACATTCTCTTCACCTCATTAGTTATAAATATAAGAAGAATATTGAAAATAAATGGGTTTTAAGGGACTACTATTACATATTTTATCACCACAGTAAATGGGTTGGCATGGTTTGTAAGGCTTATGAGTTGTTAATTACTAGGGTTTCATGATATAGAGTTTTTTTAAAATTGTACTTTTCATTTTTTGTTGACCTCAATAATAAATATTACCAAAATTAATTGTAGAGCTTTGGAATGAATCATGAAATGTTAAATTCACTGTATAATACATATAACTCTCATGAATGTAATTACATGATGAAATATCCATGGAAAGGGTAGAAACTCACTTGGGAATGTGAAATTAAATTTAAAGTCATTTCATATATTTTTATCTCGTTTATAGTATGTTTATACCAAAAAAATATAGTAATGTTACAAGTACTAATAATTTAATTTCAAATATTTCTTAATAAATTTAATTAAATAGAACTAGCATTGCATGTTTCACTATTAAAGATACTATTAAATATTAAATTTTTATTCTGAAAACACATAGAATTGAAATGTAGATATCAAAATAACATGACATAATTAATAATATAATCATAAAAAATAGAAAAAAAATAATCCAATACATGTTTGGATAATATATAAATCCCCCTACCCCACACACACATATTTAACACCACCGACAGAAATCATAGAGAATGAAAAAAAATTTATTGATAATGCCATTTAAAATGGTTCAAAATAAACTTGTTAATTTGATGTGAAATAATAATTAACATTAATTTTTCCACAAAATATGTCCATCTAAGATAACCTATTAGAAATAATAAATCTATTAAAGAATATTTATATAAATATTAGGAAATAAAAAAGATATGTAATTTTTTTGATTATCACATCAAATAAAAAAGCAATTTTGACTATCCAAGATGAGAAAACCATGAATTCATGCCTAGTTTTACAGAGGGTTGAATTTCATTAATGGGAATCTCGATACATATAGAGTTCTCGTTTTCTTTATTTCATGATTCTTTCATAGGAGGTCCCCATTACCAATAATTTTATCTCTATCCACATAGAATTAGGGTAAATTTTAAAATTTATTATCGGAATGGTAAAATATGGTCCACCAATTGGTTCCTCCATACATTCATTCATATATTATTGTTCATATATATGAGGGGGAACTTGATTGGGAATCTCTATAGGTGACACTAGTTCTACAAAGACAGAATTAATCGATTTTTCTTGTACATTCTATATCTAGGATTCTAGATCACAATATTTTTATTATTCTAATATTAATATCCCATAACCACATTCCTCCAAAGTTAATACTCCATTAATGAAAATTAAAAGTTATTGATAATGATTCTTGAAACCTCTTACAATTGTCCATTTGTTTTGTCATGAAACAGTGTTATATTATCCCACAATTTGGAGACATTACCCAGATAATTATTTGAGAAGTAGAATATAATATATGTAAAACACCAAAACAATAACTAAAATAAAAATAAAAAAATAACCCTCATGAATACAAGATGTGAATTTATACGTAACTAGATACAATTAAAATGGAAAATAATTTGAGATTAGTCCTTAGTAATAGCTATGGATCATAGACAGTTCCTTAAAGACATCTAGAACTGGTAATATTTTTCTCAATCATCCACAATATCTTATTGACATGTTAAATAAGTTATATATACAACCATGGTGACGGTTACATATAAAAATTATATTTACATCCTAGAAGCCTCTCATGAAAAATGTTAATGATGTAAAATAAATCCTATTGAGTATACAAATGAAACTGACTCATCACCTAATTGTTAATACTCTTCAATAAACATATTCTCCATAGATTACTCAATATATAACACGCTGAAGTATAATATAAATAATTTGAACATATATGTATATATCCACACCATACTAAAAAATTATATATTAGTTTTTTTCTTGAATACCCAAATGTCCCATGTCAGGGGATCCCATCACTTAAATAACAATTATCACCAAAAAAATAATTGGAAATCATATAATACAAAACACACAATTATTCAAATTACCAAATCCACATTCTCTAAATAGTATCCATGTTTATTTATAGAAGACACCATAACCTATGTATTATGTATTCAACTATATTCCATAAATACATAAAAATAAGATTAAAATATTCCATATAATTCAATGTATTGAATAATTAAAGAGGAATTATTTCAATCTAGGATTACAGAAAACAATCTTGTATTATAAGTCCCCAATATTCATACCTACATGTAAGACTACAACAAAGGGGATAATTGGATTAAGGGGGTAGTCAACAAACATCTCCTCTAAAACATAGATTTTTACAAAAACAATGACCCTTTGGTTGTTAATTTCCCTTAAATCATAGTTGGGGAGTATAAAAAATAGAAAAAACTCATATCAGATATATAAAAGAACCATATTAATGTAAACTACCTATCCTGATACTAACATTCCTTTATTTTCAATCAAGAAACCCAACTACCATTTTAATGGTCAATATATTAGACTCGAAAAAATGTATCATGTTAAATATAAAATGATTTATTATATAATAATTAATAATACTCTATTTAAAAATCACGATTTATATTTTAATCCTTCTATCCAACCACAAAAGGATATTTTAATTCTATTCATTCCCTCTCAAATATATCATAATCTTATATAAGAATCATGAAAAAAAATTCTTATATTAATTAATTATCATATAATAATAATTGGGATTATCCTGGACATAGTCTTAGATAATAGTTGATTTTATGAAACTATATCCCGTAGTTATGGACCATTCTTAAAAATAAAAACTAGTAGTTGTCTATAAAGAATGTTTCAAGCTAGAAGTATGAATCAATGATAAATCATTACATTTTGCTCTTATCTATCAAACTATAATCCCACAAAATAGTTTATATTATTAAATAATGAATTTAATTTCAATATCAACATCATAATGTTCTCCACATTCCATTATCTCCATCATCTCCACCATCACCACATGCCATAACTAATGTCGTGGGCATTTAACCAATTGTCAATCAATTATTATCACCATAGAATCTTATCATTAAATATTATCAAGTTTCAAAATTCATATATAATAAATAAATACTGTTTTGAAATAAATTAATACATTTTCAACAAAAAATTAACCCCCAAAATCTTGAATTATCTCAATCAACCTTAATCTTTAAATATTATGTGAATTATAAAAAAATTCAATATTTATTTGAATAGTATATTATTAACATGTTATTTCCTTTAGGATACCAATATCCTCATATTGGAGTAGTGTAAATAAATATTGTATGATTAAATATTTATTCAGATGTTTAATGAACTTTATTGTGAGATATAGTTATTATAATGATTCCTCCACAATTCAGTTAATAATAAAATATAGGTTAATATTTCATATCTATTTAATGTATTATAAAATTTTATAAATCAATATCCAACTATGTTGAAGTAGATATCGCCATATAAATTAAATACCATAATTAAAAAATATTGATCATTCACTACAAATGCCCCCACTAGTAATTTAATCTTTAAGTCATGAAATAGAATCTTTTCTGAACAATTGATAGTAGTTATTACCATTCTCAAATAACTATAAACATATAATATTTCTAATATAAATTATTTATGTATCTTAACAATATAGAATTGTATTATTTTCAATTTATTAATTAATAATTACAAAATCCTGATTGAATATCTATTTATACCTATAAAATAATATCAATATAAATAACAATTATTTATGAGATAACATTATTTATTATCACTTTTTACTAATAATCATAAATATTTTCAAATAATATTATCTTAATATATATATTTAATCATTTAATTTCATTTTGGATATTATTACAAACAATACTGTATATATGAATGCATACATATATATATATATATATATTAATATACATGATTTCTAGTTTCTAAGAAAATCCTAATTTTCTATATATCATGAAATAGTATTTAAAATTAAAATTTTAAAATAATAACCACAACATTTTAACTATAATCACCATTCTGTTAACCAATATTTAATTTTTTGTAAATGTATATACATATTAATAACAGTCAATGAAATAAAAATATATATTCCTATATATAATAATAATTATATATTTCATGTCTTGGAAACATTTCATCAATTTTTTAAGCCATTGAAACTGAATTTCAAGACATAATAAATCATTATAGGTATCAATTCATTCACTCCATCATAAAATTAATTAAAAATAATTAATAATTCCATTAGACTATTTAAAATATAAAAATTTTTTATTTAATTTTCAAAATTTCTTGAAATAAGAAATATTTTTCCAAAATGGATAAATGATATTAATATAAAAATAAAAATATATCACTAATAGTTACATAATCAATACGTTTCATGCTTATTTCTAAAAACTATAGATCATGAAAATATTATTATCCATGAAATTTTTTTCCATATTAAAATTTTATTATTTTTAATTTCATCAATTAAAAATATATAGTCCAAAACAAGATAATGTAAAATATCTTATAAATAGTAGAGTACTTATGAGAGCCCCAACTAGTAGATTAATAACATTAAATTATATAGAAAAAAAATATAATAACCTCATCATAACCTGGGTAATAGAGGAAAATTCATAGTTTACTTTACAAAAGTCATTAACATGTCAAAATATCATATCAAGGTTACCCAAACTCAAGTGATTCAAATATTTAATCAATCAATGAATATAAATTAAATTTTAATTTTCACATATATAAATATATATAAATATTAAAAACAAATCTTCAATTCCACATTTAATAATTATTTTTCTAATTTTTTTGTTGTATTACTGTTAAATCCATTAAAATAATTAAATACACGTAAAATCACTCATAATGAATTTAAATCCATTATTTTAATCATTTAAAATAAATAAAATCTTGAAAAGTATAAAAAATATATATAAAATTTGGAAATATGGAATTTAAAAATATAAATTTTTATTCATATATTTATATTACGGTATTTATAGGAGTGACATGGTTTTTACCTTACGCAAATAGTTACCATTTCATCTGTTTTAATAAACTAGATCGTCCCTTATGTTGGAATAATAATTCCACATATACACACTCAAAAAACAATAAAACAATCAACATGAAATTTGTGTGAGATAAGAAGCTCCCTAATTTGATTTTGTGAAACTCACTAGGGTCCTTGTGTGCCAATTTATAAACAATTGTACCATTATGTGATACATAGCGTACCCATTCATTATGTTTTTTTACCTTAAAAATCATAGAAAACATGAAGATAACCTTTTGTAACATGGGAATCCCATTAAAGTATGTATTAAGGAACATGTTTACCGTTACAAACATATATGAAATAAAGAATTTCCATTACAAAACTAGTTCAAAAAACGGGGTCTAAATTATATATTTGTCAAAAAACAATGAAACCTTACCTAAATATATGTATTGTTGTGAGGGTAAAAAATATGAAATATATTTAATATCAACATAGAAAATAATAAAAATAATTATATTATGGGTTATTATGATATATAAAATATCTAATGAAATTTTAAAGTATAATAATCATTTAAAGACATCTGAATATAATTTTCAAATAATCTTTCAAAATAATGAAATTAATTCTTCAATTAGTCAAATAATTTTAAATTTTTTTATTAAAATATGAAAACCTATTTTTAACTACTAGAAAAAAATATGATGATAAAGGAATGATCAAGAATATTTAACACTATTACATCATATACCTGTCAACAAATTATCATATTTATAATTAAAAAATATTGTTAATAATATAGGGAGAGAGAGTATGAGAGATAATAATACGACAATGTTGGATAACACTCCTGGATCCCACTAATTAAATCAAAATAACCATATTGTTGAAATGAATTATAAAAATATGAAAAATAATAAAACATCCTAAGAACAATATCCTTGGAGATATATCTCTAAAATAAGAACATGGAAATAAATAAAGCAATAAATAAAGGTACAGAATCAATTTATTATTAAAATATATGATCAGATTCATTATCTAATAAATTAATAACGCATGGTATAATGAATACACAAATGTGGCAGTTCTTCCAAATTTTATACTCATATATTTCCATACAAAACAGAAAAATTAATTTATATAAATCAAAAAATAATTACAATAAAACAACAATTTATAAGGATTCATTTTAAATAAATAATTATATTTCATAGATTTAAATAGAATGAAACGAACATCATTTTGGGTTAAACATTAGAATATCTATAATCATTATAATACCTCTAATGAATTTCATATAGTGCAGTTTCAAAAGATTTATTTTAATTTATTATAATATAAAATTAGTTTCATAAAAGTACTATATATTTTACATAAAAAAATATTTCATGTCATGTTTGTTGAAGGAATTATAAAATGAAACATTTTTTCTAGAGGATACCTTATTTTATAGACATTAATCGAAAAAGTCCATTTTAAAAATTGTTAAATTTCCAAAAAAAATATTGGTGGTTTTTATCATAATTTATCTTATAATAAATATCTAAAATGATGAGAAACTCTTAAATGAAATTATTTTAATCCTTATAATTAATAATCTATTTTAGAAATATTACTTTAGAAAACACTGTAATAAAATTCTGAAAATTATTTTTAAAATAAATGTATGGTTCCTGCATGAACTACAAATATTTTTTTAATTATGCATATTTCCAAAAAAAAAAGACATTTTATTACTAATGAATAAATATGTGGACCAAATAATTATCTAACATAATTCATTAATAATGACATTATATATTTTATCGACCAACTAATGTAATTTCAACCATATGCATGATTCATAGAAAACCAATTCTATAATTATAATAAATATAAAATACTCAAATAATGATGTCTATAATAACCAATTAAAAATTTATTTGTTGATGAAATCTTTTGATTTAGAAAGCTATCTAATTTCATCAAAATATTATTAATTAACTAACATTACTCTACCGTGATATTCAGAAATTCAAAATTAAACAATAAATTTTAAATTTGTGGACCAAATTTATCATATGATGGAACTATTAATTATAAAGTGATGTTATAAAAATTAATATAACATGTATTTTAAATATTTAGAGAAATTTTTAATAAAAAAATATTTACTGGAGACAAACTCATGAAAAATATATATTATATTTAATGTGCAATAGACCATTTTCTACATTTGGATTTAATAACATTTAAGTGTACTAAATTAACACCACAAGCATTCCTCAAATAAATAAGAACCTAGATAAAAATTTGAAGTGTAACTAAAAGAATAAAAATCCAGGGAATCCATCCACTACTCAAGGATATTGTCCATATTAGGTGAGACTGACTAAATATAATAGTCACAAAAAAATGAAGAATAATAAAATTTCATGATGGGTGAACTGTCCACTATCATTACTTATACGAGGATTTAAGAGATGTTATCAATATGAGACAAATCAATTATGTGTATGTAAGGAAATAATTAAATGACCCAATTATAAGAAATATCACATTACAAACCCCATAATATTCAATAATTCAACTCACATAATAGAGAAGAAAATTATAATATAGTTATGATAAAATAAATTAAAAGAAAAAATAAAATTTCTTCTCATCCAAATAGCTAGGACCTATATCCCAAGTAAAAGGTGGAACATATATTGATTAAAACCAATGAACACATATAGGTAATCCTCCACCTGAAAAAGACCCTTGAACACTAAAACTGGGAGAGGATTATAAGAATAAAATGATTATAGAAATGCCATCCTTAGACCATATATTCAAATAAATATTTCTATTATGAATGATAAACAATGATATGACCAAGGTCATAGAAACCTATTATCCATACACTATCTCTATCATAGGGCTATGAGTAATGAAATAGTTTTAGTTACCAAACTCGGATGGAATATTTTTTTGAGATGAAAACTAAATGATGTGGTGGCATAAACAATCAGATAAACATTATTTAATAGGTATATTTTAATCTAGTTATGTGGATGCATCTAGTAAATCATTTCCAATGTTTAATATTAAATGATTTATGATAATAATGGTCATTCACATTACGGGACTATGAAAAATTTTGTCTCAATATCGTGATGGAAATTCAATGTAATCACAACCCATTAAAATAAAATCATAATCATCTCAAATGAAGGGAAAATATCCACAGTTGGGAAACAAAATGATTATTCAATAAATAAAACCCGAGATAAAATCTGGTCATTGATAATCCACCAAACACTGATTTCTCCTCACATACCTCTAAGAACAAGAACAAACAATAAAATAATATCCTATAATGTTTCAAAATATCCATGTAAATTACCTTCTATCCCCATGAATGTATCAAAACATAATTAACACTTAATTCTACAAGAAAATAACAATAAATTTTTTTGAAAAGAAGAACATATAGTTTATAGATTCTAGTACATGAACCCTAAGAGTGTCCTCACCTAATAATTATCTCCATAAACCACTATGGTGGGGATATTTTATGACACATATTGCTAATTGGGATGTCAACATGAATAAAATATAAAATAATACTTAAAATTGTGGAATCCAAACATGGGTGATTGATTAATTTTATTTTTTTTTAATTTTTTAATTTTTAAACCTATATCAAATTTTATTCCTAAATAAACCATAGGTGAATAAAACCATGATATATTATCCATTCCAAGGACTCTACCTATGAAATTGTTACAACACTTATCATTTCTTGTAAATATAGTGGCCCTTATATCAGATCATAAAGTCAACTAAAATACTATATCTTGTCCAATCTCTATACATAGAAGCATGTATATATCCCAACTAATACTGTATATCTACCTATTAATAAGTCTTATTCAATTTTTAAGTACAATATAAATCATATATCACCCACTTTACCATTCATACGACCATATCATGACCCCTTCCGCCAATGGGAACCCAATTGGTCCAAAAATAGTCAATAAGTGATAATAATGTTCTTATAATGCCTCAAATAGGCCATAGATAAGGGATACAAACTGATGTAATATTACAACACAAATGGGAGGAATTAACCTTAGAATGATTTTAGAAATTAATTTTTATGAGAATAAACAACAACAAAAATGATGGCCATCATAAAATATGAATAAATATTTATTCTAGACATGATGTCATATATTAATGGACACAAGTAAAATAAATTAAAGTGATAAATCGTAAATGAAATTATTGAAGCTGCAAATTATCATGAATAACAACAAAAATATTATGGTTCATCATGATCATCTACCAAATCATGTTGTCTTGAAACCTAAATTTTATATATTTAGGCATGTGTATCTACTATAATATGTTGTAACACCCATGAATCTTCAAAAGAAAAAATTGTAAGAACATACCATACTCCAGTGGGTAAATAAATACAAATAAATCATAACATAAACTAGTATATAGTAATTTTCAAATCATCCAAAAGGATAACCCATCAAATAATGAACTAACAATTAAAAACTATATGAAATATATATATGTATATATATGGGTTCTAGATATCCTCTTACCCACTGATTTTCTACGCTCAAGCACTAACATAATAACCTATGAGCTCCTATACATTATATAATAATATTGAAAGAAATAAATTTGTAAAATACATCAGAACATGCACACCACGCTTCACATCATCAAAACCATATCCAACTACTATTTTATTTCAAGACTCCACCACAAACTATTAATTATGAACTACAACATATGTAATCATATGACGTATATAAAATAATTTATTATCAATTATATACTATATATGGGTCACATGAATTCCTTATTACTTTAACATGTTATATCCAAAAAAACCATTGTGAGAAACCACCACTATGTCATTCAACACAAAAATTTACAGCTAAAGAAGTAGTAGGAAATATGGGTCAATAATAGAGTAAATATTCTAAATAATTTTGATTTTAATTTCATGTTTTTAATCATTAAATTTTATTATTTTAATAAAAATTTTAATCTATTATTGATTTTGATTGAATTTTAATAGAACTCCAAATATGAACTTTTTTGGATTTTAACATTTTTTATTTATTACTTAATTTTCTCCTTAAAATATTCTATACAGATCCAAATTGCGAAAAATATATTTTTCTAGTATTCTATACATGTTTGGATTCCATTTATTTCATTGGATCCAATAGTCAAGCCACAATTTTGATTCCAAAACTCCACCCAAAATGCAGGACTTGAAATCAGTTTATAGATATGGTGCATTTTATTTTTGGCCCATATCTCATAAATTAACAATAAAAATAATCTAAAATTATACAAGGACCATTAAAAAATCTAATGGAAAATCAACCATTAATATGGACCCCACTCATCCAGCGTTATTTAAGGCCATTAATGCATAGTAAAATAGAGTAATGGAATATGAGGAGTCACCTACTGAGAATTAATTTCATTTAGTAAAATTGTATTACTAAATCAACATGCATATAATAAATCACAAATTTTTTCCGACAAAAGAGGAAAAAAATACGAACAAAATTTATGAAGAAAATAAGTCCAAATTCTATCATTAAGGTTCTATAACACATGGAATCTTTTAGATGATGAATTTGGATCTAGCATTTCTCTCTCATCTCCCTATACTGATGTGTTTATTCATAATTACAAATGGTTGGAAACATAGGGTTGAAATTTCCCATACATTTAGAGTTTATTATGATGAATTATTTTTTTCATTGTTTAATATATATTTCTTCAACTTTTTATATTCTCTTTCATTTACTATTTTGTGTTCCTCTATCATGAACCTTCTAGTATTCATGAATATTGAGAACTCACTCTAACTATTGTTCAAGGAGGAGGGGTGGTTCTGGAGTTATTTGTGATTAAATAATTTACATTATATTTTCCTGATAATATCAAATGTGGAGAAATGTGTTCGGTATAAGGATCTCACCACTTTTATTACTATTTAGTTCTTCTTCGCATTTAAATCGTATTCAGCTCCATCGTTGTCATAATGATATATCTAGGGTGGATTAGTATTGTGGTTATCATGTGAGTGAGTATTATCATTATATAAGAGGGTTAGTGCGTGATAATAAATATTAATGCGATAGTTTTGAGATATATAGTTGATCTCATCATTGAGTTTAATGTTGATAATAAATTTTATATATGGAAAACTGATTTCATCACCATGATCTAGCAACAACGGAAACAATTCTTCAATAACATTTCTGCGTATTATCTTCCCTATTGTGTTTTTTATTCTCATTCTATTTATTACATTGATATATATTTATATATAATATGTTCATTTATTTAATTCCCATTTTTAATATTAGTTATGCAGTATATTAATTAGTTTATAAATAATTACAATTGAAAAATCATTGTGTGTTAGTGGCCCTTCAGAGAGATTAACCATTGGGTGAACAGTATATTTCATTCATTGGAAAGTAATAATTAATTGGTTAGGTATTCATTTAAAATACATATCATCAATTTAGAAATGTTTCTAGGGAGGCCAATCACAGGCCCTCATTTTTCTTCAAAGAATTTATAAAATCATATATTTTAAAAACCAAAATAAATTGAACATTATTTCATATAAATAATTTCATGATTCAAATATGGAATTTAAAGACAATTTTTAATGTTATTTTAATTTTAGATATATTTATAAGTTTATCAAAATATTATATTTTTTAGAATCAGTTGGATGAGACTGAAAAAATGATAGGATATTTAAGGATTAAAATGGGATTTATTTCCTCTTCTTTGGAGGAATTGGAAGGTAAAGAGGATCAAGAGAAAGAAGAATCAATGATTTTTTTAAATAATTTGGAATTGAATATCCTTGTGTGGAAGAAAATATGAATTGACTAGACTTATAACTATACATAAAATTTCCAAATAAGGTTTAATAAGAATACATTACAGGTGATAAAAAAGACACAAATTAATGTTAATTTGATTAATATTAGGAACATTTTGTATAAGATCAAAAGGTATGTGGTTATTCCATCATTGACAATGAGAAATCAGATCATTTCCACAAGTATCATTCATTGGAAGATTAGGATTAAGATGGATATGTTGAGTCTATGTTTCAAAAGGTCCTACTATAAAATATTAATTTCCAATATGAGTTACATAAATAGATATATTTATTTATTAATATTAATTTTTTTAATAAAATTCAAGATTAATTATTTTCAAACATATACATTTCCAAAATATTGGATACTGAATAAATTGTCCATGGATTTGATGTTATAGAATATACTATTATTGTGGTATTGATTGATGAAGAAGAGCTTGACATGGTGGTGGTAGTGATACTACATTCTCTACATCAACTTTCATAACATATATATGTGGACACCATAGAAGTAAAATGGAGTTCCCCTATTATCATTTCCCTGCCACTATAGACCTCTATTTGCCTATTTTTTCATTATTTGGGATGTAAATTTGCTAATATTTGTTGTTTGTATCAATTTTTATTTCTAATCCTAGACACTAGAAAATTCCACAAGTGGTTGTTAATGTCAATAAAATAGCACCCAACTTATAATTTGGGATAATCCACTACAACATCCTAACTGGGGGAAGTGAAAAACTACAACCCACTAGGGGTTAAGACAAATAATTTTTCATTTTCATTTTGATTTTTCTTCTTTGTTATTATTAATTTTATTATATATTGAAATTTATTTCTTTTATTTTTAATTTTTTGGCAGAACTAAGCATAACTAATGGATAAAACCAAGAAAATAAAGTAGGTTGTTTCCTTTTTTAATTTTATATTATTCCCAATTTAAATTTTGTATGCAATGATTTTTCTTATTTGAGATAAATATTTCATAGTTAATGAAGAAAATGTGGGTGAGGGATCTCAATTAGTTATTAATTATTTATTGAGAGATGTCATTTTATTTTTCCTATCATATAATGGATGTTACATGTTTCCTTTTCAATTTTTTGTGTTTTTTACGGATTCATGAGTTGAATCGAATAGGCTGGAAATTAAAACCATCATAATATTTTAAAGACATTTATTTATTTTAATATTTTTTGATATTAATGTCTTGGGAATGGATTATTTTTCTTGATCTATGATTATTTCATTTGAAAAAGATTAAATTATTCTGAAACCCATGTACACTAGTACTGTCCAAATTAAAACCCTAATCCAACTAGAAAGGTTTCTATACATTTTTATATATACAATAAATTAAAATTTTCATGAGAGTATTGATACATGTCATGTGATATAGACAATTCTATTTTTATATTTATTAATGATTTTTGAGTTCATGAAATGTGTTTTGTATGATTGAGAATCAACATTGAAATCCTCTTTTCAAGGAACTATTTTTCTATTATAGCATTACATTTGAATTTTATTAATCCACTAGTGGCCATGCAATATAAATTTAAGAAGCCACATTAAAATCCACTTATACATTTAAAAACATATATTTATGTTAAATTCATGATTATTATTTTACTCAAGTTTATTGGAGGGATGATATATTTAGGGTTTTACATTCATGAATAATCTGTTTGTATTGATTTTAAAGTGTTCCATAATGAATATAGATTTTGGGGATTAATTTTCATGTTTTAATGATGAATGAGTGACGACAAAATAACATTACACTTATGTCCCAGGTGATCATAATTTCTTTAAGATCATAAGATGCATCACTTTTTCTAAAAAAAGAATCTGAAGATAAACCCAAATATGAATTAATGAAGGAACAATGCTATAAATTGGGCAAAACATTGAAGAATTTAATTGATGGTCAGAATTTATAGATTGAAATTTCCAAAAAAATACATGAATATTTTTTAAGGGATTCATTTTTTAGATTTTATAGGATAACACAATTCTTTATATTTCCATTAATTATTACACTTCAGATCATAATCACCCTCAATCTGCCTCAAATGTTTTTATATATAAAATATTTCCTGGCTTAGCCTCATAAAAACCCATGAAAAATACCTAATTATTGTAACATATTTGAATATATGACCTGGAGATACTATGAGTATATCCAACATATGGCATCACACATGTTCTTGGGAATATGAATAACTCCAAATAATAAATCATTGAATAAGAGAGAAATATTTTTTCTAGTGATGAAGTTATAAAGATGACATGGAAAATAAAATTATATTGAATTATTTATTATGATTTTTTAGGATGTAAGGATCTTTTTTCAAATTATGAGACTTGAATTTTTTTATATGATAATTGAGTTGTGTTTCTAATTATAATTTGGGATGTTTTTTTCGACCTTTGTATAAGATTGTTTCCAATGATTGTAATGTATTAGTGAGGGGGAATTGAAAGAGTCAATATTTTCAATTATTAAATGTTAAATTTCTATTTTATAATCTCACAAATATATTATTTTATGAAAAAATATAAAATTTTATGGTTCTTGTTGTATTTTGAACATAAATACACAATGGACTTTTTGGAATTCAACAGTTTTTATTTATTTCTATATTTAGGCCATTATATTTCTATACAGATAAAAATTCCAAAATTATTTCATTATAGGATTCCATTCATGTTGGTATTACTTTTTATCTTATATAAAAAAATCTCAATATATAATTTGGAGGCTAAAATCCATATCACAAGACAAGCCTCGAAATCATTGTACTAATCTAGATAATTTTCTTTTTGGGCCCATATCTCATTAATAATGAGGAAATCAATCTAAAATTCCACAATGATGAATAAAATATCTTGGGGAAAACAAATTTCACTATAGAAAAAATACATTTAGATTTAAAAAGTATCCTTAATTCATAGTAAATTGGATCCTTGAAATATGAAGATTCACCAATCCATAATTAATCACTCAAAGTAATCCAACCATAACTACTATATCAGGTTTCCAAGAAGACCTAAAATTTGTGATTCGAAATAGGATGAATATATAAAAAACATTTATATTTAAATCATATCATAATTAGTTCATTAATGTGGTACAACATTCGATAAATTTTGGAGGAATATTTTGGAACCAATATTTCTCTCACCTATGCCTATAAAGATGTATTTCTTCTTCATTACAAATAGTTGGGAACATAGGAAACAAATTTTATTAGGAATTCAGGATTATAATATTTTAATATGTATTAAATTTACTAATATATCTTTATATATTTTCATTCATGTCTTATATTTTCTTTTTTTGTTCCCCATCATGATCTTTCTAATATCCATGTGAGTCGTGAACTAACTCTCTTTCTAGTTTGAGGGGTGATTGTTGGTTTTTTGATTTTTTATTAAAAGTAACATCCTAGGAATATATAGAATAATAATTTTTCGTATATATTAATATTTACGAATATGATATTAATATTACATTATTGGGAATCTTTTTCTGATAGTGTACCCAACATGCAATAGTGGGTTTCTTAGAAATCTTACGCTGCACACAACCTTGAGTTATACAAAAAATTAAAACTAAATTATAATTATTAATTGAAATGTTAGTTAACACCATTCCATTGTATGGGTGTGAATTAATATAACTAAATATAATATTATTTTATATGTTTTTTAATTTTTTTAAAAAAATTTGCAATTTGTTTTAGAGGGTTAAAATGAGAATAATTCCATTTTTAAGCATTAAATACTCTAATTTTTTTAGAAGGGTTTTCAACTCCTTTTGACAGTGAACACATTTTAAATAAATAAATAAATATATATTTTTTATTTTTATACATACTAGTTGACATAATAAACTTCTTTTTTAAATGTGGGATAATGAAATTTAGTCTGGATTAATTTTTAGTTTTTTTCTAATGAAATCCCTATAATAACGAATAGTTAAAAATACTGCATTTAAATTCAAATCTATTTCATCATATAATTTAATTATATAGTTATTCTGTTCCATTAATTGGTTTTATATTTTAATTGGAATATATTTTTATAATTTAATTCTATATATGTCATTGCATGTAATTTCACAAAAAAATTACACATGAAAACATGCCAATCTTTTAATAGTTTATTCTTCTTAAAAACTTGCTTTCTAGTTTGGGCAATGAGAATTAATTTTACATTAATTAATGAAACCTTAATTTTTCTAAAAAATAAAAATGTATTATATATTTAGAATCACGTAGTATATATTATATAAATAGGTACCATTTTTTTGAACATTATGAATAGTAAATGCTATAATTATACTTCTTTACAACAATTAAAGATTAAATTAGGTAAATAAGGGTCAATATAATATTATAATTATATAAAACTACACTATAATGTGTCAAAATACTACTTTATGAGTCATTGGAGTCCCCAAAAGATTATGCCGAACTTTTTGCATTTGGGAGCCTCTTGGGTGTGATAATGATTCTTTATAATAATTAATTTAATTTAAAGATAAATATTACATAAACATGTTTCTTTTTACCAAAAAAATAATAGTGGGTAATATATTAAAAATTTGTTAATATAATTTTCCATTATAAATATTACATTTTTTTGTACATCACATTATTTTATTTATAATTATTAATCAATAAATAAATATATTTATTTATGACAAAATTATGATCCATCGATTACATTATTTATGAATGAGTCAAATAAATGATATTAAAAATAATGTAATTTGAATATTTATATTCCATACAAAGATTTTATGGATGATTTGAAATGTTATATTTTATTTAATTCTTTTTTCAATTTATACAATTTTTATGACTATAGCTAAAATAAATTACTAAATAGGTACAAAATTGAAAAGAATGAGTTTTTAAAAACAAATAATATTTTATTAAAAGACCTAATTGTAATAAAAATATATTATAATTTTAAATGAGGTATATAATGTTAAAAATTAAATTAATTATCCAATTTTTGTTCTATTGATATTTTATTGTACTATATTTATCTTATAGTGTAAAAATACTAGAAAATATTGCAAGAGATAATTTATTTAACCAACTGTTAAAGAAAAAAGATAACATTAATTTTTTTTCATAAACATGTCAAAAACATATTGGATGTGGGTATTTAGAATCATAATCATCTTATATTAAAAATATATCATTTTGGAGATATTATAATGCGAATTTAAATTTATAATAAAATAATAATTCAATACATTCTTGAAGTGCCCCTCCTCCCTCTTCTAAAAGGACACCACCTATACACACTAACTCACACCTATATAGACTCATGGATCATCCAAATTATACTATAATATGATCCCAACAAGAATTACATTCTCCTTGAATCATTTAATTGAGAAGAAGGAAATTCACGAAAATATTTATTCACAAATCATAAGGAGTTACCCAATTTAGAGGTAATATCTTCTCTCAAGTTCATTTCATTAATTTTTTTCTTTTTCCAAACCCCTAAACACTTTTTATTCCATTATCTTATAAGAAAAATAGTGTACTCAATATACTCTGATGTTTTTATGCTACTTGTTTGACCATCACTTACACACACCTCTTCCAAATTGATAGGGAACTTACTATTTCTGTGTACATCCACCTAATTCCCCACAAAACAATGATTGTTCGATTTTCATCGACCACGAATCAGTGTAAGCATATTGAAAAAACTAAATTTATATATGACATGTATTATATTTTTATTTGTCTATAATTATGTAATTTTTAAAATAATATATATTTATACTTCCCATAATGTGTAAATATGATATGTTTTTATGAGGAATTCAACACTACATCCCCCTAAATGTTATAGGACTCATTCTTTCCAAACATGGAACATATAAATGATATATTTAATGAACTTATATAATTAATATGACATATATATTATATTTTAATTATAACATAATTATTTTTCATTTAGTTTTCATTCATGTAAAATGACAATGATATTAATGCAATTTTCAAGTGTACATAGGGCCTACCATATCAATTAATGGTGCATTTCATTCCCTATATCCAAATATTATAGATTATTACAAAGTCATATATAATGGGTATGTATGTTATTTGAATCATGAATTTTATTCTATATATAATAGTATTTTGACCACATGACCTACTTTTAGTCATACAAAATTCATTGTTGACTCATCTATCAGACAACAAAAAAAGCATGATATAAACTCAAATAGATAAAAAATTTATATAACATGGTAATAAGTTATAAAAAATTAGTATTAAACCTATAAAAGGTTATGTAGAAAGTAGAAATTATCTAAAATTTTTTATTTGGTAATATAAATAATGAACGAGACAAGTACAACTCAATGAAAGGGACTTCATCTCAATATCATTTCATTGAGCCATATTTTGATGTTATACACAACATTCCTGTATATAATGTATCATCATCTCCTTTTGATTTTTACTTTAATTTAACATTTTACAGAAATAATTTTTTTCTAGGAATCATTTTACTAAATGACAAAAGTGAATTTTTTTAATATACGTAGAGAAAACGGGCATTCCACTACCATGACCATTAATTTGTACTTTTCTTCCACTAAAATATGTATTGGATTAAAAAGAAAAGTAAATACCATATTCTATTTTTGTGTTTTGGTATTGAAAATGGTTTTGAGAATGGATTGATTATATGAATATCTTTAAATGATATATAATGGTTTCAATGTGGAAATGTTATTTCATTCCTTCATGTATGGGATTATGTTATAGTTCATTGGAATTGATTATGTTTGTGGTTGGTTCCATGATAAAGTGATGCTGAGTGAGCCCAAGAAAGATATCCAATGCATTGGGTAATTAGACACAGTTAAAAAAAGAGGTCTCTCCTATGAAATTTAAAAAATATATTGTGATGGGTATTCCAAACATAACCAGGATGGTTAATCCCAATATTGTTGTGAAATATACAATGTATGTATGATATTGATTCCAAAATTTACCTTTATGATTTATAATTTATATTATGTTTTCATGATTTTTATTAATTCACTACTTTATAAATATTCATGGAATAATGTTTTATTTTCTTATTTTATCTTTTACTAGGTTATTATTATTATACAATGTTTTTAAAATAATCCCCAGGGTATAAGGATTATAATGAGAAAGTATGGAGTTATGAATATTTTTATCAAGAAAATAAATCTTGTTTTATTTTTAATGGGATTTCATTTGTGGAAATAAAATGTAACTATTTCTATAGTATTGTATGGATTGATTATGAGATGATATGTATTAATGGAGACCTAAGTATCTAAAAATATTATACTAAATAGATTCCCAATGTTTATTAATGTCATATTATTGATTTATCTCATGATTATGTCATATTATAAGGATATGTCTATATAGAAGTTATCATAAGTCAGTTCAGATATCATTAAAGTTTAGGAAATTTTTAATATAATATCCAATTTTTTTACTATGTTGTTAAATTGTAATGTTTTATCATTTTAATATTTGCATGTTTCTTCATATATGATATTATTATTCAGAATGGTTTTTCATAGATGAAATGAGGAAACAATTCTGGCACAACATCCAGAGGAAAATAACCTTATTAATCAATAACAAGGGATGTTCATAATCAGAATTGCATTAATTGTTGCAGTGATGGAAGATTTGACTTAAGATGTAAATGGATTTTGTATTAATGTGATAGATTATCCAGATCAACCATATAAGAAAATGCCTATAATGGATCATTTTAGGTTTCCCCTTACTCCATTATTCAGATGATCATTTGACCATATTCGCTTTGAAGAGGGGATAAATGTCCTAGAAAAGATTTCTGATGACATGGGGTGTTCAAAAAATAAAAATTTAATCCTTTCATTTTACCTTTTTAAAGGTGAAGCTGATATGTTGTGGTCAATAGTTAATACTATCATGGATATATGGGATATTGATGATATCTATGGGGAGGAATTCAAGGGTACGTTTCTTGAGAAATATTTTCCTACAATTGTTCAACATAGGATAGAAAAAAATAATTGGGTTTAAGGTAGGAGGATGACTCAGTGGCATCTTTGGAAGAAAAATTCACAAGACTGGAATTGAATGCTATGAATTTCATAGGGGATATTGATTTTAATGTCAATCATTTTAAATACGGATTTAACCTGAACAATGAAATGGAAATTTCTTCTAGTGAATTAAAACGTTATAAAAACATGTCTTATGTACGGATTAAGAGGAAATAATGTTTTTAGATGATCATATGTTCATTGACTACATGATGAATAATTGGTCAATATTTCTTAACAATGGGAAAATTTCTTCAAAAAAATATAATGGTAATAAGATTAAGTATAGAATTTGAAAAAACTATGGTAAAAAGTACACTAGGGAATGCCTTTGGAATTATAGTAAGTTATTCTGATGTGATAAAATTTCATCTAAGTCTGGAAACCGAACACAAAAATACAATAGTAAGACAAAATATGATATATTGTTCGTAAAATGTTTTAAATTCAATGATATGGGTTATTATATTAACACGTATCTGATGAATAATTTGAATGAAAGAAAGCAACAAGACTATAAGTTGAATGGTGTTGTGAAATCATGTGTGACAATATCCTCAGATGTTGGCCCATTATAGGTAGTTTTATCAAGTATATTGGTTGTTTATTCAGATTATGCCAATGTGTTTTTTTGAGTATGGGTCAATACACAAATTTATTTCAAAGAAATTTTCTAGTAAATTGGAAATTCCACCATATGAAATGAATGAATTACTTATTGTAAAAACACTTGGGTAAAATGTTGAGACAAAGTGAAATTATATGAATCTTCTTGTCCATATATGTGGAATATATATACCTTTAATCCTTATTGTTTTTCCAATATTGTAGTGTGATGTTATTCTAGTTATAGATTGGATGTCTGTTTACTTTGGTATTATTTATTATAGAGATAATGAATGTTCATTTCAGATATAATTTTAGTTTGTTTACAAGAATCAAACCTTTCCTTTGATAACATATCACGAGAGAGAGAAACTAGTAAAATATTGAAATAAATTTTACCCTACACAAATTTTTTAAATCAAATGAACTATTCATATTAATGATATGCCAGTGGTAAATGAGTAACATTAGGTTTTTTCTAATGAATTTCATGGTATTATACCTTATCAAGAAGTTGAATTTTCTGTTGACTTGGTTATTGATTATAAGATAATTTCAAAACCCCCTTATCAAATTGATCAAATTGACCATTTATATTTAAATAATAAATTTCAAAAGTTATTTGATAAGGTTTTCATTTTTCTTATAACTTCACCATAATGGTCTCTAGTATTTTTTACTAAAAATAAAGATGGATCAATGACACTTTGAAATGGTTATATAGCCTTTAATAACATCAATGTCAAGGACAAGCTTCTATTCCTCATATCAATGATATGTATGACCTCGTCTAATGAGCCCAGTATTTTTCAATGGTTGCTAAGAATAAGGGGTACTATAGGTTGAATGTGAATCAATAAGACATTCTTAAGACTACATTTCATACTAGATATGGTAATTATTTATTTTTATTAATTTAATTTGGGTAACTAATGCACCAAGTGTCATCTTGGATGTTATAAATAGAATATGACATGATTTCATGGACAAGATTATGGTTTTCATTATTAATTATATTTTTTGTGTATTCTAAAAGAATAGTGGAGCAGGAAATTAATTTAAGGGTTTTATTTTATTCTTAAATTGAAATTAAATTGTATGGGAAATTCAGCAAGGGTGTTTTTTTGTTAAAACAATTTTCATTTGTTTGTTATATTGTTTTGAAAGTTGGAATAACTATTGATACTACAAAAATAATGTTGTTCAAGAATGACCATTTCCAACAAATATAACTGAGATTCATGGTTTTAATGGTTTAATATGTGATTATCATAGTTTTTATAATCATTTCATAAATTATATTTCCCACTAACAATTATAACTTTAAAATGTGTTATGATCATCTGTAAAAAAGAATGTGATGAATTTTTTCTAGAATTGAAATGATGACTAGTGAATGTTCATGTTTTTTCACTGCCTTCTAGAATGGTGAATTTTTTATCTATATTGATGAGTCCTTGAAAGGACATTGATTTTTCATAATTCAAAATGATCAGGTAATTAATTATGTATCATGTTAGTTTAAAATTCATGAGTTAAATTTGACGACACATGATTTTGAATTGGATGTTAGTTTTTAATTTAAATTTTGAGGAATTAGATATATGGAGTAAAATGTGAAATGTATAATAATAATAAATGATATAAATTTATATTTAAAATGAAATAATATAACATGAAATAGAAAATAATAGGGTAATTAATAAATTATTCTAATTGCACATTTCATTACTATCACGAGAACAATAATGTATATTATTCTTGTAGTCAGAAAAGTAATGGCACATTAACTATGTTATGTTTATAATTTGAGCCTTTGATTAATGATGTGATTAAATATTCCCTGGTGTTTTTTGGTGTTGGAAATTATAGTTTTTTGTTTTAGGATTCATTATAATCACCTCAATCAGACAGAATTATGAAAATGCAGATGGACGATAATGAGTTGAAAAAAAAAGCTAGAGTTTGTTTAGAAGGTTATGTTTCCTAAATTTAACATTAATAAATATTGTTTTTTGATGTTTGGAATGATATTATGTATGACATTTCATTCACAGCTGAAAAATGATTTTTCATGAGAAAATCATACTTCTCTATTTTCAGTACATTCTGGGAGTACAAAGATGTATAGAGTTCTTCAAGAGTATTTCTGAATGGATTGAATTAAAAGGGATACTTTTGAATATATTGGGATTTGTTTTTTTCAATAGGTTGATGTAGGGATCCAATTAAAAAAAGGGATGTTTCAACCTTTTCTTGTACTATAGTTGAAATGGGATAACATTTCCACTAATTTTGTAGTGGGATAACCAAATACATCATGATGTAACATTGTCATTAGTGTTATTGTGGATGATTGAAAGAATATTTTCATTTTATACATATTCAAGATATAATGTCTCTATATCAATTTTCCAGGTTGTATATTAAATAAATAGTTATGTTACATTTGGTTCCCTTTATAATTGTATTTGATCGTGAATCCATGTTTACTTATAAAGTTTGGAAGCCCTTTAGAAGTTGTTTGGTAATGAATTATATTGAATTACATCATTTCATCCTAAATCAGGTGGCCAATTAGAATGAAAAATTCCTACATTGGAGGATATTCAACATGCCTTTTCAATAGATTTATATGGAATTTGGGGTCAACATATTTATTTGGTTGAGATTTCATATAACAATAGTTTTCATTGCAGTATAAAGATCGAACCATTTGAGGAATTATATAGAATGCATTCTAGAAATCTAGTTTTTTGGGATTAAGTATGTTACAGGATGTTTATGGGACGAAAATTGGTAGAAGAGGTTGCAAAAATATTTATTTTTATCCACAAGCACCATATAATACCTCAATGAAGGCAGAAATGATTTTGTGATAATCAAGGGAATTATTTTCTTCCACGGTAGGTAATATAATCATTCTAAATGATTCTACTAGGAAAAGTGTGATGTGTTTTTGTAGTTAAGGGAATTCGAGTCCAAGGTTCATTGGACCCTATAAAATCATAGAGAATGTGTGGTCTTTTTCGTACCAAGTGTCTTTACCTCAATTTTTATCTAGGGTACAAATTTTTTTCATTTTTCTATGTTGAGATCTTATCTTTTAGTTACAATTCATGTTCTAAGTCCAGAGGTAGTTCAGATGGATGAAAAACATTACTATGAAGAACAACTAGTCTTGGGTTTTTACGACATAGAGCATGCATTGTGGAATTAGTTGAATCATCAGGTTAGGGTTATTTTTTAAAAAAACTATATGGTTGAACCAGCAATATGGGAATCTGAAAATTCTATAAGGGAGATATACCCCCACTAATTAGATAAATAAATAAAATTGTAGGTAGGAAATTTCTTAAAGGGGTGAAGGATGTATCTTAAAAGCTATTTATAGAATAATACTTTTTAACTTGTTTTAATTTCTATTAATTAGATATAAATTTTACATCATTGGAATGATTTTTCAGATAGCATACGTGACACTCAATAATGGGTTTCTCGTAAATCTTACATTTTAAACAATTTTTAGTTATAATAAAAAATATACAATTTTAGTAGTATTTTAAAAAATGATATTTAACCCATAGACGTTGTATTGGAGTGAATGAACATAACTTTATACAATATGATTATATATGGTTTTTAAATGTTTTGACATTTATCAATTGTATTTTAGAGGTTTAAAATGATATTTAATCCAATTTTAAACATTAAATACTACAATATTTTTAAAAGGTAGTTTTACCACCTTTTTAAGGAAAACAAATTTTTAAATATATATTTTATCACTTTTATACATTAAATATTACATGAATATATTCATATTTATAATGGAAAATCAAAATTTATTTTAATTGATTTTTGGGTATTTTTCTTATAAATTCATATTATAATGAATAGTACAAATTGCAGCATTTTAACTCAATACTGCATTTTTGTATAATTTTTTATATAGTTATGCAATCCTTATAATTGGTTTTAATATGAAATTTGATTATTTTTTTATCATTTAATCCAATGTGTGTCAGTAGATGTAATTTCACAATTAAATTTGACATTTAGACATTTCAATCTTTTAATATTTTTCACTTATTAAAACATGATTTCTTGTATTGACAAGAAGAAGTAATTTTTAATTAAATAATAGAATTACTATGTTTATAATTTGGAAGAACGGATTCCATATTTTGAATCATATTGTCCAAATTATGTAGATACAAACCATTTATTTTCAGATAATATATATAGTATCATCAGTAATTATTTATTTTTACCATAGATTAGTGATAAATTTGGTAGATAAGGGTAAAAATAAAATTTTAATAATATAAAACTATATATACATTTATTATAATTTTATAGGATGATCTAGGGAAGGCCAAAAAAATCATAGGCCAAACATGTGGAATTTGAGAGCCACTTCGGCGTGATAATTACATGTTATAATATTTTATTTAATGTACAGAAAAATATAACATAAACATGTAAATTTTTACTATAAATAATATAATATAGAGTTATATATATGATGTTTCTGACTATAAATATTTATTATAAAGATAAAAATATTTATATATGATGGTATTTAATTTATAACTTTTAGACATTAAATATATAAATTTAATTCTGACACAATGATGATGTACTGATTACCTTATAAATGAATAATTCAATTAATTGATATTATAAGTATTTAAATTATTGTATTTGGATACTTTTGAGGATATGAAATGATTTTTTGGATGAATATGAAAATTTTTAAGTTATATAATTTATTTTATTCGATTTATTTCTATTTCTATGAATTTATCCAAAATCAATTATGAAATAGTGTCTAAATTGACATAAATGAGTTTTTTTAAAGAAAATATATTTTATTAAACAATTTAATAGTTAATATATTATATCCTTTCAATTTACATATAAAACAATCATCAATGTCCCAAATGAGGATCTACTATCAGTTTATGCTATCTATATTAACCATACAGGGAAAAAATAAAAAACACTTGGTAAGAGTTAATTTATTTAACTAAATTGTAATGAAAAATGATAAGGTTAAATTTGTAACCTAAACATGTATATATAATATCAGTTGAGAGTATTTATAACCATCCCAATCTAATACTAAAAATATATAAATTTTGATCAATTATAATTCAGAAATTAATTTATTATATAATAATTCTTCAAGACTTTTTTAAATTGCCCCTCCCTGTAATAAATGGCCACCACCTCTACGAACTTACTCACATCTCCCAAGCCCCGTGTATCATCAAAAATATAGTAATATAAGATCTAAAAAATCCTATTTTCCTTCTTGAATTCTTACCTTTGGTTCACTGCAATTCAAGAGTGCATTTTTTCTCAAATAAAAAGCGGTTACCCAGATTAGAGGTAACATCTTCTCTCAAGGTCCTTTCAATTAATTTAATTTTACTCCAACACACAATTCCCTATTTCTTCAAAAATATTATAAAACAATATTATCCTAATACACTATCATGTTTTATGATAAGTCTTTGACCTGCACATATACACATCTCCGTATAATGGATATTGAACATATTTTTTCTATTTACAGTGAACTACTGCCGCAAGAAACGATGATTAATAAATTTTCACCTAAAAAATCTCATGGTGGTCATTATAATGTAATTTTAATTTTATATGATATGTATTATATTTATATTTTCTACATTCTTCAATAATGTTTATTATAAAATTCTTTTATGCTTTCCATAATGTGTAAATATGATATTTTTATTTTAGGAACTGTGGACTACCACTCCCTGAAAGTGATATGACTCATTCATTCCATAAATGAAATGTATAAATGATGGAATTAAGGAACATATGTAAAATATGTAAATATATATTATAGTATAAATATAATATAGATATGTAACATTTAGTTTTCTTTTCTTTAATATGATAATGAAATACAAGTATCGTTCAAGCGTACGTAAGACATACCTTCTCCATGAAAGCTGAATTTAATTTCATATATCCAAATATTGTGGATTATTATAAATAGATATATAATTGATATATAAGAAATTAAATTGAAAAAACTAGTCTATATATAATGGAATTTTCTCCACAAGTACAATTTTTAATCATATAAAGTTTATTTTTGACTCCTATACCGAACACCAACACACCGTCCGATATGAAACCAAATAGTTAACTAATTGATATAACATTGTAATAAGTAAAATTAAATGAATAAAAAATTTAAAAAATAATTTTAAGAATATATTAATTAACCTAAATTTATTATTACAGAATATAAATAATGAAATAGAAAGTCATATTCGAGGTAAGTGACTTCATCTCAATCTCCTTTCATTGAATAATATTTTAATTTTATACACAACATAATTTTGGATGTTTTATATTCGTCACATTTTGAAATTTAAATTTCCTAAATGGTTTAAAAAATTAATATTTTGTATAAAAGTCATTTTACAAAATGAACGAAGTAATTTTTTGTGATGTACATGGAAACAACGACCTATCTGATGACGTGACTATTATATGGTATATGGATTCATATACTATTAATAATTTTTTTAAAAGAAATGGAAATACCATATTCCATTTTTGGTATTTTGGTAATGATAATTATTCCAATAATTTAGTCATGATATCAATATCATGAAATTATATATTATGATTTCAATGTAGAAATTCTGTTTTTCCATTATGAATGGTTTATTGTTTATTTTTCATGGTTATTTATTATGTATATGGTTGGTTAAATGGTAATTCAAGGGAGGGTGATCTCGATATATCACTCTAATGGATTGGGCAATGATAAAAAGATAAAAAAATGAGGTTTGTATTATGATATTAAGGAAATATACAATAATGGTTATTCTAAATGTAACCCTGAAGGTTACTCCCTCTGTAGATATGAATGGTACACCATATGTAGGATAATGATTCCACATGATAGATTTAGGTTATATGATTGATATGAAGATTTCATGATTCTTATGATTTCATCGGTTTATAAATATTTGTAGACAAATGTATTCATTAATTAGTTTATCCATTACTATTTTTTATTATATTCCTATGTTTTTAAAATGCATTAAAAGGGGTATAAGTTTCGTTACGGGAAATGATGAAATGAATAAAATTTTAGTCATCAAAAGAAATAATGTTTTATTTTTTAAAGGGGTTAATTTTGTGGGAAAATGGTTATTATTTTGATATTGTCATCATGTGTTATTATGCAGTGATATGTATTAATATTAGACTAATTATCTAAAACACTACACCTGAAAATATCCTCTATGTGAATTAAGGTCAAATTATTGAATTATCATAAGATTATATATTCTTATAAGCCTGTGGACTTATATGAACACTTTCTATTTATTTCAATCTGAGAAATTCAATAGTAAATAAAGGGGTTTGTGTATTTTTACTCCCACAAATAATATATTTGAGTACTTATTATTATTTTTAATCCTATTAATATCCTTCATTCTCATAATGTTGTATCTATTATGGAGTATCATTGAGGTGATGAGGTTAGTGAGTAGTATCATGAATGCGTAGGGTTGGTGTGGGACAATAACAATTCACATGAAGGTTTTTAGTGATAGGGTTGATGTTAGCATTGATAAGAATTTTGAGAATACATTTTAATTGTAGAAAAATTATTTTATCACTATAGTCTCACAAGAATGAGAATGATTCTTCACTAACATCATTTTTTTAACCTTATACAGTATTTTTTTGTTTTATGACTTCTGTGTTTATTAAATTAATATATATATATATATATTATATTCATTCATTTCAAACAGTACTTTGTATATTATTTTATTAGTATATTATTTAGATTATAAGTTGTGTCAATAAAAAAATTGGTGTGTATAAGCATCCTCTGTGAGAGAATGACTATAGGCTACACACTATATTTCATTCTGAGGAAATAATAATTTATTGGTATGGGATTCATGACAATTATCTCTCATTATTAATATGTTTTTTATATCCTCTCCCACCCTAATATTGGAAAATGTTATCCAATAACCAATGGTGTTATATTTCCCTTTTTACAAGGTTGGGATGGAGAAAAATTAAAAAATATATAGTGTATATATAGCCCACAACCAAATTAAGGGAAAATACATAGAATTATAATATTTATCATCTATTGTATCATAGAAAACCCATCTAACATTATGTTATGACTGGTCCCACTAGGGACCATTTCGTGACTCTCCATGCCCTCGTCTAATTGTATAGTGGGTTGAGACAATCACTTAGTAGGAATATAACATGTGTGTGAGACCTTATTTTGTGGAAATGTAAACATACACATATATAAACTCCAAAAAAATTATTATCTGTAAAACAACTACTAAACAGACAAACATGAATACATATAAATCACATATCCAGAGTCCGATATAAAGTAAATGAAAAAACAGGGCTAAAAACAAGCCCACTAGAAAAGGTCAAAAACAAAAGTCAAACCTAAATATAAACATTGGGACTATTTTCGAAAGTATCAGGAACACACCTTGGTCATACTTATCTCATTATTCAATTTTTGGTCTTGTTCATCCTATGACTTTATCAAAATATAAATTATCTGCACAAGATGTGAAACATGTTGGAAATAACCATGGAAGGGTGATTATAAAAATAATCAGTAAGACTCCTCGAAACAATAATGTATATAACAATAGAAAAAAATTATATCATATCCATAAATGTATATTTATACATCACATATGATAGAAATATATATATATATTCAAAAATAACTCCCAATCTAGAGGTAGGTTAAAAAAATAGTATACCAACATAGGATTCTAGAAATTGGAATCCTTATAAAACTAATTTGGGAGAACATAATTCATTGTATAATTGCCCTAATATCATCTACCTGAGAGGTAGTTCTCATTGGGTCACAAAATTAGATGTACACAATGATAGTCTGAAGATATTACAATACACATATAAGCATCACTACCATGGACATGGGGTGATACCAACAACCCAATATCGATTAACCTACTATGTATAAGACAATTATAGAAGTAGTGTTGGAAATATAAATACAATGAAGTATACCATTTTCAAAAAGATGAATATAGTATCTCACTCTAGGCCACTCAAATCGATTCTAATGACTCCATAACAGAATTCAAATTGAAGTGATCAAACACATAGGAGTAGGAAACAATACCATATTCACCATTATGTAAAGGATATCTGAAACATAAACCAACATTTTTCATAAAATATATAGATTACAAGGGATCTAATTATGGTATAAAAAATAACATGAAGTGTAGGATGACTACCCACATTTCCCCTTAACACTGTGTCCTACCCATGTTAATGTAACTTGTCTCTTGATCATTTCTGTGTAGACATATATGGTTTTTAGGCATCTAAAGTAGTCTACCCATGTTCCTGTACATGAATCTCGCCCATGTTTTTGATCTTGTGTACTAGTACATCGCTTATCCTAAGTACATGGTACTGGATGTTTCTCTATGGTGGAGTACATTATGAGTATGATTCTAGTGTAGTACATACAATTTCCATGTACCATAATAGGTACAAAACAAGTCTTTGGGGATGGGGCTCAAGCTGTGTGATGGGTTCACATGCAGTGAGATCCATAACTTCTACTTGTAACTCTAGCTATTTCATAGGGGCCACACACTGTGCAAGGACCTACCCATAAATTCTAAATAATATTTAATGATGTTACTAAATCACATTGAACATGTTTTTAGGGTTATAGATTTATATAAATAGGTCATAACTTATAAAAACAACTTGAATGTTACATATAGACACTTCTACTCAGTATACATTTTTTCATAAAATAAAAAGTCTTAAATGAAAAGAAACATTTTTAGTTACAGGGTTTAAATAGCGTGATTTACCAAAATATCATTCTTTACCATATTCCTATTAAGTATTATGAAAAAAATTTCAAAAACATTGGATGAGCATAATAATCTCAGTAAAGGATACATAAAGAAGGACAACTATTACTTTTCCAAACAACATGTAAACCAGTAATACTTTATCTTAATGTTATACCATTAACCTTTAAGAAGTTTCTAAAAAACATCACTAAATATAATCTCATTTCATACCCATTTTGTACGTAAAAAATACCACAAATATCATAGAAAGAAACATATAACATATAAAGGTAACATGGAACAAAATCATATTGAAGTGGATGAACCATACAATTGACTTCCACACATATTTCTAAATAGAATTTCCATACGTCTGGCTTCCATACCCAATTATTTTGGTTGTTATAACATTACCAGCCGCCCATGGTTTATCATGGATCTACCCATCATTTGGTTTATCATGTAACCAATCATAAATAGTTTATCATGATACCACATATCAAATTTCCATGTACCATTATATAATCATAACACATACAATATTGCCAATATTACCATATCACTAATAAAATATCATTTTAAATAACATGAAGTTATTTCAAGATTTTAAAATATTCAATCCATGAAAATAATTTCATTAAAAAACCATCCATAATGGGAATATGGTATTTTAGTTCCTTTTGAAAACATTGTGGTGTATAGAGGAATCGAAATATATAACAATGATTACCCTGATAAAGAGGTCATTTTCACAACATACGTTAAAAAATAAATTTTTTAGTACATTTCATAATTGAAAAAAGATTCTATTTGAATAAAATTTAAATTATATGTGGTTGTTTTAAACACCGTGTAAAAAATGAGGTTTATGATATCAAAATATGCCTCAATGAATGGTGATTAAGACGAAGTCCATTAAGATGTGTCTAAATTTTATCGTATGTTCCTTGTTCATCTGAATACTAAAATTATGTTAAATTATACTTGATTCATAATATTTTTCATTTATATTATTCATTTTATATCCCTTATTATTTTTTATGAAATAGTTAAATAATTGATTTCATATCAGACATTTTTTCGATGATCATAACTTGAGTAAAAAATGAACTTGTTATAATTACATATTTTCCATGTGATAAAAATTATATTATCTACATAATTATATTCATTATTTAGCTTTCATATATATCATATATATATTCTATATATATGTATTTAAAATAGTCCATATCATTTGGATATAACAAATCAAATGCACCATTCATGGAGACGGTAATCTGTACGTACACATGAGCACTACTTTCATTTATTTTAAATATTTAATGGAATGAAAAAAATTACACATAGGTTTATTATAATTCTAGTATAATATCTATTATATATATATTGCTTAAGTTCATTTATTCAATCCTTTATACATTTCATGTATAGAATTAATGTGTCATATCACTTTGATGGGGTGGTAGTCTGCACATTTTCAAATGAAAATATCATATTTATGAAAAATTAAAAGAATAAATGTAATTTATAAATGAGAATTAATTAATAATAGAGATAAAAAAATAAAATATATATCATATAAAATTATATTTCCATCATAATGTCCCCTATTATAGGTTCTAGTGGAAGATTGTACAATCATCATTTCTTGAGGCAGTAGTTCGTCGTCCATAAAAACATTATGTTCTAAATCAATCAGATGGATGTGTGTGTGAGTTTAGTTCAAATATGTATCATACAAGACACCCATTATGTTTAGGGTAATGGTTTTATTATATAAACAAATAACTAGATGAGCATATGAATTAGAGAGGTAAAAATAATGGAAAGGAACGCGATGGAAGATGGTACAACAAATCATGTAAATTCATTTGATTTTAGTGAAAGTGCATCCTTGAATTGAATTTGGTATAGGGGTTTATCTAAAAGGAAAGAAGGAATTTTGCGAGCATATTGGAGAAGAGTTTTTACAATACATTGGGGATTTAGTGTAGTTTTTAAGGGTAATAGTGGGATTCCATTATAAAGAGGAAGGAGGGGGACTTTAGCAATGATTGAATGTAATATTATATTATTAAAAGAATGACGATTTCAAAAGGACCCCAACCCAATTAATTCAAATATAAGTTGAGTATTCTTCTAAACCCTCTTAAGAAATTGGATTTATATTAGTTATGTCCTAAATTTATCCTTCTCTTTTTAATTTTACCCTTTGTAAACTAATTTAACTTTTAACATGTGTTCATGTATATTTTTTTATATATGGATACCATAGTTACTATAAAATTCCAACAGACCCAAAAATGGATCATTAATGTTTTTTAACATAATATATGTCAGTTGGATGAATATTATATTTTAAGGACTATTATATCATTAAATAAATTTTTAATTTATTTAAAAACTCAATAATGTAAATTTTTATATTATTCATATCATGACTTTTAAAAAAAAACTATTCAAAAAAACATAATTAATTAAAATATAACATTTCATAATCATCCAATAAAATACTATATGGCATAAAATGATTTAAAATAATTTTATTTTATTTTTATAATCATATTTATTTAAATAATTCATTAATAATGTATTCACAAAATTATCATTGTGTCATCAATAAGTTTACTTATATAAACTATAAGAATTATAAATAAAACATAATGAACTATTAAATCATTTTAGACCTCCAATAAATTTTTATATTAGAAAGGATAACTTATTTAGCCCCATAAAAAATTGTTTTACAAAAAGATACAAGGTAGGTTATATTATCATTAACATTAAATTAAAAGTAATTAAATGCCATTTTAATATACATGGGAGTTCATGTTGTCCTCAAATAGACCCAATGATTACTATGGTCGGAAATATCTCATAAAATACGATTATGACATGTGTTAGGGTAATTTAATATTGTTATAATATTATTTTTGTTACACTTATTTACTAGTTCTACCCTTTAACCATGTAAATAATATAGTTATTGAAGATACTATTCATAATGAATAAAAATAAAATTTTACAATTAAAAAATGTGGACCTCCTAATTCCAAATATGGAATACATTTTCCACAATTCAAAATATACTATATGAAAAAATTAATTTAAAATTAATTCTTGTAGTCAAAACCAAAAATTTTGTCTTAATGAATTAATAACTATGAAAATATTGTCATGTTTTTATGTATAATTTAAAAGTAAATTACATAAGATGGCTAAAATATTAGTAAATGGTAAAAAATAATCTAATTAAATATTAAAACCAATAAGAAAAAAATCCACACATATAAATCAATAATATGAAAATAATATTTGGAATTAAAATGTAGTATTTTTCAACATTCATAAAAAATTATCTTTATCAGAAAAAACAACATAAAATTACCCAAAATACTTTTTCTGTCCCCCTAATAAATAAGAAATTTGTTTTGTAAAATGGATCCTATAAAAATGAATAAAAACTAGATTGAAACAGGGTGATCCACTAAATGGTAGTAAATATACTTTTAAAAAATAATAAATTATTTAAGATTAAAATTGGATTTATTCTCATTTTATGCTTCTATTTTTTTGGATAAATGTAAAAACATTTAACAAAAATGTTTAATCATAATATGTATGATTCTATTTATTTTTTCTAGTATAATGGCTTGGAGTTAACAACCATTTAAAATAATAATAATATAATATTATTTATTTTTATAACTCAACATTGTGCGCAAGAAAAGATTTCAGACAAATTTTTTGTAGTGTGTTGAGTACCCTATCCCAAATATCATCTCAATTAACATAAAATTGATGTCTTCATCATAAGAATTAAGTGAAATCAAAATTATTTTGCTAAAAATACTTGGATCATTGCATCCATCCTCCTTTTGGAAATTTCATCCTCACATTTTTAAAATTGATCTCAGAATAATCATTGAAATTCACACATCAGAAAAAGAGTGAATAAAACTATCACCTTAAATGAATTGAATAAAATTAAAAAGATCACCTGATATTACATATACTAATATTCCATGTAAGAAAACATTATTATGGATGATAAACTAACCATATTGTTCTGATGGATAATGATCACAGTAATGATTAGGAGAATGTTTACCACCAGAAAATCTCAAACCTGTGATATGTTAAATGGTATCCGATATCACAGTAGGAAATATAGATGAATAATGTTTTTGTTATAATATCCTTTTCCTAATTTTGAAGAATTTATTTTTGATATTGGCTAATAATTTATGGAAACATACATAATTTTCATATACACATTCATCCTTTACTAAATTTCTCCCAGAAACTCATCTATTCTCTAAACGATGGGTATTTGTGATGACATGATCATATCAAAAGTGCTACAATCATATTTAATAAAGTTACATAGTCTAAAAAAGATGAAATATATATACTTCATATGTCTTTACACATTAACCAATACAAAAATGGTTAGTATGAGATCAGATCATCCATAAATGGTCAATCCTTTATAAAAAGAAATATTACTCATAATCTCAAAAATTCAAAAAACAGTCACCAACGTTCAAAAAAGACCATTAAATACACATTTGTCCATAAAATTCATTAATATATTCCAAAAAATGATATTAATCCAAAACACAAATGAATTTAATCACATATTATTCCATAGTCTATATTATCATTTATATCCAAATAAAATCAAATACTTTAAATGTCCCACACCGGTGTGTATTTAATCTAATCACATATTCATTATGATAGTTTATTTATTTCCATCAGTATCCAAAATTCACATATTTCCCTAATAAAAAAATATATTCCTCCAAAATAAAATTTAAACCATTACTCCACAAATTAAATACCATTACGATATATATTGTTCCCAAAAGAGAGAACATATTCCAAAATATCCATTATCACCTAATCACCAAATCATTTTCCAATACTAATGATACCCATTTGATAAATCATTTCTTCTAAAATTAAACTTATTCTTTATCCATAAAAACATTTAACTAAAAATAATTTGTCATACTAGCTAGATAATTGACATATTCCAGTTGTAGGTAATAAATCCTTGTAGCACTTTGGATGTGGGTTCGATTCCCATAGCATTTCCTAATGTGTCTGGTTGTGACATGGTCGACATGTTGTCTTTTTTAAAACCCTTATATTTATATTAACATTTTCCAAATGAGATAAATCCTTAAAAATATCCATAACAGGTTTTAATATCAAAGGATCTTTCATACCCCAAATTTTCAATCCCAAAAACTAATAACCCTATAATTTCTTAAAAAAGTTATCAATTGATCCCATATGGTTATCCATTATGTATAAAAAATAAAAGATAATTCTTCCATGAATTACATTTTCACATATAATAAATCATGTTTTCACATAATAGAAAAATTCTTCTAAGGTAATTATATTGTTAATACATTTAAACATATCTTCATCCATATATCTAACATAACTCATCATCTTATAGACATCATAATCATCAATAGTTTTTCATGATCCTTTATCCATTTTTTTCCTTCTTATTCTTTTATACTTAATTATGATAAAGAATGTCATGCATAATATTTTATGATTACATTAATGTCAAAATGAGCAATGAAATAATCCATACATTTCATAGTCCATTTTTAGTTTCCTCATCTTCAATTAGAATGGAATTTGGAATTGGTAAACATATATATGTATGGTCGTGATGATCCCTTTCTAAACCATCTTGGTAGAACATTTATTTTTATAATGACCATACACACCAAATTTAAAATAGTAAATTGATACTTTAGAAAGAACTTCTTCCCCATTCCTAGTGTCAAAGGGATGCTTCCTTTTTTCTATTGAGGGATATTGTTTTTTGAACATAATAACTTCATCTAAAACAAAATAATGTCACATAGAAGAATTATCCTATGTGTTTCATTCCACATCCTTGACACATAGTTTTTTAAATATACATAACTTTATTATTATTACCTGAAGTAGCATTGGGATTTGTTTCTCGCATATATTATGCCTTAGAAAAATAACTTAGGTTCAAATTGTTAATCCAGACTCTAGATAGTTGGTAACTAATAACCCTAAATGTTATCATTGATTACCCCATTTCGTTTGGTTGCTCATTCAAAAAACCACCAAAGTTTCATTTATATCCATTATAACATTGGTGCCCACAAGATCCAACCATTTACTAAAACCAAAATTTCCAGTGTGAGTATATAAGTAAAATCGTCATAAACAATCTCATAAGGAGGGTAAACACTATGATATACTTATTTATGTTAAAATAATCTCATTTAATTTTTCAAAAATAACTAAACTCTATATAATATGATATCCACTGTGGTTATATAAAATAAGTCACTTATTCTTAATGAACACATAACCTCTAAAGTTATTTTAACTGATCTATGATACCAACTATAAGGCCCCAGCCTTAAACATTACATAATCATTAATTTAAATAATAATTCACATTGAGGTTATTTTTACGTTTCGAGATTTAGATAATTATTTCATGACATATACATAACAAATAGAATATTACAGGTAGACACTACTAATCAGTATCCATATTTTTAAAAAAATTAAAAAATTATTAAAAGAAAAGAAACGGGATTAGATCCATATTTTAAATAGCAAGACTGTTCCATGATCTCATCCATGACACTATTCCACTTTTTGTCCTGTGAAAAACATTTGAAAAACATGTGATGATTATATAAAGCTCCGTAAAGGATACATAAATAAGGGAAACTATTAGTTTTTTTTAAAACAAGTAAACCATGAATACATTATCATAATGTAATGACATTCACCTTAAATAAATATAAAAAAAATTCACTAAATATAAACTCATTGCTTACCCTTTTTATAGCCTAATGATTACCAAAAATCCCATAAAAAGATACATTTATCATATAACCATAACATGGGACTTAAACCTAATGAAATGGAATAACCATATAGTCATCTTCCACACGTATCTCTAAATAGAGTAGCCATACGGCTTACTCCAATACCCAATGAATTGGATGTCATAAAGTACCCTCTTGGCCATGATCTATTATAGAACCACCCTTAATTTGGTTTATCAAATTACTACAAATCATTAGTTTATCATGTAACCGCCTTTCAAATGTCCATGTACCATTATATAATCACAAAACACAAAATATTGAAAATATCACCATTTTTCTAATAAAATTTCATTTTCAATAGTAATAAATTATTTGAAAATATTTTAGTTTTCAATCCATTACAAAACCCATTTTCAATACTAAAACATCCAAAAAGGGAATAAGGTATTTTATTTCCTTTTGAATACATTATAGATTATAGAGGAATCCAAATATCAAATAATGATTATGGTGGCAGCGAGATCATTTTCGGCGTATATGTTAAAAATTTCCTTTTTAATTTAATAAAATGATTCATACAAATTATTTACCCTTTGAATTATTGTAAAATTAAAATGGTTTTATTATAAGCTGTGTAAAATATGGAGTTTTATGTTATCAAAATATTTCTAAATTAAAGGAGATTAAGACGATGACCCTTACCTCTAGTCTGGCTTGTCTCATATGTTCATGGTTCATCCTAAATAATAAAAAAATGATAATTTCTACTTGATTCATAATATTTTTCTATTTTATTATTTCTATTATATCTATTATTACATTTCTATCATAATCAATTAATTATTTGAGTTACTATCATACATTTTGTCGATGTTCAGAACCTGAGCCAACAATGAACTTGATATAATTCTAAATTCAACATTTATTCAAAAAAAATTATCTCCTAAATGATATTCACGAGTTATATGACATATATATCATATATAACCATTATATATGTATTTAAAATTTTCTATAGAATTTGGATAAAATAAAATGCATTGTTCATGGAGACGGTAAGTCGTATGTAGGCATAAAAGCAAATTTAATTTATTATTAATATTTAATGGAATGAAAACTAAATGATATATAGGTATATTATAATTACATTATAATATATATGTTATATATGTTTCATATGTTCATTAATTACATCTTTTATACATTCCACATATAACCTAAATGAGTCATATCCCATTGACAGTGTGGTAGTCCTCACTTCCTCAAATGAAAATATCGTATTTATTCAACAAAGAAAATTATATCTTTATGAAATAAATTATAAATAAAAAATCAAAGAGATAATATAAATATCCTAAATATCATATATGATTAAAATTCCTTAATAATGTCCACTATGAGAGTTGGTAGTAGAAGATTTAAAAATCATCGTTTTTTGAGGGAGTATTTCTCTATCCCTATAAATAGTTTTTTATAAATCCATTAGATGGAGGTGTGTATGAGTTTAGTTTGAATACATCTCATAAAAACAAACTATTATATTGAAGATATAGTTATGATATATAAAAATTAATAAGAATATTATAGGGAGATGAGATGGAAAAATAATTAAAGGATCTTGAGAGATGACTTTACCTCAAATCGGGTAACTTCTTTTGATTTGAGCCAAGGGGATTTCATGAATTGCCTTCTGCCTTGATAGAGAATTTTTGGAGGAAATCAGGAATTTGGTGACCTTATTGGAGATTTTTTTGGAAGATCCATGGGGGATTCAGAGGTGTGATTAAATGTTAGAGGGGTTGTCCTTTTATAAAAAGGAGGATGTACACTTTAGAAAATTTTGAAATTATTATTTTATTATAAACACAATTTATGTTTCAAAAGGTCCGAAATGAATTCAATTCAATGATAAAGGGAATATTATTCAAACTTATCTAATCCAATGGGGTTTAGACATGTTTAGGTAATAAAAATCATGTTTTCGTTTAGATTTAACCCATAGTAATCTAATTTATCTTTTACCTTGTCTTCTAGTATATTCATAACATATGGTTTCCATAGTTACAAAAAAATGCCAAATAACTCAAAAATGGATACTTAATTAAATTTGTAACATCATATAAGTTGGTTCTCCGAATATAATATTTTTAGCTCTATAAAATAATTTAATAAAATATTAATAGAATAAAAAATCATTATTGTCAATTAATATACTATTCTTATCATGACTTTTTAAAAATACATAACAACTTTATTAATTAGAAAAAACATAATTAATTCAAATATAACAAAAAATAAACGTTCATGAAATTTATGGATAGCATAAAAAGTTTCAAAGATAATTTATTTTATTATTTATAATCACATTTATTTAAATCATTTATTAGTAAGGTAATCACTACATCATCATTGTGTCATTAATAAATTTATTTATTTAAACTTTTAAAAGTATAATTAAAATTCCCTAATGTAGGAAATAATTGTAGATTAAAAATTTCTATATATAGTAGAAAATATAAATTATATAACCCCTTATAAAAATTGTTTATCAAAAATATACTTGTTAAGGTTATATTTTCCATATCATTTAATTATAAGTAATTAAAAGTCATTTTCACATTCAAGTAGCTCTAGGGGTTCCTAAAATCAACCCAAGGATTGAAATAGTTAAAAAAATCTCATTTAGAATGATTAGGACACATGTTAACTTAATTTAATAATATTAAAATATTATTTTTTAACCATTATTTACCAAATTTACCATTTAACCATCGTAAATAAAATATTTACTGAATATAATATTCATAATATCCAAAAAAAGTAACATATTTACACAATTTGGACCTCTTAATTCCAAATATGGAATCTATTTTTTTGATATCAAAACAAAAATGTTTTAGAAATTTATATCATATTAATCCCCATTTCCAAAACAAAAATACATATTCTAATGAAATAATAATTGTCAAAATAATGACATGTATTTATTTCTAATTAAAAATTAAAATAAATTCCAATTAGAAAATGTGTATTAAATGGTAAAAAACTATTTTAAAGACAATTAATAACATATAAAAACATAATCTATCCATATTAATAAATCAAATGAAAATATATTTTTGACTTAAAATTTCGTATTGTTTTACTATTCATTAAAAAATGAACGTTATCAGAAAAATACAAATATTTTCCCAATGTAAAATTTTATGTCCCACATTTGAATAAGAAGATCATTTTTTCAAATGGAACATTTCAAAGTGACAAAAACTTGATTTAGTATGTGTTTTCAATCAAAATGTGTTAAAATTAATTTTTCTAAATTTTAGAGTATTTATGCTTAAATTTGGATTCATTATAATTTTAAGCCTTAAAAATTTTATTAGACATATGTAAAAACATTTAACAAACATGTTTAATCATAATATAGTGGGTTCAGTTCTTTCCTTTCTATAAAAAACTTTGTTTTATCTAATATTTAATATAATACTATTATTATATTATTTTTTGGTATAACTCAACTTTGCATGCAACATAACATTTCAGAGAAATCCACATTTGCGTGTTCAGAACGCTATCAGAATATTAATCCCAATTAACATAAAATAAATATCTTTTTCAAAATTATTAAAATAAATCAAGTGTATTATTCTATAAATACATGGATCATTATATCTTTCCACCTTTTTAAATTGATTCCTCACAATTATAAGATTAGGATTAGAAACATTATTGAAAATCACATATCAGAAAAAGAGTCAATAAAACTATCACTTTAATAGAAATAATTATAAATTCAAAGGATACATGAGATAACCCATACTAGGATTCCCCATAAAAGCGTGGATATATAAGGGAAACTAAACATCATGTTCTGATGGAGAGTGATATAAGTCCCGATCTAGTGAAAGTTAACAACCAGAATATCACAAACTTGTAATAGGTTAAATGGTCATTGATTTCGCTGAAAGAAAAGTAATCAAAAAAGTTTTTTTAATATCCATTTCATATTTTTGAGGAATTTATTTATGATGTTGAAATAGAACATAAGGAAACATACTTGTCATGTATACTTTAATCCTTTACTAAATTTATCCATGAAATTCATATTCCCTCTAAACAATGAGTATTCAAGATGAGATGGTCAAATAAAATGTGTTATAATCAATATATAGATAATCAAACAATCCATAGAAGATGAACTATATATTTCCTCTATAATAAGACATTATCCAAAAGAAAATTTTTTAATATTATATTAGATAATCTTAAAAAGGATAATAATTTATAAAATGAAACAATGCTCTTAATCTCCAAAATTTATCATATAGTACCCAATGTTCAAAAAAGACCATTCAATAAAACATTTTCCTTAAAATTCATTAATAAAATCGAAACCATGATTTAATATCAAAACATATAAGAATTTAATCACATAGTCTTCTACAATAAATCATAATATTTATCTCTAAATAACATTGAATACAATTAAATTGTCATACAAAAAAGTATTAACGCAAATAAAATATTATCTATGATAGGTTAATCAAATTGATAAATAACCTTAATCTCTTTAATTCCTCAATAATAAACTAGATTCTTCAAAAATGAAATTTAAAAAATTACACCACAAATAAAATCCAATAGTATTCTATTTTCCTTAGGCATATAGTGTTCCCAAAATAGAGAACATATTCCAGAATAACATTGACCACTTAATCACCAAATCATTTTCATATACTAAGGATATCCATTAGATAAAACATAAGTTCCCAAAATCAATTTATTCCGGATTTATAACATCATTTAAAAAAAATTAGTCAAACTAACTAGGGACTTCATGTAGTCCAATGGGATGCAAAAAATCATAGTCACACTTTTGTTGTGAGTTCGATTCCCGCAGTAGTGTCTGACATAATGGGGCCTGACACTGTCTTCGTGTGGTCCTTTTTCAAAACAAATAAAATTATAATAACAATAAAAAAGAGATAAAATACATAAAAATATTCATAAATTGTTTTATCCTAAATTTTTATTTCATACCACACATTTTTCATCCCAAAAACTAATAACCCATAATTCACTCAAAAACAAAAGATAACATGAACTACTATGGTTATACATTATGTACACAAAAGAAAAGATAAATTTTCATTTAATAAATTTTTAAAATATCAATCATCAGGGTAACACGTACTTGAAAAAGTATTCAACACTAATCTTCTCATTAATACAGTTTATCATATCCTCATATATAGATCCATCATAACTCTCCAATTCCTAAACATCTTAATCACTGACCATTCTTCATGATCCATTTCCAATTTTTTTATATACTATTCTTTTATACTTATTTCTACAAACATAATAATTCATAATTTCATGAGATTTCAATAATTTAAAAAATGACATAATAAGTAATCCTTTCCATTTATATGTAATTTTCTGTTTCCTCATTTTAAAATGGATTGGAATTAGGAATTAGTAAACATATATTTGTATGATCATACAGATACCATTTCCAAAACTTCTTTGTTTTAAATCTATTTGTATAATGTCCATGGAAACCAAATTTAAAAAATTTAATTGATCATTCAGAGTGTACTTCATTCCCTTTCATGGATTTGACGATATGCATCTGTTTTGCATGGATGCATATTTCTTTATGATGATCATATTCACATCTGAAACATCTTCCCATCCCATTAAATCATTTACCTATGTGTTTATTTTCACATCCTTGAAACATAGGGTTTTTATATACATACCTTTATGATTATCACCTCAACATCCATTGGGATTTATTTCTCACATATTAGATTTCTTATAAAAATAACCAATGTTCAAGTTGTTAATCATGACTCTAGAGAGTTTCTGAATAATAACCAAAAGTGTTCTCATTTTATCTCCCATTTCATTTGGTTTCTTATTCAGAAATCCACCATTGTTTCTTTTACATCCATTGTTACATTGGTGTATACTAAAGCCATCCATTTACTAAAACAAAAATTGTCTATGTTAGTATATCAATAAAATCATTATATACAATCTTAGGAGGATGGTAAACACTATGAAATACTTATTAATGTTATCATAAACTCATTATATTAATCTAAAATTACTATTACACATTATAATATGATAACAACTATGGTTATATAAAACATGTCACATATTCTTAAACAACAGCCTTACCTCAAAATGTATCTCAATCGACCTCTGATACCTACTGTAAGACCCAAAATATAAACATTACATAATATTGAAATTTGTTAATAATTCAAACTAATGATATATTTAGGTTTAGATCTTTACAGAATTAGGACATAATTTATGCATAAAAACATGAATATTACATGTAGACACTTCTACTCAGTATCCATTTTTTTCATAAAAATTAAAATTCTTAAATTAAAAATTCTTTTTTTGTTCCATGTTTTAAACATCATGTATTTTTTTAATGTCATCAATGACCCAATTCAACATTATTTATGTTGAAAAACATTTTGAAAACATGGGATGAAAATAAAAAGCTCAATAAAGGATAAATATAGAAGGAGAATTATTATTTTTTCAAAACAACAAGTAAACCATAAATAATTTATAATAAAATAATACAATTAACCTTTATGTAGTATCAAAATAACTTAACTAATTATAAGTTCATTGCATACAGTTTTTATAACTGAAATATTATTGCAAAGCCCATAGAAAAAAATATATAAAATATAAAGGTAACTCGGGACATAAAAATACTAAAATGGGATTATTATATTTTCAATTTTGACACATATCACTAAATGGAATTTCCATACATCTGACATATGTACCCAATTGATTGTATGTTATAACATAACCACCCATCCGTGGGTTATCACGGAATGACCCATCATTTGGTTTATCACGTAACCACCTATAAATTTTTTATCACGTAACCTCCGATAAAATTTCCATGTATTATTAGGTAATCATAAAAAATAAAATATTTCAAATATCAACATTTCACTAATACTATTTTTCTTTTCAATGACAAGAAACTATTTCAAGATATTAAAATATTGAATCCATTCTAAAAACCATTTATAATATCAAAACAACAAAAGGGAATAAGGTATTTCATTTCTATTTGAAAAAATTATGTCTTATATAGGAATCCAAATGTCAAATAATGATTACAATTATCAAATAATGATAACTGTGGTGGAGAGGTTGTTCTCAACGCATATGTGAAAAACATTCCCTTTTTCATTTAGTAAAACTATTCATAGAATAAATATACTTTTGGAATGAAAGTAAAATTCAATTATATTTATTATAATATTTTTAAAAGAATGTGGTGTATGTTATCAATATAGGACTCAATTAATGGAGATTGATATGAAGTCTCTTACCCGGAGTCTAAATTTTCTCATATGTAACTTTTTCTTCCTGAATAATAAACATAAGTTAATTTGTACATGATTCAAAATCATTATATAGATTATATTATTTTTTTCACATAATACATTTCTATATCAATTAGTTAATTATTTTAGTTCATATCATACATTTTGTCGATGTTCGGAATACGAGTCAAAAATAAACATGTTATATTTACAAATTGTCCTTGTGGTCCAAATTCCATAATATCTATAATGATATTCATGATTTGGAAATAATATATAACATATATATTCCATATTTATGTATTTAGGATAGTCCATATAATATGGATATATGAAAGGAAATAGACCGTTCTTATAGACGGTAAGCCGTATGTACGCATGAATGCTACATTCATTTCTTTCTCATATTTAATTTAATTATTACAAATTGACACAAAGGTATATTATAAATCAAGTATAATATATATGTTATATATTTTACATAATATCATTAATTCCATGATTTATATGTTCCATTTATATAATGAACGAGTCATATCACTTTTAGTGGGTGGTAGTTCTCACTTCGTCAAATGGAATTTTAGTATTTATCCAACATGAAAAGAATAAAGTTAGATTCTAAATAAAGAATTATGGAAGCATATAGATAAAATAAATATCATAAATATCATATATAATTATTTTTCCATCATAATTACCAATATAATAGGTGGTAGGAGAACATTAAACAATCATCGTTTTGGGAGGTAGTGGTTCGTCATCAATAGAAATAGTATGTTCTAAATCTATTATTTGGAGGAGTGCGTGAGTGTAGTTCAAAAATGTCTCAAATCAATAACCTATTATATTGTTTATACTGGTGATGTTATATAAACAACGAATAAGAAGATCATACGGAGTTTATAAGGGAAAATAATGGAAAAGACATGAGAAAAGATAATACCTCAAATCACATATCATCTTTTTATTTGAGCCAAAGGGATTCATTAAATTGACTTCTCCATAAGGGAAGGAATATTGGAGGAAAAAGGAATGTTTGAATATTATCTGAGTAGATTTTGGATGATCCATGAAATCGTAAAATGTGTGAGTAAGGGTTCTATTTTGTGTCCTTTTATAAGACAAATTTGGGGTACTTTAGGAATGTTTGAAAGTATTATTTTATTATAAACCTAATATATATATATATATAAATGTACCCAATTATTTTAATTCCAATATAAGGTGATGATTCTTCTATATATTTTTATCCAATTGTTTTTAGACAAGTTTATTTCATAAAAGTAACATTATCATTTAGTTTTAACCATTTTATTTCAAATTTAACTTTTACCATGTCTTTAATTAAATTCATAATATATGGTAACAATAGTTACTATAAAATTAAAAGAGACCAAAAAATGGATCCCTAATGTAATTTTTTACACCATATATTTCATATTTATGAATCATATATTTCTTGGACTATTATATCATTTAAAAAAATTATTGATTTAAAACATCATTTATGTCTATTTATATACAATTCAAAATATGATTTATTAAAAATTCATAAAAAAATTTATTAATTAGAAAAAACATCATTAATTTAAATATATCAAGTCATAATCATCCATAAAATCTGTGTATGGACTAAAATGTTACAAAATAATTTTATTTTTATATTTATAATCACTTTTTTATATCATTTGTTAATAAGTAAATCAGTATATCATCATTGTGTCATTAATAAACATTTCTATTTATACACTAAAAATAATAAATAAATTAACATGATTTTTCAAATATTCTTATATTTATAATTACTATTTATTTTGGAACATTAAAATGTATATCCCCACATACAATTTTTATTACTAAAAGATACATGTTTAGGTTATATTTTCATTAACATTAAATTGAAAGTAATTAAATTCCATTTTCTCATCCAAGTGGCTCCACCAGGTCCTAAAATTGACCCAAGGATTCCCATGGATAGAAATATCACATCCAATAGTATTATGGCGTTTTTTAGTTTAATTAAAAATTATTATAATATTATTCTTTTTACCCTTATTTACCACATTTACACTTCAACCATGGTAGATAAAACATTTACTAAAGATTCTATTCATAATGTCTCAAAAATAAATTATAACAATTATAAAAAAAATTCCCTATAGATTCCAAATATGGAATCCAGTTTTCAAAATTCAAAACATAGAAGTTGAATAAATTTATATCTAATTATTTCACGTTGTCAAAACCAAAAGGTGTGTTTTTAAAAATAACAACTATAAAATGAAATATATGTTTTCATGTCTAAATAAAAATCGAAATTATGTTCGATGAATAAATTTGAATCAAATCAAAAAAACATATTCTAATTAGACATTAGTAAAAATTAAAAAGATAATCTATTCATTTAAATATAATATATGGAAATACAGTTTTGATATAAAATGTAGTATTTTTTATTATTCATTAAAAATGAACTTGATCCGAAAAATAAAAAAAATTACCAAATGTAAATGTTGATGTCTCTATTCTAAATAATAATATTTTGAGTTAGAAAAAATAAATAAATTTTATAAAAACTATGTTAAAAATGGGATTTCCCTTAATAGGTGGTAAAACTACTTTTTAAAATTATTACAATATTTATGATTAAAATTTGATTCCTTCTAATTTTATGCCTCTGAATTTTAATGGATAAATGTAAAAATATTTTAAAAACCTATTCAATTATAATTTGGATGGTTTTTTTCATTTCTAACAATAGAATGTGTAGGCGTTCACAACCATTTAATATAATAATAATAATATATTATTTTTTGGTCTAAGTCAACATTTTGTGCAACGTATGATTTCAGATAAATCCATTGTCACGTGTTGAGTATGAAATCAAAAAAAGACCCCCTTTATCATAAATTTAATTTATTATTCATATGTATTAATAAAAATAATAATTTTGATTTTATAAATACTCGGGTCATCTCACAGTGTGTTTAGAATTTCATTATAAGTCGTGTTGTATGGGATTTTCCAAAAAGATATAAATTCAATCCAATCATACTATTTTCCCTATAGAACTCCTCTCAACCAAAAAATTTTTGAATACAAAAGAAAAATTATTTTCCAAGTAATTCACTCATAAAACTACATATTTTATCCCTTCATTCTACATTGAGAAATGAATCATAACTATTCTTCATTATACCCCATCTAAAACCTTATTTAGGTAACTATGTCGTCTAATTTGCTCATTCCTTCATTGTTTCACCACCATCATGTCATTACAATCCTAGATCTATGACTTATGATATGGAAACCAAGAAATGTGTGTGAAATGATTGACTTATTGGGATATGTCAATCCATGGGCCAAATAAAGAATGTTCGTGGGTAAATGATGAACCTATGGAGAAAATATTAAGAAACGATAAGAGGAATGGACCATGAATTATGTTTGTGTTGATCACAATTTGTTTCCATAAGATTATAAATCATTAATTCATTAATTCAATGTAATTATCAATATAAAATTACAAAACAAACTCATTCCACCAATACTAATGATCCACAGATCATTTCATTGGTCGATTGACTTGTGATCATCATAGTAATCACAGACATGGAAAATAGAAAAACAAAAACACTACCCTAACTCAATTATATTTCATCTGAAATTAATAATCATGTTTTCAAATAATCCTTTGTGATATCCATTAAATATATTTCACAGTGATCGTGGAACCACGATCCAATATTTAATCGCCTGATATAAATCCTCGAATTTTTTATCTGGCGGATCTCTAATGTTCCTTGGTTTACATGGTTAACCATGATATTTGTTTCATAATATTATATTTAATGTTTTATATTAGTTATTTTCATCACCATGTAATGAAAATTAATTAATAAATTATATTTTTTCATTTTATAGTAGTGAATCATTTTCCACAAACGACGGGTGATGACTAGGTTCGAGTCATTTCTATGGTAAACCACACATTCTGAACTAAATAGTTCCCCAAAAATTTCAATTCTGAACTCATTTTTATGAGATACTACTTTTTAAAAAAACTATAATGAAATTGTATTTTATATATTTAAAATATATAAAACATTTATTTGGGGAACACTAAGTCTCATAATCGCACAATATCTCATCTCTTAATCACTATAATAATCCATAAAATATCTAAAAATAAAAAAAATTAAAATCTAAGTTACTAAATTACACCCACCTTAGAACATTACATAGCTAAAAACACAAAAAAATATAATAAAAATATATGTATATTGAGACTGAATATTATCCTCCCACCGTTATTTGTTATCCAAAATATTTTAATGATTCCACGGGACATGTATTAATGTAATCGATCACCCACAATTTATCAACTCCTACAAAACCTTTATCTTTGTCGGGTACTCAGTAATGGTCTCTCTGTCATCGATGTCTAGCTCACCCTAGTCGATAATGTATGATGGGTCATGAATGTTCCTCCTAAAATGTGACACATGGAGAATGTCTGGTACCCGATTTAACTATAGAGGTATAACTATGTTGTATGCCACCTCACCAACTCTACACAATATCTTTAAAGGGAAAATTAATCTCGGAGATATAATTCCATGATGTCCAAACCTATATAATCTATGTTCACGTGACACAATTATAAATACATTGTATTCCTCATGAAATTCCAAATACCTCCATCACATGTGATCATAAGAATTTTGAAATCTCTACACATTATTCATTTTCTCATAGAAAATCTAACTATTCAGGGTAGTTTCTTCACACCATATCTGGATCCATTAGTACTGACTCTCCTCTTCTTGTCCAATATAGTGGTAACCTATAGTATTGGAAATAAAAAACCTCAATTGTTAGTATAATGACGGTGGAATAATTTTTTTATACACTATGTCCACCCATAGTAGGTGATTCTCTCAAAAAATGTGAAAAGACCAACATGAAATGTTACATAATGTACTCCAAAATTTTAATTGATCACCTAGTATGGTTGCCAATTTTGGGGATGAAATGATTCAATCATGTGTTATTGAGTGCAAAATGACACCTTTAACCATTTCCACAACCAGGATGAGAAGAAATCATTAGTGAAATAAATTATTTATGATGGAATTCCATGGCGTCGTGGTATCACATTCATGTATAGGAATCCCAACCACTCTACTGTTTTATACCCCTATTCATTTATGATGTTTTTCAACCTTAAGAGTAAGTCAATGGTCAAAAAATTGGAATTTTCTACCCAAGAAATATGTGTAAATGAATCACAAAGACTATTGATATACCATCCCACATCAACATTGGAACCATAGGTGTTTGATATCATGATGCTCATATTACTCTTACTAAAAATCATTGAATCGAGAGACTAAAACAATAAATCATTCAATCATCTTTGGACTCAACAAAAATCATTTGAGGTCACAGTGTATCTTTTCCTCACCAAGATGTATTGACTAAGTAGATGTATGAAAATATCGCATAACCTATTCAGAAATGGCCTCTAGTACAATTGTGTGTCCTCTAAAAATAATGACATACTCCCCACTTTCTGAAAATCTATATAGAAAATTTATAGTGGGTATCTACCTTTTTAGGTCTCATTGTCAGTTTCCCTACTTGTGTCTCCCTATTTCATTACAAGAGCATATGGGTACAATAATCAACTAGAGGAATGAATCTTCATTTCTATCCACAAAGGAAAACGAAAACTTGTTAAACTACTACAACACATATTTAGGAAAGTCGAATTGGATATCCTATTGATAGAATCATCAATTAGCTTACCCATCTATAGAGTATAGAAAATATCAAATTCCAAATCCATTAGAAAATATATACACAGCCTCTCTCCAATTTTGAGATACCTCTTAGAGAAGATGTAATTTGTACTATTGTGGTTAGTGTAGATGATAAACTTATATCACATTAGGTATTTTCAAAACATCATTAGTGAGAAAAAAAAAATAAGTCATGATCATCGTTCATTTAGTTATGTTCATGTGGTCCTAACCCTCATCTACTATTAGAAATCACTACATTCCTCTGAATTAGAACATGTCCAAGACCACTCCCTAGTGCATCCCATAACACCATGTAATATAAATCATCTTGTAGAAATATCAAATGGTAGAGCTCTTCAAATTATTCCACAATTTATGAAAGTCATTATGGAACCTATCATCCCACATGAAGGGATACCCCTTTTGAGTCAAAGATTTCTTATGTGCTATTAATATTAAAAAATTAGGTATTAATCATAGGTAATATCTTGCTATCCCAATGAACCACTACACCTTCATCATGATTTTGGGTGGATCCCTCGCTAAATCTACCTCATGCATTGTTGGGACCACTGCTAATCCATCTTATAAGAAAACATGACTCGTAATGTGGAGAACATGAATCTAGAACTAGCAGTTAAAGAGATCACCATAATGATTGTTCTATTAAAGTACGAACAGAATTATCCTCTATGATCTGACAATATCATCCTTACATGTTTATTAGAAATGGATATGAAAGATGAAGACTACCATTAACTGGTCTACGGAAGGAAAAAATATCAAGTTCATTAGTCTCCATAACACTACAAGGGGATTAGTCTCCAAATGGAATAATCGTTTACTAATAGTGACTATAGAGAAACCACAATGTCATTTTATGTATATCATCATCACGTACTCACAATTGGTGATAGCCTGGTCTGAGGTCAGGAATGAAGAGCCATTGTGCCCCTCTCAACTGATAAAAGAGTTCATTAATCCTCTTTATTGGGTAATTGTTCATTAAAGTCACATAGTTAAATTACTGATTTTCCATCTTCAAACTCAATCACCCAGATTTCATAATTTTAAAAAACCACGGGCATGTCATGGTGATACACTAGTTCAATAAAATCCAATCTTATTCAAGTCCTCTAACAACACCATTAATTTTCAAAGATCATCCTGAGACATCCAATATTCTTTCATTGATATCAGTGTTTTCATGTAGTGTAGATCAATGCAGGAGTCTCTCTATCAAAGAGGAGGTAATCCTTGAATATCCTTCAAGAATACTTCCTTATAATGAAACACTATTATAGAAAACTATAATATCATAAAAATACAATATAACACAGTTAATACTGGAAAACTAATGAGAAATGTTATAATCTCTCATCTATGCTAGTCCATCTTGCACTACAGGGGATTCCATTTCTCTTATAATTGAAAACAAGGTTTTGTACCCATGGATACCCCACATTTATCCAATAAAATAGTCAATATAAGAATGAAATAAGGTTAAAAAATTAAAACTATGAATGGTATCATAATTCATCAATTCTCCTAACAATATATTTTAATAGGAACTTTCACATCTAAAAATTTGTTCACAAAGTTGGCATAAATGTTTGAACGCTGATTCTTCTCCTTTATGAGTTTTCATGTGTAATAGATGACCTAACCGACTGACTAAAATATATATGTCTCACATAAGGTATTGGTAAATAAAGGAATTACAAGTACCAATGTCTACTAGTAATGCATTTATGATATAAAATAAACATATATAAAATCAAATAATTCCTCGATCCTCTAGTTTGTTATATACATTCACCTATAGGTGTCCATGTCCTATCCTCTAGCTCCCTAATCCTGGAATAGACCACCTCAGGGTGGTTTTGGTAACAAATAAAAGGTTCGACCACATCTTGAATCACATACGATGCCTCATCCACATCAACCACCCTATAAACCATCTTACTCCTACCATTGCCTCTATCATAACAGCCCTTATATGGTCTATATAATAGTTGTATGTAATGATTAAAAATCTCATGAATGATTTCTCTTGCCACCACATGATAAAAACCACATCTCTCTAGAATGACTAGACCCACTTTATAAACCATGAATTTTAGATCCTCTATACTAGAAAATCCTCATGAATCATATCTCACATCATGGTCCCTACTGCTGACATCATATCCAAGAGGCTGAGGTCTCTTCTTCTACTTTACCACTACTAAAATCCACTAGCTATATCACCTCATCCAAGAAAGTCTCAATCATCAATTTTTTACCTAGAACCCTAGTATATGAAGTATTTCATAAATACATAACACTAGATCATTTTTCATTACAAATTCCTCACTATACTGTCTGAAACATGACTATCTGATTGCAAACCATATCTATAGAGTACCTAGAAAAGTAGTCATACCTCAATAAGTAATCATATATATTCATATTTCCATACTGGTGCTACATAATCTCCTAGATATGTACATCCCACTATTTAAATGGTGAGAAATCATCAATGAAAAGGTGATCGAACTATTTCCTTGAAAGATTCACCTCTTCATAAGAATGTGTCTCCAAAACCCACCATTTCCATATATAGTCTTGACAAAGTCTCACTTACAGGGCCACCAAATGATCTTCTAGTGTCCTAACTAGATGGAAACACAATAAACTACCTCATGATAGTCCAAATAAAACAATGTGTTGCTATCACCTTGGAATCTAAGGGGTCTTTGTTGCTAAAACTCTTGAAACATGCTCAACTTGAAAACAATCTCCCCTAGTTACCACGTGGAGCTTGTGATGATCATCATTTGTTGGTATTGATGGTGCACCACATGGAGGAAACATTATGGGAACACATCCCTATATTAATTCCTTGAAATTTAGGGGGCCATCATCACGATCCTATAATTGAATCATAACATGATACATTTGGATTCATCTTAATGAAAACATTATGTACCATAGTCAATAAGTATATCTTGATGGCTGACTCAAGAAAGACATGGAAGCCACAAACCATTCCTATATGATAAACATGTCATTTTTTCCTTGTATCAAATTTACTTATATAAAAAGTCTAAAATTTAGAAATTAAGGTCCTAGTGTATGGATACGTCAGCCTCCAAACCAACCACTCAGACACCTGGTAGTAATGTAGATCTGAATCACTCTGATACAACTATATAATTACCCATCCCATTTAGGCACACTTTGTGACTCCAAAGCATTCCTCCAATAGGCTAGGGTATGATGAGTATCCCTGAGAAGGAATATCACTTAGGTGGAAGAACATATCATATATATCTATACACATGTATACATCTCCAATCCTATAAAGTGATGAATTAATAAATATATGAACAACCATGCATAAATACACATAAATATTTTAAGTATTTTTTATATAAATTAATGGAAATTAAACATATCCAATTATAATACCAATAAAAGTTTATGAAACCCAATTCCAACTAGAATTTCAACATTAGGATATATATTAGACAATACGGGAACAAACCTTGGTCAACCTAGTATCAGAATGCATTGTATGCTTCTAATTCGCCTATGAATCTTTCAAATGGTTAATTTTATACACAATCCATGAAATGTATTGCCGAAGCGTATGTTGGGGTGATTATAACAAAGATCAGTTAGTCAACCCAAAACCAAATATCATACATGAAAGGGAAAAATACAATTATCTCTATATATTTATATTTCTACTACACGTATAAAATGTATTTTGAGATACACATAAGGGAGATACATAGTCTAGATGTAAGTCACTACCATAATATACTAGCCTTGGATTCCATTTCCAATATTCCATATATAAGTCATTCTACAGAATTCACTCTTAGTAATGATAGGAGAGATGATGTTTGTTAGAGAGGTATTTCTCATCAGTTCTCGTCATTAGATGAACATATTGACAGTCTGAAGAGAATACGATAGATATAGGTGGACCACTGCTAATGCCATGGGATGATACTAAAACCTCATCCAAGATTTATCCTCTAGGTAGAGGATTAGAACCCATATAGTTTTCATCATGAAAAAACATTAACTCTTCCATTGTAGTGAATATAAATATAGGATCCCACTTAGGCCCTTTAAGAGTGATTCCAACAACACTATTAGGTAAATAATTCTTATGGGATCATAATCCTAGGAATAAGGACTGATTCTTTTCTAACATGTTGGGAATGGATAAGGAGAATGTACCTATGTGAAAATAACTGATTATATGGTTCAAAAGTGATCTAGCCCATGTATAACAAGATGCACATCATGTAAAATGGTTACATGACGTATCCCTTGACCACGAGTCCTGGTACTATAAACATACCATGTCTCTTTCCTATATCTGTGTTGAATTACATGGAGATTAGGGTTCTTATATAGTTTACTAATGTTATAGTACTTGTATTAACCCCTTGTACATGTTACTCTATACTATAAAAAGGAATTTATTGTTTACAGTGTCTTGTACGTGTCGATGTGGGGAATACATGACGAGTATGAAACTAGTGTAGTCCACCCGGTGTCCATGTACCCACCAAGTTACATATAGAGTATTTCTGGTGGGTTCACATTTCATGTGATGTGGTAATAGAACATTTTCTACATAACTCCTACTTGTATCCCAAGACAAATAAATTGATCCAAAAATTGTGCATTGATTCAGTTTACATACCCTAAGCATCAAATTTTCCTAAAATACAAATCCCTGCTCTGAGATATCATCTTTAGTGCTATGGATTCTGCTCTGATCAAGCATTTCCTAAAAAAAATATAAGGATCATCATTTTAAATGACATTCCATTGAAAAAAACAGGTTTTAGACCTTTAATTAACTTAAAAATTGAATCATCATTATTCCTAGTTGCATTAAAAAAAATACGGGAATCAGGTACCAACATCATCTGATCTTCTATCTTATCTTTCATAACACCACCATCATATCGTGTCAATCCCACATCCTTGATCTGATATCATTTCACCATGAAATGAGTGTTAAATGTTCAATTGACTAAGATATGTCAAACCATGAGCAAAAAAAAGAAAACCCATGGGTGAATGAAGAACTCGGGGAGAATGTCGCAAAAACACATAATGGGAAAAGACCTAGATTTATGTTCATGTTAATCTCAATTAATTTCTATAATAATGTAAATTAATTAATCATATTTTCAAATTTAATTCTCCTATGAAACCCCCACAATAGACCCACCACTCAAAACACATGATCCATAGGTCAACCAGTTCATTCATTGAAATATGTTCGTCATTGGAATTGAGAATAGGGAAATGAAATAATTTAAATTACATCCCCACCTAAATTTGTATCGATCATTGATTATGAATGTGGATTCTATATGTTATTTTATTTTACCCTATAAATCCTTTTAACATCAATCATTGATCAAATGTTTTTTCAATGTTCACCTGAGAGAAATCATTTAATTTTCTTTCTAACCTCTCTCCAATAGCTCACAAAATATTCCAGTACCGGTAATATTTTCAATATATGTATATTTAAATAGGGATGTTAGGTCTCCATTTATCCTCATAAAAAACTATTAAATTTATTTAATTTTTTTCTATGATCATGAGGGATTTCAACAAACAGTTCTCACTGAATATGGTTATGGTGTGCCTAGGGTGTTCCTCGCATTCTAAACTCAATGGATCCCACATATTTATAATCCGGGAACCGGTTTATGAGTAATACCACTTTTTTAGTAAACTTTCACATGTGTGCTATTTAATATATTTATTGCATTTTATGAAATTATTTTGAGCACACTGATCCTTAGAATCACATATCGTCTTGACTCATGGTCGGAATAATAAACCATGAAATATCAAAAAAATGATAAATTGAATAAACAAGTAATTGCATGATAAAATAAACCAGATATAAAACAAGATAACATGAATATTATAATGTATAAATAAATACAATAAACAGTAATTAATTTTACTCCACTTGCATTTCCATATTGACATTTTAATCCTTTGAAGGAGCCGATGAAGGAACTATTTTTTGTTTCTTACAATATATATTTTTATTTTTTAATATATTAGAGTCAAGAGACAATCCCACTATTATATTAATTTTATATCATTTTTTAAACATCATGGAAGTCTATGACACATTTTAATACACTACATAAATGACACACCTTGGGAGCATAACATCAAATTGCATCTCACCACTGAAAATAGGCCATATAAATAAAAATAGGTTATTGGTTATCTAGATAGTATCAATACATATTTAAACATCAATCGGAAATCCCATCTTTGAACTAATCCGAATAACAATGGTATCCCACAACACTACTTTTATTATGAAATATTGAATTCTTTTCCAATAACATCATCATATCTAGAAGCATATTTTATCATCATAATTATCATCATCGAAACACTATTCCACCAATACATCAAATGACACTATATTCTTCTTCATAAATTATTCCAACCACAGACTATGATCGATAAATTATATCCAGGCTCTAAATAAATATATCATATGTACATGTTAAATTTATTATTTCTGATCAAAATTTTAGAGAATCCTTCACCATAAAATCACGTAAATAATGCTATCCAAAATCAGGAATATGCTCACATAGGCAAAAAAATAATCTTTATAGAAAAAATCTATTTGATTCCATATTGAATTAGATAAATTATTATAAATAGGTTTTAGGCACATTAGAAAAACTATTTCAGTATTTAGGAGAAACAATATTAGGAAAAAGTAATGGATAATTTTTTCAATGTTAAAACATTTCAAATGAACACCAATAGAAATTTTACTCATTCCTATTAAAATCATTCAATAATAATATCATTATATATATAATTTAGCTCTGATTTTTTTTAGAAAATAATAACCACTAAAAAGGGATGATAAATCTATTGATGTTTTTAACAATTTTGTTTCTGTTGAAATTTACATAAAAAACATGATATATTTTTGAACTTCTAAAAATTATTTCTTATCCATAATCATATTCAAATATAAGAATATAAATCATGGAAAAAATATTTACAAAGTTGTGCCAGAATATTAGTGACTATGTTATTTATTTATAGAATCACATTTTTTCATAGAATCTCATTATTATATTTTTATAATAAAACCAATACAACATAAAATAATATATTTCTATAAATAATAAATTAACTATATTTGCTCCTATAAGATAAAAAGTAACTTATAATTTAAATAAAATTCATGATAAGCAAAACATATAACATATCACAAAATATTATTCCCTAATCTCTCTGTCTGATTGACTATGCATCCACTATACTCTCCACCAGGTATGATTCCTTCTATTATTACTTACTATTAGTTTATGATTAATACATTCAATGTTATTTAATATCAATATGGTACATCTGTGAATGAATCCCCATATTCAAGAAAAATATTCCTCGTAATGTTACACATGTGTGAAAACCATTACATTTTTCTACATATCAAACTATAAGAACACTAACATCATTTTATTTTCACTTTTTTTCAATCCATTATAGAGGAAAATATCCTTAGATAAATTATCTTAAATGTTGTGAAAAAATTATTTTTTCTCACAAGCAATTCAATATTGAAACTTCTTCAAAACTTCTAAAATTTTCCAATGGAAAACTACAAATTTCTTTATGATAATTAGTTTTTTTTAATCTGAAATTTAGAATGTTATTACAAACATTAAAAAAATAGAACAACACCACCATATTTAATGACTTCACTATGTTTTGTAAATATCCTCAGAAATATGTTCAATGAAACATTTTATTATTAATTCACTAAAAACACACTGTTTGGTGACTGCATAGAAACTCCTCCATTAAAATCCTCTATAAGAATCCTCATTTAGATTCCATTATAAGAAATTTTATGTATGATGGAATTCTTATTGAACTGTCTGATTGGATTTTTAAATGAAAAATTAATAGAACTATTTTGAACATCAACACATTCACTATGTGATGATCTTCATTAAATAAACATAATTTATTGGGATCAATATGTAAAAAATTTAAATACATAACTATAGATAGTATTCATTGTATTTTTTTATCAAATATAAAATTAAAAATTTTCATCCTGTAAACATAATACACCTCCATCCTGTCATTAGCCACAAAATTACATCTTCATAGATTCAACATTTTATAACCATAGCTCAATATTTTTATTGCCTACTTTCTCACTAACAATATATTTTTTACTTTTAAAATCATTATTCATCAACATTTCAATGTCCAAATTTTTACTCATTCATTTAATTTTATAAAAAAATGTTCTATTTCTACAACTTCTACTCCTTTACAAAAACTAATATTTACTCCGGATGTTAGAAATGAAGTGAATCAAATTTATTAGAATGATTGTTAAACCAAATAAGTAACACATTAATATTGTTTCTTTTACCATATTCCAAAAAAAAAATTTAATTGTTATTATAAACTGAAAAACTATATTATCATTAATAACATATATTATATGTTTCCTCAAAATATTTGAGGAACAATTTTGTTTTTTTGACAATTATTATACAATCATTAATTTTTTTTGAAATGAACTATAACCACTCTGAAAAATATGTCACGACCCGTCCTCGGGGCCCGTGCCGTGACTACCCCAAGACCGCCTTCCATAGGCCAGGGGTTGGCGACTAGAACCAAAGGTGTAAATCCTGATAACTGGGTAGGCATTGCCTTTATAAAAGTAAAGAAATCACCACTGAGTACATGCGAAAGCAAAACACTAAGTACAACGGAAAGTGCTAAAAAGTAAATGGGCCAGAATATAAACCCAAATGAAAGTACAACTAAAAATGAACAAGTACAATAAGAAAATACAATAGTTGGTAGAAAGGAAGCATCTCCTGGGTCATCCTCCTCAGATCCTACCTAAAGGGCACGTACCGATGGCGCAGCTCCTAGATCGTCCACCATGGATCCTACCTGAAGGGTAGGTACAGATAGCCTCCACAATTCTCTTGCCCGTCAACCTCCTCCGAGTGTCGTCTCGTCGTGAAGTCCATCTCCGGATACTGACTCGTCGTGTAGTCCACCTCCGGGTACCGTCCAGTCCTCGAACACTCAGCCTCTGTCAGCACTGCCCGTCGTCTGCAACCAACACAACGAGGTGCGGGCATAGCCCGTGCAGGGATGAGTATAACGATACTCAGTATGGACCCCGAGACTGTCAAGGTCTCACTAAAACCAACAAGGATAACCATAATGAAGATATCAACAGATAACCTCTACTTAGGTATATTCCCATACATATACCTATGTTATCAAGTAACCCATCTCAATCATGAGGAAACACAAGGATTGTGAAATCAACGGATAACCACTACCCAGGTATATGCCCATACATATACATAAGTTATCAAGTAACCCATCTCAATCATGAGGAAACACAAGGATCATAGACTCAGCTCAAACCATGATTTTCATTATCGAAACCGTAACTGCTGTAGAGCTCCATCTCTCAAGTGTACAGTGGTCATGTCACGACTCCGAGGTACTGCTCAATAACCTACGACTGCTGAGGTACTCCTCCTATCGAGTACCGTGGGTCTGCGGCCAACTACCGGGCACTCCGTCCGCTGAGGGTCTGTCACCAAATACCGGGCGCTCCCCCTAATAGCCTACAGAGGTACTCCTCCTGTCGAGTACCGCGGGTCTGTGGCCAACTACCGGGCGCTCCATCCGTCGTGGGTCTGTCGCCAAATACCAGGCGCTCCGTCCACTGGGCTAGTCGACACACTCCAAGTCGAGTCGGTCGAGCAGTCGTCATGTCTCAGCCGGCTACATGGTCTCTGTACTCCGTATTCTTGTCTCCGGGAGGGTCCTCTCCACGAGCTACAGTTTGATACTCCCAGTATCACAAATTCCCACGAAGAAGTATCTCAAAAGACCGCCTCGTCATAAGGGTCTCAACGCAACAGACGGTGCGTCAATTGGACGCACGGTCTGTGAGTTACTAGCCTTTTCATCCCAGGGGCCCAGTTGGTTTCGTGAGCGAACCAATCCCGGCCGTATCTCAACTGTACCTCTAAATCTCATAGAGTATACTCATAGGGACCGTTTCTCAATGAGATCATCAACGCCGCTGACGGTTCGTCAAACGGACGTCCTGTCTGAAAGATATCATCTTTTCTGTTCCAAGGGCCCGGTTGGATTTTTGGGTACAATCCAACCCAGCCGCTATCCAACACCAAAAAAACTCGGGCGAAGTATGCCAAAAGGTCTGTCTCATCAAGAGGAAAGCAACGAGATAGACGACGCATCAATCTGATGCCCGGTCTGTGAGTTATTGGCTTTTTCGTTGCAAGGGCCAGGTTGGATTCTTGAGGAAACCAACCCGACCGCACTCCGACGACATCCAAAATTCAAGTGGAGTAAGCCAAAGATCCGTCTCACTAAGAGGAATCCAACAAAGTCGACGACACGTCAATCGGACGTCCGAAGCTCAAGATACGAGTGTTTCTGCTCCGAGGGCCCGGTTGGTTTCATATCCGAACCAACCCGGCCGAACCCAAAGTATTTCGAAACCTTGAGTTCGATATACCGAAAGTACCGTCTCGATCCAAGGATCACATCACCACTGACGGTGCGTCGATCGGAGGTCTACAACTCAAGATATGGGCAAAATACCAAAGAGGGACCGAAACGGGGGGTCTGGGCCCGGACCGACCAGGCCCGACCCCCCCTGGGTCGGCCCGAACCGAGTCGACCTGGACCGGCCCGGCCCGGCCGGCTCGCTCCGGCTCGACCGGCCGGCCGAGGCTCGGCCAGCGCGGCCGAGCGGAAGCTGCGGGCGGGGGTGTGCGCGGCCCGCCCTCGCCGCAAATTGAAGCCGGCAGCGACCACCACCAATGGTCGCCGGCGCCGCTGAACCGGCGTGGCGCGCTGCCGCCGCCTTCGGCGGACCACCGGACGCGCTCTGGTGGTCCGTTTCTCTTGCCTTCTTCGCCTACGGTCCTCTCGAGACCCGACCTTCACTACGAAGGGATTCAAACTCCATAGTGGCCTGCTTCGTCGTCGTCCGTCGATCCGCACATCCATAAACAAGCTGTGGAGGGTTGTCGGGCCGTGTTTGTTCGGCCCGCGTCCTCCGCGTTAGGTGTTATCAATTGGAAAATAATAACACATGACTTAAAATCATTGACGAGGGTATAAATTATCCAAAATAAATTATACGATCACCTTGCAATCAAATACCCACGCACGAGGGTTTAAAAATTTTGAATGTGCGGTGTGACGACGTCGCACATTCTTGCCGCTCGATCCCGCGAGGCATAACGATGTCGCACATCCTTTCCATTCTTTCCCACGCGGTGCGACGAAACAACGTCACCCTCTTTCGATCCGCAACAACAAGAAATAATAAAAAGGTAGGATGTTTGTCCGTGTTCGTGCGGTCTGGCCTCCTCCCGTTAAACGATAACAAGGGGTTCTCATTACTCGTAGAACGTCAAAGATAGAATCAAGAACAAAACAAAACAAACCCCTATTGTATATGTCGATCGACGTTCGTCGTCCGTTGACAGTATTGCGGAAAGAAGACGATGAAGTACTTCTTTCGCCGTGTTCGTCACACACTCCCAATCTCGAGCTACATCGGCCGTGGAAGACACTACACGTCGGTAGGATCCGAGGGAGGAAGTCGAAGAAGGTTGTTGACGGTCATCTCTTCTGTCATTGTAAAAGTGCACCCAAAGAAGAATTGGGGTCTCCTCTCTTATCGCATGAAGAAGAGCATAATGGGTGCGTCGTTGTTCTTCGTTGAAGAGGCGTCATTCTTCGTTGAAGATGAATTTCTTCAAAAGAGGGAAGATCTCTCTTCAAAATTCTCTCACACAACCAAACTCCCAAAATAAAATAAGGCCTCTCCTTATTTTATTATTTTTCCATGCATTCAAACTTACAAAAATTCAAAACCTAATTCACTCAATCAATTAAACAATGAGTTGTCTAATTAATTAAGTGGTAGGTTGGCAAGAATTTAAGAGAGAGAGAGGGGAGAGGAAGAGTTACACAACTTAAGTGGGGGGTTTAGAGGAGTTAGGGAGTTATGGGGAATTTGAAAAGTTGGGGGCTCGTATGGGCCCCACTACACATTATCCTCTCATTTATCCTCACATGGGTAGTTAGGTTCCACCCCAACTTCCCCATGTAGGACAAAACTACCTTATACTTGATAACTAAAATTGTCTCACAATTTTATTCATTCCTCAATTAAGCCATAAATTTTAACAACTCCTCCCCTGAAAACGCAACTCCGAAATAGGCTTTCCTAAGCAAATACCGGCACTGTGGTTCCATCGGTGCCCTCAGAATTTGATTCCGAGCACCGGTTTCAATGTTAGAAATTCCCGCTCATTCGTTCACTGAACGTACCTGAGCTAAACTTCGAAAATTAATTCCGGGCACACCGGGCCTCAGAATCAGGCGCCGTTAGAAAGTGCATTCTTGTAAAATTCCAAAGAAAATTAAGAAAAAAAATTCCTTGAAATTTTCGGGTCTTTAAAGTAATCCCACCTCAGGGATTTACGTCTCCGTAAAGCTTCAACACAAACTAGGATCACAAAAGCGGTACAGAGCACGAATCTGAGCCTTCCGCTCCCATGTGCTCACTTGGAGGTTCCCGTACTGCCAGAGAAAGTGCACCCAAGTAATCGATCATCCTTGTAGGATCTGCTCCTGTCGATCCTCGATCCCCACTGGAACCTCTGTGAAAGACACCCCATCGCCATCGTCCAGCTCCTCATGGTCGATGATCTGCGAAGGGTCGAGCACGTATCTCCTCAGTTGAGATACGTAGAAGTCGTCCTGCACCTAGTGCAACAGCGGTGAATGGGTCAAGCAGTAATCCACCCCGCCTACCCAGCTGAGGACCTAGAAAGGTCCACTTAAACTCGGAGATATCTTGCTGTCTTGGCCAGATCTCCGTTATCCTCGTCGAGGTGAGACCCGTATAAGTACATGATCGTCATCCTCGAACTCTAGAGGCCTCCAAGTCCTGTAATCATAAGGCTTCTGTTGGCCCTGTGATGTCTTCATCCACTCATGGATGACCTGGACCTTCTCTAGTCTCACAAGAGATTCTATGATTTTTCTTTGCCGATTAGAGAAATCTGGTCTCATCCCCTGGATGAACCACATTCATTGCCTAATATAGTCAATCCTGACATGAATGATATATTCATGACATGGATGACATCGTAAGGCCTCGAAGTAATTACCAATAGATCCAACTGTCACTCCCACCTCCAAGGGTCGAGTCACACTGTCGGCATCAGTGTGAGGTCATTAGGTCTCCTCCAGTAGAAATATCGAAAGTGAGGGTCAAGTCAACAGTTTTAACCGGAACCACTCAGTATCAACCAAACAAAAGGACATGAAAGAAAACATCACAAAGATAAGTGTCTTTTTATTATTGCAGGTCATAGTACAAAGACACGAAGCAACTACAGACAAACATCAACAAAACTAGAAGCAACAGGATCAATAGCCTTCAGGTCGGAAGCTAGTCCCACTCCTGTTCATCTTCTTCCAGAGCTCCATGACCATAGGCCTCAGCTGCCTAAAGCTGAGATCTCATATGTCCTCATGTCCCCTGCGGTCGGGGTGGACCTCTTGTTGGTGGTGGTGGCAACATCCTGAAGCATCGTCCACCTCCAGCTGCACGACTAGCTCCTCTTCCATGGCCGCCTGCTCCTTGCGGTCTGCCCTGATCGAACCACTGCCTCTCGCTAGGAGGTTCTTCATTTTATTACTAGTCATCTGCATGGCGGTTCAAACAGTCATGTTCCATGTCACCAATTTCTCCGCAGGATTATCATTGTCCACTCTTGGCACGTCCGACTCTGACTCCACCCCGGTTTCCCCGCACAACTGAACCTGAGTCGTGCAGTCGTCCACCGGTAGGTCTGGTCCTCTTGGACCTCTGTGTCATCTGTCTACTTCCTGCTGCAGAAGACTCTGCCGCATGCCGACTAGGGGTGGGTCCTGCTACTGGAGAATGCTCAGCAAGGAAACTCTCCACTAAGAGGGACCTCTCCAACACCCCTGTCTACGTCGGAATTCTGTGAGAAACAAAAGAAGCTCTAATCTCTCGCCTGATCCCCTACTCGAAGGTTCGAGCCCTGAAGAACGGGTCCCGTACCATATCTGTGGAGTAGCGCGAGAGATCTGTGAACCTCGGTGAATACTGTGCCACTGTCATGCTTCCTTGCCGCAGCTGAAGTAGCTCCTATATACGCACCACTCGAAGGGTGGCTGGTACAAACTCTACCCGGAACAGGCTCTCGAGTTCTGCCCAAAGAAGTGTTGCCTCGTCATGCATCTGGAGCATCAGGCTCCACCATCTGCCTTCTGCTGCCTGAAGAAGGCTTGCAGCAAGTATCACCATTAAGTCTGCTGGCTTCCCCACTAGCCTGAAAGCTCTCACCACAACCTCTAGCCAATCCTCAGCCGCCTGCGGGTCCGTCCCTCCCTGGAACCTGGGTGGCCTCTGGATTTGGAACTCGTGCAGTGCGCTCAAGAGACGTGCACCCTCTACTGCTGGGGATGGTGGCATCGGTGGCCCAATGGGTAGTAGTACCTCTGGTGCCTCCGCTGGTGCCTCAACTAGGATAGCACCCTGTACTGAGGCCTCGTCGCTCGACAGGCTGTCAGTACATACAACTCTCGGGGCTCTAGCTGGTTGTCCACGGGGAGGTATCCTAAAAGAAACAACGTGACACGATCAAACGATTTACCTGGTGAGCTGACATGGTTTGAGATGACTTTTAAAACTTATGGAATCACACACTCAAACAGTGTTTTCATGCACAAAGTCGGAAAATAGTTGTCAGGGTCCTGGTGTATGGATACGTCGGCCGCCCGCACCAACACTGGACTCCCTGAACTGAAAACCACACTCAGTACTCTTAACACTATCGCTTCACAGAAAGAAAATATCAGAGTTATAAGTTCTGCGGTAGAACCGACTCCTCTGATACCAATTTTTCACAACCCGTCCTCGGGGCCCGTGACGTGACTAACCCAAGCCCACCTTCCATAGGCCAGGGCCTGGAGACTAGCACCAAAGGCGTAAATCCTGATAACTGGGAAGGAATTGCCTTTATAAAAGTAAACAAAACACCACATAGTACAAGTGGAAGAAAAACACTAAGTACAAAAAAAGTGCTGAAAAGTAAATGGACCAGAATAAAACCCCAAATGAAAGTGAAACTACAACTGAATAAGTACAATAGGAAAAGACAACAGCTTGAAGAAAGGAAGCAGCTCCTGGGTCGTCCTCCTCAGATCCTACCTGAAGGGTAGGTACAGATGGCACATCTCCTGGATCGTCCACCACGGATCCTACCTGAAGGGTAGGTACAGATAGCCTCCACAACGCTCTCGCCCGTCAACCTACTCTGAGTGTCATCTCGTCGTGATTTCCACCTCCGGATAGTGACTCATCGTGTAGTCCACCTCCAGGTATCGTCCAGTCCTTGAACACTCGGCCTCTGTCAGCACTGCCTGTCGTCTGCAACCAACACAATGAGGTGCGGGCATAGCCCGTGCAGGGGTGAGTATAACGATACCCAGTAGGGACCCCGAGACCCTTAAGGTCTCACTAAAACCAACAAGGATAACCACAAAGAAGATCACAAAAGATAACCTATACTTAGGTATATGCCCATACATATACCTAAGTTATCAAGTAACCCATCTCAATCATTAGGAAACACAAGCATTGTGAAATCAATGGATAACCACTACCCAGGTATATGCCCATACATATACCTAAGTTATCAAGTAACCCATATCAATCATGAGGAAGCAAAAGGATCATAGACTCAGCTTAAACCAAGATTTTCATTATCAAAACCGTAACTGTTGTAGAGCTCCGTCTTTGAAGTGTACAGTGGTCCTGTCATGACTCCGTGTTACTGCTCACTATACCAAGACTGCTGAGGTACTCCTCCTGTCGATTACTGTGGGTCTGCGGCCAACTACTGGGCGCTCCGTCCGCTGAGGGTTTGTCGCCAAATACCGGGCGCTCCCCCTAATAGCCTACAGAGGTACTCCTCCTATCGAGTACCGCGGGTCTGCGGCTAACTACCGGGCGCTCCATCCGCAATGGGTCTGTCGCCAAATACCGGGTGCTCCGTCCACTGGGATAGTCGACTCATTCCAAGTCGAGTCGGTCAAGCAGTCGTCAGGTCTCAGCCGGCTTCACGATCTCCGTACTCCGTACGCTCGTCTCCGGGAGGGTCCACTCCACAAGCTACAGGGTGATACTCCAAGTAAAAAAAGTCCCATGGAGAAGTATCTCAATGGACCGCCTCGTCATAGGGGTCTCAACGCAACAGACAGCGCGCCAATCAGGCACCCGGTCTATGAGTTACTAGCCTTCTCATCTCAGGGGCCCGATTGGTTTCTTGAGCGAACCAATCCCGGTCGTATCTCAACTGTACCCCGAACTCTCAAGGGTATAATCATAGGGACCGTTTCTCAACGAGATCATCAAATCCGCTGAGGGTTCTTCAAACGGACGTCCTTTCTGAAAGATATCAGCTTTTCCGTTCCAAGGGCGCTATTGGATTTTTGGGTACAATCCAACCCTGCCACTATCAAACAGCAACCAAAACTCGGGCGAAGTATGCCAAAAGTTCCGTCTCATCCAGAGGAAAGCAACGAGACAGATGACGCATCAATCAGACGCTTGGTCTGCGAGTTATTGTCTTTTTTGTTCGAGGGGCCCGGTTGGTTTCGTGAGCGAACAAACCCGACCGCACTCTGACGACATCCAAACCTAGAGCGGAGTAAGCCAAAAGATCTTTCTCACTAAGAGGAATCCAACAAAGTCAATGGCACGTCAATCGCACGTCCGGAGCTCAAGATATGAGCATTTTCGCTCCGAGGGCCCGGTTGGTTTCATATCCGAATCAACACGAACGAACCCAAAGTATTCCGAAACCTTCAGTGCGATTTACCAAAACGACTGCGTCGATCCAAGGATCACATCTCCACTGACGGTGCATCGATCGGAGGTCTACAGCTCATGATATGGGCAAAATACCAAAGAGCGTCTGAAACGGGGGGTCTGCGCCCGGACAGACCCGGCCCGACCCCCCCTGGGACGGCCTGAACTGGGTCGACCCGTCCCGGCCCAGGTCTGACCCGGCTGGGCCCGGCCCGGCCCGGCCAGCTCGGTCTGGCTCGACTGGCCAGCTGCGGCTCGGCCAGCGTGGCCGAGCGGAAGCCGTGGGCGGGGGTGTGCGTGCCTCGCCTTCGCCGCTAATTGAAGCCGGTGACGACCGCCGCCGCCAGTCACCGGCGCCGCCGCCGCCTTCTGCAGACCACCGGACGCGCTCCGGTGGTCCGTTTCTCTTGTCGTTATTGCCTACGGTCCTCCCGGGACCCGACCTTCACTTCGAAGGGATTCAAACGCCATAGTGGTCTACTTCGTCGTCGTCCGTCGATCCGCACATCGATAAACAAGCTGCAGAGGGTTGTCGGGCCGTGTATGTTCGGCCCGCGCCCTCCGCGTTAGGTGTTATCAATTGGCAAATAATAACACCTGATTTTATATCATTTATGAACGTATAATTTATCAAAAATAAATTATACGATCACCTTGCAATCAAATACCCACGCATGAGGGTTTAAAATTTTTGAATGCGTGGTGTGACGACGTCGTGCATTCTTGCCGCTCGATCCCGCGCAGCATGACGATGTCACGCATCCTTGCCATTCTTTCCCACGCGGTGCGACGACACCGTGTCACTCTCTTTCGATCTGCAACGACAAGAAAGAATAAAAAAGGAGGAGGTCTGGCCATGTTCGTGCGGTCCGACCTCCTCCTGTTAAACGATAACAAGGGGTTCTCATTACTCATATAACGTCAAAGATAGAATCAAGAACAAAACAAAACAAACCCCTACTTTTGATTCATCGATCGACGTTTGTTGTCCGTTGACGGTGTTGCGGAAAGAAGACGATGAGGTTTGTCTTTCGCCGCGTTCGTCACACACTCCCAATCCCGAGCTACGTCGGCCGTGGAAAACACTACACGTCGGTAGGATCTGAGGGAGGAAGTTGAAGAAGGTTGTTGATGTTCGTTGCTTTCGTCGTTGTAGAAGTGCACCCAAAGAATAATCGGTGTCTCCTCTCTTGTCGCATGAAGAAGAGGATAATGGGTGCGTCGTCGTTCTTCGTTGAAGAGGCGTCGTTCTTCGTTGAATATGAAGTTCTTCAGAAGAGGGAAGAGCTCTCTTCAAAATTATCTCACACAACCAAACTCCCAAAATAAAATAAGGCCTCTCCTTATTTTATTATTTTTCCAAGCATTCAAACATACAAAAACTCAAAACCTAATTCACTAAATCTATTAAACAATGAGTTGTTTAATTAATTAAGTGATAGGTTGGATAGAATTTAAGAGGGAGAGAGGGGAGAGGAAGAGTTACACAACTTAAGTGGGGGGTTTAGAGGAGTTAGGGAGTTATGGGGAATTTTAAAAGGTGGGGGCTCATGTGGGCCCACCACACATTATCCCCTCATTTATCCTCACATGGGTAGTTAGGTTCTACCCCAACTTCCCCATGTAGGATAAAACTACCTTATACTTGAGAAATAAAATTGTCTCACAATTTTATACATTCCTCAATTAAGCCACAAATTTTAACAACTCCCCCCGTGAAAACGCAACTCTGGATTAGGAGTTCCTAAGAAAATACCGGCACTACTGTTCAATCGGTGCCCTCAGAATTTGATTCCGAGTACCGGTTTCAAAGTTATAAATTCCCGCTCGTTCGTTCACTGAACATACCCGAGCTAAACTTCGGAAATTAATTCCGGGCACCCGGGCCTCAGAATCAGGCGCCGCCAGAAACTGCAGTCTTTTAAAATTCCAAAGAAAATTAAGAAAAAAATTTCCTTGAAATTTCTGTGTCTTTAAAAAATATTTCTAAACAATTATTTAGCTACATTAATGAAATTTTCTTATCCTTCTTTATTATATAAAATTATCATGAAAAAATATGATTTATAATTTTGAATGTAAATACAAAAATAATTATAATAGGAATCCAATATATCTTTAATCTACTTATTTTTTATGAAATCATTCAATAAAAATAAATATCGTAATTTTTAATGTTTTTTCTTACCATATTAATTCTCATTAAGAGTGTCTTCAAACCACTATGATATTTCAATAAATTTTTTATAACATTACAACCATCATTGATAATAATTTTATTTCATATGATATTAATATCATCATATCCAAAAAACATTTATCACCATTTTTGATACACAACCAGATTCATATTAATGAATGATATAATAAATAAATTTACTTTGTATCTTTTTTTAAATCAAAAGAATATATAGGATCATAGGGTTTTAACAAGGGCTATGTAATATTTTTAGGAGAACATGACCATTCATTTTTAGACTCAGTTATTAAATTCATACCGTTAGTATAAATTGAATGAAAAAATTTACAATTTTTCATTCATATGAATATATTTTTTATTTACTTCTCCTCTCACTAAAATATCCATAATGAAGTGACATTTACTATCAGTGAGAATTGATTTATAATATTTTATAAAACTTTATTATTTTTTTCAATAGACATATAATTATAAAAAAGTTTTTAATAGTTTATCAATATTCATCGTAAATTAATCCATCCTCACATTAATCCTAAAAGCACTCATAACATAATTCAAATAATAATATTTCTCAAAAAAAAATTAATTTGATCATTCAAATAAACATCCAAAATTTTATCTGGGAAGATAAAAAATTTATCTCAATACTTATTTTATAAATAATTCTTTAATTGGATGTTCTATTTACATACCTTTACATTCTATTATGTAAATTAATATGTGATTCCATAGGATCAATTAAATATATTACACAAAAAGTTAAATCAAATGCAATATATGGTCCTGAAGAATAATGACAGAGTAAACATCCAATTAACTACTAAATGTTTTGGTGATTCAAACTTGTCCTAGATTTATCTTACTAAATATTAATTCCATTATAGAATGGTATAGAATCCTCAATTTAAAATTCCATTACAATCATTATAACAAATCCTAAAAATATTTTTCTTTGGAGATAATGTTACATCACACTTTAAATGATCATTTAATACATTAAATAAAATGAACGCAGTTAGAATTAATTTTATGTAAGGTCCACTAGTCTAGATAACCTAAGAGGGGGGGGGCAGGGTGAATCTGGGATTGACAGATTAAAACAACATCCCTTTTTGATCTTGTTTTTCTGTTAGACAAAACCCTCTTCTCTCACCATCCTGATGAAGAGTATGAACATTCCTTAATGCATGCATAGGTCACATCGTTTTTTAATTGGTTCACCCTCATAGGGCTACGTCCAAGGAGCATACATCAGTAGTGTGCCGATGTACCAATTCCACTATAAGCGCACTACTATTTACAAGTTCGAAGAAGACTAACTGTCCCTTCTGTTTATAACCACTCACAATTTTAGAACTTACTACTCTCCCAACTAATGTGAGATCACTGCTTTTTAAGAAGATTGACTCATTGTTTATAGACCTATAGGTATTTTAATTTTCATGAATACATGCATCCTCAACTGTTTATAGAAGCTCTGTTAAAGTCCAACATTCATCCACTAATGAATACACCTTTGCCCCTAAACACTGGTCAATTACCTTGTAAATACCTTGGAAAAGAACACTATATTGTGTCGCTCCCAATTTTGAAAATCTCAAATAAGACTTCACAAAGCTCCTACCTTTTTGTGAGGCACTCTCACGAAGAACTCTAGTGAAGATCAAGACATAGCCATGATTAGGTTATCACGTAGATCATGACGTCAGACAGTGACATCCCTTGCAAAGCTCATTGAGCCAACACAGAGCTCACAACTTTCGCAGAGTTATATTAGTCACTGCCAAACTCTTCCTTCGTGAAGCACACTACCGTTGCAAACCACCTTCGTGAAATGAGAGCAAAATATTTTCTCTAAAAACACTCTCTACTTCTCCAAAGGGGGGTCGAGATTTATTTATAGACGATTTCATAGACCCTCAATCCTTTCGTGTGATGTCAATTCCACATCATATCAAATTACAATGCTCTGATGTTCCTGCCGAAATTCGCTCAAAATCTCGAAGCACCACAGAAATTTTCCGATCATGGAGATCATCATAATTGCGGAGCATTCCGCCAATTACTTTGTGCATTCACTGTGAAGCTCCATCGTAGTGCCCTTCACTGCCGCGATGCTCTTCAACCTCTGCTATTCACGAAGCTCATAGTAATCATGAATCATCACTACCAACATTCTTCTGGTGTTCATGAAATCCAATCCCTGAAGCCTATCTTTGCGAAACTCATTCCTTTGCCATATTAAATTAAATATTCAAGGAAATACTATTTTTTTGATGCTCACCAATCTCCAAATTTTGGACCCCAAAAATTTGGCAATAACTGGGAAACGACACCACGATGTATGAATCATTTTGTACAGCCTCCAGATAGGCCATTCCGGTGTCATGGTTCATTCTGAACATTGATTTTCAACAATATCTTTGGTACCCAATAATTCAACATGGAAACCTCCTTTGTCAACAAACAAAATCAACCCAAAAATGCTGCAATGTTACCTTGAGGTATTTTTTACCAACAATTTAAAATTTATAATTTATTTTCATATTAAATTTTATAAATTATTTATCCCTATAAACTAAAAAAATATTTCATCAATGTAAATAACTGAAATTTTGGTTCCTATACACTTGTACTTTATAAAAAATATAAGACAAAAATTTCAATTAAAAAAGGTCAACTTTTTCATGAAACATTAATGACTTAAATACAATAAAGAAGAGGTATATTTTACAAAAAATCAAATAATATTCATTTTATGAATCATGATTCAACTATTATCACATATAAAACCAAATTTTTTCTCAATATAATATTTTTTTTTTCAAATTAACTATTTCAAAATTCTATCATAACATCAATTTGATATCCATTTTATTTTGGGTGATATAAAAAATAAAAAAAATAAAATATTCCTTTCCTACTAAAAGATAATATTTTCATCAAAATCAACACATTCCACAAGGATGTATCCTTATAAACTAGTTATGAATTATATCTCAGAATTTATAAAAGTTAATTAAGGTTATTTTGGTACATGAATGTATTTGTATAACATTATTTCATGATAAATAATGAAGGAGATACCATTTTTAAATATTGTAAATTTGATACAGCACTTCATTCCATCAATTTAACTATTCATCAAGTTAAACTACTTATAATACATATTTTGTTACACTTCAGAAATAATTGATGTGTGATTTGAAATTTTAAATTTTTCCCTTGTTTGAAATTGAGATTCTTGATCTATGATAGTGTTATTAGATTCGTCCTCTTGTTACATAATTTGAACATTTTTTAGTTTTATTAATTATTTACATTCTCATCACTCGATATATCTAACATTAAATGAACACGATTAAGATCACATTCATCATCATTCACACTAACATCATTGGATGTTATGATTTATAACTTTTTTACCATATTCATCACTTTTAACAACTTTTTAAGAGTGTTTTGATATTCAAAATAATTTATATCAGTAGAATAAACCATATTATATGGGTATTTTTCTATAATTTATAGTTTAATGTATCTAATGAATATAATTTTAAATTTGATTTCTCTCTATTTTTTAAAACATTAATAATTAGTTATTTTTAATCCTTATAATTAAAGGAATCCGAAAAACATTAATTCATTTCACCATTGAATTTTTATTCTACCACTTATCATAGGGAGAAAAGTTTTATTATAACCAAATAAATATAAATTTTGAAAAGAAAATGTTGTACTTATATTTTCTCTCCAACATAATTTTTAATGACTATATTCATCAATAATTATTCATTCCATTAATATTAATACTCAAATTTTTCTTTTCTGACACACCAACAAGTTGATGGGTGTATGGATAATGCACTTATTTTTTGACTATATATTTCATTGTAATGATTAATAACATATACCTGTGTGAATATTTCCATTTTTTATTTATTGATTCAATACATAAACACAAAACTATTTCACAAAATCTATTTGGAAATGGATAAAAACATTGTATCCTCTATTTTATTTTTCAATAATTTTACACTGGTCAATAATGTGAAATCGATAATGAATGTAATAATGTAAACAATTATTACGTTCTTATAAACCCATAACATGTAGTTTATATGATCATATGGGATCTAGTCTATTGTATTTGAACATTGTTAATTCATCCTCTAACCATCCTTCCATTAATAAGTGTTACACATTGAATATAATATTTCCTTTTTAGTTGTGACTTTTGTGTTACTAAATTTTATTTTGAAATATTTATTAAATTTTTTATCCATAATTCCCATGTCATAATTTATGGATTTTCTTCATCCTTACCCCATAGATAATAAAAAATACATGGATCTCCAATCTAAAATTAATTATTGATTTTTTATTCTCACTTTTTTATAATAATCACATCCATTAGCCATAGAATGAGGAATAAGTCTTCTATGTTGATTAAAATTTTAAAATAATAGATAAATGATACTACATAGTCATTTTTTATTAAACAAATCAATAAACAACACGTCCATTAACAACTACATTAGAGATTCAATCAGAGTTATGAAAAGTCCTTCTATCATTACAGAAATATATATTCAAATGATATCATTCCCTATGTTATGTTACCCTATATTTTTTATTATCATTATATCACATTAAATATATGTTGGAAAAAAAATTTCAAACAAACATGGTTTATTCCTTTTGATATATATTATAGCACTCTCAACAATAAAATCTCTATCTACAATTTTATTCTAAAAAAAGTGTTATTCTTTTCCAGTATAAGATTTATCCTCTCAAATATTTACCCTAAAATCATCAACATAGTGACCTTGTGGTAATAAAATATTCAAATTTGATCAATGTAGTGAAATCAATTTTTTCTGAAGAATGTCATAGTTTCAAAAAAATTAATGTTTATTCATTTTATAACTATTGAATGTTACTTGGGTGGTTCTGCTAATGGTCCCCCTAAAATTAATCATAATTCTATAAGGACACACATTATAAAATTAGTGACAATACTTGAGTGTGTATATCTCCTAACATCGAAGATACCCATTGAACCTTGATCATCTTGGGAACTATGGATTCTACCGATAATAATGATGTTGAGATTCAACATACTTCTCCACATTTAATTTTTCATTGTTTAAGAAATCATTCCTCAAATTGTTAATTTTCAATCATATTGTTGTGATCTATTTTTTAATAAATTATCAACATAATATATCATTTTTTCAATTTGAAAACATTTTCTTGGTAAAATTAGTTCAAATTTAGTGTTTAATTATGTTTATTTAACCAAATTTTTAATGAATTATTTCATCATCTTAAATTCCCAGTACTCATAGGAAAAAAATTATTGAAATTCAATATCATTTTCATTGTGTAATTTTTAACTTTATTCCATCATGATTTTTTTTAAATATCTTCTATACAAATCCTAAATTTTTTCCCAAAAATATTTATCCATTTTTTTACACTTCCACATTATTCAGTTTGAATCTTATCTTATTTTATATATACATATATATGATTTTAACAAATTTTTATTTTAGAGAATTATTTTTATCATATTACTAATTCAATATTTTCGATTATTTCATAATTTTTCCCTGATGATAGGCCACATGTTCTGATATGTGATGATAATCTACATCTATATCTTCATCTTATTTTTATTCATTTCTCGGTCATTATTTATTTTTTCTACACAAGAGATATGAATGATAGGAAATATCGTGATATATATTCTTCTATTGGGATATTTTTAGTAGAGTTTAATTCTATAACCATAATCAAAATACATTTTTTAAATTTTCTTCGGTGAAATTTTTATTTCATCAAGTGGAAAACATAAATAATTTGGTTTTTTCCACATATACCACTAAGGAATTAATTTTGAATCATTATCATATTCCCAAAATTTATCATTATAATATTAATAAAAAAATATCCACCACCATAAAATTGAGAAAAATGTTTGTGGTATTTTTCTGTAGTGGTTCCTTATACCAATCTAGAAATTTTAAGAGTTGATGGATATCATCTGCCCATAATATTAAATATTATATTAATTATATTCAACATTATGGAGTCTCGCTATATTATATTAATATTAAAAAAATCACCTTTTATATATTAAATATTTCATTTATCATTTTATTTCATTTTGAACAATGTATACATTAATTTTTTCTTATAAAACATTAATAGTTTGGAATTAATCAAAATATCAAATGATTTAATCTTCAAATTTATATAAATTAGTATCATTCCTATCTATAATTTCACTCATTATTTATTAACAAAATATTTAATTAGAAAATAAATCACAAAAACTATAATGTTTCTAATAATATCATTATCTATGATGAATCAGAAATCATTAGTTTCACCATCAACAATCTTGATATCTTTGACCAGGTTTGTCAAGATATTAATTTTTAATATCCTAAAATTTTATTTTTATTTAAAATATTATTTTTGTTTTACCCATGATTCCAATTCTATCTTGAGACATATCACCTAATTATAGACATTTTTTGATAAGGAAATAATTACAAAATTAGGAAATTTCCAATCATCCTTATGATGTATTTTATAATAAAATATAATTGGGGAGTATTTTTAATGGTTGGAAACCCAATATTTGTTTCATAAAAAACCTTAAACACAATATATTGAATGTTGGGCATCATTTTATGTTTTCCATCATTGATAGTGATTTCCGTCAGTGAAAAGAATTCATTTACTATTAATTGATTTGAGAATATACATGATAAGTGTTTTACAGATCATATATATATAATCCTGATAATCTGATATGACATGATGATCCCATGAATCCAACGACCACTAATATTATTGGTTGAATAAATTTTGATATTTTTATATTTTTATCCTCTAAAAATTCACAATTTTTAATTGTTATATTTATGATAATATGAATGTTTTATCTCCATATAACTCATATGAAATGATAATACATTAAATAAATGAACATAGGATTTGAAGAAATGAATACAAAAAATTTTAAATACATCATTTTCATGTCGACTCTCATGGGTCCATGAAAATTCAATAACATATTAAGTGACTATAACTAATATAACTCCAATTATGATCTTTTTATCAGTAAATATTAAATTTCACTATCCTTCACTAGTGAAAAATTTCCTTTATACTCTAGATCTAATATATGATATGAAATATATGAAACATCTCAATAAAACTTCTTCATTAATTTCACTAATTAATAATATCTACTTTCTATATGAATCCATCGTGTGAACCTAGTCATTATAAATTATGACTCCATCTAGTGTGACTCAATCTACCTTCTGTATTTATTCATTTGTTGCATCTTCTTGAAATAATAGATTCTATGGTATTAATTTCATGTTTATAAATATATAGTTATTTCTATAACACACAAAAATAGTATAAATAAAATAATTTTACACTATTTATTCAATCCGTTATATGTGAAAACTATTTCTAAAAAATGTACGAAAAGTGTGCGAATAATTTATATTATCCCACCATACATAATTTTGGTAGACCACCTTCAGTCATTATATAAAATTCTTAAAAAAATTTATTTAAACAATATTTTTATAAACATCTTCAAAAATCCAAAAAACTAAACAATATTTTGAAATTTTGAAGGAAAAATTCTTCATTACCATGTATGATTACATTTATACTACTTTCTAATGCTTATCCAAACATCATTCTGTAACATCATTAAAATTTTACGCATTAATTTTTTATTATAATCTATTTCATTAGATAACATTATAATAATTACTCAATCATATACCATCATAAGAATATCTCCAAATAGAAGCCCTTACAAAGGAAAAAGTAATGGTATTTCAAAATATACATCTAATAAAACATAATTGAAAAATTTATCATTCTTGCCTGATTCCCTTCATATGATCATATTTTTTTGTCTAAATCTAGGAACATCAATAAATATTCACTGATGAAATTAGTCTTAATACCTGTAACTTCAAACATGTAACTACATTAAATTATATTGTAATAACATTGTATTCGAAAGAGTGTGTGGAATATAACACGAAGAATTTTGGGGAATATAATATCTATAGGGCTTATAATATATTTTCAATTGTAATAAATAAATCCATGATATATCATTTATTGAACTTGATATAGATTTTGTCTTTACCACACTCTTGTAAGAGTTTCTTTGATGACATGTATTACTAGCAAGGCCATGTTTTATTTAAAAACAATATATTAAAAATACATTATAATATCATATAATAGGATATAACATATCCATTAAATTAGTGGTTATTAATATTGTTAACTAAATTATGAAAATATATTTATTATAAAAATATAATAAAAATTCATAATTTTAAAAATTTATTATAAATAAAAAAGATAAAGAAATTGAATATAAAGAGAATATATTTAAAGAAAACTATTTTTATTCTCACAATGTTTTTTTATCATAGTAAATTAAATTATTTATAATTAGTGGGTGATAGTATTGAAATATATATATATATATTATATATTCAATAATATATTATTGATATTTAACCAATATATTCAATATATATAAGATAAGAAGAACACAATTTTTTGCAGAAAATATTTTATTTTTATAAAGGCATTTTTAGAGCCTATTAATAGAGATATATTTGAAATTATAAATTTTGGAACATTTATAATTTTTCACTGTATAAAAAACATAATTTATATAATTATAAATTAAAAAATAGGATATGGTGAATTTTTTGAACTTGTATGTGAAGATTAATTTTTTGATGAATAGTGAAATATTATGAATTATAATTTAAAACTTCTTTTTATTTTAATTTATTTACGTTAATAATTTATATTTTTAATTAGAATTGATTTTTAATTAAATTAATTTTACCAATTTAATCTAATTTAGGTAGTTGGAATGAATTTTACAATGTCTTTTTTTATCATGACATAGTAAACATTTGAATGTTTTTTCCATTAAAAATCAACATTGTCCTCTCAACTATGAGATTAAATTTTAATTAATTTCTAAAAAAATTATTATTTGAAAATATATAAATTAATTCCATATTATGATTAATAATTATTTATAATATTTTTTAAATTCAACTATTTTACCAATAATATTTTTGAATGTGTTTAAAATATGTTATTGTGATTAAGAGAAACATTATCCTAACCAGGGAATAAACAAGAATCGTAAATGAAAAAATGACATTAATACTTTTCCAAAATCCATTATATGTCATTATTTTAATAATATCCACCAATGGATTTAATTTTGTCAATTATTTTAACCACGTGTATTATAAAAAATGCTGGTGCAATTCCCTATTCAAAATTTTACAAGAATGCCTCTCCTCATCAACTTTTAGTATGAAGTCACCAATCCCATTTACAGACACTATTTAAAAGAAATTTATCAACCATTATCTACCCAAATAGATACTCAAAATCCATCACCTCAATATAAAATCCTCACTGTGGATTTAATCCATCCATGGAATCCATTTTTTGTAAACTAGAAAGAGTTACTGAATATGAGGTAATATCATTCCTCAAGCTATTTTTTTTCATTGAACATATCCTATAAACTAATTATTATATAAATATATAATAAAATCAGTATAATTAATATACTTAGATGTTTTAATGTTATGTTTTAAACATACACATACCCAAAAATCCTTATAATTGTCAATAAACCACCAGTTTATGTGTTTGAAAAACTACAGCATCACAAAAGAATATTGAACATTTTTCCATTACCACCTCTCATGATTATAAATTATGATTGAAAATTTTAATATATATTATATATATATTATATCATTAATATCATTATAATTATAAAATTTTTATTCTTCACATAACTTTATGATTACAATTTTTTGTTAACATGATAGCATCATTTGTGGAAGTGGTGACAATCTCCTACTCAAAGAATCATGACTCATTCACCCTATAAATGGAATGAATAATTGATTATTTTTATAAACCTATTTAATATATATTATATTTATATGATAATGTAATTATAGTATTAAAATATATCATTCTATAATAATTTTATTAAGATAGAAATGAAATAAGTGTAGTATTAAATCATATATACGACCTACTGTCACCATGAAAGGTGATTTTTATTCTTGTCCCAAAAAATTATGAATTATTATTAATAATTATCTAATGAATATATATATATGGTATTTAAACCATGTTTTTCATTATAACAATGATATAACATTGACATAATTTATAGTATCAACATGTAAAAATTCAAAACAAAGTTAATATTCAAGTCATTTTACATCTGAAATAGTTAAAATAATAAATGATTAGAACAAAATAGTTATAAGATATTATAATAAGATCATATATGATGTAATAAATACTAATATGAATTATTAATAAGTTAGTATAAAATGTTAAATTATTATAAATTATTTTATATTTTTTCTGTTGAAATTAAATTCAAGGTAATAGATTCTTGTCTCAATTTTATTTCTAGAAGGTATATACAATTAACACAACATACTTCTTTTTTATTTGTACCTACATCCTATTTTGATATATTATATCATGATTTATTTAATGTTTTTGGTATTTTAATTGTTAATTTGATGATTATTGTTTTTGGGTCATCCTATTTAAATGTTACCATGTAGTAAGAGATTTTATCTTAATTTACATTCCATTGAGAATTAATTATAATTATGAACCGTGTTTCGTTTATATATTATATATACAAATATTGGAATAATTATATATTGAATATATTTATTATTATGATATTATATTTTTTTTCCTTTAATTTTAATCATTCACATTGATTATGATTCAAATGATTCAATGTGGTATGGGAAACGTTGGATGTTTTAATGATTATTCTCTACAAAAACGTTTTTAATCATTACAATTTAAATCTAACATCATTTTTTGGTTTTGAAAGATATATTAAAAAAATAATTTTATTGTTATACACCCAATTTAATATAATTTTTTTTATATTAACACTTTTTTATTCAATTTTATGATTCATTCATTCTTCATGATATTTAGATCATTAATTTCAAATATTTCATCTATGGTTTCTTGATTTAAATTCATCCAATGGCAAAATAATTTCATAATCCATTTTCATTTCATTGGATTATACTACTACATCAATGTCATTAATATTCTATTAATATGTGTATAATGACATTGATTATTTATTAAAGTATATCCTCCTATTATTTTAAAGATTGAAATTTTATAAAGATAATCCACTCATTGATTGGTTTTTTTCTTCATTGATATAATTTTTTAAAGGGTTTAATTTACAATAACAATTTTTTAGGATTGTTTCCAGTAAATTTCCATTATATGAAATTATTTTATAATTTTTTAATTAAAACATTAAATTTATTCCCCTCTAGTATCTCAAGACAATAATCAAATAATAGTAACATTTTCCCAATAACTGTTACAATGTTTTAGAAAATCTTATTAAGAAATCACAAATTCATTTCATTCTTTAGTTAGAAATCATGTTTTCTTCTAATTTCTAGATTTTATGAAATGTTGTTAAAAAATGTTTCTACCCATTTAAAAATGATTTATTAAAGGAATTATACCCTTTTTTATTTTACAAATGTTTAAAAGGAAATAATTTTGTCACTTTGAAAATAAGCATTTTTTATAGTTTTTATCATGAAAACAAAATGTTCTTTTTACTATATATGAAATATATAGATTTAGATGTTTTCATAATGTTGAATCATCATTTTAATGTTTAAAATGATATTTTATAAATAAAATATTATGAAAAGTAGTTTTCAATGTAAATTATATAAATAAATAAAAAAGGGTATATTGATCAATAATAGGCTTTAAACATATTTTATTGTATTCCAATTCCTCTAGAAAAAACCCTTTATTTAAAAACTACATGGGATATGTTTTTTAATATCATCATTATTTTCTTGTAGATGTTTTCATTGATTTGGCCTCAAACAATAATCACTCTCTCTTACATAATTATTTTTTTTATTCCAATTGAAATATTAAATTTCATATGATCATTAAACATTTAAATCCCCAAAATTACCAATATCATATATCATACATATGATTATTTCTGAAACCATATATCATTTTTATATATGGATTTTAATTTGATAGTTCATTGATTTGATGAGTAAATGTTGATAAATTGTATTCTTTATTCCATATAATTATTTTATATATCACATGGTATATTAATAAATAAAATATTTGATATATTTAATGAGATGGAAAAAAATTACATGTTATTCTAGGACTATATATAGCCCCTCGATGCATCAACAGGTTCTCATGAGTCAAATTAGTCAAAATAATACATATATTTTAAACTTTATAGAGTATAGATATCAACATTAGAGGATTTAATGTTCCTAATACATGATGTACAATAATTTAGAATTCCCATTATTTTGATTTAGTATTTGTTAACATTGGGATTTTTATAATGAAATTGTATATGGATGGATTTTATTGATAGATTATTGATTATATTGAATTTATTTGTAGTTTCTTACCTTGACATATTAATTATTCCTATTCTATTTATTTAAATAGAATATTATATAGTTATTTAAATTTTAATATTATTAAATAACATCCTACATAGTTTTTGATTACATGGAATTTGTTATAAATTATTTACAATTCAACATATATAATTATCATTTATTCATATATTCTTCTTATGTAATTAACATAACTGAGAATTTGAGATCCCCCTTATTTGATTTTTTTGTCCCCATGATTCCCTGAAGTGTACTATGAATGATATTTGACAATACAGTAGAATTATTAATGGTAAGAACCTTGAAATAAAAAAAATTATGTCGTAATTAGTTTATTACATACAAATAAAATGATCATTTCTGTATCATATCTATATTGAGTACAATTGTTATTTTCTTTTGGGACATGATTTATTATATATTATGCCTATTTAATGGTACTTGGCACAAGCTCTGGGGTTTTAGGGCCTAGTATTTAAAAATCATGAAATTGTAGCTATTTTTACTAATAATTTCATGCACCTATGTATGATTATTATCTATAACATCACTGCTTCATAGAATGAACATTTTAAAACAACAACCATAAAATTTAAAATTCATATTTTTGACCAACAACTTATGTTGAAGATGCTAAAATAGTGTGTTTTAGATTTGTATCTTCAAAATTATTATAATAACATTGACCACTATCAATAAAATTTTGTTTGATAACATTTCCACCATGATGAAAATATATTATAATTAAAATGTCGGATGTGTGAATATTAGTAAACAATCTATGGAAATTTTATAGAAATATTCTCCACTTTCATAATCAACCCCAAATATGTTATTTTTATCATTCTTTAACTGTTAAGAATAAATTTCTCTAAATTTTGGTAAGAATCTAATAATTACATATTCTTAATCATTCTATGAAAACCACAATATATATATATATATATATATATATTCACTAAATCATATTAAATGTATACTATGATACTTCAAAAACTAAATTAAAATGATTCTTAAACATTAGATAGAAACACATCAGAAAAGTTTGATATCATTTCCCAAGAAACTCATAAGATATTTTTATTGTACGTGATTAGTAAATCATAGTTTCTTGAAATCTAAAAATATTAAAAAAATTAGATAAATTAAACAATAACATTAATATAAAATTAATTGATTATTATTCAATTTCAATATTTCTATATTGAGAAAAAACTATAAGAAATCATTTCCATTTTGATTGAAAAGTATCTAATTTTTTTAAGCAAAATAATAAAAACATTTATTCATTATGACCAAATGAATAATTTCACATATACATATCAAAATATTAAATCATTTACACAGGTGATGATCGCATATAAATCATCTAATAGAATAAATTATAAAATATATCACATAAATATTATTTAACGAGTTCACCACTATGCAATGTGATAATTTTTATTTTATAAATTAATAATTACATAATGACCTAGAAATATCTATTTCATAGTCTTATATATTTCCTATAATAATCTGAATTATTATATTACATGGAGTTATTTAATTTCACTTTTTTCATATAATCATTTATATTATAATATAATGTTATCCTAATACATGTAATATATCGATTAATTAATTTTTTCAAATTATTATCAACAATAATATATATACATTTATTTCGAAATAATATTTCATCATTCGAAGAGAATAATAATTATCTGAATCATGAAATATTATTTCTAATTCAATTATTGAAAAAATAATAATAAGTGGTTAACAATAATTTACATTCCATAAACATCTATTTAAATTATTAGAAGATAAATAAGGAATTATTATTATAATATAAAATATAATAATATATTAATAAATATAATAATATTTATCTATTTCTTGTCACAAACACATTACATTAAATTTAAAATTCTAGGAAATAATATTTCAACATGATATATTTATTTCTCTAACACAATTAATTATTTCGTATAATGAATTGATAAAAAATAATTCAGAATGAAATTAATATTTCTAAAATATCATCATGAAATATATAATTTCTAGAAATATTGAATGAAATTATTATATTTGTTAAATTTTACATCTATTTACTTAGATAAATAATAATATTTCATTAATAGTGAAATAGAAGATAAATTTGATACCCCTATGTATCAATTCCATATTATCATATATTCATATTCATGGGATTATTTCTAATATTTTTATCATATAGTGGTAAACAATGTCAACAGTAATAGATGAATATATATATTGCTAATATTAAAATAGAACTATATAAAAGATAGTTTAAGAGATCCCATATATATAGAAGATGTATTGTTTACAATAAATTAAAATTTTTATAGGGGGGAAGATGATATGATATGCAGAGGAAAAATTTATTGTTGGATTTCAAACCTTATATGTTTCGGATTTCATACCCATACTTGAGGGAAGCAAAGTGATACTTTACTAGGGATAAGAAACAAAAATATTTAATTCAAATATATCTCTCCATAGAATTTCTCGAACAATCATATATATTCCAATAACATGAAGTTAATTATATAAAAAATATTTTATAATTTATTACTATTACTAAATTACATTGTTATATTAATTATAAATATATTAATAATTACATCAAATCGAAATTAAAATAGTTTTATTAAAATAATTTCTGTCAATATTTCTATTAATATTTTAAATTTTAAATTATATAATTTTATTTCTAAAAAATCATTTCCAATTTTAATATTAAAATTTAAAAATTATATTTTGATAATTTATTTTGATATTTTTATTAAATTTTGAGTTTCAATGAATACTAAAAATTATTGATTATTTTTTAAAAAAACTTATTGTATTCAAATGCATTTAAAATTTTCTGTTATATTTTCCTTATTAATTATTATTAGTTCATTTATATTTTGAATAATGTTATTATAGGGTATTATGTTTATCTTATACATGAATTTAATGGAAAAAAAATTATATTTAAAATTGTATGTTTTCAATAAAATTATGTTCTCTTTCATTTATTTGGTTTAATTTACAATTGTATTATTCATAATCTAATTTTAGAATTTTGAAAAATTAATCCCATTTTTTTAATATATATATTCACATTTAGTAATTAGGTTTATATTTTCTAGAAATATTTATATTATCCAATGATATTTTTATTACCATGGTAAAGGGTAAACCATGTAATTTTGTAAAAAAGTAAAATAACATAAACAATTAAATTACAATTAAAATTACCCAAATAATAATTTTTGTTTATAACATGACCATAATAATTCTAATGTTTATATAATGAACCTACGGTTCCACATGTATGATATTATGATTTTTTGGGTATTTCATTTAATAAAATCTAAATCATGTCACAATATTATTTTAAATAATGGTGAAATTCATAACATGGTTTTATATATAGTATCTGTTTGAAAAAAATTATAATTTGATATATAAATTATTTCTCTTCATAGTGGTAATTTTTTTTATTTATTATATAATATATAATGACATTAAATTATTTATCAATACTGTTGAAGTAATTATTAAAATAATTTAATAATCATATAAATAGTAATTGAAATTTAAAAATAAAATTAATATGATATTAGTAATTTAAACCATTAATTTTATTGATGTCTATTAAATTATATTCAAATGATACAATATGTGTTTAATTAAATGTTTATGAGATATAATATTATTGCCAATGTAATGAATTATTCTATAATTTATCATTAAGGATAGTTTATAGTAATTAAAATTTTAATAAATAATATGAAATTGAAAAAATCATTAATTTATTTTGAGAGATAATAATAAGGTTAAAAAAACATCTGTGATCGATTTACGGGTCTATTATTTTTTATAGAAACTATATTGACACCCAAAAATATAAAATTGATGTTGTCACGACAATAGTTAAAGAGGATAAATGATGGTTAAAACCAAAAAAAAAGGTACAAATATAGTAAAAACATGTCTTATTACTATTTTAAGTTATTATTTCTACCCATAATCATATTTTATTTGCAATATATCACATGGGATAAATTTTTAAATTGAAATAAATTTTTATTAATCTGATATTTCTAGAAATTTGAAGAGTTTCCCTCACGTTGCATTAAAAATGGTTCTTATTTCTATCATTTATTTAGAGATATATTTATTCAACCAATAGCTACAAAAATAAATTAAATTAGTCACAAAAATCAATGTACATTGATTTTTGTGCATAATAATAGTCATAGTGGTCTTAAGGTGATAATAAAAATATTAAATCAAGAGAAGATGTATTGTTTTTATCAATATCTTTTAATTTTTTTTTCTTGGAAATATTTTTAATCATTGGTAAAATAAAAATAATATTATACTACATATTTTTATTTTTCAATTTGATAATGTAAAAACCCCAATTAATCACTTCTTCTATATATCTGATATGAAAGTCATCATTTATGTGTTTGATAGACTACTTCCCCACAAATCAGTGTAACACATTTTCCTTTATCATCTCATATGGATGGATTATAAATATTGAATTACAATTTATATAATATATTCATGAAATATTAATAATTTTAAAGGATAATATATTTTTTTCCTTATTACTATTTAATTTTTAGATAAATGATAATGTTATTCATGTGTAGGATTGGACTACCACATCCACGAAGTGATATGATTCTTTTTTCATCACCATATAACATGAATGACATATACATATATTATAAGAAAAAATATGATATTAATTTCGTAATGGCCTGGACCTCTTTGGTCTATTTTATTGACAAAATATGGTGTTTGACGTGTTCTGGAAGGTCAAGGTAACTTATCCCCATCACTTTGCAAATTTTTTGGTTCGGTGAATAATTCAATTAGCGAATAGTTCTACCAGTAACCTCTAACAGTAACCACTCTTTCATTTTCCAAATTTCCATTTATGTGAATAGTTCCATCAGTGAATAGTTATATTAGAAACCACTAATGGTAACCTATCATTCCTTTTCCAAATTTCCAATTCTGTGAATAGTTCCATCAATGAACAGTTCTATCAGTAACCTCTAACAGTAACCTCTCTTTCCATTTCCAAATTTCCATTTCTCTGAACAATTCCATCGGTGAAAATTTATATCGCTTACATTTAATGGTATCCTCTATTTCCTTTTCTAAGTTTTGAGTTCTGTGAACAATGTTTCCAGACAGTGGGGTCCTAACAGCATCCTCTATTTCTTTTGCAAAATTTCTTGTTCATTAACAGTGTTTCCTGACAGTGAGGTTTTATCAACAACTTCTATTTACTTTTCCAAATATCGAGTTCATGAACAGTGCTTCCAGACAGTGATGTTTTAACAGCAGCCACTATTTTCTTTTCCAAATTTTGAGTTCATGAATAGTTTGTCTAGATAGTGAGGTTGTAATAGCAACCTCTATTTCCATTTCCAAATTTCGAGTTCATGAACAAAGTTTCAAGACAGTGAGGTTCTAAAAACTTCCTTTATTTATTTTTCCAAATTTCGAGTTAATGAACTGTGTTTCTAGGTAGTGAGGTTCTAACAACACCATCAATATCCTTTTCCAAATTTCATGTTCATGAACAGTGTTGCCAGAACAGTGAGGTTCTAACAGCAACCTCTATTTCATTGGCCAAATTTCGTGTCTGTGAAAAATGTTTCTAGAATAGAGACCTTATAACTGTCACATCTTATTTCCTTTTTCAAATTTTGAGTTCTTGAATAGTATTTCCATATTCCCATAAGTTTCACCCCATTATAATTATCTATTTATGTAAACTGAATTTAATGCCTTATTTTAAGGACTCTTAGACCAACTAAAAATCCATAACTCATAAAATATTTATTCATATGGCTTTGAATGTTTTTACTTAGTCAAACCAAGTGGTTTAATGTGGTCCTCTTTTAATGGGAAATTAAGTGAATCATAAACTATCTCACTGTTAAATCTTATAAAGGGACAAGATATCTTCCTCCATAATTCTTTCTCCATGATCTCGATTGTGAGATACAAAAACATCCCATTCCATATCAAAGAAGTTGCACAATCAAACATTAGCTCCTAGGATTGGTTCTGCTCAGTTTTGATACAACAATGATGTATCGATCAATCTTCGATATACGGTATGTTTTATTGTCATTATTTTGGGGTTCATCTTGGCTTGTTTACACTTTCCATATTATATAATGTAATCTTCAGGCTTCTAATGGGGTTTTCATGGGTTTCGGTAGGTGTGGTCGTACCATGGTAACCTCGGGTCTATGTAGTTGATGCAAGAGGAGTATCGTAACCCATTGGGTGGATAAGGAACATCAAGAACTGTTTGAGGTAGTGGATTCATTGCTTCACTTTTCTTTTACATGCAAATGTATTGTTAGCATGTTTTATCACAATAGACCACAATGGAATTGAAATAATAAGGTTTTGATCCAGATAAATAAATTAATATCAGTCATATGTTATTTCCCCTTGTTTTTAGGATAGTGTGATATACATGCTTGCTTCGTTTAGCAGTTTGTTTTTTATGAAAATTGGTAAAGAACATAAACCAGAATTAATTGATAACTATTGGCTATGGAAAAAGAGGCATGCAAATGAATCTGGTTCTTAATGTTTTAATTTGATGTTAATCTAGTTGGGGCAATAATAATGATTAATTATTTTTGATGGATTATTGATTAGGATTCTCGAATTTTGGAACCAATGAATAATAAATCTAATAATTCAATATGGATTATAGAAATCATTGTTTGATAATTAATTGAGGGAATCTGTGTTACCCTCTTGATTGTTAAAGGGCCAAGATCCCAATTTAAGTGATATTTTTTTCCTACTACTTGTGCTTTTATGTGATCCTAGATGGTCATTCTGTTATGTGGGGGCATGAAGGCTTTTGTTTGTGGCATCATATGACTCCTATAGTGGCGAGATTCATCGGTTTATCCATGTGGGTGTTGGGGAAGACACCTTGGATGATGTTATGGGATGGATGTGATTGTTGAATGCTTGCATGTTTTGATTGGTTGTATATCTACTTTACTTTTCCCCAGTGCTCAAGGCAGTTGGTCTTACATACCCTTCATCTGAAATAGGGGAAGGCACGCATGGTATGCCGCATGCTTTTCCTGTTTAGTATCTCAAGGGAGGATGGGTATATACTCTTTCTATAAGATCCAATGAATTGTTGGGTTATACATCTACTCACCGTGTTGAGCCCCATTGTGTTTAGTAGCATATAATGTTTATCTAGAAATCCTGGGAATTTGGGAAATTAATTCTTTAATGAATAATTTAATAAATGGTGTTAACCCATGGGGCTGAAGTTTGGTGGATCCTAATGATGAGGTTGTTATTTGAATGGGACAGTGGAATTTTGGTGTGATTCTAATGAAATTTAATGTGGAATTATATTTGGTTAATTAATGTTTAAGGAATTAATTAATTTTTTGTTAAAATAATTATAAAAAAATGAAATAACTTATTAATGATCTTTATGTGCTAGTGTGCTTTTTGGAAACATAGTCTTAGAAGTATCTGCCCAGTTTCTAAGAGATGTTAGCTGTAGTTTTTTCTAAGACTTGGTTATGCCCATAGAGTTGTTTTGAGATATATTATATTTTATAATTTTGTGTTTCTATACAATAATCCACCTATCAGTAAGGGAAACTGACACCCTGGTGATTCTGAGACCTTGGGTTGTTTTCCCCAACATTCCGGTGGGAGGATGGATGACTGACTACCCCCTTTGGCCCCACTATCTTCCCTTGGTAGTTACTTCTTCTAGAAGGCACATTAGTTAGTTTTCTCCATATATGTGTATAGAGGGCTATAATGGATTGGTTTTATTCACACACATATATTATGGATATAGCATCATATTGACTACTATAGGTGTAATATGTATAGGCTGTGATAGATTGAGGATCCTTACTCGGTGTATGAGCTGTATTGGCATGAGGTATAATACCTTATGTATGATACACATTATTCCAGCTATGCTGGCTCCATGAAACTACCTAGTTAATTTTCTTACATGGACATGGTGTTTATGTTTTATGAGGTGCATATTGTGTTGCTTCACCCAGGTGTCTATAGGGAATCCTTTTTGGAGAGAGATGCTCAGGACGTGAGACGTTGGGGCAATGCTGAAAACCAATGGGGAAGCAGTAGAGGGGTACCCTTAATATTCGTTATTATATGATATATTCTTTTATGCATTAATTTGTGACTGTATCCATGGTGAGGTTGAGAACATTGTATACCTGTTTAGGTGACAAGTTAGTTTCAAATTTTGTTCACTTTTCTTTAGCATGTATTCATTAATTTTTCACGAGAGGCTTCAGGGTGGATCCTAAAAAGTATATTGTTATGCTCAAATTATGAATATATAAAATTTATTTTAGGTCACTTGGAGCTGGATGGAGATCATGCCAGTTACTACTAGATTGTGGTTACAGGAGTTGTTCAGTCTTGTGGTTGCTGATGTTTTACTTTCTTTTTGGTACTGGCGGTTTTACCCTTACATTTGTTGTAAATTTTCATTACATTACATATGTGTACTTGGGTTATCTTTTATATTTTAGTTCTTAATTGGAGTTGTTTGGTGTATATCATTTCTCTCTCTCTTCCCCATGTGTTCTCTTAGAGGGTGATGCCTCCCATTTGTGTGTTTATCATACCATCGGTTCTAGTCGCCAACCCGAGGCCTACTGGAGGCAGGACTCGAGGGTCATTTTCTCCCATCTCACATTGCAGGGCCAAGAGGTGTACACTTTGTAGGGAGTGGTTCATGTTAGACATGTATAATAGGTGTGGTTGATAGATAGGATGGAGTTCGATGTTAGGCACATGTGAGGTTGCATGGGTAGGTAGGGCAACATTGTCATTCAGGTTTAGCTAGTGAGGTAATACCTGAACACCAGCTGATACATTGGCATTTTGGGCCATGTATGATCTAATGTATGGAAAGTTATGTTTACAATGGATACTAAACATGGTGATACTAGTTTCAGGGTAGTGATCTTGGAAAGGATCATGCATCATTCCTCATTGTGCCTGGGTTTGAATTGGTATACCTTGGGATAGGTTAACCTAAAATGAGTAAAAGAAAAAAATTAATTAATTAATGTTGAGAATTCCATATTCTAGGCTTAGGAGCTCTAATGGTTTTTCATTTTAAATGCATGAATTCTGGTCGAAGTCCTCATCAAGTTTGCGTAGAAAATGTCCAGCGGGTTGTTCCTGCAGATTGTCATAGGGTAGAGGATGATGACGACGCCCCTTGGAGGATGACACTCTGATAGTTTCAGCGTCAGAGTCTGCAGAATTATGAGGGATCCATTTTAGATTTAGTCGTGGAAGACTGGTTGGAGGAGGTCGAGATAGGCTTCAGTTTGATCCTTTCTTGGAAAGAGCACTCGATTTCCATGGTTGTGACGATGATGTGTGGGAAGTGAGGTTGTGGTGGTTCATTTTCCTCAGGTATCGTGAGGAGTATGTGTTCTCATTGGAGGAGTTATCAGATAGGTTTAGAGTCGAGTTTCTTTCTTTGACTATGAAGGCATCGAGTAACGAAAAGCTTCTAACGCTTCGTCAGGGGATCTATAGTGTTCAAGAGTTTGTAATCCGTTTTAAGAAACCATTACAATATTCTTAGAACCTGTTACAAGATGAGGAGGCCTGGGAGAGGCATTTTGAGGAGGCTTTTCTTCAAGAGATCCAACGCCATGTAACAAAATTTATGTGGAAAACATATCATGAGGTGCAGGAAAGGGAAAAGGTTGTCAAGAAGTATTTGGCCAAGACCTGATCATCATGAGAGGGGAATTGGCATGATTCTTCATGAAGTGTAACTGTGGTCTGATGTTCTTGGCTTTCAGGGATGAAAAGTATCCATCCAGCCGTTTGTAGGTCCCAGCCCTTTACATCTCCTTTCTCTATAGGAAGCAAAAATCAATCCCATTCCAAGGTATTAGGCTCTTGTTTTTATTGTGGTGGTTGTGGTCATCAGAATTAGGAGTGCCTGACCTTTCAGAGCAGTCATTGTGCACCAGGTGATATGCATCAGGTTTCTCTGTGGAGGTAGATCCACCCGAGGCAGCAACAGCCGGTTCCACAAGATTTATATTAGGAGATGGTAGATGGGGCAGGCATAAGACAACCCCATGACACTCCCCGGCCTTAGAGAGTATAGCATGGTCGTGGTGGTGGTTGTCATCATGGTCAAAGAGGTCATGGGGGAGGACGTGGTCAGCTTCATTCTCTAGCATTGCCATCTTCCAGGCTATCCAGAAATTGTTCGAGGTACCCTTTGCATGTTTTATACCTTGGTGTATGCCTTGTTTGTTTCATTAGTGTCACACTCCTTCATATCACATGCCATTTTCCATTCTTTTGGATTATAGGTAAAAAGGCTTCCAGTGCCCTTGGCGTTGACTACCCCAGTTGGAGGTCGAGCTGACTTGTTTGATTTATATAGTGACTGTGAGATAGTGTTGGGGGAACACCGCTCTTTGGGTGATTTAATATGTTTAGGAATAAAACCATATGATTTCATCCTCTGAATGTATTGGTTGTATTCAGTGCAGGCTATCATGGATTGCTTCAGGAAGAAGGTCATTTTCATTGGTGTGGATGGAGATCCAGTGGTGTTTGTTGGAGAGAGAGATCCTCATATGGGTAATTGGTGCATTCCATCCATATCATCCATGATGTCTGAGATGATGTTGAGTTCATTAGAGGTTCAGAAGTTGGGTCTTCCTAGAGTCATAGAAGAGTACGCTAATGTCTTTCCAGAAGAGTTTGTAGCATTACCCCCTCGAAAATAGATCAAGTTTGGGATTGAGCTACAACTAGGAGCATCTCATATCACTATTTCATCATATAGGATGTCCCATTCTGAGTAGAAGGAGCTACATATATATCATGATGGTCTATTACATTGTGATTTTGTTCATCCAAGTGTGTCACCGTGGGGTGCTCCAGTTTTGTTCTCGAAAAGGCAAATGGAAGTTTGTAGTTGTGTGTCACTTATCATCACTTAAACAAAGGGACAATAAAGAATCGATATCTTCTTCCGAGGGATTGATGAATTATTTAGTCAACTGAAGGGTGCAAGATGGTTATCAAAGATCTACTTGCGGTTCAGATATCATCAGATGCATGTGAAGGATGAGGATATCCTGAAGACTTCATTCTGCTGTCATCATGGGCATTATGAGTTCATTGTAATGTCATTTGGCATGACGAATGCTCTATATATAATCATGGTATTGATGAATGCTATGTTCTGTGAGTTCTTGGAAAAATTCATGGTCGTTTTCATCGACGACATCCTTGTGTACTCCCCATATGAGGAGGAGCATGTAGAGCATCTACAAGCAATTTTGTGAGTTCTTCATCAACATCTGCTATTAGGGAAGTTGTTAACTGCGTTTTTTGGGCTCAATAAGTCCTTTTCTATTGAAATGTTGTGTCCCAATAGGGAGTAGCTATGGATCTATTAAATATAGAAGCATGTGTCTTGGGATACCTCCAAGACAGTTTCAGAGGTGTGAAGTTTCCTTGGTTTCGCAGGTTAAACAGAAGGTTCATAGCCGATTTCTCAAATGTTGCGACTCCTCTGACATCTTGGACAAAGAACGATAAGGAATTCATATGGACTGATCATTCTCAGGAATATTTTGAGTATCTAAAGGATATGTTAGTAAGTTATTCAGTTCTTTGTCTTCCAACTAAGGGAGTTCAGTTCGATGTTTTTTGCGACGCTTCACATATGGGTAAGGTTGTGTTCTCATGCAGTAGAGGTCAGTTGTTTCTTATGGGTCTCGGCAGTTGCATACCCATGACCATAAATATTACAACCATGATTTTGAGTTGGAATCCATGGTGTTCGCTCTAATTTTGTGGATACATTGCCTTATTGGGTAGTTCTTTGTGGTTTTCACCGATCATAAGAGTTTGAGGTATGTTTTTTCCAGCGTGACTTGAACATATGACAATGTCGGTGGATTGAGTTATTACAGTAATATGAAATGGATATATCATATAAACTGGGAAAGGGGGTTTTTGTAGATGATACGCCGAGTCAAAAGTCAAGGAGTGATTCCGTGCATGATTCAGGTGATTTCTAGGGAGAAATGGAAGAGCTGTCAGCATTACATATTCATATGGGAGATGTTGGGGGTATAGGTTGCCTTTTTCATATGACGGTCTTGTCATACTTGATGTAGAAAGTGGAAGAGTTCCAGTTGGGGATCTTGTGGTGGATGTCTAAAGAGACTGTGTTTTTTGTGGCAATGCCCCTGATGGTTGGACTAAGGATTAACAACACCAAGGGTTGTATCACGAAAGGCTTTTTGTTCCTTTAACGATGTGAGATACTATTCTTAGAGAGTTAGATTGTTTTCCTTTAGCGGTGCATCCTAGCAAGAAAAATATGTACCAAGCCTTGTGCAGGTATTTTTGGTGGATGGGGCTGAAGTGTGCAGTTTCAGAGTTTGTGTTTTGATGTTTGGTCTCCCAGAAGGTGAAGGTCTTACACCATGTTCGAGGTGGTCTTCTCTAACCATTATATATTCCTCAATGGAAGTTGGAGGACATCTCAATGGTCTTTGTTACTGGTATACCTTGATCTCTAGGAGAATATGATGCTATTTGTGAGGTAGTTGACCGTTTAACAAAATCATCCCACTTCATAGTGATCAAGGGGTCTAGCTCAGTGAATGTTTGGTCGAGGAATTATCTAGAAGAGGTTGTGAGACTTCATGAAGTCCCAAGGATGATCATTTCTGATCTAGATCCTCATTTTACCTCCATGGTTCGGAGAGGTCTCCAAAACGCTTTCGGTTCTCAAATATTCCTTAGCAATGTTCTTCAACCTCAAACAGACAGTCAGATAGAGGGAACCATCCAGAATCTTGAATACATGTTATGATCTTGTGTTCATGATTTTGGATGTTTGTGGATGAAGCACTTACCATTGGTGGAGTTCACATACAATAATATTTTTCAATCCACTATCGGTATGGAACCTTATGAATCCTTTTATGGTCAACTATATCATTCTCCATTGTGCTGAACTGGGGTCAGATAGTGAGTAATTCTCAGACCAAAACTAGTGCAGAATATAATAGAGAGGGGTTAGGTGATTTGTGAGAGGATGAAGAAAACACAAGATCATCAGAAATCATATGATGATCGAAGAAGGATACCCTTAGAGTTCAATGTTGGGGATCATGTGTTTCTGAAGATAACACACCATCGTGGGCAGTGATGGTTTGTTCATAGAAGTATGCTTTATCCTTGTATTGTTGGGCCTTTCAAGGTTCTAGATCATGTTAGAGCAGTAGTTCATCGAGTAGCACTTTCCCTATAGAAGAGTGAAATACATGAATTTGTCCATGTATCATAGCTCCATTGTTATCGTCATGATGAATCTCACATCATCGATTAGGGAGAGATCGATGTTGATGATGATGCAACCTTTGAGGAGTGACCTGTGAGGATCCAAGACCACAAGGAGAATGTGTTGTGCGGGTGTTTTATCCCCTTGGTTCGTGTCTTGTGGTGACACAATGGAATGGAAGAGTGTACATTGGAATGTGAGTCACAGAAATGTTCTAAGAACCTAGAGTTGTTTGATGTTTTACACTTTTCATGTATCGATGTAGCTTATGTGGTTATGAACCTTTCATGTTTATGAGATGGCTCCCTTTGTTGTTTTTGTGTATTTCTCTCTTTTGAGAGGTATCTCGAAGGGTGGTTTTTCAGACGCCATTTCGTTTTCACTTTAGGTGGGTTTTGAATTCTCGTGGACGAGAATATTTTAAGAGGTATCTGATGTAATTTCATAGACCGCTTCTATCCATTTCGTTGTGAAAATATGGTGTTTGAGGTGTTCTGAGAGGTCAAGGTGACTTATCACCAAAACATTTCCAATTTTATGATATAGTGAACAGTTCAATCAGTGAACCGTTTTATCAGTAACCTCTAATGGTAACCACTCATTCCTTTTCCAAATTTTTAAAGCTGTGAACAGTTCCATCGGTGAACAGTTCTATCAATAACCACAAACGGTAACCTATCAATCCTTTTCCAAATTTCCAATTATGTGAACAGTTCCATTGGTGAAAAGTTCTATTGGTATCATCTAATGGTAACCTCTCTTTCCTTTTCCAAATTTCCAATTATGTGAACAGTTCCATCGGTGAACAGTTCTATCGGTAACCTCTAAGAGAAACCTTTATCGGTAACCACTAACGGTAACCTCTATTTCCATTACCAAATTTTGAGATCTGTGAATAGTGCTTCCACACAGTGAAGTTCTAACAGTATCCTGTATTTCATTTTCCAAATTTTGATTTAATGAACAGTGTACCCAGATAGTGAGGTTTTAACAACAACCACTATTTCCTTTGATGCATTTTGAGTTCATGAACAATGTTTCCAGACGGTGAGGTTCTAATAATAGCATCTATTTCATTTGCCAAATTTCGAGTTCATAAACATTTTTTCAAGATAGTGAGGTTTTAACAGAAATCTCTATTTCATTTTCCAAATTTTGAGTTCATGAATAGTTTTTCCAGATAGTGATCTTCTAACAGCAACCTCTATTTCCATTTCCAAATTTTGAGTTCATGCACAGTGTTTTCCAGACAATGAGTTTCTAACAGCAACCTCTATTTCCTTTTCCAGATTTCATGTTCATGAACATTTTTTCTAGAACAGTGAGGTTCTAACAGCAACCTCTATTTCCTTTTCCAAATTTCGAGTCTATGAACATTTTTTCTAGAATGGAAACCTTATAACTAACACCTCTTATTTCTTTTCTCAAATTTCGAGTATATGAAAACTATTTCTAGAATGGTGACCTTCTAACGGTCACTTATTATTTACATTGCCAAATTTTGAGTTCATGAGCAGTGTTTCCAGCTTTCCACATGTTTCACCCCTTTACATTTTTCCTTTGATGTAAAATGAATATAAAACGTTGTTATAAGGACACTAAGGTTGATTCAATGGCTATAACTTCTAAATTAATTATTCATATGTCTTGAAATGTTTTTACTTGGCCAAACCATGTGGTTTAATGTGAAACTCATTTAATTGGAAATTAAATGTATCTTAAACCATCACTCTATTAAATCTTCTAATGGGAAGATGTATATTCATTCTTAATTCATTCTACTTGTTCTCAGGTATGAGACGATCGAACATCCCATTCCTTCTTATAGATGTTGCACAATCAAACATTTCCTCCTAGGATTGGTTAAGCTCTATTTTGATGAAACCAATTAGTATCGATCAATCTTCGTTATAAAGTAAGTTTTACCTACGTTCTTTTTGGGATCATATTCTCCTGTTTAACATTTCCATATTATATCATGTAATGTCCATGCATCTAATGGGGTTTTCTTGGGTTTCGGTTGGTACGATCATACCATGGATTCCTCGGGTGGATGCAGTTAATGCGAGAGGAGGATCTTAATTCACTAGGTAGATAATGTATGTTAAGAATTGTTTGAGGTAGGGGATTCATTTCATCTATTTTATTTTACATGCAACTGTATTTTTTCATATTTTATCCCACTGGACCACAATTGAATTGAGATAATAAATTTTTGAATCGGATAAATAAATTAATATCGGTCATATGTTATTGCCCCTTGTTTTCTACATAGTGTGATATGTATGATTTATTCTTTTAGCTATTTGTACTTGATGAAAATTGTTAATGAATGTAAACCAAAATTAATTGATAACTATTGGCTATGGATAAAGAGACATGTAAATGAATCTGGTTCTTCTTATTTTAATTTGATGTTAATCAAATTTGTGTAGTAAGAATGTATAAACATTTTTTATTTCTTATTGATTAGTTTTACCAAATTTTGGAACATATGAATAATAAATCTGTTAATTCAAGATGGATTAAAGAAATGATTGTTTGAAAATTCCTTGATGGGTTCTTAGTTACCCTCTTGATTGTTAAAGGACCAAGAGCCCAATTGATGTGATGATTATTTTACTATTGCTTCTGTTGGGATGTGATCTCGGATGGTCATTGTGATATGTGTTGGAATATAGGATTTTTGATGTGGAAGAAGATGACACCATGAGTGGCGAGATGCATCGGTTTATGCATGTGGGTGTCGGGGAGGACACTAGGGATGATGGAATGTGATAGCTGTGATTGTTTGATGCTTGCTGATTTTGATTGGTTGTTTATCTTCTTTACTTTTCCCCACTACTCAAGGAAACTGGTCTTTCTAACCCTTCTTCCGAAAGAGGTGAAGACATGCATGGTATTCCATGTGATTTCCGTGTATAGATTCTCAAGGGAGGATGGGTATATTCTCTTTATTTAAGTGGAAATGTATAGATGGGTTGTACATCTACTCACTGTGTTGAGCCCCCATGTGTTTAGTATAATATAATGTTTTTCTAGAATTCTCGGGAATGTGGGAAATTAATTTTGTAATGAATAATGGAATAAAAGAAGATAACCCATGGGGTTAGATTTTGCTGAATCATAATGATGAGGTTGTAATTTTAAATGGACAATGGACTTTTGGTGTGATTCTAATGAAATTAAATCTCGAATTTTATTTTGTTAATTACAGTTTAAGGAAAAAATTAATGAAATGTTAAACTATTTAATAAGGTAATGAAATAATTTATTAAATCACTTTAAGTGGTAGTGTGCTTATAGGATACCTAGTATTAGAAATAGCAGTCTGGAATATGAGGGACGTTAGCTGTAGTTATGTCCAAGAATAGTTTATGCCCATAGTATGGTTATGAGATAAAATATATTCTATACATTTTTTGTTTCTATACGCTACTACACCCAATCAGTAAGGGAAACTAACACCCCGGGGATTCTGAGCCCTAGTGGAGTTTTCCCCAAAATTTCGTTGGGTGGATGGATGGATGACTACCCCCTTTGGCCCTGCCCACTTCTCATGGTAGTTACAGGTGCTTGAAGGCACATTAGTTAGTTTTCCCCATATATGTGTGTTGAGGGATTTATTGGCTTGTGGTTATTCACACACATATATTATGGATATAGTATCCTATGGACTACTATAATTGTAACCCGTATATGCTATGAAGGTTGGAGGATCCTTACTCGATTTATGGATTGTAATGGCTTGAGGTGTAATAAATGATGTATGATACACATTATGTGAGAATTGGTGGCTCCTAGAAACTATCTAGTTATATTTCTTACGTGGATGTCGTGGTTTTTTTGCACGAGGTGCATATTGTGGTGCTTTGTAGAGGAGTCTGTGGGAAATCGTTTTTGGGGAGAGATGCTCTTGACATGCAACATTGGGGAAAAGTGGAAAAGCAATGGGAAATTTGTAATGTGGTACCCTTAATATTAATTATTATATGATATATTATTGTAAGAATTACTTGGTGAGTGTATCCATGGTGATGTTGGGAACATGGTATACCCGTTTAGGTGACAATTTAGTTTCACTTGTTGATCACTGTGCTTTAGAATTGTTTCTTTACTTTTTCACGAGAGGAATTGGGGAGGATCCTACTGAGTATACTTTTATACTCACCCCATGTATATATAAACTATTTTTCAGGTCACAGGGAGTAGGTTGGAGATCATGCTAGTTACTACTAGCGTTTGGTTGCAACAGTTGTTTATGATTGTTGTTGCTGCTGTTTTACTTTAATTTTTGTACTTACGGTTTTACCCTTCCAGTTGTAGTAATTTTTCATGAGATTAAATATGTGCACTTGGTTTTTCTTTTATATTTCAGTTCTGAGTTGGAGTTAGTTGGTTTCTATCTAATCTCTCTCTTCTGCATGTGTTCTCATAGAGGGAAATGCCTCCCATTTTTGTGTTTAATATACCCTCTGTGCTAGTCCCCATCCCAGGGGCTACTAGAGGTGGGACTCAGTGGTCATTATCTCCCTTCACACATTGCCAGCCCAAGAGGGTTACACTCTATGGGGAGGGGGCCGTGAATTTTTTTTATAAAAATGAAAAAATTTAACTATACTTAAAATCATTAAATAATTATATTTTAGAAATGAAAATGTCACTCATGAATACATAAAACCTACCAACTCAATTACTATAACACATTTATTATTTTATAACCCTATTTATTCACTAGAATTAAAATATTAATTAATTTTTTATTTTGTAAATTATTTCATGAATATTATTATTGATATTTGTGAATCTTGTTCCCATTTATCATAGTCAACCTAATAATTTTATTTTGGACATATAAACTAAATATAGTATAAATATCTAATATGAAAATAAGTGATCATTTAATTTTATATAAAATGAAAATATTTTTTTTTAAAATTACTAATAAACATACAAATTGATCATGATCAAGTAAACAATTAACTTTGGTTTATTATTCCGGATGCTAATTTTTTATGTGATGAGTTGGACTCAAGGTAATGAATTTTATATTAGAAAATTCTACTTTTTATGTTATTCATTCCACTCTTTATAGAAATGTCCATAAAAATGTACCTTTATCCTAAAAATCATGAAACAATTTTGATCCTTCCTGTTTCATTAAATCAATTATGTTTAATTTATTTTCATTATGTTATTTTCAATGAATATTGATTCTTTTTTATATGTATGCATTTTAGATTTTAATATTAATTAAATTGAAAATTTTATTATAGTATCGTAATTGGATTTTATTTCAATTTTTTTTAAATTTTTTTTATAATGTAACTTGGAAACAATTAATCTTTTTATCATTATATTATACAATAGAATTATATAAAAAAGTGTTATCATAATATAATTTATAGGAAGGGTTACTCCCATTATACCTCACATGTGAACCGAATATTTCTTATACGAAGGGTTGTTCCACATTATCGCTCATGGAAGAGCATGATATAGTTTATAAAAACATATAAGGAGGATTATTTCCCTCATGTGTTCCTAATGTAGATTATACAAAGTGTTGTTTCCCATTATAACTAATAATAAAATAATTCAACACAATATTGGTTATACAATGGGAGTGCCCTATTTTATCTCTGTATTTTATTGGATAAAAATAATTTTGAATATTGTATTTTGTTGGTAGTCATCTATATGGTTATTCTATGAATAAGGGTTTTGAATGGTTTTTTATGAATCCGATGATCTGACTTTCAAAAAAGATATTATATTTTCACGGAATATGTTTTAAAGGATTAACATTACCAAATGTTTTGTGTGTTTCTAATATGGGAATATTTTATCTATTACTCTCAACAAACCATTAATATATATGTAACAAATCCTTGGGTTTTTTTTCTAGATTAATGAGTTTCTTATTATTTCATCCCTCACTAAGAATTTTTTTCTCCTGCCATGATTTTAAAATAATTATCATATGTTTTATGGATGTGTATGTATAAGGATATAGTCAAGAATTTTTTTAATATTATTCATATAAAAGTAATATTTTTTCATTTATATAGTTTTCTTTTGGTGTTAAAAAGGTAAAATGAGTGTAAGTGTCCACAAATAATACATGAGATTACAATTTATTAGTTTCCTTAATTATTTATAACACTAAAACAAAATGTTAAATTGTATTGTATGAATAAAATTATAGTTGAAATTCACAAGAATATATCACGATTTAAACTTGGTCCTTTTAGATTTTTATTGGAGTAGTGTTAAGAAAACATTGAAGAATATGATTTTTTTTCTTTAGGGAATTTTATAAGTGTAACAAATATAATCATGTATTTTTAATTTTAATGATGATAATAAGTTCAATGTCTTATAAAAAGTTATTGAGAATTAATTTTTTAAAAATTTATGGTGACAATTTATAGTTATAGATAAAATTATTTTTGACATAATAATGGTGTATTTGATTTTGGGATGAAAAATTAAAGGAATGTCCTAATAATTGGGGGTTAAAAATTAAATTATTGTTTGAATAAATTAAGGATATTTATGCATATGTTTCTGATGTTTCTTGATTTTTTAATGATTATGTTAATACAGTTTTATAAAAAAGTCAACCCATTAGTCTAGAATATACCTATCGTATCCAATAAGGTCATAAGGATAAACCCCACAATGAAATGGTGATAATGGTTTATCTTTTACCACTATAAAATGCGAAGTATTTGTTATTAAGAAACACTATTTTTATATTAATTTTTTGGTGGATAAAGAAAATGTTTATTTGGGGAAAATATAGGTTATCATATAAATGACCATTGTTATTATAAATTGAATTTTTGTTATTTGAATATTATTATTTTATAAAAAATCCACTATTTTGACATCATTATAATATAAAATTTTATTTTATTCGAGGACCTAAATTTCAATTATATTTGGGAAGCATTAATGATTTTATTTTTTATTTATGGTGATTCAGGTTATTGATAGAAGTGAATATTAAATTTTAATGAATATATGATTTGGAAAATTAAATTTTTGGAATGACACATTATAATTGATTTATTTTTTTTATGACATGAATTTTTATGTTATTTTGGGAGACTGTGAGTTAGAATCATTTAGATATATGTTTTTTGGGAATAGAGAATTTTTTTTATGAATTTAATGGTTAATTTTTTTGAAATATCTATTTTGAACATATGGAATAACTATTCAATTTTAGTTATTCATGTAAATTTCCATATATGATGTTTTGTTCGTTTATGTAATTATATTATCATTTCATTAGCATTTCTATTTTGGTAAAGTCCTAAATAAAATAGAAATAAAGAATTTTTTTTTGGATTTTATAATCAATATATGTCGAATCTAATGATTTAGGTAGAAAATATTCTTGATTAACATGAATAGTATTGTGAATATCAAGATAATGTGTTGGAAATTGAATAATGAATGAAATTATACATGTATTGTAAGTATTTTTACATATGTTAATTCTCTAGTTACAACAATAATTCCCCAAATATAAGAAACATATATTAATATAAAAATTTATTAATTTACATTTTTTACCATGTGATCAATAGAATTTTATTCCATATTTGTTTTAGAAGTTTTTTTATAGATAACATTCAGATGTCCATGTTTTCTATCACTCTATATAAGTCATTTGGAGTCAGTTCCTTCTTCTATATATATGTTTTCACATTCAACCAATGTTTTTGTATATTAAATCAAAAAATATATAATTCCATATTACCTTCTAAATTTTTATTAATAAACTTTATGTGTATGCTTTGTTGACCCTTTTTATGATATGATTCCTCAACAATAATATTTCTAATTGTCAAAACATTGCTAAGATGATATTTTTCACAATTATGCAGTTTTAATTTATAGGGGAGAATAAAACATTGCAGATAATGATATAAGATATGATTTTGATATTTATTAGTATTCGAAAATTTCAATTTCTTGTTCATTATAAATATTTTAAGTATTACATAAAATGAAAAATGAGATAATTCTATTACACTAAATTATTATAATATTTTATTTAAAATTTAAATTATATTATCATATAATTTTTTATTGTAAAATTTAACTTTTACATTAAAATTAAACATGTAAAATATATATGGAGAAATTTTTTATTTTTTTTATATATTAGTTTTTTAGGTTAAAGACATATTTTTGTTGAAAATATTATTTCATTTAAAATTTTTTACACGATAAAAGAATTTTTTGATGATTTTTAATGTCTAATAAGATAATGTAATTTTATAATATTCTGATTATTATTCTGAAAATTATAGTATACCATAATTTAGTGAAAACCAATTTTATTTGAAAATTATAATTTTCCAAAAAAACTAGTTTTTTTAATAATATTAATGATTTAATTCGAAAATAAAATATATAATATCATGGTGTTACATTTTAAAAAATGGTTACACTATTTTAAAAATTGGGCCAAAATTTTGTCAGATATTCTTTTTTATATTTGGACATTAAGAAGAGTAACATTAGTTATATTTATTTCCATGGTAAAGGGAATATCTCGTAATTTATGTTAAAAATAAAATCCCTAGGATAATAAAATCACTCAAAAAACATAAATCTTATTAAATCATTATATATCGATCATCTTTATCCCTCCGTATAATTTAGGGACATTTAGGGATCCCTAAATTAAGATTATGACCACAATAAATTTATTTAAATAAAAGGAAAACATTTCACTCACTTTTATAATAATTTTAATATTTTATATTTTGATATTACATAGATTATATGATAGAAAATAAATAATACTTTGAAATAAAAAATATTAATATTAATCATGTTAATTTACATCCAATTTTTTATAAAGATACAATTACATTTAAAAAATTCACAACCATAGTGCAATAATTAATAAAAGACTTGAAATACCAAATAACTAATAGTAAAATTATGAAAATAAATATTACACAAGATAATTAATGTAATACATGAATTTAATAGATTAACATGACATAATGTGGGACCTATAGAATATATTTTAGATCTATAATTATTATTAGTAAAATATTAATTTCAATATATTGAATAATTATAATAATTTACATTATAGATATTTTATTGAAAATAATAATATATTAAATGATATAGGATTTATAATATTATTAAATTTTATTAAAAATATAATATAATGTTGTAAATGTCATCTATAATACAATTGTTGGTATTATTTAACTTTATATTTAATATATTGACTCCCAAAGTGTATATATCAACTTTGTCTTTGTAAAAGTTAAACAGGATAAATTAGGAAAAAACAAAAATATATGCATAGAAATATAGTAAAAAATGTCATATTTTTTTAGTAAAAAATATTATGTTTTATATGAATATATTATGATCCATTTTCAATTTAAATTTAATTTTTATTAGTTTTATATTTTAAAAAACTCCAAGAGTTCCCTCCCCCTCTTTTAAAAGAACACACCTTTTAATTTTTTTCAATATGTAAAACCCTTTTTTCTACCAAATGATACAAAAAATAACATATTATATACCTACTTTCATTATTGATGCCTTATTTTAGGTTTTTTTCCAATCATAGAGGTTCAAATGTGTTATGAAAAATAGTTTTTAAAATGATGTGGTATAGTTTTTGTCTGGTGGTTTTTTTGGGTTCTACTAATTAATCTCTAAAACCATATTATTTAGTAATGAAATTATATTTAATTCACCCTAAATATTTTCATATATTTTTTTTATTAATAGGAAACACTATTTCTATTAATTTCTCCTTATAATGGTCAATAAAATTGTTATTAGTGTTTTTGGAGGACTACCACATCATGAATCGATGTAATTTATTTTCCTTCACCATCTATAATGGATGGATTATAATGTTGAAAATAAATTTAATATATGTAAACTATGACATATTAATCTATATTTAAATCTAATAGATTATCCACCTCTTTCTTCTTGCATGCCTAGAAAAACAAAAATTTCATTCGTGTGTTTGTGAGGTCGATTGCCTCTATAATGTGATGGGATTCATTTTTAATCACGTCAAAAAATTAATGAAAAATAGAAGTATATTTAAATAATTAAAATGATATTTAATATATTATTATCATGCTGGAAAGATTAAAACATACTTAACATCAATCCATAATGATAATTGTAAAATGGAAAAATTACTCATGTATACGTATGACAATATATCTCTATAAAAGTAACATAGTTATTTTTTAATAAAAATATTGATTTATAAGAATTAAAGCTATAATTATCAGATAGAAGATATAACTATCTCATGAATTTCATTCTCTTGGTGATTGAATTGTGATCTATTTCAAAATTGTAATACTAAAAATGTCATTTTTGAGTTTTGAACTGAATATCGTCAAATCTTCAAATGTGAATTTATGTGATTATGTAATTTTATATTACATTAAAATAAGAGTAATAAATCTGAAAATTAATTTTATAAATGATAATTAAAAATATATATTTGAGTATATGATTATTATTTAGAAATAAATAGATCTTATGTGAGGATTTCGACACATATAAAGGTATTTTATTTTAAAAAACTAGTATTAATAGTTCCACTTTATACTATTATTTCAAAAGTCAAAACATATGTCTTTATCAAAATATTCTTTAATATAATTTACAACCACCATTATGGATTAATTATTTTATTTTCCCTTATTTTTTCACAAATTTATTTTGTAATAAATTTTTTTCTTTATGATGTGCCTATTTTTCGATTTTAAAATACGACTTTAATATAAATGGGTATTCGGTATCCAAATGTGTTTGTATATAAAAACTGTTTTTCAAAAAGAAAATTATTAGGAAAAGATACAATAATTTTATTTATTCATGACATTTCACTATATCATTATACATAAAATGGGTGAGCCCGTTATAGTTTATATGATTTGATGATCTCCATTATAGCATATAGGTCAGAATAATATAACATATACAAAGGTTTTTTTACACAATATAGCTAACATGTACACCTGAAATAGATTATATAAATATTTATTCCCCATTATTGCTCAAAAATAATGAGTGATCCTAATATAGCTTATAAGAATAGTGACATATGTTATATCTTCATAATTAATTTGGTAATGACTATGATCTATGGGTAATTTGTGGGAAGTAAGACATATAGTTATCCAAATTGCTTTTGTTTTGAAATTATTTTATCAATGTGATTTTCTGTGATTCAATAAAGGGTTTTCATTTTCCTTTAATTGGAATTAATTTTATTATTTAATTAAAACTGGGTGTTTCTATATATAAATGTTTTATTTTATACACTGAATGATCTTTACTGATAAAGTTATACAATACGTGGGTTTTCATGTTTTTCACTAGTCAAAAAATTATAATAAATTTAAAATATTACAATGATTACTTTCTCATCCTATGTTTTAAAAATTCATTGACTAATTATTATTAATGAGTAAAGAAAACATATATGGGAAGATGAAAATTTTTATGATTGCTATAAAAAATAAATCACATTTCTTGTTAATATTTTTTGATGGGAAAATGGATACAGAGTGAAAGTTTCTGATTGTAGTTTATGGGTTCCAAATATATTATTAGATAGTAATTATCAAAAATCATAATAAAATATCCTCAATATTTTATGAACGTGGATTTTATTTTTGTATACTAGAACATGTAATACATAAGTCCGAGTCAATATAATTCCACTTATAATTCTTATTAATCTCAAATCATGATTATGAACCAATTAAAACCTTATGAAATGTTTTCTACAATTTAAATAGATATATAAGTTATGAAATATTTTAATTTTATTGTTTACATACAATTATATGGGTAATTTTATTTACATATATGTAACATGGGGAAAATTTGATTTTTTGTTTTAAAATTGTTATGCTTATATATTTAGAATGTATTGAATTATTTTGTCACATTTTTAAATATATAACGGTAGATACCCTTTCGTGGTCATTGGAAAACAAGATGGGCCCCAATATATTTATAAAGAACTAACATATAACTATATGTAATTAAAAAAATCATTATTAACTTCACATGATATGATTAGGACCCATACATGATTCTGATAATGTATCTCAGATTTTTATATAGTGTCTTTAAAATATAGGCTACCCATATGTGTAACTCATGAAAAATTAACAGAGGTTATGAATTACCATTAAATAGCCTATTAAAACTAAAACATACATGTGAATGATATATGAAAGGAAATTATGTTGTGCATAGATGCCCATGTTTACATTTTTGAACATAGAAGAACACTATAATTACGCATATGCAGGCTATTCAAAAACATTTTTTATTACAATAATTTTTAAAAAATAGCATTTCATTAATAAGAGTTAAGGTAATATGTATCATTAAAAACAACATTAAATATATTTAATTTACACATCAGGAAAAATATAAGTAATTAATATTGATTTTTTATTATCAGTATCAAAATGTCAAAAAACTCTTAAAATATTATATACATTTTTAATACATCAATAAATTATTTCCAAATAATATTTTTATTTATTGAAATTAGTTCGTTAAATTTTTATAAAAATTTAAAAACTACCTCTTAACATATGAATGATTGTTATAACTTATAAAAAACATCGAATGACAATGAAAGGATCAAGAACATTGTTAAACATTATGTGGAACTTCTCTTGTTGTATTTTCATCAGATTAAGAAACAATAAATTTACTGAAATTATCCAAATAATATTCATCTATATCCTCTACAACTACATTAAACAATGTATAAACAACATGATATGTGTTGTTTTATATAATGAGTATATTATCATCTTTTATTTCATAAAATAATATTTCTGTATTCATGTCTCATTTTGTTTCAAAATTATCTCCATCCTCAATTTTAATCATGTGTAATTATCTTTTCCCCTTTTCCAAAGAAACATCATTTTGATTTTTTAAAATTATAATGATTGATCATTACATAATTTAAAAATAAAGGAGATCAATATTTTATTCATCTTTAATATAATTATATTATAATATTTTTAATGGAAATACTGTTACAAAAATTTATTTAATCATATGTTCTTCATATTCATCGATCACCACTAGTATAGTAGGGGCACAGTTATGTCCTATGGGTATGAAAATCTATAAAAATAAAATCAATAAGATATTTTTTAATAATAATCTTTGATATTAATAATTTTAGTAGAATATGATATTACGACATAATAGAAAATAAGGTTTTAACATATTTGGAATATATTTGGAATGAAATGATAGAAGATTAATGTCAATTACCTCTTCAACATCATCATTGAGTTCCCTACAATAGAATAATTAATATGTTAGTTATATTAGTATATATCTATGTAATAGTAGATCATTTAGAATCTATGTATAGTGGACTCTATATACTGTTTTTCCCTTATTCAAAGGCATTCTCAATTAGTGATGAATTAGTATTTTTTATTTTACAGGATTATGAAGGGAATTAATGTAAATAACAGTCAAATAACAAAAAATTAATATATGTTCCTTTACATATAGTGGTTTGGTCTGTATCACATTATCCATGAATGATATTTGTTGAATAAAATTAGATGACCCATGAAGTTGACTATCTTGATGATTTTCCTCCATTTAAAAAATTGAGATAATCCCAGGAATCTATTTATGTTCATCTTCTTCTACAAAATAATGATTATCTCTTTATTTAAATACCAAAAAATATTAAAATTTATATATTATTTGGTTATGTAGTCCAATATTATCATCCATTTGGATTATATTTTTATCACTTTTCCTTCACAGGTCGGTGTTAAGGTCGGTAAGTTATATTATTTAGAAAGAAATTACTATAATAAAAATATAATTATACCTCTCCAAATAATAATAATAATTATTTTCCATTATGATATTAAATAATACACATTATTTTACCTTATTCGTAATAAAATAACGAATTAAAATAGATATAATTGAAAATTGAAAATAAATAAGAATATATAAATAAATAGAAAAAATTCCAAATTAATCATTCTTCCAAAACATCATGTGATCATTATTTTTTTGTTAATGGAAATATTGTTAGAATGCATACCTTTTAGAGGGTTATTATAGAAATATTTTGAATCCCGTATATATAGAAAAATCATGATCACAACATTTTCACTAATGGAGATATGCATAAAGATTCACCACTCTACAACGTATAATTGATTTTTTTGTTTTATATTTTTAAAATAGAACCAACATGGATGATTGATGGGATATATTGTTTAATGATATAATATTTTAATTTAGTTTATAAATATTGGCCAATAATTAATGTAACATATCTTATGGATAATTTCATTGGTTTCGACAATCATTTATCTTTTTTATTAATCATATAATCAAATATGAATACTAATTACCATTTTAAAATGCAAAATACATGATATTATTATATTTTAGCATACCAATTTTCTCAATGATTCTATATAAAATCAATAAACCATTTTTTCTGCTTACTTTGTTGGAATGAAAACTCTTAGACAATGAAAACTAATTTACAAACCAATATGTAACAAAAAAATTCCTCCCTTTATTTCCCAGACAAAAAATTTTATGATTTGTTGTCTAATTATTTTTTTTAATTATTAAATAAGAGGTTTAATTTATAAGTTTTGATGGAAGATAATTTAAAAATATCCCCTTCCCTCCTCATCATTTATACCTTGTATAATTAGTGATTTTTATTTATGAAACGAAATTCATATATTTAAGTATCCCAAACTAATTTTCCTTAGCCCACCCAAAATGGATTAGTTAGTTATGATAATAATGATGGATATCACTTGTAATTTATCAAGACATTGACACGAAATGAAATGGAAAAAAGTGATGAACATAACATATAATGATGAATAAATATATATAATAAAATAATTAAACAAAATAATTAAATTATTTATATCTAAAAACCCCAATGGGGAAACTACTATTAAATAGTGAGTAAAATTATATTTATTTGTATTTTATCATCTCATTCATCCACCTTCTATATGATAGTGATAAGATGAATTCTCTTCATTATTGTTTAGATTCAATATATATAGCTCTAGGGGACCAGATTATTTTTTTGAGAATCATTTAAATATTCTAATTTTTAATATATTATCCTATGTTTTTTTGATAATAAGGGATATCTACCTAGTATTATAATTCCTCCTAGAGAATGAGTTTTATAATTGAAATTTCCATATTATGAATTTATAGTTTTAGGTTCTTATGGTGGTTGAAAAATTTATTTTGAATTCTTAAATATTATTTTGTATTATGACATAAAATTAATATATTAAGATACATGTCATTATAATTTCACAAAGTCCATATTTTATAATAATTTTCCTTCACTGAGAGGAACTATATTTCATGTATGTTATCCTATATTATCAATATGTTTTTGGTTTATCGCAACCTTATCTCTCAAATAATAAATTAATAGTATGTTCTGTAGGATGAAAATATCTATCATTCCACTTGAATATTAAATATAAATATTAATCATATGACTTTTATATAGAAAAAAATAATATATTAACATTATACCTAAAAAAACTAAGGTATTATTTATTTGAGAAAGATAGTTTACATGTAAATGACTCCTTAAAAAATATATTATTAATTTATCATTGTATTTAAAATATATTATTTATATTCTATTATTGTAAAAATATATTTCACATCAAATAGATAAATTATTTTCCACTATTACCATGTTCATTATCCAATATATCACTTATTTCACTTAAAAATTGTTACATATCTAGACTTTCAATTATTATAATAATAATACCCAAGCATACATACTCTAGAAACATAGAAATCATCATATTTTACAATTCAAATTATGATTTTAAAAAATTACACCATAATTTAAATAAATTGTTAAAAACTAAATTGAAATATTTTTTATAGTTTTAAATATAAATATGAAATCAATAAATTTAATTTTCATTTAATTCAATAATGAAAAAAATAATTAAAACAATTTATTTATTTCATTATAAAATATAATTCAATATTCAAAAATAATTTACGTGATAGTAAATTTATATGTATTTGGTCAATTAGGTTTTTTATTACCATTGGAAAATATCTTTGAATTTTGTAAATGTTTTTCTTATAACTCAATAATAATTAAAATGGTTTAAAAAATCTCAAACTAGGTTTTATGGTAGAAAATTATATTAGGAAAAACAAAAAACAATTGATGTAAAATAATTTTGGATATTAGTAATATTGATTGTTAATGAGTTTTTATTAGAAACCATACATATAGATTGAAAAAAAACACCATGAACACAAGTTATAATTATTTCACTAAATGGATGAATCAAAAAATAAATTAGTTTTCCATGAGAATGATCGTACATGTTGGCCTTCATATAGTGTTTAAAAAAGGATGTAAATTACGAGTTTATCAATGGAAGTTGAGTGTATCCTCTCCAATGAAGGGAATATCATTTTTAATGATATTTTGGCTTGATGAATATTCAATATCTCCCACCAAAATGTTACATATTATTTATATGTCCACATTAATGATAATGAAATTGATGAGGAAGAGGATATTTCTATAATTATTTCATTATATGTTGTGTAGATGGAGTCCTAATATTTTAACTCTTGGGTAATGTCTTCTAAAAAGTCATCAGAACTAAAAATTTCTTCTATAACTAGGGAGTCCATGGAAAGGATGAAAATTATTAATATTATTAAATGGAAAAAAATAATATATTGTTGAAAATGTTCATTTAGATGGAATTCTAGTATATTATAATATTTATGTGTCTACATAATTTATTGAAATAAAACATTCCTAGAATGAAATGACTCAAATTTAATATATTTTATAATTTTTGTGATAATGAATGGTGTACTAAAATACCCATGTATTATATAATATTATGGTGGTGATCCTAATAGTTATGTTCTAGATAATGTGGTTTAAATAAGAGAAGAACCTCAGATTGTGTTTAGGAGGCTAACCAAATTTTGGAACCGATTATAGAGAATAAGTAATAACATTCACTTCTTACATATTAAAATTGTTTAGATCTAAAGAGTCTAGAATAAAAAAAAATTATATGTTGCATAAATAAATATATGTTAGTACTGAAGTGGAGATGGACTCATTTGAAGAGTATTAAAAATGGGAGATATTGAAATATTCTTATATGAAAAGATCATTTTATAAAATATGGGTCAATGTATAGAAAGAACTACTGTAAGTTATTAAATAGTAAAAAAATTTGTGTTTGATACACATTTATTAAAAATATTTATTCTTTTGAGTAAAATAATATATTTGGTTTTTGATAATTTAACAATTTTTATGGTGCTCGATATAGTAGTTATACCGAGTATAGATCCTGGAATAATATTTTTTAATATGACCATCATTATTTTTTAATTGTTATGGGAAATATAAATTGATTGTTTTAACCAAGTTATTTTAAATGAAAACTATATTCTATAGCTAATATAAAATGCATCACCAAATAAAAATGTACTATTAAATTTTATTATTTAAATATGACACTAATAACAATGTTGTCTAATTGGAGAACTGGTTTATGAATAATTACATTACAAAATATAATTTATGTACACAAGAAAAAATTAATGATTAATTATTATGAGATAATCACACAACATTTAGTTATGAATTTGTATATTATATGTACATTTTGATCCAAAATTGGATGGCATTCCTTTGGTGACAGATTAATATAATAAATTTCATGACATAATAGACATTATATTTGAAAAAAATTGAAATAATATCAATAATAAGTATATCAAAATTATCATTCTATAAATTTTTGGGATTTTTTTGAAAATATTTAACATTCAATGAATAGTAAATGAATAATATTTTTATTCAAAAACTAATTTTTTATTTCAACAATTTTATAAGAATCATTTTGAATAGAAATGATTTTAATGATTTTTTAATTATATTAATAATATTAATATTATGTGATTGGAATCAATTTTAATGTTGAATTGGTTTTGAATGATTTTTTATACATAAATAGGCATTTTTATGAGAATTTTTTTATCAATTCATTCTAAATTTTTTATATATATAAATATTTTATAAAATTTCTATAAATAAAATCATTAAAAATGGATTCCATATCTATAATTAAGAGTTAAAATTTTTGATAAAATGACTCTTTTATTTTCATTCATTAGGAATAAAAACCTTTTTAATTTTTTCATCACAACGATAAGGATAAGATAGGAAAAATCAGTTTGAATCATAATGATGTGTATTTAAAACATATATTAAACACTCTTAATTCGTATTTAAAATTTTTTTAGGACATTTCAATCTAGTAATCTAATATATATACACATGGTTAAAAATATTTTTATAACGTATGTAATATTAACATGTAGATAAAATAAATACAAAACAAAACAGTATTGAAATCAATATCTATAATGATTTAAGGTATGTGTGAAAGTGTTTATTTTATATTATAAATGATTATACGAAAGATAAAATAGTTTTATTTATCATGGTATTTTTTATTACTTTAATAATTACACAAAATTCATGCATAAAATGAACATAGTATGTAGTAAATTAGCAGATGAATAATGTAAATGAATACAAAAATTTACATGTAGCCAAATTTTGATGATTTATTGAGTTAAAAAACAAATATAAATATTATAAAATTTTTTCTTTTGAAAATATTTTATGAAAATTATATTAATTTCATTTTTATCATAAATAATAAATTAAATGAATAGTGTCAAAGATATAATAATGATATTTTATTTTAAATAAAATTTTATTAAATTATTTAGAAATACTAAAAATTCTTTTAGAAGAAGATTATAATTATAAATGGTATAAAATGTAATCCATTAGCACAATAAGAGAAATTTGTTATACTATATGTACACCATTAATCTATTAAGAGTGACAAATTTATTACCATGGATATGTTTAAATTTGGTTGTGTAAGCAGTTTAAACAAAATATATGTTCTGAAAAACCACACAAACCTATAAAAAATTAAAAACATTACGTATTTCATCATCACCATACCATACATTTTTTTCTCTATATATTTATAATATTTTTTCCAAAGATTTATTTACTATGTATTTAATATTTATTAAATTATAGGATTTCCCACTCCTCTATTAAATAATGACACCCAATTTTCTCAATTTTTCAAATCATGTTGAGCCATATAGATTGACCAAAAAAATACCTATTTACCTTATACACGTCGATATCTACAAATTAGTGGTTTTTATCTTTTAAAATATCACCCTATTGTATATTTAAACGAACTGTATTGTAATTATAACAAAGATGATGACAGCTTATTCACTAAATGTTTCAATATTGAATCATCATATGTAGCCTCTAAACATATTGTAACCATCATATAATTTTTTTCTGTATAATAAATATACTTACATGAAATTTGGATTATGTTAAAACCATTTTACACTTCTTTAATATCCTTTCAAAATTGAAAATAGTTCTCATGCATTTATATGTTAATTCAGGTCAATATATCAATTTAATTCTTCATTCATGACTATATTACATGGTTTGAAATAATGATATAATTAATAAATAAATATGTTATTTATGAAATAATTATTCTCTTTAAATTATAAAATCATATCCACATTATTAGAATCCATCTGATGGTAAATTTTATCATAATTCATGCATACATAATTACATCCCCCTATGTGAAGAGATGTGATTCGTTTTTCTACCTTGATTCATGTGGATGGTAATACAGACATCATTAATGAATACATATTTTATATATTTTATATAAATTTATTTAGAAGGTTGAATAAATTTTTACCTTTTGTTCATTCCATCCATTGAAATGTAAAAACAACATTCTTGACTCTATAAGGGATATAATCTCCTTTTATGATCTGATTTATTTTAATATATATAACAATTATGGATGATTATAGTTTTGTAAAAAAATTGAATAAATAAAATGTATATATATAATTTAATTATTATAAAGGATGTATCCAATATCAATGTGTAAGAAAATAAATATCAAACCAAAAAATACAAGAAAAATATAGTAGTTTTCCCCCTGAACAGTGTGGTTTATAATTAAATGCCAATAAATTGGTAATAAGTGGTTAAAAATAAATTATATATTGTAATATATATATATATATATATATATATTATTGCTCTATAATTTTATTATTAGAAATAAATATTTAATATATATATGTTTTCTTCCTAGATAATGGAATTCATAAATAAGGTATGGCTTTTCTCATAAATTTTTTTCTGGGACATATGCCACATTTACCAGTTCTTTCCTTTATGTGGTGTATATATGACCCATTTAAAATTTTCTCTAATGATTAAATTTATATTCTTTAATTTAATTGTTTCAGTTTAATTTAATTATTTTATTGTGGGTTTGATTCAAATGATACCAAAATAGTAAGTGATTTTTCATTAGAAATTTTTTTTATTTTTTTATATAATTTTCATTTATGAAACATTTTTCATATTAAAATATATAAAATAATCAATTTAATTCTAAAATTTATATTTATGTGAATTTAAATTATTTTCATTCATTTTTTCATTATGTAAAGATGACACAAAAGAAATATTTTAAAGGATGGCACGGTTTTTTTCCTCTCATTCTAGAATTTTTTCATGTATAACCATATTTTCCTAAATCTATAGTATATAATGAATTAAATATACTATATTTTTTTATTAAATTCATTTCATCCCATTTACATTTTTTATAATTTTTTTAAAAATAATATTTTTTTATTTTCTAAAAAAAGTTTGTGTTAAATTTTACACAAACAATTAAAAGACTTATTGATTTTAAATATATTAAATGAATAGGATTTAGTACCATTAATTCCACCGAAATTATTCCATATAAATTTCAATATTTTATTGATATATTTCATTGAGAATACACTCTTTAAATTCAATATTTTTTTCAAAAAAAAGTAATTTCGTAGTGAAAATTGTATTTCCTTCCAGAATGATTTAACTATTCTTTTTATGGACTTTATATATATTAAAAAAATGAGACATATTTTAATTTATTATTTATTTTGGATTTATTCTATTTATACCATTTTCAATATTACATTGTATTAATTATTATTATGCTTATTGAATGGGTTGAATATTTACATTCATTCAAATGTTTTTTAATAGGAATGTTTTTAATGAATATGATTCATCCCATTAATATTACAAATTATTTGGAATTATTATGTGACCAAATGGTCCCATTATAGTCTGTTGATACATTTTTATGTCATAGAAAAAAATATAATGTTTGAATTATGTTATTAACATACTCTCTTAAAAAAGATGTCTTGTCGTGAGTCCTCAACTATATGTTTATGAAGTCTGACATTTTTTTCCATAATTATAAAATTTCTAATTGATGATCACAATATTTTTTAAATATTATGATAACCATGGATATGAATTAAACACATGTGATAAATTTTATGGAATTTTTTCAGCATAATTTATTCTTTCCATATTATTCTTCATGTGAAAGATATAAATTTTAGTTCATATCTTTTTATTTATTTACCTTCTCATTAAGACCATTACTTATTTACTCATTATTTCATCCATTATATTTAAACCTTACTAAGAAGCTATGATCTTGTTTATTTTTTTCATCCAATGAATTTGAAGTATGATTCTTATATCTAGTTTGAAGATCCAGAATATCTATATTCAATATGTTTTGTGTTTTATTTTAAATATAATACTAGATTCATGAATGTATATTTTTTTCCTAGACAAAAAAACTATTTTTTCAATCAGGATGTTATGGATTTTATCCCATGTCAATGAAATAATGTAACCATTTCCCTTGGTATTCATGAACTACAATCATTACATTTGTTATTCATGGAAGTGTAATATAAATAATTGTATTTGTATTTTGGATAAAATAATATATGTAAGATATCCATGACTTAATTCGAGTATGTGACTATGTATAGGAAAAAAATAAAATGTTTTTAATGAAAATATTATTTTGTATTCATAAAAATATTTCCCATTCGTGGTACTATAAGTGTGCGTGCTTTGGGAATCGATGGATCAATGTGTAATTGCTTTAGAAAAAGATGGTCAAATATATATCATTTGTCATTCTGGTTCTTGGTGTATGTTCAAATATTGTGAATAGTGTTTGAAGTACATGAGGGGTTTTAATAGGTTAATTAACATTTTATTTTTGAACCATTATGAGGTACTTGAATAGATTATTACCCTGAATGAACTATGTAAATAATAGGGTATATTTAATTGAAAATAAAATTTTAGGGTTTAGGCATATAATAAATATTATTCATTATTATATAGTTTACCACATTGATTAGGGATCCTCATTATATGATTTATTGATTTAGTTAATGGATTGATCTTGGAAATATCATGTTAACATAGAATGTGAAGGGAAATTTAGTGATTTTTAACAACAAAATTGGGTGATGAATGGTGTGAAATATATTTTTTTTATTCTAAATAATATATCCAAATACATGAATAACAACCTATAAGAGATACAACTATAAATATCACAAAATAATATTAGAATAGATTTTTTGGAGTTAATCATTAGTTTGGAGCACTGAGGTATGATTTCTAAATTTCCTTGATATAAGAAACATGGAATTATACATCCTAGTGAATGGATCAACAGAATGTGATTTTTTTTATTTTTTGATATGAAAGGAATAAATTGTTGAATAGTCAAGGAAATATAAATATTCTGATTGTGGGCTATGATGTATATCACAAATTCCATTTTATAGTTTAATGTATTACAAGATGGAAATATTGAAATTATAAAAAACAATGACCTAGTACAATGGATAAATTTTAGACCGAGGAATGACATGTTTTATTCTAATCATTGATGTCTATGTATGGAAGATTAAGCAAATCTGATTCAATAAAAATGTTATAAAACTATTATTTAAATAATATTTTTGAGATAATAATATATAAACATATAAGGATTGTTTTATAGTGTTTTTTTATTTAAATTTTAAAAAATAATATTTATTGGTACTTCTAACAACTCAAGTAATCATAGGATAATTTTTTTTAGTTTTATTAGTTATTTAAATAGTTAACCTTAAAATATATAATTTTTTATATGGTTATTTATTTTAAAGAGTTAACTTTTTCAATTATATAATATATGATTGAAAAATAATAATTTCATTTTTGAGTTAATATTTGTGAAATAATCTTACTATTATTTTTTTTTAATTTTATTGAAGAGTTTACTTTTTGGTGATTAATAAAAAATAGGATTTTTTAAATGCAATTTTTCTTATCATTTTAATTTCATAGTTCAGATATATTATTTTTAAAATTTATTAAATACTTAGAAAATGATATTTTATTGGGAATATTGTACATAAATAAAATAGAACATTAAAATTAAATTAAATCCATGATATGTATAGAAATTTTTTTCTGTTTTGACAAAATTCCTACACAACATTGATATTTTCAAATTTCGTTCTTTTTTAAAATTATTGAGAACTATTTTTTTTTAAAAAATATTTTATTAATTATTGTTAATCATTGATTTTATAAGTGATAATTTCTAATTTTAAACTTATATAACATTAATCTTACCACAATTAATTTTCACTTATGCTTTATAGAAAGAAAAGTCTAAATATAAAATTAACTATGTTATCTTGACATGTATATATGTAAATATAAATATTGATTGAATCAATAAATTTATTTTCACATAAATTTAGATTATTTTATCAAATTAAATTATTATTAGTTTTTATATATGAAATAATTAACATTAATTCATTTGTAATTATGGTGTAGTGCTTATACAAGCATTAAACAATAATTAACAATTTTTATTAAATAAATAATAATTATTAAACAATCTAGATTTTGTGTAAAACATTTTATATGGTAAATTGTTTACCATCATCTCAGGTTTAATAAAAGTTGGTAAATTTTTGACCCACATAGATCCCATTATTACTTTAATATTATTTTTATTAAAATGTATGACAACTTGTTCAAACTACAATATTTAGTATGTATAATATTTTTATATGAGGTATTGATGATGTTTTCTTTTCAAAAATCAATTATAATAATTTATATATATATATATTACATTATTGTTTGATATATTTTTATGTAATAAATAATTACCTTAATGGATCAAACAATTATGATGCACCAGATATTAAATTAATGAATAAATCATATTAATAATTTTATAAATTGATAAAAAAATATAATTTAATAGTTTTAATTAAATTGAAGATTTAAATTTGCTATTATTTTATTTATAATATATATTACATATTTAATTATAATTAGATACTTGTGGTGGTGTTTAATGTCAGGATTGTGTATTGTTTTTTAATTTTTACGAAATTATTTTTCCATGAATAAAATATTTTCCTAATTTATAAAAATCATATAAAAATATTGTTCAACACAAAAAATGAAAATATTAAGTAAAAATGGGATATGATATGTTTTATAGGTCATTTAGAAGTGGTAAAAACTCTAATATATTTAATATATTTTAGGAAGTTTTTTAATTCATATGTTATCCATCAACTCATTTATAAATTGAGGAAACCTCATTAACAAATTTTCATCATCATGAGACTCCATTGTAGAATAGAATCTATGAATTTTCATCCTCATATTCCCTTTACACATTCTAGAACATACTTTATCACAAAAAGACCAATTCTAAGATTGTTAAAGAGGTTCTCTAGGAGAAATGTTCTGGTGGTAAGATTCTTTCTTCTTATCTTTCTAATTCATTCCTACTTCTACCTTATTCCAATCACTAATAAAAAAATTCATGAAATATATCATATGATATATAGACAATAATGTTGTTCTATTTTTTATACGCATCAAAAAATCCCTCATCTTCTAATTTTAATCTTAAATAGAAAAATTGTTCTCTATTGCGCATCAATTCACAGCCATAATGGATGATGATTTTGCACTTCCCTTTTACCATAATCATGGAATGTTTAGTTTAAATTTTAATTTATTATAATTACCAAAATATATATTTTTTGATAATTTCATAGTATTATTTATTTGGACAAGGGTGTCAATAATAAACAAACCATAGAAACCATGAAAAGAACAAAACTAAAACAATGAAAATAAAATAATATTGTTAATAAATTTGTTGAAATTATATTAGAAGATCATGTAAAGGATTATAAACAATATTATAATTCATTAATATATTAATTACACCCTTTGATCATCTATACATGATTACTTAATAACGTTGAAGTAATTTACTAAATATTGGTTATAATTGTTCTAAATATTTATTCTTATAAAGAATTATATTTAAAGTAGATGTTTTCAAAATGGTTTAAGTTAATGTGTTTATATTGGTATAAATTTCTTAATTTCTCTCATGGTATTATAAAATGGATCTATTTTATGTGTTATTTAGGGGATTTCCCATTAAAATACATTTAAATGTATCTTTTTTAAAATTCTAAATGATTGTTATTTTATTTATATGAAACATGGGCGGTTTATTAGATTTCATGGAAATTTTTAACTATAATTTTTCCTTCATATACATTCATAGGTATTTCTTTAAAATTTGATTTCATTATTTTGTGCATGGTTTCAATATTTTCGAAATTATTTTCAAAAAAATGTGTTTTTTATGATATCTGAATGTGTTTAGCATATGGGTTTAAATAAGTAATCATTAGTTTCATTCATGATATTTTCATTATACATAGTTTATTTATGTTTTATCCCATTATATCTGATTTTATAATGGGTTTAACAACAATATACCTCATGTTATAATGGGTTGTTCCCTATTATATTTCTAGATATGATTGGGTTTTTTTCGCATTATTGTTCATGATATGATGGGTGAGCCCCATTATATCTTTTAAATTCATTGGTATCTCTGAAGATAGAAGTTTATTGAATGGTTATTCTATGTTTAAGTGTGAATTTATGTGTGTTATGGAAAAAAAATTCCATCATAACTACATGATGTTTCCACTCATGCTTTAGAGTTTTCATGAAAAGGTGGTTTAATGGGATTTCATATTCTTAATAGACTAATGGTTTTATATTTTTATTTTCCTTAATTAAATTTCTATTCTCATACCTTGTTTCTAAATGGTTTTTATATTTTATAATGTAATGTATGATAAATAAATAAGTCAGGTTATTTGTTATGATGATTTTTTAAAGAAACCATTTTTAATTTCCAAATATTTTATATTATGATTTTTTTTATAATGTTTTAGTTGTATCCTCATATTATGAATTTATATTATTAATTATGTATTATGTCCTAATTATCTAAATCCCTATTCTTGAAACAATTTTCAATGATATAGAAAGTACAATTTAGGCTAAAAGTCATGATTATGTAATGTTTTAAGCATGAGTCCTTGTAGTCGGTATTATATGATGGTTTGGATAAACATAGGGGTAAGGATGTTTTTAATAAAATAACAATTTTTTTAATTTTTGGTTAATTTAAAATTCTATATCATTTGATGATTAATAGGTTTCTTTAAATGTGACATGTCTTTTCAAAATAGTTCTCCACAGAATAAATAGGGAATCTAATATAGGAAGTCACCAAGAGGTTGATAACATTCAATTCTGCATCATGGAATGGTTGTAATTAGAACACATTAGGTTTCAGAAATACTATATTATGAATACAATGTGACTAATGGTAGTGGTGGTTAAGCTAGGGAGGATCCTGCTCTAACATGGAGGTACATTTTTTGGATTATTTTATGAAGAAACATTAATCATATTTCACTAAGACATTAGATCCAGTGGTAGTGAAAGGGTTCATCAATGATCTATATAAGATAGTTGACATCATGGGATGATCAGAACACCAAAATAAATAACTATAAATTTATCATCTCAAATGAGAAGATGATCAATGGAGGTCTACTATTAGCAATATAATAGAAAAGGATATCTTGGTAGTCTAGAATAAGATGAAATAAGAGTCCTTTTCTAGAAAAATATTTTACTAAAACTGTTCAACTTAGAATAGAGATAAAATTATTGAAATCAAGTAGAAGTATGATGAATATATGGTTACATATGATTCCAATTTTATGATACTATCTAGGTATGTTCCATATTTTACATGGGACATTGATTTTAGAATTAATATATTTTACTATGGGTTGATACCATTTTTACAAAGTTCTTAGGATTTACAAGTGTTCAAAAGATATGAGAGACATGTTTATTGTATTGAAGGCGATGATATGGAGTTTTATTACATTTATGAGCCTCATGATGATAATAATATGAATTGGTTAGGTTTTCATGATTTTTGGATGATTCATCCATGAAATAAAGTGGTAATAAAATAAATTTCCATTCATTTCAAATGTATATTTAAAAGGATCATTGATAATGCCAGAGGAATTATTGGATGTGGTACCAATGGGGAATGTTTGGACACATGTCTCTTGGTTTCAAAGAATAATTATAAATAAAATGATGAGAGGATGATGGAATGATTCTATAACTATATGGAATTAGGTCATTTTTCAAATTCCTGTCCGAAGATAGTCCCTCAAAAATGAAAACAACATGATTATAAGTATAATTGTGTTGAAAAATCGATTGTATCCCCTTCAATATTTTTTTTAAAAATAATTCAATGTGGTATTATTTAGATTGTATGTTTATAGAGATTTTGAAAAGTGGTTTTTTGATTCAGGGTCTACACATTCTTTTATTTAAGAAAAAAATTCTCTCAAATTAAAAATTCCTACTTATAAAATGAAGCCAAAAGTGATGTCAAAAACCCCTAGAGGAAATTTTGGGGAAAAATATCACATTTGAATCTTCCTATCATTATCAATTGAAAGGATTTACTCATAAAACTACGTATATTTCATTTAGAATTTATTTATTTTCATCTATGTATGGTTTGGATTTCATTATATAATGCTAAGATAGAATATAGAGAAAAATAAGTTGATTATCCGAAAGAGTTTCAGTTTTGGTAAAAGAATTAACCCATATTGTTGATAAAATATCAAGATTCTATGGAACTGATAAAAGATGGAAATTAAATGTATCTTGTGTACAATGTCGAAAAAATTGAACCATTCATATTATTTATGTTCCAGTGGTAAATGAATATCTTGATGTATTTCTTGAGGATGTTCTTAGTGTTATGCCTTACAGAGTTTTTTACTTACTATTGACTTTGTTCCTGATGCCATTTCTATGTCTAAACCCATTTATCAAATGGTTTTAATTGAAAATATTGTATTGAGAAATTGTTTCTTGAATTATTATATAAAGGATTCATCCAAACCATATAATCACCATGGGGTTCCTGAATCTTGTTCATTAAAGAGTAACATGGTTGAATGATAATTTACATTAAATATAGATACATAAAAACATAAAAATTAAGAACAAGTACAAATTACCTCAAATCTATGATTTATCTGATCAAATCTAGTGTGCACAATATTTTTCAAATATTGAACCAAGGTCAAGGTACCATTAGTTGAATGTAATTGATAAAGACATTACAAAGACTAGATTTCTTACTACATTTTCACAATACGAATTTGATACTATTTTGTTTGGAATAACTAATATACCTAATTTATTCATGGATATTAGGAATAAAATATTTTTCAAGATATTTTATATGTTTGTGCTTGTTTTTATTGAAGAAATTACTATATATTATAAAATTAAAGGGGTTCATGAAAAACATATTAGGGTTTTTATTTAAAAACATAAAATAAAATAAAATTTGTGGAAAATTCAATAGGTGTGAATTTTAGTTTCAAAAATTTTCTTCCCTTTTTCAAATTATTTCTAAATATTCCATAACTATTGATCCTACTATATAATGTCATTGAATAATGTATAAGACCCAAAAATATAACCATGATTCATAATTTCCTTGGATTGTCATGATATTACTCGAGTATTGTGGAAACAATTGCACACATATTTATCCCACTAACTAAGTCAACAGGAAGTGGGATTGTGATCATATTTAAAACAAATGTGATGTTATTTTTTGCAAAATTGAAATGAATATTATTGAATACTCCAGTTCTATACCTACCTTTTAGAAGTGGTGAATTTTTCATCTATAGTGATGCCTCGTTGAGTGTACATGGAAGAGTCCTAATTTAGAATGATAATGTAATTCAGTATTCTTCACATTTGTTAAAACCTCATGAGTTAAATTACCCTAAAAATTCATTGGAAGAATTGTTTCTGATTTTTCATTATATGTTAGAAGGAATATTTCGTACTGAGTAAAATGCGGAATATATACTGACCATAAAAGGTTGAAGTACATATTTACTCAGAAAGAATTGAAAATTATAAAAAGCAGATGAATGGAATGAATCATGTATAATTATTGAATGATTCAAAATATCCTAAAAACTATAACATTGGGGATGATGCATCGATTCATAAAACTAATTATACATTAATTGCGACACGTTTAGAACATGACCATTAGTTTAATGGTTTGATGAAATTTTCATTGGAAGTTATTAGTGTATGAATTAAACATTTTTGTTTCATGTATCAGGGTGGTCATCTCTATGTAAATGAATAAGGCCTAACAAAAAGGAATACCATGAATTATAGAAAAATGAATAATTGGTTAAAAAGGGTGTGTTTCATATGTTTATCATTTATGAAGACTATGTTTTGATATTTCAAAAGAGATTATGGGTTCAATTTGATTATCAAATTAACAATGAGTTGTTATGTGAAGCTTATAGTTCTTGATTTTATTTTCATCCTGGGTACACAGTGATGTACATAAAACATCAATAGTAATACTGGTGGAATGAAATGTAATGATATATTACATACATAACTATGAAATGGTTGAAAAATAAATAGGTTAATGTAGAAAAAGAGTTTCCAAAGGTGATTCTTCATCCATTTACAATTCTAGAGTGTAAATGGGAAAATATCTCCATTGATATCATGGTGGGACTACCAAATACATCTTGAGGTAATTATCAAATAGAGGTTATTGAATATCGTTTGACTAAATTCAGTTATTTCATACCTATTTGAGATACTATTTCTCTTAAAAATATTTCTTGACTATACCTCATAGAAATTTTAATCTTTCATGGTGTTACTCTCCCCATTACATATGGTCATGATCCCATATTCACCTATATCTTTTGGGATGGACTTCAGATGTAATTGGGAAATTAAATAAATTTTTGTACATTTATGAATTCATAATTTGTTGGGTGGTCCGATTGAACAATTTAGTTATTGGAGAACATTATTTGACATTTTCAATGGACTACTATGGATGTTGGACAAAAATATTTTTTTTATGGGTTTTATTATAATAATAGTATTAATTCAAGTATAATGATGTAAAATTTTGATGATTTGAATGGAAATCACTATTTAACTCCAAATCATTAGGATGTATTTAGGGAAAGTAAGATGATGTGATGAAAACTGGTTGAGGAAGTGGTGGAGAATGTACAGTTGATTCAGTAACACATAACGAAAAATATGAGAAAGAAGAAAATTAATACAGATAATAGGAGGAATGATCATTCATTAGAGGTAGGTCATCTTGTATTTCTCAAATTTTTACCATAGAAAAGTGTTACACGTTTTGAAAATAAATAAATGTTGAGTCCACGGTTCCTTAGATATTTTGATGTTCATGAAAATGTTAGACCAGTATCCTACCACGTAGCTTTGGCTCAAAGTTAATCCCAAGTACATAATGTTTTTCATGTTTCAATGTTTACAAAACATGTTCCAAATCCATCACTTGTTTTGAGCCCATAATTAGTTTAATTGAAAGAAACACATTCATATAAATAGAAATGGGTTCATATTATTGATCATAGAGGGAATTATTTTCAGAAAAAGGTAATTTACCTATTTTAGGGTCTGTTAACCCACCACAAGGTAGGAGAAGGAACATTAGAATCTGTAAATTAAATGTGTGAATATATACACACTTGTTTAAAAAGAAAATAATAATTTGAAGAGTGACATTTCAAAAAGGGTGGGAGAATGTAACAACCTAGGTACTTATAGAATTGTTTGTTTATAAATAGTATTGTGTTAAATATTAATTCTTAAAATAAATATATTATTATATAGTTATTTATTTTAACGCATTAATTTTTAAAAATCTATAAAAATTCATTTTAAAAAAGTAACATTTTTGTATATAGAATGATGAATTTATCTTCATATGAATTTTTATGAATTTTTATGAAAAGATTATTGTATCATTAATTGGAAAAAACTATTTTTTTAAATATAGTAATTTTTGTGACCTAAAGAAGAAATAATTGTTAAATAATAAATTTTAAAAATATTTAATAATTAAATAATGATATTATAAAAGGACTTTTGAAGAAAAAAATTAATTAAAACATGAATTTTTTTTTCTATTCATGATAAGTAAAAAAACGTTTATTAGTGCAGATGTAGTACCCACACAACATTGAAAATATCAAATTTGGTTCATTTTAAACATTAATTGAGTGATAAAATTATTTCCAAGACTCATATATTAATTATTTTATATTATTCATGTTTTTGGCTTTTAAATACTAGTTTTATATGTTTATAACATTAGTCATACATAAAATATCAGTCAGTTATTGTATGGGCCATGAAAAGAAAAAATAACCAATTTATGATTTTAACTTGTCATGTATAAAAGGTAATATAAATAATTAACGTATCACGAATTCTATTTTGAAAAAAAATTATTATTTTTAATTAAATTTATTATTAATTTTTATATAGGAAATAATTAATATTAGTTCTTGTGCAATGTTGATGTAGTTATTGTATAAGCGTAGAAAAAATAAATTATTTTTTCCCTTAAAAATATATGAATTATTAGATGAACTATATTTTGAATAAAACATCTTTTATAAAAATATTTCTTCCATTATATATTAATTGATTTTGGATTTTGGAAAATTTGGACCCACAAAATTCACATTAGTCCATTTATATTATTTTATTAAAAATAAAGGCAACTTGTTCACAATATAATGTTCAAAATGTACAATATTTAAATATTATGTTTTTCATATGTTTTATTGAAGCAATTTCCATAGTAATACAATAAAATCGGTCATTTCATTGAATTTAATTATTAATTTTTTGTAGTAAAAATTTACTTTAATTTATTGAACAATTGTAAAATAGTAAATATTTTATTAATGAATAAATAAAATTAATGCTTTCAGAAATAGTAAAATAAATATTATTTGAAAATTTGATAAATCATCATGATTTATATAAGTAAATATAATATTAATAATTTATTATAAAATATTTATTATGAATTTGAAAAATAATTTATGTTTTTTAAATCATGATTGGGAATTGTTTTAAATTTTAGAAAACATTTTCAATGAAATAATAAATTTTAATTAATTAAATAAATATATAAAAATTAATGTACTATAGGAAAAAGGTAATATAAATTATAAATTGGGATATCCTATGATTATGGGGACATTTGGATGTCTTGGACCATATAATAAATTTATCATATGTCAATAATTTTAGTAACCTCTATGTTACACATCAACACAATTATAAAAGGGAGGATCTCTACTTCACAAATTTTCATCACCTGAAGACTTTTTTCATATATAAAATATGAAAAAATCACTCCTCCCCTTTCGTTTCATCATTATTGATCATATGGTCTCATAATAATCCCACTTCCAAGAGACATAATATGAATCTCAAGGAGTAATTTTCAAGAGGAAATATTTCTCCTTCTTCTCTTTCAAATTACTTACCACTTCTTTCTTATCCCAAAATAATATAATATAATGAATGAAAACTGAAGTATCATATATATAATGTAATTTTGTAGTGTTTAAGGTATATTCGTAACAAAATCTCTCTTATTATCCTTTTAAAATTAAATAATGAATCCATCGTCTATGGTTCGTCACTCCACTACCTTCATCGAAAATGATTTTTTGTTTCCCAGTTACCACAATCATGGAAATATTAAATTCACATAAAATTGATTAATATAACATAAATATATAAATGATTTCAATTTTGGATTTTATATTTATTTTTACAAGGATATCAATAATAAAAATTCTTTGGAAACCATGAAAAGAATATGCTTGAAACATTGGAAAACAAATAATGTTATTAAATAGGTCTAAAATGTTATAAAAATATTCTGTAATTTATTATAAACATTATTATACTTTTATAATAAATTATTAAAACAACTAAAACAATTATACATTATTTTGGAACAATTTTGGAGGATTTTTTTCTGTGTTAATGAACTCTTTAACAAAAACAAATACTTAAATTTTTAATGACTTATTTTTCTATATCATTATATTTCATTTCCTAGATTAAAAAATTGTTTTAAAAAATTCATTTATATGGGTATTAATGATTTAATTTCTCTAATTTTATTTTAAAAGGTTTCTTTTTCTTGTTTTATGTAACAAATTTTCCTTTTAAAATCCTTTTAAAAATCTATTTTTTGAAATTCAAAATGATTGTTTTTTTATATATATAATGCATTAGTGGATTCTAGGACTTCAAGACATTTCATGACTATAATGATTCCCTTATATGTTTTCCAAGTTAATTATGAGGAATATTATTTAATTATTATGAGCATGGTTTTTATATTCTGAAAAAGATTTTAGAAAAATTGGTATTATGATATATGAAAGTGGTTTTCTTATGGTTTTAAATGAGTTATCAGTGGTTTTATTCATGACATGTAACATGGAAAATGTATTTTTTGAGTCTTATATAGCTCAATATATAACAAATTTATCCCCATTATATCTCATGATATGACCAGTTGAGCCCCATTATAGATCAATATATGATGGGTTTTTCCTATTATATCTCAATAAACGAAGGGAGATCCCCATCATAGATCTTTAATTCACGATGTACACAATAAATTAATGTTAAATAAATGGTTAATGTAGGTGTATGGGTAAATTTAAAATTTATTTCTAATTTATGTCTATAGAAAACTAGATGGTATTTTTATGCATTCTTATAAGTTTTAATAAACGGGATTGTAATGGGATTTCATGTTTTCACTTGACTAATAATTTTTCTTTCATTATTTCAATTATATTTATTATTGTCCTCATCCCATATCTTTAAATGTTTTTTATGATATAATGATTTAAAATATAAATAAGGATTCCACGATAACTATTTGGAATATATTCCAATGATATCATGTTTGATTTAATAATATTTAATATTGTGATAAAATTGATTTTGTTTCAGTAGTATCCTCATTGAATGAATCTGGATTGTTATGTTATTATTATTTGCTAATTATACAAATATATAGTCCTGAAACGATCCCAAATTATAATGTATTTATTTTCTTCACTAAAACATAATATTGTGATATTTTTTAAGGACAGTTCCTTATAGTACTGATAGAAAAATCATGATTCAGTGATAGGTGATAATGTTTATGTTTGATAAATTTATAGTAAATAATGATTAATTAAATGGGATAATATTATTTACCTAGATAAATTTTGAAGTATTTTATAAAAATGAGATTTAGTTCATCATTGATAAATTTTATTACATTTATATATTTATAGAAATAATAATATATTTTATTTGACGAATAACTTTTATTTTCAGTTTTTGGGGAATATGTGATTTCTTGTGGGGATAAGTTTAGTTTTATGGATTCCATCATGGGATATAATATTGACTTTTTCAATTGATAAAAGGAATAGATACCCAGTAATGTTATTAACTGTTGGGATTTTGATCTGATATGAAATTTTTTATATGTTTTATGTATAATACTCTACTACGTATTAAATATTTTTTTATAGTATAATATGTGTGCTTATGTTAATTATAGTATATTAGTTATTGGTAAATACTAAATCATGATGGTTAAAAAGTGATTCACTATTAAGGCAATGATTTCACAGATATTATTCATAATGATAGTGATTAAAATTCAATATAGAATCTAAATTTGATGCATGAAATTTTTATATTATATAGTTATATATCATGGTGATAGATGTTAATTTCAGTTATTATTAACGGGTTTGAGGTGAATGTATTGTTTATAATTTAGAAGTTCATTAATATAAGAAAATTGGGAAGAAATAATATATATTTTTGGGGATGTTTTGTGAATGGTTAATGATAACCATTTATTTTAAAATAATCATTAACATAGATTTTATTGAGGTAATTGGTATGATGGGACATTTAATTACAAAAAATTTATTTTTCACATTATGTGTTTGTTTGGGAAATCATGAATTAAATTTATTATTTATACATATGAAATATTTTAAGCATTGATAGTATCTCACGTTTTGGTAAACATTTTTCATTTAATTAAAATATTAAAACATATGGGATAAATTGTACCCCTTTTAGATTGCGTTTTCAATTATAAGACTATTATAGTTCTTCAAGCATGAATAATTCCCCTTGAATACTAAAATATTAGGGAATGGAAAATATTGTAGTGGAAAATTATTAAAATATGAAATTCTCCTTGTTGTGTTAATATATTTCCTTATTTTATTAATATATATAGTATATAAAAAACTCTAATCTAGGGAAATGATATTAGAAATAGATAGTAATCAAATTACAATTAATTCCATTGAATCATTGGTTCATTCATATATAAAATATTTATTGTTTTATCAGTTTAAATTATTATAAACATGTTATCTCTCACTTTAAATTACTCTATACGAGTTAGTTTTATCTTAAATGTTTATATTTTCAATTCCCACTAATTATATCCTATATGGAATCCATTTTCAATATTATTAAATGTGACTTTATTATTTCCATTTTATACTTTTTTTTAGTATGTTTTATTGTCTGTTTTTTCAATTTGTGATTTCGAATACAATATTGTCAAGGATAAACCCATTTCTGAATGATGTAATGCTAAAATAGGTAGGGTTAAATTTATTAATGTGCGTTTAGTAGAGAATGTGATTCGATGGTATATTTTTTTGATATCATATATGATACCCCACAATGATATTTAACAAATGATAAAATATTATTATATAAATATGACCATTATACTATTTCCATTTAATTAATGTGAATGTAAAATATTAAAAATATTTTTAAATATTTATAAACACCTAAGTAAATATTAAGTTATTAATTATTCTAAAATTAGAACTCATTTTTAGTAAATATGTTTTATTAATCAAAATGTTTGTTCATCAAAATGAATGTAATTTATTTTATTGATGAACATTTATATTTTATTTTTGTAACATTTTGAATTTTTTTGGATAAATAATGTATCCTTTTTTACACAGTATTATAAAATTATCTTAGAGTAATTTTTTATTATTTTCTATAAAGATTGGGTTTTTAGGGAAAAATATTTCAAATTTAATATTTGAATATTTTTAAAATATTAAAAGATAAATTTTTTTAAAATGTTTTCAATGTAAAATTTCTTAATTATGTTATTAAAATTCATAATATTTTAATTGGAATCAATTATATGGTCGAATGTGCTATAGAAACTGTTTTTTAAATAAAATGGGGTTTTGTAAAAAACACATTTCATTTTTCATTTTTTACATAATTTAATTTCTATAGCGTCTAAGAATTGAAAAAAGAAAAGGGATTCAATATTTTGAATAATTATATAAAAATTTGATATATATTCACTTTTATTTTTGATATTATGAATAGTAACATTGGAAATTTTGTTATCCTTGGTAGGAATAAAATTGTTAAAATAGAGTTCAAACATTGGGATAAGTCAAAAATGTGTACTACCACATTCATTTAACCTATTTTATGGTTGGAGTACTGCCATTTACATCAAATTAATTAATTATTGTCAACTTGGTTCCATGTTTCTTTGATCATGAATATTGTATTAATTTATGAAAATAATAAATACAAAATTTTACCTCCTTGAAATTAATATCTATGAATTTTATATATATGGGTAAAAACAATTTATTTTAAGTAAAAATGTTTATTTAGAAGATAAATTATTCTTATTTATTATATAAATTTATTTATTATTTTAAGTGATGTAATAATTACATAAAATTCACATGAAATTCCAACATAGTATTTAATGATTATATAGTGATAAAAATTAAATGAAAAAAATATAAAACTAATAAAATTTTGATTATTTATTCTATTCTGTAGATTTATAAGATAAATATGAATTATTATGGATGTATTAGAGGATTATTCTTAAATGTAATCATTTTATTGGAGTATTTCCTGACATATTAAATGAATAGTGTTAATAAATGACATTTTTTATAATTTATGTTAAATAATATTGTAATAAAATATTGACAAATATTGAAAATATTAAAATAAGTCATGTATGAAGAGATATTACAAAAAATAACATAATTTATTCACTTATGAGTATATTTTTACCTTATTAATTAAATTGTATCCCTTTATGAGTGAAAATATGTTAAATGCTGTTAGGTTTTATATAAATAAACTAACGTGTCAAAATGATATGTTTTAAAATTCCACATTTCCTGCATTAATTTTTTTTTTTAATTTTTTAATATCTCTTTCATTATTTGCATTTGTTCGGTGATTACAACTCTCCCTCGATCCCAGAGGCCTAAGGAATGCCCCCAGGCTCTCCTACCCCTCTTTTGAACTAGGTTTCATCACGAAATTGGGTGAAACCTCTCTAGATTTCACAAATCTCTCATATTTGAAGAGGTAAATTGATCTTTTCATAACTCCTTAAATTTTTATCATTTTCCCCCCATTCTAGTTCCTACATGACCTCTTCATTCTTTTTCTAATATCCATTAAATTTTTATCTGTTTTAAAATTCATATTATTGTTGATGTTGCGTCATTTTATTCAGGATTGTTTTGGGTAAGTGATTCCTTCTTGGTTTCTTCCTTTTCCCTTAGGGTTTCCTCTATCTTTCATTATGTTCTAAAATTTCCAGAAGTTAGGGTTCGAACCTAGGGTTTTATTTGGAGTCTTTATTTGTCAAATATTATGGTATAGGTCTGGATTTAACTTCCTTTTGGTGCAGCATTGGTGCGGTTGATGTTTCGCACCATGTTTCGAGGGATTTGACACTTCTGGTAGGTTATTCCATGTGTAGTCATTTCTAGATGAGTTAGTTTTCTTGAATTAATTATTATGAATGTCACTAATATGCTGTGAGTTGTGCAAAAATTGGTTAATTTTAATTTGTTTTAGAAATTATTTTTATATTTTCATTTTAGCTTAGAATTTGGTGATTTTCATGTGCAACACTTCGGGTATTGTCTTGGTGTGTATTATAACCTAAGAAATTGATTTAATAAAATTTTTTTGGGCTGAAAATTCTGATTTGGCAGGGTATTGGTGTGCCATTATGTATTAAAGAGTTTTTTGTTATTTCTTTATGGTTTAAAACCTTATTGTTCTTCTTGAAATTGATTTTGAAAAATGTGCTTTTCATGTGGATCTTTTGTGGTATTGTTTGAGGTGTTTGTATAACACATGGGGATAGTTTAATAAATGATTTTAGGGCTAACAATTCAGTTTTGAATTTTTATTGGTGTGATTTTGTCCTTGAAATATGGTTTTGAAATGGGTTTTATTTGAAAAGCTTTGTTAGACACTTTAGAATTGTTTTATGAGAGTTTTGAATGGTTTATGGATTTATGTAAGAGGTGAAACCATATTAGAAAACTGTTTTAGATTGTTTAAGCTTTCAAATGGACCATTTCAAATGTGAATAGTTCTGTCATGTTATGTGTATCCTTTTGGAAATGATTTATAAAATTTTTTATTGGATTTAGTGAGATGTGAAAGAGGTGTGAAAGTGATGTGTGCTTTTTGTGTGAGTGCGATGTGAAAAATGGAATTTGTTTATAAAAAGGGTTTTATGAAACATGTGAGTGTGATGTTATGTGATGTTTAGAATATTTTTAGGTACTTTATAAAATTTTTAAAGGATGTGTTTGATTGGTAACGTTATGCAAAAAGTATGTGGGCTATTTTGGTGTGAGTTTTATTTCAAAATGCATTTCAATGAAAATCGGAATGTGTGACTTGTGTGGTGAAAATGGGGCTGTTTGGTTAATGTGTGAGGTGGAAGTGATAATTTAATGTGAAAACTATATTTCTTGTCCTGTTGAACTTGTTTGAGCACAAAGGGAAAACCTGAGTGTCTAGGTGGGTGGAAGTGTACTAGTATGCTAGTGAACCTGTGGGGTTTGGCCTCAGTTTCACTTAGCATGATTGACACTTAAAACTCTAAATATACTATGATGATGATGACTGGGGACTACTAGATTATGGTTATGAACCCTACTATTGGATCATGCATGAGAACATATTTTTTTTGTTGATACTCTCTCCAAGTTACGAGGTACCTGGGACCCACAGCTAGCTAGTGCCTAGGGGTTATTTCCTATTGCTTGTGCTATTTAGATCCATTATAATTACCGTAGGCATATGGTATTTTTGGAAGTAAAAATTCAGAACCTTTTGAATTTATTTTAGGAGTGTTGATTCTTTAAATTATCCCACTTGAAAACTGATTTTTTTAGTTGCACCTTTTAGAAATTGTAACTAGAAATTACATGTTTTTGAAAACATGCATGGTTTTCATCATTGAATATTTATCACATGGAATATCCTAGTGGTGGTATCCTACATGGAATTGGATCACACCCTACTTACACCCTTGAGTGTATGTAGACTTGGTTATTTTTGTTGTCGTAGGTTTGGGTACAACTTTTGTGCCAACAGTTCGGGTTTTTAGCGGTCCATCATGATACTGTGTTGTGGATATTGCTTGTGGGTGGTGCCTCTCTCCATGTGGAGGTTCTTGGGCTATCCATTGTGGGTTTCTTCAGTTGTTATAGTCTTCTATAATTGTTTTAAATTATGTAATTCAGTGCTGATATTTTTTAAAGATGGTTATGTTTGAAAAATCCAGATTTCTTTTATTGGATTAGTTCGTTGTTTTATATTTATAAACTTGGGTAAATCATTCCCAAATTTCATTTTATATTACCCAGTCACTTGTTCTAGCCCTTGGGGATCAATAATTTCCTACTGGACTTGTCACGGTCTGGTTTTGGTGCCAGTTTTGGTGGTGACCAGATTCGGTTCGTGACAAAATGGTATCAGAAGAGGTTCGCTCTCTTTAGGTCATGTTATTTAGGGAACAGTTGGGATTGTATAGTGTAGGGATTTTCAAGACATGGAATTTCTGTTGTGAGTAGTGTGGCTGATCACCACACCTCATGATGGGATTCAAGTATCCATGGGAATTCGGGACCTTTCGGAGTCCTTTGGTTTTCTTGTTTTAATGATGGTTAGGGGAAATGAAAAGAGAGTTGTTTTAATGGTCTCAGTGAGCTCGCATGGGCCTAGAAAGCCATGTGGAGCCAGGTATATTCCTTATAACACTCTTTGTGATAGTGAAGTGATTGGAATATGGCCTCCAACCGTATTTCCAAGTCACCCACTGAAACTAGTTTCCTCTCAGATTGTTTTGTGCTTTAGTTTTGAAATCATGGATCCTTGGGTTTATAGGGACTTGGTTTTAAGAAGAAAAATGTTTTTTTGAAATGATTTCCAAATAATGAAGGAATGATTTGATTTATTAAATGGTGGAACTGAATTTTCAGAATTGTTTTGAAATGGAAAATGGTGTTTTTAGACCTCTTTTGAAAGTAGGAACAATATTGAATTTGGTTTTGAAAGAGTCTTTCCAATAGAGGTGTCTAAACAATCAAAGGGTGTTTTAATGGGATGAGATGTATTGAAATTGACGTATATGAATTGATAGTGAGTATTCATTTTCATGATTGGTATTTTTTCCATGGTCAGAGGTGTTGAGAAAAAGGAAGTATTGGTTGACCGTTTTGGTTTCGAAAAGTGGAAAGAATATTTGCTTTATCCTTTGTTATTTCCATGAACGACCACATGAATGAGGTTATATGGGATGATGGATGGTTGATGGGATGACTGGATGAGTGCCAAGATGGATATACGGAGGGTGCCCGGTGTGGCATAAAACATGCATGTGTGTGGCCCATGGGGTATCATTGGTCGATACGCTTACCGTTGAACCATTTGTTTTCAAAGAAATGGTTTTAAAGAAAAACATGATGATTTGATGAATAGTTTGGGATGGTTTCTACTATGGGTTTTTTAAAATTTTGTTTTTGTGTGATTTTTTTTAGTCCAAGAACTCGTCCTATTTGATATATGTTTTGGGTTTGTGCTTGGTCGGCAAGCTGTGTTGTAGGGACAGTTAGTGGTCTCTCCTGAAAAATGTTTTTGAATGCCTTTACAGTGGTCCCCTTAATGTATTTGGATTGGTTTTGTCGTATATCATGTCCAATGGACCATCTTGGTTGGGTCCTTGGGTTCAATCATTGGATAGGGTACACCCCATTAAGGGTTAGTGCACAACTGATGTGATACCAGGATTGTTTCACCATTTGAGGACCCTCCAGTTGATCAATATAAGGAATATTTTTCTTGAGCATTTTAGATTGAGTATACACCATTTCCTTTCCTAGTATTGTGTATCCTCTTGATGTGGGAGAGTGATCATGGAAGTTTTCAAGAGACCGTAGCTTCTTCTAGTTTTCAGATTTCCCTATGGTGGATGTGGTCTTTGGTTGTTAGCATGGATGAGTATCTGGACGGTGTCTAAGAGGTCCTCTAGGTCCATCATAGTCACTACGAAGAAGGAGTTCACATTAAACTACCAGTTTGAGAAATGTGGTCATGAGGGGATATTGAGGCCACTTTCTGTAATTGTTTGTTGTTTTGGGATGTTGTATAAGGTCCCTCTCCATAAATTGTTCATATCAGTTGCAATGGCCATGTTCGGTGATGCCTTGTGATATCATGTGCTCGATTGACCATAAAGGTGAAATTCATGCAATCCCATGAGAGTCACTATTATGTTGATAGAATGTCACCCTTTGAAAAACGTCAAAATATTACATTTTAGTGGATGGTGAGTATTTGTGTACTCTACATCTATTGTTTCTCACCTGAACAAACAAGGTGTGATGTGTGTGCATCTTCTAAGACCATGTTTCTGTGAAATATCAGGTTAGGGTAAAGTGAGTCTGGAATGTATTATGTCTTGGAAAACATATTAGGGATTGTGGTGTTGTTGTTGGTGACACCGAAAGATAAATTATTTTTAATGGGGTTTCCAAATCCTAACTACGAGGCCGAAGATTCTTCAATCATTGAGCTCCAACCATAGGTCTCGGAGAGAAGCTGGATCATAGTCAGGGGAAATCCTGGTGCCATTTAAACCCTTGTACAATGTCCTATCCTTAGTATGAAAGATGGTAATAGTTCAAACCTCTAGTGTCGTCATGGTTGAGAACATAGTTTGTGCATGATTAGTAGTGGTCATGTTCTAGGAATCTATGTAGAAAGAATTATATTCATAGTTAGTGCACAGTTTCCCAAAACGTGCAGACTAACCATGTGCCCTTCCGGGATCATTAATTTTTTTTAGGGTCTTTTTGTGTCAGCCCATACTGGTCGGTTAAGATGGTTAGTTATTATTGCGGGGAGACCCACTATGATTCTCATGTATGTTCATTAATAAAATTTTATAGGAATTACATCCTTTGTACTTGGGATTCTGTTCAGGCCCCCCTGTTAGTGTCCTGATTCGGTCTTCAAAAAATATAGTTTGTCTCTTTTGGTGGGGTGCATATTTCTGTCCCCCCATACCAATAACTCAGATTTATCCATGGTCTTATCTTGGCGGTAGGTAGTACTGTATGGAACTATCCAACCACCAACATATTCCTTGAGTAAACATTGGGGTTAGAGAGTGCCCAATGGTTTAGTCAAAGTAAGGTTAGTGTAACCTTGTTCGAAGTTGTTGTTTGTTTATGTGAATTTCATCAGTCATGTTCGGATTGTGTTTGAGGATTTTTATTTTGGGGTAAAGATTGAATATTCTTGATGGTTTCAGTAAAGTGGTGTCTGTATAGGTTTTTAGGGTATTTCTCCCTTAATTTATCATTGTATGTGTTTTGGACTTGGGGGTGAAACCTGGCAAGGGAGTACCTCTTGGTTTCTCAGTTGGGTTTGGTTGTTTCTTTTCACTTGCTGTGACTTTACAAGGCTGAAATTTTTCTTGGTGGGGAGAATTATCACATACATGACTTAATTTAAAGTCATATTTCATTTAATTCCCATTCATGCTTTGTTTTTGTGGTTTCCTAATCTTTTATGGATAAATGCGTGAGTTTTCATTAATTGGGCCAAACATTGAGCCCAATTCCAGATTTAAAAATAAATATTGATTCCTTTATTACTCTTTCATTTTTCAACATTTTTCATCCATTCCAATTCCTAATTGTCATCACCGGACATATTAACACCACCATATTAATTTTCACCATTTAGGAAACCATAATCCTGGTGGATATGAGTTTTTATTTAAGATATTGGGGATGCCTGCAAGCCCATATCCCCCATTAATAATATTTTTAATGTTTTTATACCTCTTTCATTATTTGAGTTTTTTCGGTGATTCAAAATCTCCCTGGAGCCCATAGAACTAAGGCGCGCCCACATGCTCTCCTCCCCCTTGTTTGAGCTCGGTTGCATCACGAAATTGGGAGAAACATCCCTAGATTTCAAAAATCTCCCATATTTGAAGAGGTAAATTGATCTTTTCATAACTCATTCAATTTTTATCATTTTCCCCCCATTCTAGATCCTACATGACCTCTTAATTCTTTTTAGAATATCCAGTAAATTTTTTCTGTTTTAAAATTCATATTCTGGTCGAATTTGGGTCGTTTTCTTCAGGATTGTTTGGGTAAGTGATTCATTCTTGGTTTCTTCCTTTTCCCTTAGGGTTTCCTCTCTCATTCATTATGTTCTAAAATTTCCAAAAGTTAGGGTTTTAACCTAGGGTTTTATTTTTAGTCATTATTAATCAAATATTGTGATATAGGTATGGATTTATCTTCCTTGTGGTGCGGCTTTGGTGCGGTTGATGTTTCACACCATGTTTTGACTGATTTTACACTACTAGTAGGTGATTCCATGTGTAATCATTTTTAGATGAGTTATCTTGCTTGAATTAATTATTATGCATGTTCTGAATATGTTGTGTGTGGTGCGAAAAATGCTTATGTTGAATTTGGTTAAGAATTTATTTTTATAGTTTCATTTTGGCTTATAATTTGGTGTTTTTCATGTGCAACCTTTTGGGTATTGTTTGGTTGTGTATTATAACATAAGAAATTGGTTTAATAAATCTTGTTTGGGCTGAAAATTATGATTTGGCAGGGTATTGGTGTGACATTTTGTTTTAATGATGGTTTTGTTATTGGTTTAAGGTTTAAAAACTTATTGTACTTATTGACTGTGATTTTGAAAAATGGGATTTTCATGTGGATATTTTGTGGTATTGCTTGAGGTGTTTGTATAACACTTGGGGGTAATTTAATAAATGTTTTTAGGGCTTCCAATTCAGTTTTGAATTTGTATTAGTATGATTTTTCCTTGAAATACGGTTTTGAAATAGGTTTTATGTGAAAAGATTTGGTACACTCATTAGAATTGTTTTATGAATGTTTTGAATGGTTTAAGGATTTATGTAAGAGGTGAAACCATATTGGAAAACTGTTTTGGATTATTTATATATTCAAATGGAGAATTTCAAACGTGAATAAGTCTGTCAGGTTATGTGTATCCTTTTGGATATGATTTATAAAAATGTTTAGTGGATTTTGTGAAATGTGAAAGAGGTGTGAACGTGATGTGGGATTTTTGTGTGAGTGCGATGTGAAAAATGAATATTATTTATAAAAAGGGTTTTATGAAAAATGTAAGTGTGTTGTTATGTGATGTTTAGAATATTTTTAGGGACTTTATAAAATTGTTAAAGGATGTGTTTGATTGTGAAAGTTTTGAAAAAAGTATGTGGGCTATTTTGGTGTTAGTTTGATTTCAAAATGTATTTCAATGAAAAACGGAATTTGAGACTTGTGTGGTGTACATGGGGATGTTTGGTTAATGTGTGAGGTGGAAGTGATATTTCTATGTGAAAACTATATTTATTGTCTTGTTGAATTTGATTGAGCACAAAGGGAAAACCCGGGTATCTAGGTGGGTGGACGTGTACAAGTATGCTAGTGAATTCATGGGGTTTGGCCTCAGTATCACTTAGCAATATTGATGCTTACAACTCTAACTAAACAATGATGATGATGATTGGGGACCACTAGGTTATGGGTATGTTCCTTACTAGTGGATCGTGCATGAGAACAGATATTTCTTTGTTGATACTCTCAATGAGATACGAGGAACCTGTGACCCATAGCTAGCTAGTACCTAGGGGTTATTTCCTATTGCTTGTGCTCTTTAGATCCATTATAATTACCGTTGGCATACGGTATATTTGGAATTAAAAATTCAGTAGCATTCGAATTTTTTTTAAAGTGTTGATTCTTTAAACTAGCCCGCTTGAAGACAGATTTTTTTAGTTGCATCTTTTAGAAATTAAAACTAGAAATTACATGTTTTTGAAAGATTGCATGCTTTTAGTCTTTGAATGTTTATCACATGGAATCACTTAGTGATGGTATCCTACAAGGAATTGGATCACACCCTACTTACACCCTTGGGTGTATGTAGACTTGGTTATTTTTGTTGTCGCATGTTTGGGTACAACTTTTGTGCCAACAGTTCGGGTTCTAAGCGGTCCATCATGATACGGTACTGTGGATATGGCTTGAGGGAGGTGCATCTTGCTATATGGAGGTTCTTGGGCTATCCATTGTGTGTTTCTTCAGTTGATATAGTCTTCTATAGTTTTTTTAAATTATGTAATTCCGTTATGAAATTTTGTAAAAGATGGTTTTGTTTGAAAAATACAGATTTGTTTTATTGGATTCTTTCGTTGTTTTATGTTTATAAGCTTGGGTAAATCGTTCCCAAATTTCATTTTCTATTATTAGGGAACTTGTGCCAGCCCATGGGGATCAGGAAATCCCTTCATGAAATGTCATGGGATGGGTTTGGTGTCGATTTTGGCGGTGACCAGATTCAGTTCGTGACAATAAATGTATCCAACACAAGATCTGGAGTTGACTGTAGTAATCATTGTTTAAGAAAATTGACAACCTTACCTATTTGGGGAGAAGTGTGATATATATATAGATCACAAAATCTTCATGTAAATATTTACATGGAATGATCTGAATATGAATCAACAAATATGGTTAGAGATTATCAAAGACAATGAATTCTCAATTCACTAACATCCTCAGAATGTGACCAAGGTTTTGGATGCTCTATATTGAAAGGATCCAATAACACTTTTATAGATGAGAATTGAAAATGATCCAATCTTCTTATATTTTCCTAAGATTTCCATGGTAACCATAAATAAGGGAACATCCTAAATCCATTCACGAATTATTTCTCAATTGTCTCATTTGGAAAAGATAAAGGATGCATAAAATGATGGTGTGGTTATTCATTAGATAGTAGAAACTATCATAAAAGTGAAATCCTAATAGTTAAATGTTAATGACGAAGGATTTGTGATATTTTCGCAAGACTATTAATTCCATAAAATCCGGATTTAAAAAATTAACTTTTTTATAATGGACATTGTTTGAATTTCTCCGTACACCCTGGAAACAGAAAAGCTATTTTGAGATCTCTAAAGGAATTATTGGTGGGTAAAAAAGAAAAAGGAGATCACTTACTATTCATCAAAGTGCCTCATATGTCAGAAAGTGAAGGATATGGTTCAGTAGTCTAATGGGATGATGCAATCATTACCATTAAAAACTTTTAAATTAGAGATCATCACCTGGGAAATTATTACTGAACATCTGAAGACATCTATTGAAAACAATACAATCTGGATTTTTGTGGATCATCATACAAATACTACACACTTATTTGCAATTTGAGAGGATTTCTCATTGGATCAAATATAATGGATATACATCAAAGTAGTGGTAAGGCTGAATACAATACAAATATCTATTATATCTGATAGAGATCCATGATTGTCCACAATATTTGGGAAGATCCACCAACATTATCTAAATAATGAGTTGATCTTCAGTACAACTAATTGTATTCAAACTAATTTTCACTCAAATAGGACTATACATATACATGATGGCATGTTTAGAGATTGATTAATTTACATCAAAAAAGGATAGGATCAATATCAACCCATGTATGAGTAATATTACAAAAAAATTATATACTGAAGCCTCCAAATGGATTCTTATAAATACTTTTATGTGAAGAGGTGTAGAACACTGAAATTTTGGGATGATTTTTTTGGATAGAAAACTCCTAGACCCAAAAATGGTTTAAGAAATGTTGGAGATGGATTACACCATCAAACAACACATTAATGATGATTAGATTCTACAAAATAGCTATGCTGATAATCATTTATGAGACCTAGAGATCGATGTCGGAGACATGGAATTCCTCCATATATCATCACGGAAAAGAATTATTAGACTTGGTGAGAAGGGAATGATTAGTCAAGGTAAATCAGCCATTTTGATATCCTAGATCACATTAGAGTAGTGGCCTATTGACTATTACTCCCACTGAACCTATGTCGAGTACATGATGTATAACATGTATCACTCATGAAAAAGTATATACCTACCCTCTCACATGTACAAAATCTAGAGGTGGTACCATTGGAGAATGAACTCTCCAATGAAGATAATCTGTTGAAGATCATAGATCGTAGGTTAAAATTTATACAAAATAAGAAAATAACCCTCATCAAAGTGTTGTGGAAAACCCACAAGTTTGAAGGAGCAATGTTGGAATCAGAGGAATTATTAAAGTAGAGTTATCATCATATAATATAGTATGGGAAAAATAATATTTTGAGAGAGAAATTCTGTAAGGGAGTATGATTGTAAATACCCAAACTTTTATTAATGAAAATTAATCTTGATTTAATTAGATTTCTAATTTTGAAAATTTTTTATATAAAACATATGAACATCCATGGTTTCTGTATTTCGTATTTTAAAATATTACTATAAAATCTTGCCTTTTATTATATGATGGTTAAATTGTGATCACAATATTAGTATAAATATAGGGCTTTATCAAATCTAATTTAATAAAAAAAGGATTTGATGGCCTCATCCAATTGAAGTGCTCCATATGATGCTATTTGTCAGAACATAGAAAGGAGGTACCATCATTGGGTTTCTCACTTGACCATGCCCAAACCGAGCTTCATCACGCTAAGAAGGAATAGATTCGCCTATGGGAGAAGTGGTTGTTAATAGAGAATACCACCCATGAAATATTATCTAAGCTTCCCCAATATTTTGTAACTATTACACATCTACCCATATAACTTATGTAAGTATTATAAGTGGTTATGTAACATGTCATTAGTTACGTTTTTTTGTTCTCCCATTTATAAATAGAAGTCATATTCCATCAATTACTCTTTGAGAATAGTTTTTCTTAAAAATATTTTTATTTCAATATAATGAATTTTAGGGTAAATGGTACTTTTTGGAAATATAAATTATTCTATTAAACTGATTTGTTATTAATACTATTATTAAAATAGTATTATAATAACATTCCTTTAATTATATGTTGTGATTATAATCCATAATGTTTTTACACTGTAAATGGTTAAGTATTCAGTTTGATTCGATTTATATTTTCATACGATGAAACAAAAATTGTTTTTTATTTAAAGGCATTATTTTGATTAATAAATTAATTTTTTTTATAAATAATACATTAATAAAATTTTATTATTATGTAATATTTATAATTGATCATATATATTTTTGGAATACAAATATAATTTTATTAAGGTTTAATTTTTTTTGTCAAATCCCTTTAATTTTCAATAAATGATAGTTTTTATTTTAGATGTGAAAATTCATATATTTAAAAAATTATTTAGATGAAATGAATTTTATTATTGGAATCAAGATGATGATATTGTCCAACAGTGATTTTTTTCATAATTTTCAAAGGCAAAATAATTTTTGGTTAAAAATTTATTACCTTATTAATATATATTATGTTTTATGATATCATAATGAATCAATTGTGACGTAATAAAAAAACATGAAAGGGTTTTTCGGGAAATATATGTTTTAGCTTACAAATAAAATGATTTTAGATTTGTTTTATTATTTTTATGGTTCCATAGTGAACCCTCCATGACATATAAAATCTTTTATCATATTAAAATGATTATATTGAGTGTGTAACACACCACTACATAAGAAAGACTAATATTTTAATAATTTATAAAATACGACATATAAAATAATATTTTCTACTCAAATTTTCCAAAAAACCATGGGCAATAAACATGGGTTGTTTTGTTGGTTTTGTGTTGTTTTATATGTATTGTCCAGAACCTAAATAATAATCATTTCCCTCTCAATTATTATATAAATCCACTCAATGTCACATTTCACTTCACTCAAACCATTTTGAGCTGGAACAACATATTCTCTACTCTCTATACAAACCCCCCAAGGTGCCCCATGCTCTATTGAATCCTCTCTCAATCCTCCCCCAATCCTTTGGGATCACAGTTCCTTGTTAGGGGTACCCACATTCCTTCTTTATTTATTTACATGTTTCCAAGTATTGTTATGTTCAATTATTTTCAATTAAACAAGTTGGGGAATGATTTTTCAGCTCCCCTACACTACCCTCCATATTTTTGAATGATGAGATACCCCTTTCTCTCAAATTAATGCCTCTCGTGTACAATTGTTACCATGTCAATATTCATTAAGAGATTTCTCTCTCTTTTATTAAATTCAAGAAATTATTCTATATTATGCATATAAATACCATTACATATGTTGGGATTTTATTTTCCATGACCCCCTTACCGTTCATTTGATGGATAACATATAGGAGACCCATTTATCTCTCATAATCACATTTAACATTTTCTAATTTGTGTCATTATTCTACAAAAGTTACACCAAAATTTCCATGCCAAAATCATCGTGTAAGAGATTACCATACCCATTTCTCTATCAGGGGTATTCACCATTTTGAACCTGTACTTGTTGATTGAGGACATACAATAATTAATTACACATATCTTATTCGTGGAATAAATAATTAGGTTCAATGAATCTGTGTTGTATGATATATGAGGCACAATTATGAATTAAAATAAATGATTATGATGGGTGCTCCCTAAAAGTTATCCAATGCATTGTGTAATGAAAATTATTATAATACTCCATTTTAAATAAAGGTTTACCCATGCTATTAAATGTGAAATGAGGAATTAGACATTCAAATTCAAGTACAACCATGGTTTACTCAAGCTCTATGTGCAATGAGACTAGTATCATTCTAATATCATGTTAAATGTTGTGGTAAAATATCTATGTTATGACAATCATGCTATATCATGAATTTAGTTTCATTTTTCTCTTATGATCCATTGATATTCCTATTTCCTAACATGTATTTTATTCTTCATTTTTTTCCATGTTTACACCCTTACCAGGCTTTAAATATCATCATTTTATTATGTATGTTCTCAAAATATCCCATGAAAATCTAGGTATGTAGGTAGGTTGTGGTCATGTAAAATATGTTTCCAATAATGATTTATAATTTTATGTAATATGTTTTCATGTAATGTCCCTAATATCCCAAGACACTAGATATTTTTAATGTGAATGTTTTATTTAGTGTATGTTTTGGAAATGAATCTTGTTTATGTGTGTAATAAAGAGAAAGGTTATTATATTCAGTCTTATTGGTGAGTATAATAGGGATTGTGTTAACCTTCAAAGTAATTGTTGTGAGTTCAATATCCACACATTATTATGTAGTTTTGATGTGTACAATGTGTGTTTTGAATGTTGTAATAAATGAACAAGTGACTGAGTTGATTTGTCCAATGGTGATTTTGGGCGATACAGAAAGACTCCAAGAGAAAAGAAATTTGTTATATCATAGTATAGGTGTGATATATCATGTGATGAATGAAATTATTTACTCCCCGCTAAAATATATTGAGAAGAAGTATCAAAAAATCTTGACGATTTTATAGAATTTAGTGTGCGAGAAATGAATGATTTAATGATAGTGTAATATGGATGTAATTCCTTTCAATATATCGGTTAGAAAAATTTTCGGTGGTGTTGAACATCAAGGGGACTTGGAAGTCAAAATCCATATTTATGGGGAATTTTATTATTGTGAAAGAGAGAATTTAGTTTTATGAATTTAATTTTCGGGCGTAGTGTTGCCTTAAAAATAGTATTTATGTGTTTTATTTATTGTCTTATTTTTGAATAACATGTTTTTATTTTTTGTTTATTATATTTTAATATGATTGATTCTATACCTTGATAGAGTTAGGGGGAGTGGAATATGGTTATCTAGAACATGAATTATTTTTAGATTCAACATTGAAAATGCAAATAATTGTTGAAAAAATAAATTAAAATGTATTATTTTTTAAAGTATATTGATTTTGTAGTATGTGTAATTAATGGGTTGTTTGAGTTATGATTTCTCAATCAATGGTCATACAAAAAATATCATATTATGGTGAATATAATGGAATCTGCTAACTACATAGGGTTCTTATCTATAAATAGATCTCTTTGAAAAATATTACATGTGATATTATTATAATGATGTATACAGCTTTTTAGTAGAGTTCATAAAAACTAAAACATTTAACTATATGTTTCCAATATTTAATATCATATTTATAATGACTGTAATATTCATCTCTTTGGGAAATGTAATCCCCTAACTACATAATATTTGTTATTTTCATTTTATGTCAAATTTCATTTTATAAAAAATAAATTAAAGTATTTTCTAAAATGAATGAAATTATGAAATGATAAATTTGGATCCTGTCTCCCCTATCTAAATATTGAGTTGTGTTTTGATCATTATAGAAGTTCCTAACCTTGTTACAAATTTATGGTTCTTTAGTGAATCTTTTATAACATAGAATATCAAATCACATATTTCTCATTCAATCATTTTTATTAGGAAAACGACAAGACTCTCATAGGTAGTTATATTGCATTGATGTTTTCATATATTTATTATGATTAAGGCCAAAATAATTTTTTATATAAATAATTGTAATATGTATGTAATCAAATGTAACCTAAAAAATTTTTGATTAGTTTTATGATTTTGAAATGATTTATTACTTATTTTATTCGATAAATGACTCCTAATGTATAATTTTTTTTAGAACAAAATATATTCTATTAAATCAATTTTTATTTATTTATATGGATTTTTTATGTATATGATCTAATTAATGAAAAACAAAAATGTAAAAGAAACATTTTTATAAGTATATATATATATTAGATATTTAATGATTAATTAATCAATATTTATAATTATTATTACTGATATTTTCGAAATTATATAATTTTTACTAATAAAATTATATAGTTATAGTAAATGGATTTAAAATTCATAAATAAGTGGAATATTATATGTGATTAGTATGGAAATAACTATCCAATTGAAATGAAGAACATTCATAGTAAATGATTTCAAGATTTGACTACAATGTAAAATAAAACTCATATTTATCAATTTATGAACAATAAAAAAATGTGATGTTACCAACATATATTAATAAATAAAATCTCACAATTGAGTTGTATATAGAGAAAACACCACTACCATTATTTGATCATTCAGTAATTTCATAATATTGTATTTTTTAAAAATAAAATTTAATTGATTTTATATGATGCAATATAATCAGTAAGTATTTTAATTTTATTAAACAATCATTTGGATGATATGGATGAATTATCATTGAAACTAGTTAATTAATTAAAGGAATGATTAAATTGATTTGATAAAATGAGATGAATTCATCCAAATAATTTATATTAAATATTTCAATTTCATTTATCAAAAATAAAAGGAGAGGGGACTCATTAGTGGTATGATAAAATATGATCAATATATCTGGTTTTTTGAAAAAAAATAATAACTAGACTCTTACAGAGCACATATGGCTTTATTATTCACCAGAAAAGAAAAATTGATTGAATCACTATTGGCTTATAACCATGTATTTGAAAATTATTTTATCACTATAAAACTAATATCTAAATTTAATTAGTTAATTTATTGTCAATGATTAAATATAGTTTTTAGAATATCATTTTTCATAAAGGCATTTATATACAAATATAAAATGTTTATTATGAATATTAATATAAAAATGGTATCATTCAAAAATTGATCGAATATTACACCTGATAAATATTTTTGATTAATAATATAAATAAAAATTTTAATTGAATTTTGAAATCTATCTAGTGTCTAATTGTAGGATAAAAATCATAACATTTTCAAATATCAATGGGTATATCTCGTAATGTGATGTCTAAAATAATAGTTTAACAAAGTACATCACCAAAATTTTAGAACAAAAAATGTAGGAAACTTAGACCATATATGATCCCTTACACTAAACTAAAAATATTCATATAAATAGACTTCTACAACATCCAAATACAAATGATCTATGATGATCTTATTCCATATCTACTACAATGGTGAATCAATAAAATGAACTTTTATTTTGTAAATTTTTTATCCACTATGGAATGGGTAATGTTTTTTTTTATCAGGTTTAACATATTATTCTATATCATATAAATTCTACTAATATGTTTGAGAACCCACATGAGACATAGTGATAAAAAATAATGAAACATTGTGGTGGTACAGTTATTATATAATTATCTTACTAATCCTTTAATAATATCAATTTTTGTATTAACGTTCTAATACGTAGTATTTCACATGGTATTAGAAATAGATAATCTATCTTGGAAATATTCTAATTTTAAATTTAGTCAAATGAATATATCATAAAATATAAATAATATTCCTTTTCTTATATACATATGTAATGCTATGTATGAATGTTCTTAGGAATCACATACCTATGTTTGAGTTTTGATACCTTAAAAATAACGAATATTACAAATATATTTATGTTTAAGGAAAATATTAACCATAATTACAACTCTATTATGAAGGAATGTGAGATAATAGTATCAAAATAGTATTCTTGTTATTATTTTGGTCAATAGGGTTAGTTTTGAATATAACATTCTTGGTGAAATTCCAATATCAATGATCACCCATATAATTGATAAAGCATAATTGTTGTCATTAAATATGTTACAACAAAAAACATATAAATAACATTGCTGAGAATCATGTTACCATAAAGTGATCTGATACACTTAATTAATAATATTCACTATCCAATGTGACATTATATTTTTAATAAGTTCATTACCATTATAATTTAAGGAGATTGATAATCATGGTTCAATATCAAAGGAAATTAATTATTTTGGAGTAAATTTGATGTATATATAAACAACATTCATGTTTTCTAGAGATTATAACATTCTTAATATAAAAACCTATTTATATTTATATCATATCATTATCATCATCTTATCAATACCAATGATGTTTGAGTGGATCACTTATATTCAATCATTTCATATTATTATATCCCAAAGAAATTATATAATGTTAATTTCCCCTAGTTATAGAAATATATAGAAACAATATTGGATTATGATAGTCATCAATGTAAATATAGATATATTAAAATGTCATTTTAGATTCCTATCGGGGGTTTAGATGATGATATTTATCTTACCCCAATGAAATATTTTACATAATTCTCAAATAATCACCTGAATAAAGAGAATATATTTCATGAAAAAACAAGAATGATTTTTTTGAATAATGAGATATAAATTACTCAAATATATAGTAATTCATTAGATAAACAATAATTGGGAATTATAACTAGAAGTTTTATAATGGTTCTATATATAATTATTTTAACACTAAATTGTTATTTTATAAGGACCATTTCTCTATGAAACCCATGAGTAATAATTTTCATTCTAGGTAAGAAAAAAAGGGATAGAGATAATACCATTCCAAGGAAATCTCACTTGGAATCATGGGATATTATCTATAATGTTGTTCCCATGGTAATTTAAGATTACCTCATGGGAGGTTCTTTGAAGAAATTATCATATGCTTTTCATGTTGTTCACTTCCATCAATATAAATAACTATTCTATTTTTGAAATTTTCTACCAAAAAATATGTAGAAATTATATTAATTTCATTTAAAACATAATGAAAATTAATAAATAATATATTGAAATTAGATACTGAGGGCCCTTCTGTATAATGAGGAATAAAAGTTACCAAAATTGAGGAACAAAATTTAGATACTGATCACCCTTATGTATAAAATTAACAAAGAAGGAACCAATGGTGAAATAGAATGAAAATTATTAAATAATACATTGAAATTATAAATTTATTCATAGTAACAATGTATTAAAATCTAATTTGTAGATACTTGAAATTGGTCAACAGTGAAATATAATCATGGTAAGGGAACATCAATATAGTTTCACCTTTGAGATAGAACAATGGAATGTAATTTTACAATGATTATAGAACATCAATATTGTTTTAGTATCAGAAACATGTCATCAAAATGTGTAGTCAAAAGCCTCCAAGTACCACCATGCATCATTGATGTAGAGTAGCAGTTTGTCATGTTTTTTGATAGTTATATTGATCCCTATAATCTATAATTAGAAATGATTGTGAGTAAATGAGATATACTACTATGAAAAAAATAAATGGTTAATCATGTGAATTCAAAAAACTCATGTCATAATCAAATGGATTATTTGGTTACAATATTCATCTATGAAAAAAAACTGTACAAAAATTTAAGAAAAATAATTAAATAATATTAAAATAAAAAAATCACTACTAATTGAAATAAATAATAGGAAATGGTAACCGAGTACAATCTATTAGAAAAAAATCATGACGTATTTGAAAAACTGAAAACAGTTTAACTAGAAAAATAATATAATCCACACCTGCTGCCGAGGGAATTACTAACCCCCCCCCCCTAGTCGGTCATCACTACCCTGCCCCTCCCCTGCCCTCCAGTCCTGCCCCCCTCCCCACCCTACCCATCCCTGCATTCCAACCGTCACCCGTCCATTGCCCCTCCTCTCCCCCGACCCAGACCCTCTACCTTCCATCCGCCCTCTAGTCCAGCCCCCCATCAATCCCATCCCTGCATTGCAGTCATCACCTATCCATTTCCACTCCTCTCCCCCTACCCAGACCTTCTTCTCCCCCCCCTGCCCAGGCCCTCCCCCCTGTGAATGTCCTCCTGTCCTCCATGGCAAGAATGTCATCTCCTTTCCAAGCACGTCCTCCAACCCCCATGCACATCTCTCCCCCTCCACTCCCCAATCACATACCTTTCCACCCTCCCCTTTCCAGCCCCTCCCTGCCCCCCCCCCCACACCCTGCCCAGCTTGTCAACCCCCCTCCCTCCTCCTCTACATGTCACCTCTCCCCTACCCAGCCCATCCCTTTCCCCCCACCCACATTTCCTAGTATGACCCCCCCCCCCCATTTTCCTAGCTCTTCCTCATACCCCCTACCCACCTATACCCCACCCATCCCCCCTCCTTTGCTTGTCTACCACCCCATCCCAACACCTCCCCCTCCCTGTTCAGCCTTCCCCCTGCTGATCCCTTCCCCCACCAGTCCCCCCTGCCCAGCCCCTTCCCCCAACACTCCCCCCCACCTTTCCATCCCCTTCCCTCATCACCCCCTGCTCAAGAAGAATGGTATGCTATAAGAAGCGGTAGTTAAACAATTTTTTTCCCAACAGATACAAAAATGAGATAAATTTAGGTGATCTAAATAAATATTTAGTGATATTTTAAGGAAACTTTGAGATAAATAGTGGAATGAAAGATGAAGGTGGATGAGGAGATGGATGTAAGAGTAATTTTTTAGATAAAAAATAATAATAATGGTACAGATATTTTTAAGGATTATAGATTCTTACTGAACTCTATGGAATTGATACAATCCATGGGTGGTGATTAGTACGAAACATGATTGCATTTAATATAGAATCAATAATTTGGAGTTCAAAAATATCATATATGAGTAAAAGGGGAAAATAATAATGTTTATAAACGATTACATAAACACCATACCTGATTTCTATTTTCAATGAAGCCAACTACCTTGCAGAGACAAAAAAACTAAATAAATAAGTGCAGGAATTTATGAAATGAAAATGAATCCATTCTAATTAAAAAATGTATAAAATGAATTTGATACACATTATACTAATATTATCATGTTTTATATAAATATGTGCATGATTCTATGATGGAATAACTATAAAATCATTATCTTCTATAATAGTTGTAGTCATTTTATATGTAATGGAATATAAATTCTGTTGAAAAAATGGTAACAGATTGTGATGTTTTAAAATGGGAACACATCCATTATGAACACTCTTTTTGAACATCTAAGAGAAAATATATATAATTACAAAATAAATTATGATAATATTATGGGAATGTGCAACTTTAGAGTCTACAATGGATTCTGAAATAATATTATAGAATAATGTTTTTGGTTTAGCATTAAAATAATGTACAGTAAAAAAACTACCTTCATAAAGGATAGGGGTCCGATGTTTCTTCATTTCTGTTAGTTTAGGGAATTCTTCACCCATCTTTGAAGTGAAAGTTTATTTTTTAGAAATAGAAGGTAATGTAGTTGAGGTAATAAATAAACTCATAATGTGGGTGATTAATTAAATAGAAAATATATCATGTATACAAGAATACGAAATAAAATAAAAACAATAATAATATACATACCTCTCGATAAGAATAATTCACTCTGCAAAATACAGTCCATGAAACATTCATTATTGTTGGAACATGTGTTTTCTATCTCTATAATCATATGATATGATAATAAATAATTATATTTTTCAAAATTAATAATATACTATTAAAAGTTAACAGTTTTAAAATTTAATATTTTAAAGTATATGTTTTTATTAGAGGGATAAAATAATCAAATAAAGATAATATTAGTGATATTAAACTAAAAAAACATATGCCAATATATTTGTTGTCATAGAAAAATAGATATCTATAAACAATTTAGATGGAACTACATCTTGGTAGAATAGAAATAAATTGAAAAATATGCACTACTGAAATATTACAGAAGAAACATATTTTATTCCATCTCATATTTCTCTTCAATTACACATGTTTATAAAAATCAACGAACATTGAAAAAGCATCAATTTCCACAATTCTAGCAGACTAAACTATTCATTATGAATGAACATATCTAGAGTCCTTGAGTATAATTTCCCAAATCATGAAACTTTCCAGACATAGAAATAATTTTAGCACCTAATGGAAATTCAACATTTAGAAACTAATGTATAACATCTGATTTTCTATTTAAGCAGGGAACACACACGATTTTTAGAACATGCCACTTATATTCTAGAACATCCATGCATAATCAAAACCATACCAAAACATTTCCAAGAAAATCCCTCAGTTCATAACATCCCTGAAAAAGTTCAATGGAGTAGGATATATGCACTAATAATATAGTGAATGTTTCCATGACAAACATTCTTTTAATACCTCATTGAATATTAAATGATATAATTAGAGTTAATGATCTTTAGGGGAAATTCTATGGTAGCTTTCCAAATCCTAACATGGTTGATGCCTTTTACCATTGTTAGGCTACTAAAATGGCTAACCTTGAGATTTGTACCTATAAGAAATCATAAAAGAAAAACTTCTATGCATCTAATAAATCATTTTATGCATAAAAAATGCAATAGAAATGGGAAGAATCATTCACAATAATTTCTTATTCATCTTTCTATATATATTTTCCACATCTGAAAAAAATGAGATGAATTTTGAAAAAACCAATATTGTTTCCATTTTTTATAAACAATAAATATTACCTATTTAAAATTCATTCTATAAACTGTCCACCTTAACATAATCTTATAAAGAATTGAAAATTTATACATATCAGATCACTAAATCCATAGTCAAATGAATACTATCATTTCATTAGTACATATAAAACTAAATACATGTTTTGTATCTAAAATCATGTTTTTTACAAATAAAATAAAAAACGTGGATGTTTCTTTATGCTTTCAACAATAGTATGATTCGATCATCAATAAGTGTTTCGGCTACTATCCAGCTTTTTTCCTGCCCAGAAAACAGTATGAGCATGAATATATTTTTACAGATTTAAAGAACTGTACATCTGAAATATAAAAACCATGGAAACTCTATCTTAATCAGGAATTTATCTTTACAATAAGGTAAAAAATATTGTAGTCATTGATGATAATTGTTACGTACTTGAGTAGATGACATATCTGAGGTAGAAGTTACAAATATTGTGGCTATGGTTAAACGTGATGGTGAAGACCTACCAGCCAACTCACATATGAGCATGCATGATAATGAATGCTGGAAGAAGAAAATTGTATTCTGCATAAGGAAACAACATGCATGATTATGTAATCTACAAGGGAAATGAAATTTCAGTACATGATAATGCAATACAATGTTAAATATAAACTGCAATATGAATTTATATTGAAACAACTATAAAAATATGAATGTAAACTACAATTCCAGTATAACATGAACTAATATAAATTTCTATAAAAAATTCAATATAAATGGAAGTACAATGCAATATAAAATTTCGTTCCAGTTCAATATAGAGTAATTAAAAAACTATGGATGTCATGGTAATCAATAAAAACTATGATCTTACGTACCGTATGTATTTATATGTTCCATACATTGACCATAATGGATTTTAGATAATCATTCTTGTATTCTGACCATAATGGATTTGAATAGTTGAATAACATAACCAATTAATTTCATTGAGATTTATATACTTTTAGATTTCCTTGATTGCTACCAGTAAAAAAATAGTCAGGTTTATAGAAGCACAAGATTGCAAGAAAACCTGTTGAAGAAACAGGGAGAACAATCACCTTTTTCTGTCTTGTCCAGGTCTATCATGGCCTGATCAATTTGATACTGAAAAGTTGGATCCATACTAGTGAGTGCTTCAGATATTTTGTCATTGACATGAAAGACTCATTACTATAGGTCCATATTTATAGAAATGATACATATGAGTTACAAAAAAATATGCAATCCAAAAATCATTACAAACATGTGCATTCTAAGAAATCACAGCTAAAAAAAGAACAAATATTGTTAAAAATTAAAAATACAAATATTTCAGTTTGTGGTACATATATGTTATATGAAATATTGAATCTACAATATTTATAATTTTGTACATTAGATTAAATTACTATTAAAAATTAATAGACATTGTTAACAAATATAAACAGATATATTCCAATTTACAAATTTGAATAGAGATGAACAGAGAAGTAGAATATGAATTTTTATATAAAATAAATTTGTAAAAATAGATCCCTAAAATAAAATCAATAAAATTACAGAATGTTTTAACAAAAACCATTGCATTTCCTCTCAAATAGGTCAATTAAATGCAACTTATATGGAATGAGGAAGACAAACCATAATGCGATGGACCACAATTTCAGCATCTATGAATTAGAAAATAGATTGATAAATTAAATGTATTGAAGAATTAAACATTGAATAAATTCTAATCTAGAAAACTATGAAATTCAAGAGCATACCTCTGTATAGATTGATCCCTAAAACAAATTCAATAAAATTATAGATTTATGCAACAACGTCTATTTAATTACTTCTCAAATAGGTCGATTAAACAGTAATATAATTGCATGAGGAGAATTTACAATAACATGAATGACCACCATTTCAGCATCTTTGAATGAACAAACTATTGGATAAAATGGAAGTAGATAAAAATAATACAGTGGAGGAATTATATCCCAGAAACTATGAAATTAAATAAAATCCCTCAAATATCTGAAACAACATTTTGAAAATTGTAGAATGACATAATAACAACCATTTCATTACTACTCAAATATGTTTATCAAACACTACTAAAATGGAATGAGGAGAACATACCATATTGCGAATGACCACCATTTCAGCATATCTGAATCAACAAACTACTGGATACATTGACATTTCTAATCAATAAAACATTGAAGGAAAACTAATCCAAAAAACTATGAACAGAGAAGAGAGTCACATGAGATATGTCACTGTAATGGATGAAGTGTGAAATGGCACCTATATGTGAAAATAAATACTAGAAGATGTGATTCGGACATCATAGGGTAGAATGGAGTAATCTGAACATCTATTTATTAACAGGAGCTCGCGTATAGAGAATCTGAACCTGGACGAAGCAATATGTATGGTGTAGTGAGAAGGCGTACTACTGTTTAATTGAACATCGTCGAAGCCACATGGTAGAACGAAACAGTGATATGAAGGTAAGAGTAGACATCAAACCAGTCACTGAATGGCGTCACAAGAGTTGTGACTGAAAAGAGGTAGAGTGTATTGATTTTTTTGTCTAATAAATCCGACACATAGAATCCCTAAACTAGATTGGAAGGAGGCACAACGTGTGGGTAGGAAGACCAGTTTCTGTCAGAAGAGCTACTAAAAAGGGGTGGAGGACTGCCAAATGAAGCCGAATGCTCGAAGGAATTCGGAAGCTGGGAACCTTAATTATGAGTGATGTCGGGAGAGCATGCAGGGGGGAGGCCGATTGGGTCACGGGAGGGAGGATGGAAAGCCGGATGGAAATAAAACGGAAGGATACAGATGATACGAAGGAGTAGGAGAAGGAGGCTGGTGGAGAAGGGGGAGGAATCTGCGGGAGAAGGAAGCTGCGGGACGGAGCAACTATGGGCCCTAGGTAGGGCGAGCGATAACGTGAGCAGGATTTGTAATTGGGAGGAGAATCCCGATTAGGAGTGGGTGCATGGTAGAGAATGGAATTGGAGAATAGGAAATGGGGTGATGTGGAGGTAGGGATGGGTGACACATATGGTAGGAAGAAGGAAACATTAGTATAGATAATTGATTACTCATACCATAACAAGTATACTCATTTTAAAACATTATATAGAGTATAAAATATTAGATAATGATACATTATTCAATATTTTGGAAATAAATGAATTACTCCATAAAATATTTTAAATAATTTATTGAAATAGAATAGAATTATTCCCAAACATTTATTAAAAATTTATGTTTTCCCTACAAATATTATTTGATGTTTCTCTATATATAATATTAGTGAAATAAAATAATTTCATTTAATTTATAAAAATAAAATAGTTAAAATATTCGTTTTAGGTTATAAATATTATATTATTTATCGAATGGAATCATAAATAGTAATATTAACAAAAATTGATTCGATTTTGAAATAAACAACACATCGAGTCTGAAATGACTCATAATTTATTTTCACCTCACATATAATATCCTTAAATTTAATATAATTTAATAATATTACAAAATTTATTTCTAAAAATCTTATATGATAATCTTGTAACACTTCGACACCAATTTATTAACAAATCTGTCGCAAAATCATAATTTCCATGAGTTAACTATTATGATTTTCATGTATGTTTTTGTTCATTAGTTTTTATAAAAGATTATTCCTCATTGTTACAACATTAAAAAATAATATTCTTGTGATGTGAGAAATATTTATCATTATATACACATTTTTATCCAATAATATACTTCAGTGATGAAAAATTAAATAACTCACATCATGAATATTGAAATATGTATTTATATGTGACTTATATTTTTACATTTCTATCGATAAAAAGAAATAAAGTTATATAATAATTCAATTCAATTATATCACTAATATATCATAAATAACATATATATTCATTAAATATTTCATTCGTATATTACATATAAAGTAGAAATGAAAAATGAATAGTGTCACATTATAGAAGTGGTACTCTACACGTACGCATGTGAAAAGTTATCATTTTCTAACAGATAGGAAGGTAAGATGTATATAATAAGATGAAATTTTAAAAATTTTATTTTTTTATAAATATAATATACAAAATTAAATCCATCATAATAACCAAGCATGAATGACGTTGATGGAATGTGAATCACATCCCTATGAGGTGGTTATAGTCCACATGAACACAAAATCAATTCTTTCATTTCTGAATTGTTGAAAAAAATGTGGAAAAGATTATAAAATAATTACAATAAGGATAAATTATATTTATTATACATAATGAATTAGAATATTATATATAAATTAGTTTTTTCAACATTATTTTAAGATTAAAACATTGACTGTGATGGAAAATATGATTATCTCTTCCTGGAGGGATATGTATTACATTACACCTTAATCATTCTTATTCTATTATTATGAAAATATCAAACATATATAATGATGGTAGTGATTTTTGAAAGGATTTTAGTATGGGAATGAATTAGTTTATGTTCTCATTTTTTTATAACTAGTGAGTAGATTATTTTCCCAAAAAAATTGATTGGAGGGTCACAAATGGAATTACATAAAATATATGGAAAATATATTTTCATTTTCCTATGAAAGTGAAAAAAATAGTTTGGAATTCAGGGTATGATATTATAGGGTAGAGATATATTCCAAAAATATATTTTATATAATAGTTTATTATTAATTTTATCACATATATCATTGTATAACCCCTTATAAACAAGTTATAAACCATAATAGAGGTTGAAGATGTGTACAATTTTTAATATTAGTTAATGCTAAAAATTATGTTAAACTAAAAGACTATTATTAAATTTTTTATTATAAACATATAATAAATATTGATTTATTCTATTTCTAAATTCTTCATAAATTAATCTAAATATGATTTCATAATCTGGTTTGAGAATAAATTATTAAATTTATCTAATTGAAGAATAATAATGTTTTTCTAGAAAAAGAATGAAGAACATTTATCATACTGAACACAATAAGATAAGGTTAAATAAAATGATACATATTTTAATTTAAAAATAATGAAAATTTAGAGGATTATTGTATATATGTGTTTGTTATAAAATATCTAACTGATTTTTTTTGGAATAGAAACAATATTTATATATGGTAAATGCTAAAAATATTTTTCTATGTTAAAATTCATATTATTATTTGAATTATTTTATTATTAAATTATTATTTGTTCTAATTAAGATTTCATAATATATAATTATAATCTTCAATCATTATAATTTTATAAAAGAGACCATTTGTTTAAAATTTTCATTTTCCACAATTCCCCAAAAAATCATCACTTTCAAAAACAATCAAACAATTCCTAATATGCTAATTTTTTCTTCATTAAATATTAAATGATTTAAATTTAGTAAAAGTAAATTTATATAATTTTATAAATTCGGTTTTAATCAAATTATTGAATAAATATAGGAAAATTGTACTATTTATTGTATATTTTGAAAAGATACCTATAATTGAATAGCAAGAATTATATCAATCCCTATGAAAATCTCATCCCCAAAAATTCACAAACATCACCTATTTAATACATGTGATTATATATTCATCATTACTTATTCATGGTTCCATTACACCTCTTTTATCTTTTTTATTACGCTAAAATTACCATTACTGTATGAGTCATCCAATTCCTCAAAACATGTTTTATAATGTCAATAATATGAATAGGCCCATCATTATAGGGTAAATTTGGCTCTAATTCAATTTTCTCACAATGGAGTAAATATGTCGTGTAGGTAATGCTCTTCCATAGTAAAGATATAAAGAACACATTAAGAATATAAGAGAGGAAAGTAATAATTTCGAAATGGAACACCAAAAACATATATCCATTAAACAATTTCAAAAGTCCTAATTTTCATTATGTAAAACTCTGTAATTTTTTTTCACTAAACGATAAGATCTATGTTATACAGAGTATACATCACTGCCCAAGAATACTAAATAAACAATGAAATATTATTATTTAACTATGTATGATATATCTTTTCCATTTAAAATGTGGTATCAATATTAGTAAATTAATTTAAAAATATATATAATGTTTCAAATAAATAAAATTATATTTATAAATTCCTAGTAAATTAGAAATAAATTTTAAATGAATAAATTTTAAAAAATAAATTTTCATTAAAAATAAACTGTATTATTTGTCGAGAGAAAATAGTACATTATTTTTCCTGAAACATTTGAAATGTTATTTTATCAAATTAACATCATTTTTTGAATCATCCTATAAAATTTTACATATGGTCAAATTTTTTTGTTTTGGAAAATGATTTATTTTCCATTGAATATTGAGGTTACAAATTTCTTAACGGTTTCCATTTATTTTCAATAAATAAATTAATTTAAATGTCCCATTGCATTATTAATTTATTATTAATTTCATATATGTATAGTTTATTTAAAATAAATTAATTAATTCTTGGTAAATAAAAAATATTGTTGATGTTGTTATCAGATTATTTGTATGCTTAAAATATTGTTTTCTTTAAAATATTTTTATTATTTTTTTTCAATTTTTTTTCAATACTAGACTAATTAAAGAATTATTTAATTTTTATTCAATGATTATAAACATATTAATATTAATTTCATTTCATATAATGATATTGTATAATTATAGAGTTAATATAAGACCAACTATTTATTGATGAATGAAAATCTTGAAATCCCCTTTTTTGGACATAATTTTTGGTTTTAATTATATAATAAATTATGAAAATTTATCATTTAAATTTCATAAAATTGATTAAATATTTTTAATCATTAGAATTATAATTTGATAATAAGTATAAAATTATTTAGGATAAATGACTATTAAAAATATAACTAAATTGTTACCATGGTGAAAAACAAAATTTTTTTGCAGTGAGTAACATTATCGATAAATGTTGATTCGTATATAAAACATTTTTAATTTTCAATGGTGGAGTTTTGGATAGAACCTATATCCCCTAAATTCTAGAATTTATTAGTTTTATATGCACATTTTTCAAGAGTGACCTCCCATTATTGAAATGTTTTTAGTATATACAAAAAACACAACTCCATGTCACTTCTAAAAGAGATCTAGAATACACCCATTCACACAATTAATATGTTTTGTTTTTATGAATGTATATTACCTAATAAATTCGTTAAACAAATCATGAAATCATATATTTATTTTTCGGTCATAAATTTAATTTATCTAACAATTATGTATATTTCAAAAGTAGTGGATTGAGGAAGATGTATATTTCATAAAAAATAAATTTTTTATATTTAATCTTTAACATATATATAAGATATTATTTTAAATGTCTGATATTATAACATAAATACCTCCATGAAAAAATCGTTCATGTGTACGAAAGTCTACTAATACTCAAACTAATGTATTTCGTATTCCATTGTTTCATATAATAGTAGTTTATCATGATGGAAAATAAATATATATATGTGATAATCATGAAATATAAATAATTTTGTTAAAGTAATATATAATATATAATATTACATTTAAATCAATTGTGAAATGATATAATCATTCGTTCATAAGGGGGCGTACCTCCCCACTAAGCTGTGTGATACATTTCAAATCACTCCATCAACATGATGGTATATATATGTATATGAGAAAATATTATGTTCTGTTTTTGATAAATTAATAATTTTTTAAATAAAAAATAACATTTTCGTTTTTTCTTTCACGATCATTGAAAATTTGGAATTTTACTCATGCATAAATATTTCACCCACAATATTTCTGATATTATCATTTTATAATTTCCATAACTATATTTCATGATTAGTTTTAAAATTATATTTTAAATATAAAATAATTATTATTTAATCACTATTTATCTCCAGATGATAGACCAATGACTGATTTTACCATGATCAACACACTGTTATAATTTTGAAATTATGAAACATGCATCATTAAAAACATCTGATGTGGACATATATGATTAAGAAATTAAAAATGTCATTAAAAAAGGATGGAATTTTTTATGTATAATTTATCAAATAAGGAAATCATTATTATTTGAAAGGATAATTGAGATAATTTTATCATACATTAGATAAAAACATGATAATGTTTGACACGAGGTATTGGTTTCTATCTAAAAACATCACTCATTAAGACACATGTTATATTATACACCTTATTTCTATTAAAATAATTATATCTTAAAACATAAATAATTAACATCATTTATTAAACATAGTCATTTCCTTAATTGTAATATGAATATCTAAATCAGTCATAAATTTTTTATCAATACATTTAGTAACATGTATGGGACTTCACCTCATTTCTTTTTAGTTGATGCATATCTTAATATTATGAACAATTTTTTTATGTTCTATATACTACCCATATTACATGTTTCATCATGAATACTTCATAATTCAAGCTATTATACATTTCTAATTGAATTATTGCATCAGGGGAAATTAATTGACTGTTACTAATTGGTAAGGAATTTTTATGTCTATTTTTAATTCATTTGGTAACATTACATCATTTGTTTCCTTACTATGTAACACTTATGTGATAAATTTATTTTTATTATAATATTTTTTAATTATACATTTTTGATTTTGACGTATATTTTATTCACATAATCTATTCAAATAAATACCCCCACATCAATACATTATAATAGATTGTGTCTCAATTACAACCTTATTTAGAAATATTTTGTATTACTCACCTATTTATTTTTGGTAGGAGAATATACTACAACATAGAAATTTATATAAAAAATATCTTTATAATAATAGAATATAATTTTAAAATCTATGTAATTTATTTCGTGAAGTTTAAGATTCAAAAGTTTCCAATGTGGTAATAGTTTATACATCAATATCATTTTAATTGGTATTATATATATTTAAATTTACATTGATGGCAATTATCTAATAATTAAATCCACTATAGTTATTAGTGAAATATTCATCTAATAGTACCATTTTTATCTCTTGGGTTATTAATATAAATAATATTTTTTTATAAAATTCCTACATTTTTTTATCTTCTACGGATAAAAATTGTATTTATTAACTGCCAATATAATCCAAAAAGTATTTTTTTAACATTTTTTTATTTGATTTTTTAAAAAAAATATATAAACATTATATAAATTGTACAAAAATATATCATGATTTGTTTTTAATTTTCAAATATGTTCCTTTATAATTTTTAAATATTTGTGAATGTAATGTTTTGTTTTAAATTATCTAACAAGAAAACGAATTATTACCCTAATGATCACTAAATAACATAAACCATCCATTAAAAAATTCCATGGTTATTTTTAATTAATATTTTATTAATAGTTGTGAAATATTACATATTAAAATAGATTTTTTAATGTTAAAAGTGCGTTTTCCTGAGAAAATATTTTGCAAAGACTTGAAAATTATGTGGAAATTTTTTGTAAATTAATGGAAATTTCACGAGTCTGCTAAAATTTACGGCGATTTATTCTTTGCCCCAGTGTGCCCAGAATCAATTTCTGATGTTTTGTTCGGATATGTTCAGTAAATGTACAAGTTAAATTTTATAACTTTTGAACTGGTGCTCAGAATTGAAATCTAGGGGAACCATTGAACTTGCAACATCAATGATTTCTTAGTGAAACATTCACCACAATTGCGTTCTAATGAGAATGGATGTTAGTTTTTGGAGTTTTTCTGAATTAAGTTAAATAAAAAATGTGTTTCTTATTTTTATTTTGGTGGATAAAAATCTCCAAGGCGAGGTTAGAGGTGGGGGACACAACACCATAACCTCTCATGAGAGGTTATGGTGGTGGTTCCCACCCTCTCATAACCTCCCATGGGAGGATATTCCATGGTGGGGACCACCCAGGGTTTGTAACCCCTTGCAACCCCCAATTAAGTAGAGAGCCTCTTCCCCTTCTTCCACCATGTATTTGAGCTATCACCACCCATTAATTAGATGATTGTATTCATTTTTTTAAACACAAGAATTTTAATGGTTGTGCTAACAAATAATAGGCAACTTCATCTATTATTTTTGGTTGGCATCTTGGTGGAGTTTTGTGGAGAGAAAGAATTCTCCCATGAAGAACGCATCCTCCACCAACGAAGAACCTTTGGTCGAGGGATGAAACCGTCTCCCGCGATGAACGATGACGACACTTCTCCCTCAGTCTTCAACCACAGATGCTTCCCGACATCGACAAATCGATGCTCGCTATTCCTATCCTTCCACCATCAACGATCGTCTCAATAGGTAGGGTATTTTACGTTTCAATTTCTGTTTCTGTCGTTCAACGTTGTTCAATTTTGGAATGTGACTTACTGATTGATAATGTCATAATGAGGAGGGATCAGAACGCATGAACACAACTCGACCCTCCCTCTCTATTGTTTTCATTTGTTCATAATGGAGGCAGTGCAACACTATCGCGATGGAACCAGCGGCGCAAGGCCACCGGGTCGCCGAGAAGCCGCGTTACCACCGTGCCACACAGAAGGAGAGTCGCAACCATGATGGGCCGTGATGGAGGAGCGTGGCATCATCGCGTCGCATGGAGGCCAGTAAAGGGTCGGGGATAGGGTGGGCCACGGCGGAGGGGAGTTCCACAGTAGCATTGTACCGACGGAGAAGGGATACCGCGTCTAGGGCGGGCCACGACGGAGGGGCATGGCGTCGTCGCACCACACCAGTGTTGTGGATCAGCTGGCCGCTCGGGCCAGCCGGGAGGAGCGGGACCCCGTCGGGTCCTGCATGTGCTGGACCAGCGCCACCTGGCCCCTTTTTCGGCTCACACCCGAATGGAAAATCCATTCTGGATGCGCGGGGGCACATGGTATCCCCATGGTAGTGGCTTAGGTGGACCCCACGTGCCACCTGGTGGTCAGGTCGCCGTCGGCCGGGCCGCCTTCGGCCAGGCTGGGCCTCCCCCTCGGGTTGGGCCGCCCCCACAGGCTGGGCCGCCCCCTCATAGTGGTTTGGACACATGAACTAGGTTAGGCCCCAGCCTAGACCAGAATCAAGTCGGGTCAGTCCAACTGGGTTGGATCAGACCCAGATCCGTTATTCCGAGTTTACACCTTTTTGCCAATATATTGGGGTATGGGTGTCCGATCAACGAACCGTTTATGGCGATAGAAATCATAGACAGAGAAGGATATTCTAGCATATCCCACATGTGTTTTGGACAATGTTTGAGTACGGTCGGTTTGGTTTGAACCTAAAAACCAACTGGGCCCCTGGAACAGAAATGCCAATAACTCACAGACCGAGCATCCGATTGACGCACCGTCTATTGCGTTGGGACCCCTATAAACAGTCAGACCATTGAGATACTTCTACTTGGGTCTTTGTGACATTTGGAATTTCGACTAGTAGCTTGTGGAGTGGATACTCCTGGTGATGAGCATGTGGAGAACGGAGACCTAGTAGCTGGATGAGACCTGACGACTATTGACCATTCGGCTATGTGTGACTCGAGTAGCCCAGTGGGGAGCGCCTCTATGCGAGCACCACAGACCCATGGGGGAGGAGCACCTCAGTGTGAGAGTGAAAGTCCCACGGTACTCGATAAGAGGAGTTCCTCTGTTTTCTATTCGGTGGATCGCCTCTCTTTGATGCGGTAGACCCATGGTGGGGAGCGCATCTATGTTACGCAGTATACCCACGACACTCAATAGGAGGAGTGCCTCTGCAGTCCAAGGATAGTGGGAAGTGCCTTTGTGTGATGCTGCAGGTCCACTATAATAAATAGAAGAGGTTTACATCACTTTCCAAGGTTTTGATAATAAAATCATGGTTTTTGATGAGTCATTGACTTTCGTGTTTTCCTCATGATTGAGATGGGTTAATAAATAACTTAGGTATGTGTATGAGAATTTAAATAAGTAAGGGTTATCCATCGATTTCGTACATTGTGGTTAACATAGATAGATTTTTTGAGACCATGAGCGTCTTAGGGTCTCTACTGAGTATCGTTATACTCACCCCTGCACAAGCTATTCCCTCACCTTGTGGTGTTGGTTGCACATGATAGACATCGCTGATCGTGGAAGAGAGTAGAAGAACAGGACGGTACCCAGAGGTGGACGACTCAGCGAGACATACACAAAGCAGATGGATGGACTTGGTTGCGGAGGAGGCCATCTGTACCTACCCTTCAGGTGGGATCGCTGGAGGACGACCCTATATCTTCTTTACATATTTTCATCAGTTCTACTAGCATTTAAGTTGTATATTACTTTACTATTGGGATTGTATTTATGTCCCCCTTAACTTTCAACAACCTCTTTTGTATATAGTTTTCCTTAGTGTTCCAATTCCAGTTGCATACTATGTTTTGTATGTTTACTATTATAAAGACAATGCCTTCCCTGTTTAGGGATTTACACCTTTGGTTCTAGTTTCCATCCCCTGGAAAATAGAATACAGGCTTGGTGTTGTCATGATACGGGCCTCGCGGGGTGGGTAATGAAAAATTGGTATCAGAGGGAGGTTCTACCATAGAACATAGGACTCTGATATTTATATTATATTAAGAAATAGTGTTAACGGAAGTAAGTGTGGTTTTTAGTTCAGGGAGTCCAGTTTTGGTGCGGGCGTCCAACGTATCCATACACCAGGACCTGAACGTCTGATTTCCCACTCAGTGCACGAAAACACTAATTGCATGTGTGTCTTTTAAAAGTTTTCTTAAGACAGCTCAACCGAGTCCACTCACCAGTTATAATATTTTGACTGTGTCGCATTTATTTCATTCAGGATGCCTCCCTGTGGATGACAAGTTAGAGCCTCGAGAGTCATACGCTCTGACAACCCACTAATCAATGAGGCCTCGGTGCATGTCCTTTTACTAACTGAGGAACCAGAGGGACCACTCCCCATCAGTCCACTGATACCGCCAGCCCCAGCCAAAGAGAGTTCATAATCCTTGAACACGTTTCACAAGTTCCAGTGCCAGAGGTCACCCAGTTTCTGGGGAGAGATGGACCCACAGATAGCTGTGGATTTGCTGGAGGCTGTTGTTAGAGTTCTCAGGCTTGTAGGGACACCATTAGACCTCATGGTGATCCTTACTGTGATTCTCCTTCAGGAAGTAGCATTCATATGGAGGATCCTGATTCTCTAGGTCCACGATGAGGCAACACTTCTATAGGAAGACTTTAAGAGCTGGTTCCAGGAAGAGTTCGTACCAGCCACCCTTCGTGTGGTGCGGATTCTAGAGCCACTACATCTACATCTGGGTAGAATGATGGTAGCTCATTACAACACAAGGTTCAATGACCTCTCATTATACTCAACATATATGGTATGGGACCCATTCCTTAGGGCCTTAACATTCGATCAGGGACTCAGGCGAGAGATCCGAGCTTCAGTGGTCTCAATTTGCATCCTGACTCAGGCGGGGGTGATAGAGAGAGCCCTTATAGTAGAAAGTTTTCTTGCTAGACAGTCACCAGCAACGAGACCCCCCACTGGCCGACATGCAGCGAATTTTCTGTAGTTGGTAGTAGATAGATTTCATAGATTTCCAAGAGGACCGAACCTATAGGTGGTCAACCACATGACACGGGATCAGATGTGTGGGGAACACATAGCAGAGACACATATGTCAGGAGCAGACAGTGATACTCATGCGGCGGGCAGGGACACATGGCACATGACTATCTGGCCCATCGTACATACGATCAATATTCAATTGAGGTACCTCCTAGGCGGAGGCATAGGTTCAATTGAAGTGGTCCATAGGTTGAAGGAGGACGTGGTAGAGGAGCTGGTCGAGCAACTGGCAGAGGAAGATGTTTCAAGGTATTGCCTCCACCACCCCCAGGAGGTCTACCCCAATTGTAGGGAGCAGGTGTACAGGGGAGAGATCAGCTTCAGGTAGCTAAGGCATATAACCATGGTGCTCCAGAGATGAATCTGAGTACTATCTATGTCTACTCCACCCTTGCTGTAGTTCTTATAGACACATGTTTCAGTCACTCTTTCATTACCACTGCCCTCGTTCGGAGATCTGAGATTCCGATGGATCCGTTGGATCGATCCTTATGGATAGTGACTCTTGTAGGAGTAGACACGATGATTACGCACTAGTTTCGGTAGTCCGAGCTTACTCTATGATGCGAGAGCTTCATCTGGGATCTCTTCGTAGCGGTGTCGAGGCCTTATGATATCATCTTGGGTATGCACTAGTTATCTACAGTCCATGCTCAAATTGACTGTATTTGGTGCAATGTGTGGTGTGCCTGCACGGATGGGACCAGGTTTACCTTCACCGGTGATAAGGGAGGCTTTTCACCACAGGACGAACATACACAGAGGAGGGTGCAACCGATCACTCATCAGTTGTCATGCCTTACCGTTAGAGTAGTTGATGTGGAGAGTCTGAGTTATCCTGTAGTGGTGGACTAGTATGTGGATGTTTTCCCTGACGATGTTCCAGGACTATCAAATCGCAGAGATGTGGGCATCTGCATTGACCAGTACCCTAGGATGACACTGATATCTACTCCAGCATATCAGATGGCACCCGTTGAGCTTCGTGAGCTGCGGGTACAGCTAGAGGACTTTCAGGGGAAGGGATTCATTTGGCCAAGTGTTTCTCCCTAGGCAGCCCCGATTCTGTTCACCAAAAAGGCATATGGGAGCTTGCAGATTTGTATTGACTACCATCGCCTGAACCAGGTGACCGTGAAGAATAAGTACCGACTCCCAAGGATTGACGACCTCATTAATCAGCTCAAGGGAGAACAACGGTTCTAGAATATAGATCTCAGATCAGGCTATCACCAGCTCAGAGTTTGAGAGGAGGATGTGCAAAAGAGGACCTTCAGGTGTTGGTATGACCATTATTACTTCATGGTTATAACATTGTCATATCCAACACTCTAGTAGTGTTCATGTGTCTCATGAATAGGATCCTCCATCTATTTTTCAATCGCTTTGTCATAGTCTTCATCGATGACATTCTGATCTACTCGAATACTGAGGAGGAGCATGCCTTCAATATACAGGTAGTACTGGACACACTCCGAGAGAAGAAACTTTATTGTATGCTCTCAAATATCCAATTTTGAATTTTGAGGTTCACTTCTTGGGACACGTCATCTTAGAGGCTAGAGTTGTAGTAGATCTAGTGAAGATGGAGGCTGTACTTTCTTGGGAGCCACACAGGAGTGTGATGGAGGTACATAGTTTTCTAGGCTGGATAGATACTAATGGAGATTTGTTCTAGAATTCTATAGAGATGCAGTACCACTATTAGATTTGAAAAATAAGGGGAAAGCCTTCATGTGGTTGGAGAGATGCCAACAGATCATTCAAGAGATGAGGTAGAGGCTGACTACTGCCCCAATATTTTGTCTTCCAAAGGACGGCGTATGGTACGTAGTCTACTGAGACACATCAGGGAACTGACTCGGGTGTTTCCTGATGTAGGAGTGAGTTTTGATCGTTTATGGTTCTCAACAGGTGAAGAATATAGGAGCATAACTATGATACCCATGACTTGGAGTTAGTAGCAGTGGTCGTTGACTTGAGGATGTGGAAGCACTATCTTATTGGTGAGCATTTCATAGAGTATTCTGATCACAAGAGTCTCAGGTATATCTTCACCTAGAAGGACTTGAACCTGAGACATCGACGTTGGCTTGAGTTCCTCTAGGACTATGACTTCGTGATAGTCTATAATCATGGAAAGGGGAAAATTGTTGTGGATTCCCTTAGTAGTAGATCTGGTATAAAGCCTCCAGGTGAGGTGACAGAGTAGCTAGCTGTCTTATAGATATCTATTGTGGATATAGATGGATCAGCCTTCCAATAGTCTCTTTCAGTCACTTATCCACTTCATTATTGAGTTAGAGAGGCGCAGCAAGGGGACGCTGACTGTGAGATGTGACATGCTCAGATATCCATAGGGCATGCACATGAGTGATTTTATGAAGGTGGGGAGCATGTCATCCTTTTCAGAAGACATACCTTGGTAACAGTTGCACTTCGGGAGGAAGTGTTGAGGGAGTTCCACACATCCCATTTAGCGGTACATTCAGGAGTGGTGAAGATGTTTTGGGACCTCAGACAATAGCATTGGTGACCAGGTATAAAGAAGGTATTAGCAGAGTTTGTCTCACGATGCCTCACTTTTCATTAAATATAGGTAGAGTACTAGGTACCAGCAGGCTTGGTACAGCCCCTAGAGGTCCCAGAGTGGATGTGGAATGGTATATCCATGGACTTCATGATGGTTCTTCCACATACATCTAGGAGTCAGGATTCAATATGGGTGATCGTTGATCAACTCACCAAGTTGGGAAACTTCCTACAGACCAGAGAGCATTGATCTATAGAGAGAATGGGATGCCTCTATGTGTAAGAGAATGTGTGTTTTCAGGGATTAACTTCTTCGATCGTCTCCGACCGTGACGCACAGTTAACTTCCCGACTATTGAAGGGGTTGTAGGAGGCTTTCAGGACACAGCTTCGTTTGAGCCCCGCCTTCCATCATCAGACAGATGTCCAGACTGAGAGGACCATTTAGACCCTCTAGGACATGCTCTATGCATGTTCCCTTGACTTCAGTCACAGCTGGGAGGACCTCTTATCATTGGTAGAGTTTTCCTACAACAACAGATACCACTCCACCATCGGTATGGCATCTTTTGAGACCATGTATAGTCAGCCTTACAGATCGCCAATATGCTGGACAGACCCAGAGGGGTCAGCACTAGTGGGACCAAAGATGGTATGGGCTACCACGGAGATGGTACAGATCATCTAGGAGAAGATGAAGACTACGCGTAATAAAACAAAGTCGTATGCTGACAAGAGAGGGAGATCTCTGGAGTTTGAGGATGGTGACCACGTCTTCTTACGGGTCACACCTCGATGAGGTCTACGGATATTTGGCCGAGGTGGGAAGTTATATATGTGATTCATTGAACCTTTCCAGGTCCTTAGCAGAGTAGGTGAGGTGGATCAATGCTCGGTCCTTCCACCTTAGTTGCATCGGGTACACGACGTCTTCCACGTATCACAACTGAGGAGACACATGCACGACCTTTCACACATCATCGACCATGGAGAGCTGGACATCGTTGACTGGGATACATTCATGGAGGTTCCAATAGGGATTATGGATCGACGGGAGCAGGACCTACATTGATGGTCGATACCTCTAGTGCGCGTTTGTTGGCAGCACAGGAACCTCAAGGAGAGCACATGGGTGCGGGTTGCTCAGATGCGTGCTCAGTACCCCCATTTTTTTCCCTAGTTCGAGTTGTAGATTACGGGGATGTAAAGCCCTGATGTGGGGAAAATGTAATGTCCCGGAAATTCCATGGAATTTTATTTTTAAATTCATGTAATTTTACGAGTCTGCAAAAACTTACGGTGCTTGATTCTAAGGCCCATTGTTCCCGGAATCAATTTCTCTGGTTTTATTCATGTAAGTTCAGTAAACATACGAGTTGGATTTTATATCTTTTGAACCGGGGCTCGAAATTGAAATCTGAGGGAACCTTTGAACATGCATCATCAATGATTTCTTAGTGAGACATTCAATGTAGTTGCGTTCTAATGATAATGGAAGTTATTTTTTGTAGTTTTTATGATTTAAGTTAAATAAAAATAATTATATCTTATTTTTATTTTGACAGTCAAAAATCACCAAGAGGAGGTTAGAAGTGGGGGCCACCACACCATAACCTCTCATGAGAGGTTATGGTGATGGGGCCCACCCACAAATAACCTCTCATGGGAGGATATTCAATGCATGCGACCCCCGGAGGGTTGTAACCCCTTGGAACCTCGAATTAATTCGAGAGCTTCTTCAACATCCTCCACCATTTATTAGAGATAAGACCACCCATTAATTAGATGTTTTTTTCATTTAATTAATCACAAGAATTAGAATGGTTGTGCTGAAAAATAATAAACAAATTCATCGATTATTTTTGGTTGGCATCTTGGTGGAGTTATGGGGAGAGAAAGAATTCACCCACGAAGAACGCTTCCTCGGCCAATGAATAACGTTCGGTCAAGGGACGAAACTGTCTCCCAAGAAGAACGCCGAAGACACTTCTCCATCGGTCTCCAACCCCAGATGCTTCCCGATGTCAATGAATCGACGTCCGCTATTCCTCTCCTTCCACCATCAAAGTTCCTCTCATGAGGTAGTGGATTTTACGTTTAAATTTTGTTTCCATCGTTCAATGTTATTCAATTTTAGAATGTGAGTTGCTGATTGATTATGTCATAAAGAGGAGGTCTTGGACTGCTCGAACACAGCCCAACCCTCTTGCATTATTGTTATCATTTGTTGATGATGGAGGTGGAACAACACTACCATGAAGGAATCAGCAGCACAAGGCTGCTGGGTCACAAAGAAGGTGTGGTAATGTCGTGCCACATGGAAGGAGAGCTTCGACCACTATGGTCCGCGGAGGAGGCGCGCGACACCGTCGCGCCGCGTGGAGGCCAGCTGAGGTGTAATTCCTTAACCCCAGAAGCATAGAGTCAGTGCATTATTACATATCATTAGCATGATCATAAAAGATCAAGTCTCAAATGACCTATTATTTTAGTAGCCTTGGATGTACTAGATACATTCATAAGGTTTACATTGTATCATAAAATGGAAAACAACTACAACATTGTCTCCATAGACAACAATAACATCCCATATACTATCCCTAATGGTTAGTCATAATATACTTCATTGCATCTTGGGAAAAAACAGAGAATGGGGTGAGATCAGAAGCTAATGAAGGATAATATTATAGTGGAAACATTCATAAATAAGCATAAACATTTAGGGCAGTGTATAAGACGATAACAAAAGCCTTTTAATCATGAACATTAGTGTAATATGGAAAAGTTAAAATCGAATAATTCCATTTATTTATTCACATTGATATTATAATAGTCGAATAATCACATGCAATATCAATAACCACTTTCATAATGATTGAATTCATAATGTCACACTATCATAACAACATAGTCATGGCCTTGTGCCAAGACTACAAATAAGATTTTGTCAAGGCCTTATGCCGAGACACTAGTTTGTCTCATGACACCTACCAATGCATCAAGGAGCTATAGAGGGCTCCACCCATCACTTACTAAGTCCAATGTATTTCTCATATAAATTTTTTGAAACATAACATAAAAATTCTTATTGAAACTAGCATATGAAATGTCAATAATTTATCCATGAATGGTATAAAAATAACACACCCACAACCTAACATAACTCAATCAATACAATATGGAAGACTGTATTGTAATATATTAACCTCAACTGAGAATAATGAAGGATATTGACATAGATGAAAATAATCATCAAAACTATTTGAGAGAAATATCCCATTTTTCTTGAAAATATTTAAAAGTCACACTATTTGTCAAGAAGCCATTTAAAAATAGATTTTTGAATCAAAGTGTCCCATAACACATTGAATGTATTAGAAGGATTTTTAATTTTAAAATTTTAATGTCTATATAAATAAATATTTAAAACCATTTTTAAAATATGGACATTATTGAGAAAGATTTATAATAATAAATCTTTAAAACATTTAAAATGATATTTTAGTTAGAGTTCATAACAAAAGGAGAGACACATGAATACAAATAATTGAGGTAATCAAAACATTAAAATATCATGAGAATAAATGGATTCATGATATACTATGTCAAAGCACATTATATACACCATATAAATGTGATCTGGTGTATAACAATAAAGAAGCCTCAATGGAATGTAAATTGAGATCAAATATCATATAAAGACCATATCATTAGGTTAAGGATAAATGAACGACATAATTATGTGTGACAAATATAAATACACTCAATGTTATTGGATATTCAGAGTAATTAAATTAGAGGACATTCACAAATATTCGTGTATAAACAACACCAATAAATTGGATGCTTAACTCGACAAATGGATATTGAGTTAAAAGTACTCTTATGAAGTTCATATCGATGAATTGAGAATTTATAAATGGAGTGATTATGAGTATCAAATGTATATCCATAGAAAGGGTGTGGAAATAATGACATAAGCAAATGAATAGTGATTCCACAAATAATCTTGGAGTAAAATAATCAATGAAGTTTGTGTAAAGCCGAATTAGTGGAAATTGAAATTTCTAATTCCATTATCGATTTGGTAGAATAAAAAACATGCACCCATTAAATAAGGATCATACAAGGGTGATGTAAATATCCATAAAATAATGTATATTACACAATAAATACTATAATGGGATCTAAACTCACCACATGCAATAAAAAGTGGTGAACAATGGAAATCTCAAATAATAAAAAGTGAGATAAGAAACTCCTTACTTTTTAATTTTTCCGTGTTCGAGTGTAGTTTAACCTTATGTATAATGGTGAAATAATTTCTGTTGAATTATACAAGAATAATATACATTAATATGATATCATATTTGATCTTTTAAAATTGATTTGGTAATAATATTATCGTTGTTTCGGGCATTAACAGATTAGTTCTCCTTTATATTATTTGTTATGTGAGACATATCTGTTATGTATGGGATGTGTCTTATTCATATATAGAATGATATCATGTCCCTAAACATTATTTTTAATCATCAAATGAAATTTAGTCTTGAATGGATACGATAAGGAATTAATCTCATCGCGTTCGTGGAGACTGTAATCTTTACGTACGCGCGAGCGACAATATCATTATTTTTATATTAAAATAATATTTAATTGGATGGTATATCATATATGCAGAATCATTATCATGTTATATTTATTATTTACTTGAATTAAAAATCATTATTATACCCATCCAAATAATAATGTATTGAATAACAATTACACCACGACGTGGAGATGGTAATCCGTATGTACGCACGTAATGGTGACATGTCATTAAAAGGATGGATAGAATAATTAATTTGGATGTACAATATTTATAATAACATCAATTTATATAGAATAATGTGGAGTTATTATTTTATAATGGAAATAACAATGAAATAAGAAGTGGAAGAAGAAAAGAACTTGAAAGAGGGTGGTGAAATTATTACCTCTTCTTCAGGTTCTTCCTTTTGATTTGATCAAAAGTGCTTTTAAATTTGGATTTATGAACAAAGGAGGTCCTATACTACGAATTTAGGGATGTTTAGAGGATATTTGGGCCGGTTTTTGCTGAGGAAAACTGTTTTGAAGGAGTGAATCAGAGTGAACGGCGAGTGACCTTTTATAAGAGGGGTGAGGGGAACCTTAAGAAAGGCTAGAAATATTATTTTTTAATAAAATTAATTTAGGATTATAATGGATCCATTAAGGATTATTTAAATGATAAGGTGGGGATGGGTCAAAAACCACTCAACCAATAGGCTTTAGACAGGTGTTGGCCACTATATTAACCCTAACATTTAGATTTAACTATTAGTTAAATAGTTTGACGTTTACCATGTCAATTTGTATTTTAATATTATATAGTTAATAAAAATATGATATGATTCTAAGAAAACCCAAAGTGGTTCATTAATTATGAACCTATCATTATATAATTCCTTAGTCTGAACCTGAAATTATTAGGAATATAATATCAATTAATAATATAATATTTGTTTTAAAAACTCTTTTATGTCAATTTTTACACTATTTAACAGTTGATTTTTGATGAAGTCATAAAAACTTTATTAATCTGAACTAAATTCATTTCAGAAATCAAAACATGTTATATTAACCTATAAAATTCTTGGATATCATCAAAGCTTTGATATTATATTTATTATAACATTTATAATACCATTTACTTGATTCATTCATTAATAAGGAAAATATTACATCATCATTCTTTCATAAATAAATCTAATTATTAAATGTCTAAAAAGTATAAATAAAATACCATTATGTATGAAATATTTTTATATTTCAAGGAATATTTATAGCTGAAGATATAACATGTATAACCCAATTAAAAAATTGTTTTACTAAAAGATATCTGCTTAAATCCTTTTTGTATTTACATTAACATAATTAATATAATGTATCATTCTCACTTACAAGTGGCTCCATGGGGTCCGAAAATCGACCCAAAGATGATCATGGTCAGAAATTTATCATCCAATAGGGTTAGGACATGTGTTAAGGTAATTTAATTTTATTATATTATTATTTTTTACCCTTATTTACCTGATTTATCCTTTAACCTTGGTAAAACAAATATTACCGAATTAATTATTCAAAATGTCTAAAAATAAAAGATACCTATTTACACAATTTGGAACTCCTTATTCTCAATATGGAATCCATTTTTCTAAATTCAAAACCCAGAAGTGGCACAAATTGATTTAAAATTAATTCTAATTGTCAAAACAAAGAGCGTGTTTTTTATAAATTGATAACTATCAAAATATTGACACCTGTTTATTTCTAGTTTAAATATGAAATTACATAAAATTACCAATATTGTATTAAATGGTAACCATATATTCTAATTGTACTTTAAAACCTCTCAATATTATAATTTATCAATATATATTATTTTGATTAAAAATTTTGTTTTTAATTAATGTTTAGTATTATTCTCTACTCGTCAAAATTTGTATGTTTTATAAAAAATACAGTAAATTCATCCAAGGGTAATTTCTATATTCTGAATCCAAAAATTAAGTCCATTTTGAATGATAAAATTTATAAAATTTCAAAAACTGTATATTACTATTCATAACTGCAACTTTGATTGGTCATGGTGTGTTAGAATCTCGAAGTTGTGTACAATGCAAGATGTTGCATTATTAAAATGGAAACGTACTGTGGAAGCTTAGGGTGTTACATTATCCCCCAATTCAATAAATTGCATCCTCTCAATTTTTAAAATTGGTCATGGGAATATAATTTAACGTCCCACATTTGAAAAAGATTGAATAAAACTTCCACTTCAAAAGAAAGAAAGAGAAATAAATAGGTCACCCAAGATAACCCATACTAGGATTCCATGTAGGAAAACATGGATATAAATGATAAAATAAGTATCAATTTATTGATGGAGAGGGATAAAAAACATTATTAGGATAATGTTAAAAATAAGAAAACCATAAACATATGATGGGACAAACGATCATTAGTCTCCCAGTAGGTAAAGTAAACAGAAAACATTTTTTTTTGTTTAAAGTTACATTAAATAAAGATGGGGAAATCATTTATGATATTGACTAAGAAAATAAAGATATTTACTTAATTTTTAAGTAGAGTTTCATTCTTTAATAAATTTATACCACTAAATCATATTTTTAAACGATGAGTATTCAAGAAGGCTTCGTCACACTAGAAGAGATTGAATAAACTTCTATAGAATCACATGATCCATGAAGGATAAAATATATATTTACCTTGCCTTTAGAGATTAATCAACCCCAAATGGTTAGTATAAGATCTCATGATCCCCGAAATGGATATTCCATTAGAGAAAGAAACACTAATCTTAATTTCAAATATTAAACCAACAATACCCCAATGATAAATAAATACTATTCAATAAACAGTTTTCCTTAAAATAATTCAATATAATCCAAAATAATATTGAAACCCAAAACATAAAAGAATTTGGTTATGTAGTCTTCCAAATTAAATTGTATCTCCAAATGACATCCAATACTCTTAATGTCACATTCGTAAAAGTAATTAACCTAAACTCATATTCTCTATTATAGGTTAATCATTTCCATAGATAACCCAAACCACTATAAATCCATAATAAAAACATATATAAAAATCCACAATTACTCCTCAAATGAAATCCCATAGTATTCTGTTTCCCATGGACATATACTGTTCCCAATGAAAGAACAACATCTTCCAAAATAACATTTATCACTTAATCACCAAACCATTATCCTATACTAAGGGTATCCATTGGATAAGACAGATGATCCCAAGTCAACAAATTATTGATCAATAAAATCATTTAACTAAAAATAATTAGTCACACCTACCAGGGACTTCACATAGTCCAGTGGTAAGTGATAAATCCTAATCACACTTTGGTTGTGGGTTCATTTCCCCCAGCTTTGTTCGATGCGATGGGTTGTCACATGGTCTGCGTGTTTTCCTTTTTCAAAAAAATATTTTATACATTACCAAAATGAGATAAATTCCCCAAAATAACCATAAAATAATTTAACCACAAATGTTATCTCATACCTTGCATTTTCATCCCAAAATATAATAACTTGTAATTACCTCAAACCCAATGATCATATAGATCCAAATAGTTATTTATAACTATATCCAAAAGAAAAAATATAAGCCTTCCTCAAATATAATTCTCACGTGGAAAACTGAAGGGTTACAAAAACAAGATAAAATTATTCCAATGTAATCCCATAAACAAGGAGAAGTAATACTTTTAAACATTTCTCCAACCATTTACTTCCACATATCTTCTTCATTGACCATGAAGATATCCCATTGAATTGGGAATTAACTCATCTATTAGCCAGGTCCCCTACATTATCAAAAAATGACTGTAAATGGATACTTGGGACAATTTGTATTTTCTTCCATATTCCTCTACATTTTTCCTCAGCACTTATTCAGTTTATGTCCTTCTTTCCCGCATGTAATGCATTTCTTTGTTCCGTTGAGACACTTTCCTGGGAGTATCCTTCCACATTTCATGCATGATGGAAATTGAGGATTCTTTTCTCCATGGTCCCCACTACTGGAGCACTTATCCTTCATCACTTATCTCATCTTTTTTCAGTCATGTAGTTGGTTAATATATTTGTTTTTGATCATATTTTTGGAAAATTGATTTGGAATGAACATGATATATTTTATGCCTATCAACATTCCATTTTTTTCTCATTTACACCAACGTTCCCACCATGTACATCATTATCAGTGTTACTATGACTTCATTGGAATCCATCCATTGACTAAAACCAGAAAGAATTGTATGAGTAAATGTAGTCATTAAATAATTTAGAGAATATCCTGACACCATTTTCTCAATTTGAAACACCTTAGGATTATCCAAGGTAATTTATTCTCATGTTATATTAAAATACTTCAAATCAGTTTGTAAGGAAAATTTAAATTATCCTAAGTATATCCCACAAGAGTGTCATAACCAATAGTGAAGCAATGCCCGTTGTCATGCACCAGTTCCCGTTCGAGTCTATATCAAATAGGCGTTTTCAGGTTTTACCCATAGTTACATATGTGCTAGAGCTACCTCTACCTGCTCACATCCAGACAGGGATGTATTGTTTGGAATACTCAAAAAATATATAAAATAACAATACTCTAGGATGTTATTCTATACTAATCCTCAAAGTCTATCTTAGAGCTATGTGCTCTAATCAGAGTTTATCTAAATCTAGATTCCAATGTTTTTACTAAACATCCTCTGATACCGACTATAATTCCATGACCATTGAATCCCAGTGTCGATACATTATTACGTATCATTTTCATGATCATAAAAGATCAAGTCTCGAAAGACTGATTAGTTTAGTAGCCTTGGAAGTACTAGATACATTCATAATGTTTACATTACATAATAAAATAGAAAACAAAAACAAAATTTTCTCCATAAACAACACTAATATCCCATATATTATCCATAGAGGTCAGTCATAATATACTTCTTTGCATATTGGGAAAAAACATTGAAAAGGGTGAGCTCAGATGCTTAGTAAGGATAACATTATGGTGGAATGTTTCAAAAATAAACATAAACATTTAAGACAGTTTATAAGACTAGAACAAAATCCTTTTAAATTTGATCTTCATCATAATATAAAAAAGATAAAATCGAATAATTCCATTTACTTATTCACATGGATATTATATTAGTCAAATAATCACATGAAATATCAATAAACACTTTCATAATGATGTAATGCATAATGCTAGACTATCATAACCACATAGTCAAGGCCTTATTCCAATACTACAAATAAAATTTTGTTAAAGGCCTTATGCTGAGACACTAGTTTGTCGCATGAGACCTACCAATGCATCGAGGAGTTATAGCAGGCTCCACCCATCATTTACTAAGTCCAATGCATTCCTCATATGAATATTTTGAAATGTCACATAAACATTTATATTAAAACTACCATACGAAATGTCAATATTTTATCGACAACCCATGAATAGTATAAAAATAACACATACACCGTCAAACATAACTCAGTCAATACAATATGGAATATTTTATTCCTATAGATTATCCTTAATCGAGAATAATGATGTTTATTGACATTGATGAAAATAATAATCAAAAATATTTGAGAGAAATATTCCCTTTTTCTTAAAAACATTTAAAAGTCACACTACTTTTTGAGAAGCCATTTAAAAATAGATTTTTGAATCAAAGTGTCCCATAACACTTTGAAACTTTTAAAAGGAGTTTTAAATTTAAAAGTTTAATTTTGATATAAATAAATACATACAACATTTTTTAAAATATGGACAATAATGATAATGATTTATAATAATAAATCATTAAAACATTTAAAATGATATATTAGTTAGATTTCCTAACCAAAAGAGAGACACTTGATTAAAAATAATTGTGGTAATAAAAACATTACAATATCATGGGAATAAAGGGATTCCTGATATACTATGTCAAAGAACATTATATACACCATATAAAATTGATTTGGTGTATAACAACAAAGAAATCTCAATGGAATGTAAATTGAGATGTAATCATTAATAATGACCATATAATTAGGTTAAGAATAAATAAATGATATAATTATGTGTGAAAAATATAAATAAACTCAATATTATTTGATATTTATTGTAATTAAATCAGAGGACATTCACACATATTCTTGTAAAACAACACCAATAAAGTGGATTCTTAACTCAACAAATGGAGATGATTTAAAATTACTCTTATCATGTTAATATCGATGACTTGAGAATTTATCAATTGAGTGATTATGTGTATCAAAATTATATCCATAGAAATGGGAGTGGAAATTACGACATAAGAAAATGAATAGTTATTCCACACATAATCTTGGTGTAAAATAATCAATGAATTATGCATAAAGACGAATGAGTGGAAATTGAAATTTCAAATTCCCTTATTGATTTGGTAGCCTACGAAACATACACCCATGAAAGAAGGATCATTAAATGATGATTTAAATATCCATAATTTATTTTTTATTACACAATGAATACAATCAGGGGAAGTACACTCACCACATGCAATAAATAAGTGGTGAACAATGGAAATCTCACAGAATTAAAAGTATGAAAAGAAACCCCTTACTTTGTAATTTTTCTTTGGTCGAGGGTCAGTTAACCTCCTGTATAATTGTGAAATAATTGTTATTTAATTATACAAGAATCATATACATTAATATTATTTCATATATGATGTTTTAACATTGATATGTTAATAATATCTTAGTATTATCGCCATTTCAGGTGTTAACAGATTCGTTTTCCTTTATATTCATTATTATGTGATCCATATTTGTTATGGATGGGATGTGTCTTATTCATATCCAAAATTATATCATGTCTCTAAAAAATATTTTTAATCATCAAATTAAATTTTTTCTTCAATGGATACAATGTGGAAATAATATCATCGTGTTCATTGAGATGGTAATCTGTATGTACGCACGAGCAACAATATCAATATTCTAATATTAGAATAATATATAATAGAAAAGTATATCATATATAAAGAATCATTATCATGTTGTATTTTTTATTTAAATTAATTACTCATCATTTTTATAACCATCCAAAAAATAATGTATTGAATAACAATTACACTACAATGTGGAGATGGTAATCCGTACATACACGCGTATGGTGACATGTCATTCAAAGGATGGATTTAATAATGAAGATGGTTGTACCATATATATAAGAACATTATTGTATATAGAATATACTGATCTTATTATTATAGAATGGAAATAACAATGAAATATGAAGTGGAAGAAGAAAAGAACATGAAAGAGGGTGGTGAAATTATTACCTCTTCTCTGGGTTCTTCCTTTTGATTTGATCAAACAAGCTCCTAATGATGGATTTATGACCAAAGTAGGGACTCTAGGATGAAGTGAGGTACGTTTCTAGGATATTTTCACAGGGGTTGGCTGAGCCAAAATTTTATGAAAGTGTGAATTAGAGAGAAGGGGGAGTGCCCTTTTATAAGAGGGGAGGGGGCACCTTTGGAAAAGATAGAAATATTATTTTAAAATAATAAAAATTTCGGTTTATAATGGCTCCAAAGTAGATTATTTGAAGGATAAGGTGGTTATGGGTCGAAAAACACTCAACCAATTGGTTTTATACAGGTTTGGGTCCCTGTATTTACCTTATCATTTAGATTTAACTCTTACTTCAATAGTTTTACATTTACCATGTCTCTTTATTTTTTATATTATATAGTTAATACACTTACTATATATATCCAAGAGAACCCAAAATGGTTCATTAATTACGAAGAATTCATTATATAAGTCCTTTGTCTGATCCAGTGATTTTTAGGAATAGAATATCAATTAATAATATTATATTTGTTTTAAAGACTCTTTTATGTCAATTTTGACACTATTTAATAATTTATTTTTGTTAAAATCCTATAAACATTATTAATTTGAAATAATATCATTTAAAAAAAATCCAAACATGTATTATTAACCTATAAAATTCGTGGATTTCATCAAAACATTCAAATTATATTTATTTAAACATTTATAATATCATTTACATGATTCTTTCATTAATAAGGAAAAATATTGCATTAACATTGTGTCATAAATAAATTTAATTATTCAATTTCTAAAAATTAGTAATAAAATACCATTATATAGGAAATATTTTTATACTTCTAATTAATAATTACAGTTGAAGAGGTAAAATGTATAACGATATGAAAAATTGTTTTACAAAAAGATATAATCTTATGTAATTTTTGAATTTACTTTAACTTAATTAATATAAAGTGTCATTATCACTTACAAGTGGCTCCATGGGGTCCAAAAATCGACAAAATGATGCCCATGGTTGGAAATATATCATCCAATAGGGTTAGGACTCGGGTTAGGGTAATTTATTATTATTATAATATTATTTTTTTATCCTTATTTAAAATATTTACCCTTTAACCATGGTAAATAAAATATTTAACGAAATAATTATTCAAAATGAATAAAAATAAAAGATAAATATTTACACAATTTGGACCACATTATTCAATGTATGGTATCCATTTTTAAAATTTCAAAACACAGAAGTGGCATAAATTAATTTTAAACTAATTATAGTTGTGAAAACAAAGAGCATGTTTTTAAGAAATAATAACTATGAAAAGGTTGACACCTATTTATGTCTAGTTTAAATGTGAAATTACATAAAATTACCAATATTTGATTAAATATTAAAATATATATTCTAATTATACTTTAAAACCTCTCAATAGTAAAATTTATAACTATTAATTATTTGGATTAAAAAGTTGTCTTTAATTAATGTTTTGTATTTATCTATATTCATTAAAATCTGAATGTTTTCTAAAAAATACCAAAAAATCACCCTAGGATAATTTCGATATCCCGAATCCAAGAATGAAGTCCATTTTTAAAGGTAAAATTTATAAAATTTCAAAAAGTGGTTATTACTATTCACAATGGCTACTTTGATTGGTCGTGGTGTGTTAGAATCTTGAAGTTGCGTAAAATGCAATCTATTGCATTATTGAAAAGGGAAACGTATCGTGAATGTTTGGGGTGTTAAAAGTGAGTCGCATTCAAGGAGGGCCAGGCTGGAGGGGTACGACGTCGTCACGGCGTGCCAGTGGTGTGGAGCGGCTGGTCGCTCGAGCCAACCTGGAGCAGCGGGACCCTGTCCGGTCCCGCGTGTGCTAGACCTGCGCCACCTGGTGCCAGTTTCGGCTCACACCTGAACAGAAAAACAATTTTGGAAGCCAGGGGGAGTGTAGCATCCCCACCTTGCCATAGTTTAGGCATACCCCGTGACCCACCAGGCTCCCGGTCCGGCCCTCGGGCGGGGCCTCCATTGGCCGGGCTGCCCTCGGGCCGGGCCCCCCACTCGGGTCGGGCAACCCCCTCAAGCTGGGCCACCCCCTCAGACCAGGCACGGATCGGGTTGGAATCCAGTCCAGACCTGAATTGGGCTAGGTCAGTCCAACTGGGTTGGATCGGACACGGTCCCGCTATGTCCAGTATACACCTTTTTGCCCATATCTTGGGCTATGGGTGTCCGATCAACGAACCGTATGCGAAGACATAATGATTATAGCGAGAAAGATCTTTTGGAATATCCCACTTTATTATTGGATAAAGTTGGAGTATGGTTGGGTTGGATTGAACCTAAAAACCAACCGGGCCCCTAGAACAGAAATGCCAATAACTCACAGACCGAGCGTCCGATTGACGCATCGTCTGTTGAGTTGAGACCCCTATGACGATGAGGACATTTTATATACTTATACATGGGACTTCAAGAAATTTTGTGTATCCACATGTAGTTCGTGGAGCGGATCTTTTCGATGACGAGCGTGCGAAGTACGAAGACCTAGTAGTTGGGTGAGACCTGGGGACTGTTGACCTTTCGAATTTGTGTGGCTCAACTAGCCCAGTGGAGAGAGCCTCGGAGTGAGAGCGGAAAACACATGGTGGATGAGAGCCTCTGCTTGAGCTCGGATGACCATCAGTACTCGATAGGAGGTGTACCTCTATATGCTATTAGGGGGAGCGCCTCTGTGTAACGTGGCAGACCCACGGTGGGGAGCACCTCTGTGTGACGTAGTAGACCCACAACACTCGGTAGGAGGAGTGCCTCAGTAGTCCAAGGATAGTGGGAAGCACCTCTATGTGACATGGCTGGCGCACTATACTCAATTGACGTGGAGTATGTCACCAACCATGGTTTCGATAATAAAAATCATGGTTTGAGATGAGTCAATGAAATTCGTTCTTTCATCATGATTGAGATGGGTTACATAAAAAATAGTTTTATGTATGGGAATATACCTATATAAGGGTTATCCGTTAATTTTATTCCTTTTGGTTTCCCTAGATGGATTTTGTGAGACCTTGAGGGTATCGGGGTCTCTACCGAGTATCGTTATTCTCACTCCTGCACAGGTTATGCCCGCACCTTGTTGTGTTGGTTGCAGATGATAGATAGTGCTGATCAGGGCAGAGAGTAGCAGAACAGGATGGTGCCCAGAGGTGGACCACTCCCTGATATGTACACAGAGTGGAAGAATGGACTTGGGGTGCTGAGGAGGCCATCTATACCTACCCTTCATGTGGGAACACAGGAGGAAGACACTATTTCTACATTACTTATTTTCATTTGTTGTACTCTCATTTCACTTGTATTGTACATTACTGTGGGGCATGTATTTCTGGCACCCTTTTCCTTCAATATCGTCTTTTGTATACTGTTTTACTTAGTGTTTTTCTTCCAGTTACGTACTTTGTTGTGATTATTTACTGTTTTTAAGGCATTGTCATCCCTGTTTATGGATTTACACCTTTGGTGCTAGTCGCCAGCCCTTGGCATATGGACGGCGGGCATGGGGTAGTAATGATACGGGCCCCAGGGGATGGTTCTTTACATATTTAATGTGATATTTTAAAAATATTTTTATCAATGATAAAAAATATTTATGATATAGATTTCTCATTAGTTATTTACATATATATATATCTTATATATATCAAAAATAATATACCCTTCATTTATGTGGTTATACATTAAATATGATCATTTATATAACCCCTTTATAATAAAATATTTTTTATGAAGATATAAGAAAATAATATATAACTCATTTTATTTAAATGTTTATTTATAATTTAATTTCATTATAATTTATTTCCATTTTATGGAACACATAAATCAACAACTTGTTATAATGGGTGTTCCTAGATAGTGCTCTGCTAAATTGGGTGAATAATTCTTTTCATGGGATGTTACGTATGGGATAATGGATTAAACATAATAAATAATGGGAATTTTTCCACCATGTGATATTTTCCCAGTAGTTATTCTATACTCATGATTGTTTCCAACTTTATATTAATCCATTATTACCAATGATTCAAAAAAAAATTCAATGTTCATTAGATTATGATTCTAGATGTTTACCCATGATCCTTGCCTTTTATGATATAATGTTATACCTTTGACTCACTTGTTATTTCTTTAACATGTTTATTCCCCTATTAGGTTTTTTAGCTCACCCCATTATTTATTATATTTCGCGGAATACACAATGTTGTATTAATACTTCAAAACTATTTATGAGATCAATATTGAGAAAAATATTAATATGACAAGCTTGCAGTTTCATCTTAATGAATTATGAACATAGACATAAAAACAGAAATGGCCCCATGATCATTTGGGTTGTACTTATTAGATGGAATTATTTAAATTTCATGTTATTATCGGTTTATACAACATTAGTCGCTATAAATTTGAATTAGTTTACCAGTTATTCTATAATATATAACACCCTTTTTATAGAAACAATAAAAAACATAACATGCCACATTAATTATAAATACATCATTTATGTATTGGCATATAGTTCACTCCAAAATGAGTTTTGTTGTATTTATTCCAAATATTATTCATTTATAACTATAATATGTTATATATAAAGGTCAAAAATATTACCTTCACAAAATTAAAAAAAAACAAAATTGTGTACAAAACCTATTTTTAAGCAATTACTTATATAGTTCCCTTTTAATTATATAATTGAAGAAAATATTATACGAAAATTACACTAAATAATGATATTATCTCACATATATTGAATTTTAATTGAGAATAACATCAACATAGCTTCTAATATTTAATAGTAAAATCATATTACCTATCCATTTTAGGATGATTCGATGATTATGGATATTACATGGCATCATGAGACATTTATATACTCTTCTAAAACATTTATTTAAGCAGTTTATCATGATGTGATATGATGAAATAAGTTTTAATATTAAGCTTTAATTCATCAATAATAGAGTGTTTAATGAGGCACATAAGTAGTGGGTATTAAATTATTGTATATAAATGTAACAAATTCGTATAACAATAAATATTAACCCATATGGAATCATTCTATGTATTAGTAAACATAAATATAGTGAAAATTTCTTTAATAATATCATCCCATTGTTATATAGTAATATGTTGTGGTTGCATGACTCTGTTTTTATTTTTTAACACAAAATATACATATTGAATAACAAAAATTATTTATCCACACCCTTTAATTTCAGGTTATATATTTTCAAACTGATAATGATTCATACAATCGAGATACATATTGTTGACACCATTGTTTATAGATAAATTTGAGACATAATAATAGTCTAGAAATTTTATTATCATCACCTGATTTTATGGAAAATAGAGCCTCTTTCCAAATTTTAAAATACCAACTTCATATATGGTTTTGAAAACATATCTTCTTCTAGGATTCAATATTCATGTTAATTTTTTTCATCAATCTAAAAACATTCTAAATTCTTAAATAATGTTAATGGGAAATAATATTGAGTTGATGTGATATTTCCCATCACTAATTATTCACATCTAAATCTTTATTCAATTCATGAATAATTTAACATTGTCCTTTCCTATTTTTTACAAAACTCAATGATGTTTCTTACTAGAAACATCATTCACTATATATTCAATCCTAATGTTTTAGTGTATTGATAATTAATATTCATTTTGAAGTTTAAACCATCACATTTATCTCATGATAATATCTTTCTATGATATGATGTATTTTATATTTTGTGATCCATATACATTTCATATCATTCCCCATTAAGGTAATTCCATTATATTATTAATGAAATATTTAATACATAAAACTAAATATTATATTTTTTATAATTATATTACAGAATATTTATTTATCGTTGTTCATAGGACACTTCTCTACATTTATTCTTACAAAAATTTTAAATTCCTTTATTTTTGGAATAAATATTTGTCACAAATCTATATATATCCAATGGTATTGCAAATGAAAATTAATTTTACAATTTTTTACTCTTTTACATAAGATTTTCTGTTAATTTTTTGACCATATTATGTAAACACCTCTGTGTTTTAACTAGTTTTTTGGGTCTTCTAATTTATGAAATATTTTCTTGAAATCACTAATAATAACATGATAACAGATGAAATCTATACACCTAAATGGTATGAATTGTTGTAATCCATTTCATCACTTCCACTATAATTCATATATCAATTAATATTCAATACATATATATAATGTGACCATGAAATGAAACATCATAAATATAGAATTCAAACTTCCTATATTTTCTGTAATACTCATTTTATTTAAGATTCTTACGAATAATCACGAACTGAATTTGGTTTCTATCTAATATTACACACGACATGGCCTGTGACAAGTCCATAAGGGATTTCATGATTTTCATGGGCTGGCACATGTGATCATGTATCAAAAACTAAAAATTGGGAATGATTTACCTGAGTTTATATAAATAAAAAACAAAAAGAATACAATAAAAGGAATCTGGATTTTTTTCGAAACAAAAAATCATTCACTGTAAACTAGAATAGAATTAAATCATTTAAAAAACACCAATATAAAATAATAAAATATGATACCCAAAAATAAAAGCCCAATTATCATCCTCAGGGAATGAGGCACCTTCTTTTAGCCTTCTCTAGAGGACATCACCACGATGAACTGCAAGAAACCCGAACAGCAGGCTCTGAATGATTTACAAAAACCTATGTCAAATATAAATAAGTCTACCTACCGTAAAAACAGTATGTATGGTGTGATACAAAACATAGTAGGATAACACCACTATGATATTTGACGTGATATACGTTTAGAGATAAATAATCTAGAATGTTTTCAAAACATGCAACGCTAGATAAAATTTCTAAATAATGAAATATTAAATAAAAACAGTTTTAAAGTGGGATATTTTAAAGAATAAACTCTTCAAAAAAAATTCCAATGCTTCTTAATATTCGACCCATTTGTACCGTATGCCTACGGTAAGTACATAATATCAGGTGATCACATGCAATGGGAAAATAACCCATATGTACTAGCTTGTTGTGGGTCTAAGGTACGTCGTATCTCAGTGAGAGTAACCATCACAAATATCAGATATCGTTCACATGCCACTAGTATTGAACATAACCCTAACCCAATGGTAACCCATCCTCATCATCAATGTTTTTTAAGTGTTGTTAGAAATAATCAACCAACTTGAAACTGAGGCCTAACCCCACAAGATCAGTAGTATACAATAACACATCCACCCACCTAGAAACCCGAGTTTCCCTCTTTTTCTCAAACAAGTTCAACAAGACACGAAACATAATTTTCACTTGTAAATATTTAATCTATATCAAAAATTCACCAAAAAGACAACATGTTGATAAAACAAGTCACAAAAATCCACTTTTCCATTCAAATGCATTTTGAAATCATACTCACACAAAAATTTCCCACAAGACTTTACACGTATCTTTAAATATTACATAAATCCTTTAAATGAAATTTATAAAACCATTACAAGATATTCTAACACAATTAAAATCTGACCCACCTATCGCATAACTCTATTCTCACCATAAAAATTCATTTTCACAACAATCTCAGATGAAAAAGCTCACAACCTTGTTTCACACCCACACCACTATTTAGTAAAACAATTAAGCAATTTATAAAAAATTCTTAAAATGTTTGACAACTCAAATAACAACATTACCAAAAAAACCCCATATTAGGTGAACACACTCAACCAAACAGTATATATACATCCTTTTACCACATATATTAACCAAATAAATCATTTACAATTTTCACAAGACAATCCCAATGAGAATAATAATGGTTTTCAAAACCAACCCATTTCAAAACCCTCATTCAAGCCCAAAATCATACCAACACCATTCCAAATAAAAAGTATGATCCCTATAAAAATTTATTAAACCACCCCCATGTGTTATAAAAATACCTTAAACAGTAACAGAAAAGATACACATGAAAAACACAAGTTTTCATGTATTACTTTCAAGAAGTACATCATGATTATACTCCATAAACTGATTCAAAAACCCTATTTCAAGGCCAACATGACACTATAAAATTTTCAAAATAGAATTTTCCAGTCTCTTTATACACTAATAAGTCAATTTCATGTGTTATAAAATACACCCAAACATTACCCTAAGAGTCAGACAATAGATGTACCCAATTTGAAGATTAAATTAAACTATAAAATTAAATGCATAACCAAATCCATCAAAACCTATTTCCATACTGCACATAATATATTATAAAAATGAAAAATTACTAAACCAAGTAAGATAACTCATCATAAAATGGTTACATAGGAAATCACCTCAATTTTGAGTCGAACCCCAAAAATCATTGTGCGAAACATCATGCTCACCACCATCGCACTACAAAGAACTGAAGAGAAACCTAAAACATCACAATTACACCATAAAGTCACCAACTCAAACCCTATTATAAAATGCTAACTTATTTCCATTTTTTAAAATCTTGAAAGATGGAATAAACCATAAATAAATGAAAGAAATCATGTAAAGTAACCCTTATATGAAGAAATAATGGAGTTTCCCCACCAAAACACCCATCAAAGATATGTTCCAAAGAAAATAAATGATGTTTGAAGGCCTACCGTGGTTTTTGGAGTAGAATGGTATAAGAATATAGTATATTATACTTTTTTCCCGAATGAAAAAATGGAATTTCAATATGTTTTTAATGAACTGGACACCTGTAATAGCCCGAGATTTTATGAAAAATATTCTTTTTTATTTCACTAATGTATTTTGTTGTATGCTACACCAAAAGGAGCTTGCACAACACGCATCCTTGACTTGCCTTGCATTACACGCAATCACGACCTTCCTCGATAGCTTGCGTCGTACGCAATACCGAGTTTCACTAAACAACGATATGCTATTAAAATATTATTAAAACTAGCCGTTATGAATAATAATAACCACTTTTTGAAATTTTATAAATATGAAACAACTCTAATTCACCTTCTATCCATCCTACGGAAAAATGAAATCACCGTGCGTGCGTACGTACGGAATACCGTCTCCACGCCGTGGTGTAATATATTTTCCGTCACCACCTTAATTGGATTGGTATAATGGTGTAATGAGTAACTATATATGATTATTATAAAGTTATATTGAAACTGAAATAGTATACATACACTTCAACACAATTCCATGACCATGGAAACGATATCATCGCTCGTGCGTACGTACGGACTACTGTCTCCACGACGCGATGAGATTCATTCTCCATGTTAACCATTTAAGAATTATTACAATGTATATATAAGAAATAATAATGAAATACATGACATTATAAAGCTACTGGATTTATGTATATATATATATGTATTTCATCTACTTACTTCCATTCAAGACAATAAGGAATGGAAAACAGCATTCATTCATACGTACGGACTACCGTCTCCATGAACGGTGTTTTTCATTTCATTTATCTATCTATTATATATATATATATACTGAATATATATGATATATAAATCATATTTTATATTCTGGAAGTAAGTAAATCATGATATAAGTAATAATAATGTCAAGAACAACAAGTCAAAACACCTACGATAAATGAAACGATTTTACCCAAAACGCTTCTTTAACATGGAATTTACAAAAGAACGGGTAATATAAAGTCATAAGTGAACCATATATGAAATCATAACAATAAATATGATTCTTTAATAAGTCAATGACATTATTTAAATCATTATACAGGAGGTTCAGACACATACAAAGCAAATCGGACCTAAGGTAAGGGAAATATCACAATCACATTTTTATCCGAGATTGTTTATTCTTTGGTATTTACTGGTGTTTATTTTATCATCCACATTCATGTTCCCTAAATATGTAATATTGTTTCCATCCACTTAAAATAGTTTAAATCCAATTTGACCCTTCAGTGAGATTTTAGTAAAGAATATGAAAGGAATCTTTTGTAATTTTTTTTCGTACGAGGTACTTTTTGAAATTTCCGACAAAAGTACGAAGAATGTTTTTTTAAACTTATACGGCATGAATGGATTTTTAAAACATTATTTCCAAGAAGCTTCCTTTACAAGTTTTCAAGTTTATTTTTAATCAACTTCTTTTAGTTTTAAATTGTAAGACATGTTAAGAAAGGAAAATATTTTTGAAGTAGAAAGGATATTTTCCTCAAGAATGGATTTCAAGTGTTTTATCAAAATTATTTTCCATCTAAGATAATAAAGAGTTCTGTTTCTATCCCTATTATTACATGGATTTTATTATGTTCTGATGGAAATATTTTTATGAATTCCTTTATCTTATATGAATGGTTTTATGATGTCATGTTGTTTAAGAATCCCATTTTTATTACATGGGTTATGCTTTGATGTATGGTTTATGATTTTGTGGCACACATAAAGAATGGTATCATTATGAGATGGGTGGGACCTATATCTCCCTCCAATGCATTGGGTAAATATTTTATATCTCATGAGATAGACATGACTGAAATGGTAGGTTATACCGGTTCAGTGAAACAGGACTGAAACGAGGGCTACTCGATTCAGAAAGGGACTTTGTCCACTAAGATAGTCTTGGAAATGAGCCTTGACTAACAAGAAATGATTCTCTATGATTATGTGTGTATGCCACAAAGTTTCATGTTTTAATTTATGATTATTGGGATTACATTTCACTTCTATGATTTATCCCATGTTATGATATTATGAGCTCTTTTGCAGGATAAGATTTCCAAAAGCTATGTTCTTATGTATATGATGTGATTGATATTTCTTTTGTTTACCCTTACTGAGCATTTGAGCTCACCATTTTATGTTTTCTTTTCCCTAGGATATAAAGAAAGGTTTTAGGTAAAAAAAGGGAAGATCTTTATGGGAGATATTGAAGATCTTTCACCACGATTAGAAGATTACGTTCCGAGTTTCCAAAGACATTAAACTATTACGATCCTTGTGTGTGTGTTTTTGTTATGTACTAAGTATTCCGCAAATGTAATGTAATTTCCATGTACGTCAGGTTCCGGGTCTCCACAGTTGGTATCAGAGGAAAGGTTTAGTCAACCTTTGGAAACTAGGATGCGAGAACTTTAGTGAGATCCCTAGAGATATTTCTAAGGTATGTCTAGGGATGTCCCTAAGGTTAAGTATACGTATAGGTTATAGTACTAGAATTACGCTAACGATCATAGAATTAAACCTAAGATGTTAGATATTGAAGGTACTCCCCCTTTATTATGTTGTTTTCCCTAGCATGATTTTTGCCTCTCACACTATTCTTTTTGGGTTTTAGACGATGGCTGTAACCCGAAGGAACCGTGTTGATCAATGCAATGGACAATGCAATGATTTCCCTCCTGAACAAACAAATGTTATGGGAGATGGAGTGAAAAATCATATTTCTATACTTACACAAGCTATGAATCATTCGGGACTTCCAAATGAGCAGAGAAGGGAACAATATTCTATTGATTCCTTCATGAGGCAACATCCACCTTCTTTCAGTGGGTCTTCTGATCCACTTGTTGCTGAACAATGGATCAGTACCACTGAAAAGATATTTTCAGTTCTTCAATGTTCTGAACATGATAAAGTTATCTTAGCAGTATATCGTTTGGAAGGTGAAGCTGATCAATGGTGGAATCTTATCAAGAATACAAGTAAAAGAGATGAAATTGAGTCCATGGAATGGGACGAGTTCAAGAACTTGTTTTTCAGTAAGTACTTCCCTCGTATTCTTCGAACAAAGATGGAAAAGGAGTTTCTTGAGCTGAAGCAGAAGGATGATGAATCTGTTGGTATATACGAAGAGAATTTTACAAGACTTTCAAGGTATGCATCTGGCATTATCATCCAACCTGAAAGTAATGTTGATCGATTTTTCAGTGGCTTAAAACCAAGTCTTCGAAGGGAATTAGCTATAAGAGACTTCAGTAGCTATGAAAAAACTATGCGTTTTGCTATCAAGGTAGAAATGGAAGTTGGTGTTACATATCAATCTCATGGTTTTGACAAGAAACGAAAGATGGAGTTCAAGGAGAAATCTCAGAATAATGGTGAAAAGAAAATGAATGTTTCCTTATGCTCAAAGTGTGGAAAGAAGCATGGTGGATATTGTCTTAAAGGGACTAGAAAATGTTTTAAGTTTGGAAAAGAAGGTCATAGAGCAGCTGAGTGTCGAAGTAATGGAAAAAGGGTTTCTAATGATGTGAATAAAGCAAACACTGCAGAGAACGCACCACCAACACTTCAATGCTTCGAGTGCAAGGAAATGGGGCATTATGCTAATAAATGCCCTAATCCAAGGGTTAGTGATGATCAACATGAGCAACCACTGAAGGCAAAGGACAAAGGGAAGTCACATGCGATCACTATTGGAAATGTTGAATATGACAACGATGTGGTGGAATGATTAAGTGTTTATGTAATGGGATTCCAATATAATGTTGTATTATTGAGTATTGCAATATTTATTGATGTGGTATTCAAAGTGATTGAGATATTTTTTGGAAATAAGATGATATGCGCATAATGACGGGAAAACGAGAAAATGAAATGTTTAATAGTATTCATGAGCTCATGATTGATATAAGGACTAAGTGATATCATGGTTTGAGTATATAGAATTTTGAGGATTTTGGTATCTGGAAAGTGTTAACTTTAAACTGCATTCATGTTTTCACTAAGGTATTCAAGAGAATACATGATTAAGGACTTTGAATGTTTGGAATGTGACCAACAAAACATATCTTATGATATATGGGGATCAACGATGGTATTAAATCTCTGGTAATCGTTTTCACTATGTTATGAGAGTGGACTGCAGTATTATGGATAAGCCTAAAGATTGAAATGGATTATGTTGGACATAAGTGAGTATTGTTTAAGGATAGAAGTTTTTTTCGATATTATTGATGGGATGTTATAGTAATGTAGTTTTAGAAAAAGGACAACCTGCAGGACGGGCGACAGCCCATCGCTTCGGACAAGGCTGTGGAAATCGAACCCACAACCGAAGTGCGACTGGCCTTTATCGCCTACCACTGGCCTACAGGAAGTCCCTGTTTAGTAGAAACTAGTTTTATTATATTAAGAAGTATGATATATAAAGTATAAGTCCATTTTAGGAACCATATGTGATTAATCTCACTATAGATCGACTTATAATTTTTGCTAACCTCTTTTTTGAGACAGATGGAATGGCCTGTCATACTAACACTTCACGAATAACAAATTCAACTTCATTTATTTAAGAGATGAAGTGGAAATTGTTCAAGGCATGAACAACAGTGATATTGTACCAAAATAAAGAAAGTATTTATTCTAATTCAAATTTTCAACTTTAGGGAAATGATCTTGAAAACCAAAAATGTTGTCCTAGTGATCTTATACCTGATGAATCAGATGGTACCTTAGATCGTCACAAATTTATGGATTTGTGATTACTGGATTTTCCATAGCCATGTTCTCTACCACTCTCCATCAGAACATGATGGTTAGATTTCTCTTCCATATCCATATTTTCACCTATGTGGAAACCCAATGATTAGTTTATTTGGGTAATCGTTACATTTCATACTTTAGTTTTTAAAGCCAAGTTTTGGTATTCCTTTTTTCGATGTGGGTTTCTATTAAAGAAACTTTCGAATAGTAAACCATTTATAACCCCGACGAATTTCGAGGGCGAAATTCATTTTAAGGGGGTTAGAATGTAACAGCCCGAGATTTTATGAAAAATATTCTTTTTTATTTCACTAATGTCTTGTGTTGTATGCTATACCAAAAGGAGCTTGCACAACACGCATCCATGACTTGCCTTGCATTACACGCAATCGCGACCATCCTCGATAGCTTGCGTCGTACGCAAAACCGAGTTTCACTAAACAACGATATGCTAATAAAATATTAATAAAACTAGCCATTATGAATAATAATAACCACTTTTTGAAATTTTATAAATATGAAACAACTCTAATTCACCTTCTATCCATCCTACGGAAAAATGAAATCACCGCGCGTGCGTACGTACGGAATATCGTCTCCACGCCGTGGTGTAATATATTTTTCGTCACCACCTTAATTGGATTGGTATAATGGTGTAATGAGTAACTATATAGGATTATTATAAAGTTATATTGATACTGAAATTGTATACAGACACTTCAACACAATTCCACAACCATGGGAACGATATCATCGCTCGTGCGTACGTACGGACTACCGTCTCCACGACGCGATGAGATTCATTCACCATGTTAACCATTTAAGAATGATTACAAAGTATATATAAGAAATAATAATGAAATACATGACATTGTAAAGCTACTGGATTTATGTATATATATATGTGTATGTCATCTACTTACTTCCATTCAAGACAATAAGGAAAGGAAAATAGCGTTCATTCATACGTACGGACTACCGTCTCCATGAACGGTGTTTTTCATTTCATTTATCTATCTATAATATATATATATATATACTTAATATATATGATATATAAATCATATTTTATATTCTGGAAGTAAGTAAATCATGATATAAGTAATAATAATGTCAAGAACAACAAGTCAAAACACCTACGATAAATGAAACGATTTTACCCAAAACGCTTCTTTAACATGGAATTTATAAAAGAACAGGTAATATAAAGTCATAAGTGAACCATATATGATATCATAACAATAAACATGATTCTGTAATAAGTCAATGACATTATTTAAATCATTATATAGGAGTTTCGGACACATACGAAGCAAATCAGACCTAAGGTAAGGGAAATATCACAATCTCATTTTTATCCGAGATTGTTTATTTTTTGGTATTTACTGGGGATTATTTTATCATCCACATCCATGTTCCCTAAATATATAATATTGCTTCCATCCACTTAAAATATTTTAAATCCAATTTGACCCTTCAGTGAGTTTTTAGTAAAGAATATGAAAGGAATCTTTTGTAATTTTTTTTTCGTACGAGGTACTTTTTGACTTTTCGACAAAAGTACGAAGAATATTTTTTTTAAACTTATACGGCATGAATGGATTTTTAAAACATTATTTCGAAGAAGCTTCCTTTAAAAGTTTTCAATTTTATTTTTAATCAACTTCTTTTAGTTTTAAATTGTAAGACATGTTAAGAAAGGAAAATGTTTTTGAAGTAGAAAGGATATTTTCCTCAAGAATGGATTTCATGTGTTTTATCAAAATTATTTTCCATCTAAGATAATAAAGGGTTCTGTTTCTATCCCTATTATTACATGGATTTGATTATGTTTTGATGGAAATATTTTTATGAATTCCTTTATCTTATATGAATGGTTTTATGATGTCATGTTGTTTAAGAATCCCATTTTTATTACGTGGGTTATGCTTTGATGTATGGTTTATGATTTTGTGGCACACATAAGAATGGTATCATTATGAGATGGGTGGGACCTGTATCTCCCTCCAATGCATTGGGTAAAGATTTTATATCTCATGAGATAGATATGGCTGAAATGGTAGGTTATACCGGTTCAGTGAAACAGGACTGAAACGAGGGCTACTTGATTCAGAAAGGGACTTTGTCCACTAAGATAGTCTTGGGAATGAGTCTTGACTAACAAGAAATGATTCTCTATGATTATGTGTGTATGCCACAAAGTTTCATGTTTTAAGTTATGATTATTGGGATTACATTTCACTTCTATGATTTATCCCATGTTATGATATTATGAGCTCTTTTGAAGGTTAAGATTTCCAAAAGCTATGTTCTTATGTATATGATGTGATTGATATTTCTTTTGTTTACCGTTACTGAGCATTTTAGCTCACCCTTTTATGTTTTCTTTTCCCCAGGATATAAAGAAAGGTTTTAGGTAAAAAAAAAGGGAAGATCTTTATGGGAGATATTGAAGATCTTTCACCACGATTAGAAGATTACGTTCCGAGTTTCCAAAGACACTAAACTATTACGATCCTTGTGTGTGTGTTTTTGTTATGTACTAAGTATTCGGCAAATGTAATGTAATGTCCATGTACGTTAGGCTCCGGGTCTCCACAACACCCTTGAATGGTTTGTCTTCACAGGTTGGAACTGTACTGCCAAATCATGTGGCCAGTTTTGGAAACACAAAAAGAATCCATTCACCTTCAATGTAAAAATTTTACAAGGGGGAAAACAAGGGGAAATATAGGCTATGATTATGGGGAAATAATACCCAAAGTAAGACAACCTTTTCACCACATGAATCATCTAACTCATGGGTAAAAACAACCTCAACAACATACCTCACAAGTGGTGCCATTAAGAGTGTCACCAAACCTAATCCAAAACACCCCAACCTCACACTATCCCTTTGACCAAATAAGATTCCAATTAATATACAATACCTCCAAGACCAATTACATAGTTCAGGAACCCAAGTGAAACCGAAATTATATACTTGGAACACCTGGAAACCGAGAGAATGATAAGGTCCAAAAGTGTATTTGAAACAAATAATGGAATTCGAATTTGGGGTGTGAAAATTCTACCCACCATAAAGATATATGCCCCTATAATGTCACCTCAAGGCCAATGAATCATGCTACCCCAATAGATTAACCATGATGAACTCCCATTCCATGCTTCTCCCCCAAAGGCCAAAATGCCTCTATTTTCAATTAAAGAAGGGATATCCCCACAAAACACAACATATATCATTTTTCTAAAATGATCAAGAAAATTCATACATTATTGAAAAGAGAACACCTTAATCAATTTCTGAATGAGATTCCAGTAATTTCCCTAAATAAATAACAACAAAGATCAAAGTTACACTTACCTTTACAGAAACTATTGGGAATTCTCCAATACCAACATTTTCCCATGGTAGTGTAGGTTGTTAGATAGCTCTGAACACGACTACGTAATACCAAGTCAAGACCATGGACGAGTCTATGTTACTAACACATAGAGGCACAAATAGTCTCTCCAATATAAAATAAATACTAATTTTTTTCTAAGACGGGATCAGGACACTAACAAGGGGAGGCCTGAATGAACTCCTGATACAAGGGTAGACAAAAAATCAAAATTTTAGAAGGAACAGACATGAGATTCATAGATGGTATCCCCAAATATTACCAATCATCTTAACTAACTAGCCCTAATCGGAACATAAAGACCCATAAATTTATTGAGTTGGGAAAACTGCATGGTAAATTGACATGGTTTGGGAATTTATTCCCTAACCATATGGATCCTTCTACTTGAATTTCTTTGTAGGTCATGGTTACTAATAACCATTTTCAAACCATCCACTCAACTAGTGAAGTCAAAATCTAAACCATACACCTGAAGCTCCATGGAAACCAAAGGAGACAAGAATGACATTGGGTGATAACATGGGCATGAGGCTCTCCACCTCTTACCACCGAACAGGGACATCATAAGCAAGATGACAACACTAGAGGTTTAAAATCTTTTTATCATTCAAATTAAGGATAGGAAATTTGTACAATGTTTTACAAAACACTGTAATTTCAATCTCACTACGCGCCATCTTCCCTCTGGACCTATTGTTGGATCTCAAATGATTGAATCATGTTTGGATTCGCCAATAGTCTCTAGAAACCACATGAACCAGACATCTTTATTTAGTGACACAAATAACTACACTGAAATCACTGATGGTTTGTCCAATACATCAACCATTCCAATGTAAAATTATCCTAACCCAAAATTTCAATAAAACAACAATATACAAGATGAACACAAACATCAGAAAATGTTTCATCACTTGAGAAACAATAGAAGGAAAGCCCACATATAATCGCATTCTTCCAAAACAAGGTCTTTTTTATGTTTTCCCATGACATACATACTCCCAACTTATCAGAGGCTCTTATTGAATGGAACAATCATTACCTTTATAGTAAAATAGAACATGAAATCAAAAGGCATCACTGAACATGACCATTACCACTGATAGAAACAATACATGGAAAGTGATAATAGGCCTAGTCCCAAACTAGACACAGTTTCAGAAAGTGCTTATACTATTTACTCATCCCCAGATTTCCCATAATGATGTATTATTGTAAACATCTTCTTTCAAAAGACTATGATGACCAAGAGTTTCTCTTAGACACCATCAAGATACTCATCCACACAAGCGACCACATACTACTTCCATCTTCGAAAAATAAGGTAACATAAGAAAGTAATATTTATTTAAACTTTCCCTAAGAACTCTCACGCTATAATAGGATCCACAAGAGAAAAGAATGGAACTGGTGTAATATCAATCTCTTAATCTCGAGAAAAAGATTCCTTATATTGATAAACGAGAAAATTTTACAACAGAGAAACAATCTGAGTTGAACTTCAATCATGCACTAACCCTTAATGGGGCATTCCTTATCCAATAACAAATCCCTAGGAATAATCCAGGCTTTTCCATTGGCCAAAACATGTCACAAACTAGATCCAAACACAGTATGGGTTCCACTATAAAGTCTTCACTATATTTTCATAGAAGAGACTACTAACTGGTCCTTATACCCATCTTATTGACGAAACACAAACTCATAACATCGTTCAAATAGAAGAGGATCATGGACTAAAAACATCCCAAAACATCCCAAAACATAAAAATTTTAAATAATGCTTAATACACACCATCCCAATACATTCATCAGAACATTATTTTTTCTATTGAAACCATTTCATTGAAAAACAAACTGTTTTGCGGTTAGCGTATAAACAAATGGTACCCCATGGGCCTCTCACATGAATTTTTTCATGCCATATCAGGAACCATCCTTATATTTGACTTGGTACTCATATATTGATTCCATTAACCATACATTATCCAATATAACCCCATTCATGTGGTCGCTCACGGAAATACTGAAGGGTAAAAAAATTTATTCCGCATTTAAAAACAAAAACAATCAACCAATACTTCTTTTTTACAAGACTTATAACCACATAAACAAAATCCCAATCATTATAATGAATATTCACTTTCATTTCATAAAAATAAATTTCAAAAAATCACATCCCATTACAAAACATTTTAATATTATAGATAACTCTATTGGGAAAACTTTTTTCAATCCAACTATGACATAATTTCCTACTTTCAAAAGTGTTGTAAACACACCATGTTCCCTTTCAAAAAAATTATTAAATTTTAGTTCATACAATTTTAAAAATAAAACCATTCCATAAATATTAAAAAAATTTCAAAAAAAAACATTTCAATTCTTAAATCCAAGGCATTTTCCCTATAAAAACTATATTCCATGATTTCAAAACAAAATAATACAAGATAATGTGAGAGGATAATAGCTTCAGTGGCTAACATGGACACATGGTTGGCATCAATATTCTTATCACTTCACCATCAGATATTCTATTCTTGGGCATAACCCCAGATCCACATGGCTTTCCTGGCCTTGCGAGATCACTGAGACCATTAACCCAAAACTTTTTTCATTTTCCATAATCAAATCAATCCAAGATAAAAAAAGGACATAGATAAATCCCGACTACCCCTGGAGAATCGAATCCCATCCTGAGGTTTTGTGATCAGCCACACTACAAATAACCATAATATGAAGTCCCACCAATCCTAACTTACAACTATACTAAATGTTCCCCAAATAACGGGTCCCAAAGTGTTAACATGAACCTCCTTTGAGACCATTTTTCCATGAACTAGATATGGTCTCCATCAAAACTGGTACCCGACATAGACTGTGAAAAAGTCTCAAATAGCCTTCCTGATCCCCATGGGTGGGAACATGTTCTCGGGTATGATATTCTAAAAATTGGGAATTATTTACCCGAGTTTATAAACATAAAACCGAAAACGAATAAAATAAAATGAATCTAGAATTCTTTCAAAACAAATAATCTTTAACAAAAAAAATATAATTTAATTCTCTCTTTCAAAAAAACTACCAAGGTATATAAAAACATATGAAACCCAAAATTGACATCCCGAGAACCATCGTCATAGAATGGGGAACCACCCTCATGTCGTCTCCATAATACATCACCAAGATGAACCACTAAAAATCCGAACATCTTGCACTGATAGTTTTACCCAAACATGTGACAAAAATAACCGAGTCTAACTACAACCAAAGGTGTAAGTAGGGTGTGATCCAAATCCCAAGAGGATATCACACCTATGAGATTCCATGTGATAAACATTTAGAAGAGAAAAGAATGCAAGCATTCAAAACAAGAATTGATTGCTACAATATCTAAAAGGTGAAACGTTAAAGAAAAACAGTTTTCAACTAGGATATTTTAAAGAGGCATCACATTAAAAAAATTTCCAATGCTACTGAATTTTTCATTTTTAAATATTATAAGCCAATGTTTATCAAAAAATATCAAGAATGAACAAGCAATAGTAAAATAACCTCTAGGCACTAGCTCACTATGGGTCCCAGGTACCTTGAATCTTGGTGAGAGTAACCATTACAAATATCTATTATCATGAACGAGCAACTAGTCAGGAATGTACACAAACCCCCAGCGGTCCCCCATTAAAACAATCATAGATTTGTTAGTATTTTATTCTCCAAACATTCTACGTGATACTGACACCAAATCCCATGGGATCTCTATCATACTAGTACACGTCCACCAACCAAGATACTTAGGTTTCCCTCTAATGCTCAAAGTAGTTCAACAAAAAAATAAATATAATTTTCTCATGAAACTATCACATCCACATTAAAAATTCACAAAAAAATATATATGTACATCACACAAGTCACAAAAATCCACCTTTTCAACCTAATTCATTTTGAAATCATACTCACACCAAAATAGCCTTCAACACTTTCCACATTTTCTTAACAATTCAACAATTAATTTAAAAAATATAAAACCATTACAAGATGTTCCAACAAACATAATAGCCCACACACCTGTCACATAATACACTTCTCTCTTCAATATTTATTTTGTCACGAAACTCACATGAAATATCCCACAACCATTTTTTCCAACCACAAAATAATTTAGTAAATCATTTCAGCAATTTATAAAAAAATATCAGAATGTTTGACATTTCATATCACTACATTACCTTTCATGAAACCCTAAATAGTTTAACACACTCACCCAAACAGTACATATACAATCTTTTCCCATGTTTTTTAACAAAATAAATCATTTACAATTTTCATAACACAAACCCAAGAGTTATAACCACAATTTTCACACAAAACCCATTTCAAAATAGTCATTCAAGATAAAATTCATACCAATAAAAATCCAAAAAAAATAATTGGAAGCCCTAAGAACATTTATTAATCAATCCCCAAGTGTTATAAAAATACATAAAATAATACCCCAATATAAACACATGAAAATCACATGTTTTTATAAATCACCATACAGAAGTGAATCATTGTTTGAAACCTTAAACATATTCAAAAACACCCATTATAGGCCCACATGACACTAATCTATTAAAAAATATAATTTGATGAACCTTACAAAACTAATAAATCACTTTGATATGGTATAATATACACCCAATCATTACACCAAGAGTCTCACATGAAGAGCACACAGTTTCTAGATAAAATAAAAATTTAATATCAAATGATTTACAAAATCCATCAAAAACAGTTTTCACACCAATCCCAAAAAATTAGAAACATGGTAAATTAGTTATCCATTAAATCTAAATCAACCTAAAAAGGTTAAACATCTAATCACCTACCATGGGAGTTGAAACCTTCAAATATTGGTGTGAAACGTCAAGCACACCACCACCGCAACAAAATGAAGGGAAGAGAAACCTAAAACATCATGATTACACCAAAAGACACCCAATATAACCCTAGGATCGAACCCAAACAATTGGAAATTTTGGAACATCATGTAAAGGGATGAAACCCTACAAAAAATGAAAAACTCAAAGATTTAATCCCTTACCTAAAGTAATCATAGTGTTTATTCAAAAAAATCACATTAAATATTTTTTCCAAATAAGATAGTGGATTCTTGGAGGCCTCCCAAGAATACTGGTGGAGAATTTGAGAAGAATTTAGAAGATTAGAATTATTTCTATGGGGGGGAATGGAATTTCAAAATATTATTAATGAACGAGACACCCTTTCATGGTTTGATTGAACAGTTTGGAACCATGTGGCCAAATCGTGTGGCCTCTTCAAACCTCTCAGAAACCATCCTTTATCCTCCATTTTCAAGATGGTATATGGTTGGAATGGGGGTAAGATAGTATATGAATAGAGTGATATAATACAGAAAGATAGATGACCTTTTCATCCCATGACTCCATCCAACTCATGGGTACAAACAACCTCAACAACTAACTCCACATGTTGTTCCACATGGAGTGTCAAAAAACCAACTCCAAAACACCAAAACCTCACACCATCATATTGAAAAAAGTGAAATACAATTACAATACTATACCCACAATAATATGATCATAGGTCAAGAATACAAGAGACACTGAAATTCCAAACCCGACATGCCTGAAAATTAGGAGAAATCTATGAACAAAAAAGGATTTGTAACAAAGCATGGAATTGATATTTTGAGTGTGACATGAATTATTAAAAAATATACCTTATTATTATTATATCATTTAGAGTAAATATGTATATGATATTTAAATCAAAAAAAACATTGATATAGTCACTGAATATAGTTTTCATCAAATACATAAAAATATAGAGGGAATTAATTAGTCAAAAATTAATTACATTAAATATGTAATTTTCTAACCGTGTCTGAAATTCAACCAATTGAATATCATCATTCATTACTGGAAATAATTTATAGTCTTTGTGAATATTAATATTTTAAAAATATTAATATCATTTAAGTTTATTAAAAAGTTATCAATGTGGTGTAGAGGATACCTGTTCATTATATGAATTGAATTTATTTCCCAATTATCAATTGAAAGAATCCAACACCAATATTTCAACCAAGAAAAATTGGGGATTAACAAGATGAAATAATTGGGTTATATGAATGATTTATCATAAGTCTAATTTATTGTTTCATCAGTTCCACTAATGCCATTATTGTGAAATTATTGGGAATATTAGATATGGGGTATTAATAATGGATGAAATCAGCAGAAAAATTAACGTCACTGTCAAATGGATGTCTATGTAGTTATTCCTGGATCTAATTAATTTATTCATAAAAAATAGTTATGTTTTATATATTATGGATAAATTTCCAATAAATTGTTTTTTCTACTGTCCTTCTCTAAGAACTTCCATATAGATAGAAATTATAGGTGGATATATATTTAATAGAGATGATTTAGTCTCCCATATATTGAAAATTATTTCCATATCCTCATCAGAAATCATAACATTACGATCATAGAAATAAATTTTTTCATTATACATATTGTATCAAGTCCTCTACAAGGAATATATAAATGTAAACCATTGTATAACCATGATGTTTTCCAAAAGGGTATTACTATGTGTAAATATAATAATTTATTGAAATATATATATTTTAGGGATATCTCCAAAATGTGTCATGTTTGAAATCCCCTATATTAATGTGTGAGGGAAATAAATATGTTTCATGGAAATTATAGATGTTATAAAAGATATAGAACATCCAATGTCCAATAATTAATTTTCTAAATTTGATATTATGATAAAATACCCATTCACAACCACATTATAAACATCAACCACCTCTATTGATATCATATAATTTTTCCTATAACCATTATTGATTTTATTACTAAATTCCTCAGATACATGTGGAATTAGTAAAAATAGTACCCCATCTACTATCTTTTGAAGGAATGGGTAATTTTAGATTCATTTTTCCGCATCCAATTTGGATCCAAAGAGGTTTTTCTCTCCAAACGTGAATTAATTTATGATTCACATTAAGCATATTCAAGGTTATTTCATTCCACAATTATTAAATGTTGATAATTATACACATCCACTAATCTCATAATCAATATTTATTTTCCAAGGGTGTAAAACAACCATATTATTTTATTATTTTCCATAGATAAAATAACACTTTAAATAATATTTCTTTATCTTGATGGTACATGATAAAATTTTATCAAGTAGAAAAAATATGGGGAATAATGACCTCAATATGGAAGTATTTTTCCCATAAAATATATAATCAACCATACTCCTTAAAATTAAATAATAAATATGTATCATTAATATTGTACCTCATAAAGAAATCATCAAATTCAACAACAATTTCTCATTTTTTTCCCAATATGGGTGAATTTCCACCCCATATCAGCATGTTTTAATGACGTTTTTTAGAAAAACATATGCGTAATGGTATTCAAAATTATACTAAATATTTAATCCAAAAACTTATTGTTTGATATCAATTATAATCATTGACCAACGACACATTTAATACGATAAATTATCATGATAAAATTTTCACTTTCACAGCATCCTAATGAATGAAATCTAGTCTATATGGACATCATCCATTTCCTAGATACCTGTGTACTTTTACAACAATTAAATTATGGAGGAAATTATTTAGTTTAGTAGACTAATATTGTTTTACCAGGTAGTGGTTATGTGGGCCTCTCTATAGAAGAACTATTATTGGTCAAAACATATGTCAGAATCCACAATATAGTTATAATCTATACAATTATATCTTTGTCTCTATATCTAGATTCATAACCATTCCTTGGATATATATATATTACAAGTATTGATATCATCTACATCAATTTATATATGGCCTAATTAAAAATAATGGCATGTAGAGAATTATATATTAACATTATGAATTTAAAATTATGTTATACAATTATAAATATTGTGTAATTTTCAAAATAAAATAATATTTTATGTATAAATAATATTTGATTAATAATAAAAGAAGCATTAGGAAAATCATTATGTATTTTTTTTTCAATCATTTCCACACTACTCCAAAATATTGTGTGAATCATAAAAATTATATCCCACATGATTGTCAAGAATGGTGTACAGTCATAACCAATCTAATTCTGCATTGTTGGTGATTAAGATGATACACCCTTTACAACTTTTAGAGTTGTTACTGATAGGTGAATCTATGTGGTAACCACATCCACTATTAGGTATCTATATTTATATGTTCATTATATGAAATACAAAAATAATTTACATTAGAAAATTGTAACAATCCATTTAATGATAGATTAAATATTTTTCATGTTTATTAAAAATAATTAATTATAATTTATAGACTTATATATGTAATAATATATTAATAAATTCATTCTATCAAAATTAAAAAGTAATAATTATAACAAAATTTTGGTTTTTTTAAATTATATGATTATATATTAATTGTAATTTTCTTATTTTATAAATTAAAATTTAAAAATGAATTTATTTTTTGAAATAAAAATAAAACAAATTGATGGATGTTTTGTTTTATAATTCTTCAAAAATATATATATTTAAAGAATAGACAATAGGAATTAATTTATTTAAAAAACCGTTAATTTTATATTAAATAGTATATAATGTCAAATTATATTTTAATTTTGTATTAAAATATAATTATATCCATTTGATTTAAAATATTCGAAAAAAGGTGTTTAAAATGAATTTCATAGATGAATTTATAGTATATAGTGTTTTACATAAAAATGTATTTTCATCAGAAATTGATTTTATAGTATTTTTTGGCATAATTTAAAATGAAAAATTCCCACCTTTGTTTTTTGAATATATACAATGGATTTCATATTATGAATTTTTTTTTCCAAATTTAGTAAATAGTTTCATTGTGTTTTTTTGTCCAAAATTGAATTGACACCTTAATAGTTTTTTAACCTAGATTAATGATATATAAGGAAAACAATGTTACAAATAAATTGATAATGACTTGAAAATGATGAAAAAATTTCATAATTATTATAATATGAGTCAAATTATTCCACAATAATCCATTATTGGGCCGTATAGAATTTTTTACCATTCGATTCTAATAAGAACCTTTGTAATATTTTATTTACTTATTAGTGTTAAATGTGACACTCTTGTTTGTATTAACTATAATATAATTAACATGTGAAATAGTAGATGATTTTTTCTTATATAAATATTATTTTCAATGATAAATGATTAATATTAATCATTATAACATATTTCAAATTTTTTATTTAAAATTAATTACATTAAATTGTTTCATATTAATGATGTTTTAATTATGAAATTAATGAAAAAATATATTAAATGATAATATTATATTAATAATATTATATTTTCTATAAATTAATGTAATTAAAAAAGTAGTTATCTAATACATATAAGGAATATTTTATTTTATTTTATTAAAATATCTTGGTAGATTTTATTTAAGAATAACCATTGAGAATAAATTGTTTTAAATTGTCATTATGAATTTTTTAAAAATAGCATTTCATTAAAATATATAAAACTCGTTAAAAAGATACATTCGACAAAATAAATTTTAAATTTTTAAAAATTCATAAATGGTCTCTTTATCTTTTTTAATTATATAATATTATTTTCAACTCCGAAATTGTTTATAGTTTTTATTATCCAATGTATTAATTAACTGAAACTGCTTATTTTCATTTCATTCACAATTAAAACCACATTTGGATTTGTATTTAAAAACCATTATATCAAACTATATTTAATGGACTAAATTTATTTTTCTTTTATTAGGAATAAATCGAACCTTTTGTGATATATATCATAATAAAATTACACATTGTAATGTAGAGGATTAGTTTTTTCTAATGATTTCATTTTATTTCTTCTTCAACATAATTCAAATATTATTTAACCATGATAAAATAATTTACCTAGTTTATTAAACATGAAAATAAGTTACAATGTTAATAAAAAATTATATATCCTTCATTAACAACCATCAGTTGGGAGAAGAATTCATGATTTGTGTGTATAGAGGACTACCATGACACGAATCAACGTAATTGATTTTCAATCACCGTTTGTTTGGACTAGTTAGAATTATTTATTTATTATATATATTATATTCATTAAATATTCTTCATTTTTATTGTATAATATATAAAATATTTATTTCCATATTCCGTTATTGAAAAATGATTACATTGTTGATGTGTATATTTGAACTACAACCTATATGATGTGATGTTATTTTTTTCCAAACAACATCACATGGATATGAGTGAATCAAATGCGATAATAAACATGAAAAAAATTATAATTATACTTAGTTATTAATATATTTTTATTATTCATAATGATGAAGAACAAATGTGATAATTCAGAATCAATGTATGGGTCACTTTATATTAAAAAAAATTATGTAATATTATTAATGATATATTTCCAAAATATATTCCATAAAAATACATATTATTAAAAAAGATTAAAGTATTTTTATATGGATATAAATTAATTATAAAGTATACTCTATGTCACTTTTTTCTTTATTACAATGGTTTTCATGGGGATTCTTTTTACAGAATAAAAAGAAATTATTTATAAAATAAAAAATATAATTTTCTATTTTAAGATATATGTGGAAGAAAAGATTTTATATTTTTGTAAAAATTATTTAGAATATGGATACCTTTAAAATAATATATATTTTTATAAAATAAATTCCCCTTTACCATTTATAGAGTATATTTTTTAATATTTATTTTTAAAATAATGATATATATCAACATCCAGAAAAGTTTTCTTATATAGGATAAGAATGTTTTTATGATGAATGATTTAATATTTTTTGAATATTTAATTTTTCATGGGAATTAATTATTATGATGATTAGTTCTGTTATATAAAATATGGGCGGGTCAATGATAAACCCTATAATGCATTGGGTATGTTTATATTGTAATTTTACTGTGATGGTTATTTCATGTGTAACATCAATGTTAACACCATGTATAACCATAAGGATTATATCATGTATAAGGATGAGGGATCTTACAAGTCAAACAATGAGTAGTATTCGATTTTTATCCATGGTGGGAACTCAATGAAAACGTTTTATAGGAAAATGATTACCCATGTTACCCAAATTATTTATTTATATGTTCTCATGGGTATTACATAAATTTCATTTTTTTCATAAGGTATATTATTGATCTTATGTTAAAAAAATTAATTTTACATGTTATGGGGGAAAATTATAACATTATAAAAGTGGTTTAATTAGTTCACATAGTGAATCATTTATGGTGTTTAGTTTTATTTTTATAATTTTTAATAACCATTTTATGAAATTCATAAGTAAGATAAGTTGTTTTATTTTTAATAAATTTTTTAATTTAATCTAAATATTTATTTTTTTTAAATTATTATATTAATAAGTAATTTTGGGATAATATTTACTTTCATTAGTTTTATATCCCTTTTGATATTTTTTTTATTATCCCATGTTGTCAAATATTATTTATTGTATTTAAGGATGGGAACAGTAATAGGATATGTTATGTTTTAAATCAGGATGATTTTCCATGAAAGTAAAACATACCTTATCAAAAAAGATTTTATTTTTGAGAAAAATGAATTATAAGTCGATGTTTCCACATTATGATGTAATGTATATTAAGAAACGGTTAATGTGATATTTATATAAAAACCCTAAGCAAAAAATACAATAGTATTTTAATAATATTAATTTTATTCTAAATATTTTAGAATATTTAATGTTTATTGTTATGTATTTAATTTAGTATAAATGTAAATGACTAGTTAATTTTAGAGACTATGATAATGTTTGTAAATTAACAAAAATTATTTTAATTTATAGTTATATTTAAATGAAATAAAATTTCAATTATACAATGCTTCTTCACTTAATCATTGTTTCTTCTTAATTTCATTTTAAATATGATACATTGATGATGAAGTTGGAAGGAAATAATATGATGTTATCCTTACAAATTTACAACGTAAAATGGTTGGAATTTGAGATCAGTAATTTTTTATCATAATGGAATACATGAAATAGGTTATAAATGGTGGTAAGAACATTGCGATAGAGAAACCATATCATTAAAATAGATACATGACCATAATGAAATATTTTATAGGGATATATCCCCATAAAATCAATGGATTTTCTGACATAACAGTAGCTGAATGATGTATGAAATCTCTTGAAATTATATTCAATATATTTTCATATTCAAATGCTCAAATAGAAAACATTTTTATTTAATCATTTTATGGTGATGGATATTTGTGATGGAAGTATATTTTGAATACCAAATAATTTGATGAAATTTGTAATTCCATGAATTTAAACATTTCATAAAATTTCATTTTAGTAATGGATATAGTTAATTTGAAAATTAAGATATTTTTAGTATTATGGTTTTAGATAATGAGTATATTTGTAATAAATAATTGAAAAATATAATAAAATAGTGACACTTCCAAATGTTATCATTTTTTATACCGTATATAAACATTAAGCCCAATAATGTATGTTTTATTTTATGAAAATTATTCAATAATTTCAACATGACCTCTTCTAAACCCTCACACATCGTTAGATATTCTAAAAAATTATTAAAAAACCGATATGATTATAAAATTTTTAAAAAGTGAAATTAAAATAAGTAAACCATTATTCCATTAAAAATATTTAATACTAATGAAAACGTTTTTCTCTTAACATAATAGTTTACCAAATAAGAAAATATCTTTCTCAAACAAAATATCTTTAATTTTAACATTTTTTAAAAAAGGATATCCATGATTACTCATTATATGACATAGAAAATTCATGTTTGTACATTGGGACTTCATCACATTGAACTCTTCAAAATGGACTATAGAATCTATAAAAATTAGAATAACCATATATCCAACTACCAATATAATTCCCCCTATAATATAATCATTACCCACAACATTGAAGTGTTATCTTAGCACCCCCCGTTTTTAAGCTATAATCAGATCACCTAGTACTATCTAGGCACACCAATAATTTATAATGTATAAGAACAAATACATGAAATAAAAAATTTCATCATTTGAAAAAATATATTATCCTCATATAAAAATCACTTTAAGATATTAAGATACCATTTTCATACACAAAAACCTCATTTTCATTACAAAATGAACCTCAATTTTGAAAAAAAACCTTTCCAATATCAAAAAATCAAATAAAAAGGAATGAGTTTTTTTAATTTAATAAAACATGAAATCATCAAATGTTGTCAAATAATAAAATAGTAGCCACTAAAATATAAAATTCATTGCAACCGTGTATGTTAGAAATAAATCATTTTTTTTCATTTGTCAACACATTCCATATAAAAACACTTAAATATATACCATTTGAATACATTTGAATTAAATTAATAATTTACATAAAATTCAATTTAAAACAATTTACCAATATAAAAATATATGTTAAATAATTACAATAATATTTACATTGGAAAAATATTTTGAAACTTAATCATTATAAAATCAAACTATCTCATTTGGCATTGAACATGTAAATCAAAAATCTAAGAATGAATAAAATTAATAAAACATTAAATTAAATTAGAATATATGTAATATGGATATATAATGTTAAATTTCCTTTATATAAAATGTAATAATAATAAATTTGAACACCATTAATAAATAACACAATGAATGGAGGTTGAGTTGAAAGCCATTACCTTGTTTTAGAATTTTCACATCTGTATTTATAATCCAGAATAATAAATATATTATAATTATTTAAATTTCATAGAAACATATTCAAGCTTATTTTTATTTTTATTTTACTTACTACAATTATCTATACAAAAAAATAAACAATTAAGTTTATGTTGGGTGGTTTGAACATATTTGTCTTATGTGTCAAAATGACTAATGTTGGTTGGAAATGGTCTGGTATGTTATTATATAAATATATGAAATATAATCATCATGAAATGATTATCATATTTATTCAAAAATTACACTTTTAAAACCTACCATGATGTATGCGTTTGAAAAATGATCCAACATTACAATTATATAGACGATATTCTATTTGTACTCAGGAGTAATGGCTATATATTTCAATGATCATTATGTAAAAAATGTACGTAAAAAATAAATTTCTAGAATAGTAATAAAATATATATATTATTATTATTTAATAACATATGAATATATATATATTGTGATGAAAAATAAATTACATCGCTTCTAGGAGGAGGTAGTCCATACAACCTTGAATTACGTTATCACTTTTTCAGTGTGTGAAAGGCTAACAATGAAAATGATATAATATATTTCTAGGATTGTAATTAGGTAATTAATTAAATATTTTTTTACATGAATAATATTTTTAACTAATCTTATACATAATACATTCCATATAATTTTTTAATGTATCTCGTCGCATTTATGAGGTTGTATTCCACATTTCTACAAAACTATGATATCATGTTTACCAAAAGTGAAATGAATTATGGTATGTGGTGTATAAATATTCTAGAAGTATTAAAATAGAAATAATATCATATATATATATATAATATAAAAAAAATTCCATCATAATTCTGAACCATGATAGGTGGTAATGGAATAACGAATGAGATTGATCCGTGAGTCGATAGTATTCTGTGCATGACTGGGATGTTCATTACCTATTTAATGGAAGTGTGTGTTGGTTTTGGTTGAAAATATAATGTAAAATAATATTTGATTTTTGATTACAAATATGTCATTATATAATCATATAATAATAATAAATATATATATGGTGAAATAAATTAAATATGAAAGAACAAGGATGAATGTGACCACTTTTTCAGGTAACTCCTTTTATTTTACACCAATGCACTTCCATGGAAGGATTTCATCAAAATGATTATACTTTAGTATGAGTAGTGGGATTATGGGAGATTTATTTGGATGGTTTTGGATGATAAAATTTTTATCGAAATGTTATAAGATATTATAATTTCTAGTTCCATTTTATAGTTGAGGGGGAGTTATAATCCTGAAAATACAAATAGGAAAAAAAATTAAGAGATATTATTTACGTCATGTGACTCTAATAACGGTACCAATTTGAAAAAAAAGGTATATTGATTATTAATTACCATTAAATGGTAATTTGAAATGTTTCTAGGTTTTTTTTACTCTTAATATTAATGTTTAACCACTTTGTAGATAAAATATTACATTAATCACTATAATTAATTTTAATTACATTCACTAGTTTTTGTGGTAATTTTTTTACCTTCTTTGGAATTATCATTTATAAAGATTAAAAAATGATATAAATTTTCTTAAATTATATTATCACAATTGGGAAAAATTAATTTAAAATTAATCCTTCAAATGGGATGACAAAGTGGGTCCTTAATGTTAATGTGACCAAAAGGGTGCAATGTTTTTATATCGAAATTCAATGTGACATTATTTTAAATGACCTAAATGTTTTTAAAAACAAAAAATTATATTTAATAATAAATTAAAATAATTTAAAAATATTATATAACTATATAAATAAAGTGGGCGAAATTGAATTATGGAACAAATCTTCAATATTATACATTATTCATCAAAATATGATTTTTTTAAAAAATATAAAAAATTAACAGAAATTTAATTTTGATAATTATATTTCAAAAATGATGTTTATTTATTGATATAAATTATATAAAAGTGTCAAAATATTGTTTTAAATTATGTCTATCATTATAAGCAACCAAAAATGATATATTAAATAATAACATGAACAATGTATTATTTTTCGATATGTCCATTTTTTGAATGTAAAAAATATATATCAAATAACACATTGTAGTGTGTTGGGAAAAATATTATAAGTAACACCCCTTTCACGGTAAAATTAAAACCAAAAAGCTAAATATTAGTAACTTTGAAATTGGCATATTCCAACATTACATGAGATATTACATCATTCTCCATTCTGGAAATTGCATCAGTGCAATTTTATTCATTTATAATATCTATTTTGGTATCTTTAACTCATAAATTTACCAATTATCAAGGTGTCATCTCCATCTATATTTATTTTCCATAATTCCATAACTGTATGAATCACTTTATTCCTCAATAGTTACTCTTAGAAATCAAGAACCAGAAGTACTTGTTCCTCATAAGAAATATTATCTTAACGTTGAACTGATGTAGTGCTAAAAAAATTTGATTAATATATACAAACATCCCTAAAATGAAGAAATGAAATATGTTTTTGTACCTGGGATAAAAACTATGGTAAATCCACTCAATATATATTTTATCTATCATTTTTCAGGACATCATTTGGTCCAATGAATTAGACACTCAACCACCCCTTCACAACAATATGCATTACACATTTCCTTGTAAAAACAATAAAAAATAGATAAATACCTAACTTGATAATATATATCATCTCTATGGTTATCCATATAATTATTTTTACTACTCTAATGTTATCATAGTTTGATTATGATGAATATATAATGATTTAGTTAATCAATTAATAATATTCCACATCACATTATTAGCATTTGAATTATTTTGAAACCCTATAGTGAAATCCATTAATATATGTTCCTTTTTCTACTATATCTCTGGAATAGTTTAAATAATTCCCATCAGTAACAATCTGTCAACATTACAATGATGAAAATTCAAACACATCATGGTAAATTTTGAAATTTCTCTTTTCATTCCATCACACTAGTAATATACCCAAAATTATCGACCCCTATAACTTCTTCCAAGATTAATTGATAATATAGAACTATGAGGTTCATTCAACAACACATTACACCACTATAAACCATAAGGAAAAGATAATATTTATTAAAAATAATAAGATTCCTTTTTCATCAATATTAATATTGGGAGAAAAAAATACTAATTTTATTTTATTTTTTCTTATTATGAAATATCCACCATATGATCCCTATTAAATCATTTAAAAAATATACACTAAATTGAAAAATAAAATAAAATAGAGGATTCCCCATACATCCACAACTTATAGGCCAAAATTCATCAAATAATTACCCAATAGATCACAATTAAAATGTATCATGCTTAATGTTGCATTAATTTTTTACACTCAAAGCATCATTCAAAATGATTTTTTTAGGATAATAATTTATCATAACCTTATAATCCTTATTTATTTATTTTCACCTTCTCTTCCTCATGTTCAGTTATTTATATCTGCATTAATACTTCTATCATTTTTTATTAGTAGATATTTCTAAATATACTCTACAAAAATTATTCCTGTGTATTTTTAATTAAACATAATAGCATATAATACCAAATCAAAAATAGGGTAATTAAACTCATGAGAATTCATCAGATGGGTAGCATAAAAAATTACCTTATTATTCTCAATTAGGAAACAACTATGTAATTTCAACCAATGATCACCATATATGTTGAATTAAATATTTCTAAATGGTACGTCTAAACCATGGGCATTCCAAAATAATCATTTCAATTCTAGAAAATAATCATTTTAGTTATTTCATGATGAAAAAAACATCATTTCATGTAAGCATAGTCAATGATCTGGACAACCATGAAAATATTTCCAATAACCATTAGTAGTAACACTCTACGCAATGAAAACTATGAAAATCAGTTATGATTTTTGGTCTTGTACACTATTCAACAACTTTCTTTTTAGAAGGATCAACTGTTATTCAAAATTTAAAAATAATGTTAAAAAATAATATTAATTTGTTTCTAGAAAATTATATTGTTTTGAAATTACTGATAATATGTATTTTATTTTTGTTTTTTCAAATTAAAACGTTGATGACTACCGTGATCCTCATGAAATTTTCAAAATAAATAAAATTCATTAATAACCATAATCATTATCATTTCATTTAACTCATGAAAAGTAATATCCATAACTTACATTAATACATGAGTTGTATTAGATGCCACAAATGGAATAAGTACAAATTCATAGTGGCCACATCTAGTTCCAAACACAGTCTTTGTAATGTCATCATCCTTCAGTTTCATCTAATGGTTCCCCGAATTCCAGTCAACCTTTGAAAATTTATGTTATCCATTGAGATTAGAAAATAAATCATCGATATGAAGAATAAGATAATTATTCTTAACAGTGATGTTTTTCAAGGCTCTATAAATAGTAAAAAACCTCATTTATCCACATTATTTATAACAAAATATTCAATGGCAGAACATGGTGATGTTCTATGTCATATGAAACATTTATATAATTACACTTGTATCTAATTTTTCATCCTGAAAATCTCCCCTTCAGTTATTTGATATAGGATTTTATAAATTCCATTATCAATGATAACAATGTAAACTATAAAATCAACCTATCAATATAGAATAAGACTTGGAAAATCATCTTTAAAAACATGTATGTATTCATTTAACACAAGAACGTCGCTAATAATAATAGTTTCTTTATTTATAAAATGTGTGCTTGGTAACATTCATTTCAATATCAAATCAATTCTCAACATTTTGGTACACTATAATGTCCATGATATCATAAAACACTCCTTTATTATTACTTTAATCTATGGTAGGATGATAAAATGAAAGATAATCCATAACATGAATGATATCAAAATATACTATTTCCATATCCAAAAGATTTATAGTAAATACCATCATACTAATGATAATGGGATGATTATTATAAATCCAAGATTCATTTATATTTATTTCATGATTTTTTAAAAAAAGTTATACCTCAGTTTTACTAGGTTATATTATGAATTTAATTAAAAATTTCAAAGAATTGAATGATTAGCAAGATTCAGAATCAAAAAAAGTATTGGAATAATTAAAAAACACAAGAATCATATCCATCAACACTTTATTATATGGCTTATCATCAACAATAGTTGTATCGAATGATTTCTATACACCTTTTTTAATCCAATAATGGTGATTTTAATACTATGAAAGTAACATTGTACATGAAGTAGAATAATGAACCCTTTCATTATAGCAACAACATCATTACATCTAATGAGTATAAGTTACAACATTATATGATTGATTATGATTCATTTCCTTTCATTTATGGGTCATGTGGACAAACATTAATCATCGATAAAAATTACTTATATTCATAAGACATTCTCCATTGATGTTTTTACATCAAATAGTACATGTCTGAAACATAATTTTCTTACCTCCATATTTTATTATTTCATGTTTCCCCAGCAACTTCCATCTTGAATTCATCTTTCATTCACTAACATGAGGATCGAAATAGTCAGTAAAAAACTTATATCAAAATTTTCCACATAATAAACACCAATCGTAGAGAATTTATATTATCTTGCTGCTAAATCACATTGTAGAATATGTATCAATCCTGAGTAAAACTTATTAATTTTTTTTATTACTATTTTGAATAATATATGAATCATACTCTACTGGTATTGTGAAGTTTCTTTCATATGTAGCTATAGAATATTCATTTTTTGGGAGTTTGATATTTAAAATTATTTTTCTAAAGAATGATGTATGAAAGAGTAATATGTTATGAAAATTTTATCTTTTGAGAATGGTGATTATATCACTCATAAATTTATTTATTCATATAAAATTATATTTATAATTTTTGAGATGGAAATGTAATAGCATCTATATGATAATAATTTAGACCGCATGTCCATTAACGACGTTGCAAATTTTTCAATGTGAAAATGAGTAAAGAAGAAACAGATATATTATATTTCAAAAAATGGAAATAATGTCATGATTATCATATAATTTTTATTTATGTTATATTTTTTCTATAAAATCGTATTTAAAACAATATTTATTATGTCTGAATGTATCACATAGAATTTTGTAGTTGGTAGTCTGCACATCCACAAATAATTATATTATATTTAAAAAAAATTTAATGAATGATGAAATGTGTTGTATTAAAATTGTAGAATACTAAAGACAACATAAATATCAAATATTTAATATTAAAATATATTTTCCCTCATAATTAACTTCCTTTTATTATGGTAAATTGAAAGTTATGATATCATTTAGTGTGGCGGTAGTTCTCCATACACGAACGGTTTGTTCATTACCCATTCGATGGATGTGTGTGTATTTTTATGAAGAACCATTTACAAAAAAACATAACAGTTTATTTATTATAATTATTTCATTATATAATATAGAATAATAATAATTTAATGGATTGATTATGAAATAAAAGACAACCTCCCATTGAATAATGTTTTATCTTTTACATGTAACTCATTTTGGTTTTCACCAATATGCTTCCTTCGATGGATTTATTCCCAACGGAAGGACTCTAGGATGAGGGGAAGATTTTTGAGAATAATTTTTGGGAAGGCTTTCAATGAGCCAAAATGGAATGAGTTTTGAGTAGGAATGGGAATGAGGAGTGCAATTTTATAGTAGAGGGGGAGTGGTATTCTTTTAAATACTAAAATGTAAACAGTAGTGAGATTTCTCCCTTACATCATGTTACTCTAGTAATGGACATAATTTTAAAAAATGAGAGTATATTGTTGAATAATGTCTAAAAAATCTGTTTTGGACATGTTTTTAGGTAATTGTAACTCCAATAATTTAACATTAACTACTAAGTAATCACATTAGACACTAATTATTGAAATTACTTTTAATTTTACTCATTAATAGTGTTTGAAAAAAATATGACTATAGTTGAAATTATAAATTATTTTTACAACAAAAATGTAATATATTTTTTCAAATTACACTAAAAAAAGGAGTAAATATTTTAAGTTTAACCCCACATATGGATTACCACAAAGGTTTTTCAAATTATAGTTCTCAATATCATTTTATGTTTTGATATCTAAATTAAAACTGAAATTATTTCAAAATACATAAATTAGTATAAATGATAACAATTATATATAATAATACCTTTAACAAAAATAGAAACATAATTTATTTTAATAAATAAATTGTAAAAAAAATAATTTCTTAATTAGAATTCGGGAATATTCAATGTTTATCAAAATATGAATTTTTTCAGAAAAAATACAGAAAAATCACAAAAGTATAATTATTATATTTTATTAAAAATATAAGTATATATTTTTATATAAAATTTATAAAAGTGTAAAAATTTAATTTTTATGTAATTATTCCTCTAAAAGTTTTCATGAAGAACATAATAAATAATAATAATAAGAATATGTTATTCTTCGGTATAACTCATTATTTTGTGGAACACATTTTTTCTATGATATAATTATTACATGTCTGGTATGCTATTATAAACAGTATACATGATAATTTAAAATTACTATCTGTTTAACAAATATAAATAATTATTAAAAATATTTATTCTATCATTACATTGGATTCCATAAAATTTATACCTTAGAATGAGAATGAAATAAAAATATATTCCTTATGAAGTATTTCCAAAAGGGTATTTGAAATTTTAGGTAAAATAAATATCTTGAATTGACGAAGGATGGGGGTGATTTTTGACACATTTGAAGAAAACTTAACCTAATGGGAAACGTATACCCCATAGGATTTCTGAAATCATTCCTGTAAAATAAATCATTTTTAATCAGTATTAAATACATGAAATTAAAGGGAATTATATTCCAAGGACCTAAAGAGTGTGTAGAAACATGATTTATGGGATTATATTTTATATATGGAGTTTTCAAATGATCATGTATTTCATGAGAACAAATATATGGAAATAACAAGGTGGATGAAATGGATAATCATATATTCAATAAGAATAAATGAAGAAAAATAAAGTATCTATTCTGAAAAATTATTAGTAAAAAGAACAATTGGGTGTGAATTATAAAACATTTATGTGGTTGTTATGTGGGAAGTATGTGCATATGGACCATGATTATAGTGAAAAAAATTATTTATACCGGAATGTCCAATTCAATAAACATACATATTTTCATAAAAATTAGTGATATAGTGAATTAATCAAATACATTAACAAATACGGACCCAATTGATGGGACACTGATATGTTATAAATATAATGGTGTTATAAAATCCTTCAAAACTAAATTATTATGTGTCTCTCCATTAGACAATATTGTGTTATGAATTTTTCACATATACTAATATTTTTCTAATAAACATTTTTATTTTTGGTATACACATTCATTCCATTATTATAATTTTTTTAATGAATTGGGGATTACACATTAGGAAATGGTACCCTATATTTTGATTAGAAAACCATACGGATGTGGGAGAAATTGAATTATAAGAATCTTACTATGATTATCTATGTAAAAACATTACCTACATGTATCATTATCATAACCATATTTGATTTTTATGTTATTATATTTAACTATTCTCTCTCAGTTTAATATGACAAGATAGATTGTATTGGAAATTAATTTTTTTTTGGAATGTAGAGATTATATTTGTATAAAATAATGTATTCCCAACATTGATAAAATATAAGAATAAAAGAATCTATTTATAGATGAAAAATAAAAATATCATGAAAATATTTTTGAAAATAATGGAATTGTTCTAATTAATATCATTATTTTAGTAGAATAGAAGATAGATTTTTTTCTCATGAGTTACATAGTTTCATAAAAAAAATAGAGAGTTGAATTTACAATTGAACTATTTCGTGAATCTAATAAAATTTAAAAACCCCCATTTTTCATGGCTCATGATGTTCTTATAATATTTAAAAAGATGTTTTATGTTTTTTATTTTAAGGGTTTCATTTATCCTATCATTTTAATATGTTTTTCATCTATTTTAATCGATAAAATGAAATATGGTGGTATGATATTTTTCATTGATTATAGATGTTTTAATAAAATTTCTATTATGAATATTTATTTGATTACATATAACGATGAATTTTATGATCAGCACTAGGGAACACAATTTTTTTGATTTTTGAGTTGAGATACATGTTCAATTAGTTGAAGTGTAAGGACAAAAAATTATTAAAATATATTTCATTACATGATATGGGCATCATGAGTTTTTAGTTATTAATTTTCTTGTTGAAAAAATACCATGATTTATTTACAGAAGACATGAATAATTTATTCTGGGATTATTTGAATATGACTACAGCTGTATTTGTTTATAATTTTTTAATTCAATATTTTATGATGTTTTTTAAAAACATGAATATATTTTTTTGAAAACCATCAATGAAAACAAGCTATCTAAAAAATTAGAAAATATTATTTTTGGTTACACCAAATTTATCCCATTGGGTATAATATAAATAATTATATCATAACAGTTCATCCAACAATAAAAATTGTGTTTAATCATAGACATGTACTAAAAATGTTACAAAGAATCATGTTTCTTAGGTATTAGTTGTCTATTATCAGAATCTTTTTCAAAATAAAAATTGGTTATATATCCCAATAAATGAATTAACATGAAAATGTGAAAATTTTATTGAAAAGATAAAGTGAGGAATTATTTCATGAAATATTATTGAAATCTCAAATATTAGACCACCCCCCGAAGAAGAACATTTTTCATATAATGTAATATTTATATAAAAGAACATTTTTGTTTCCTAATTATGAATGATCAGTTAATTCTTCTTCCATCATAGAAACCACAACCTAATTACATTAAATTATCACACATATGATATCGATTTATAATTTGTGGTTTTTTATTTAAATATTTTTTGGCATAATATATATTTATCAATGTGTGAAATACATAATGATCATAAATCATTGTAGTACATATTTACACATAAATAGTCGAACATTAGATAGTGGAAAATTCTGAATGAAATTATGATTTATGATTTCATGATCCATTACCCTCCAAAAAATTTTGTGTAGTTTATTGAGTTACAAAAAAAATATACTTGGAATATGATAAATTTCAATCATTACAAATTTGACAATGATTTAATGAATTTATTCCTAGAATTTGAGGATGTATAAAATTCTTATTTTTTCATGTATTTAAGGGAATAAACATTCTATGAAACAATTAATAATGAATAGATGGAATAATGAGAGTTATATGAATTTTAAGAATTTCTTAACAGGAATATGTATTATAAATTTAATGTTAATATAGAATTTGTATTGATATTTGGAATGAGGTTATGTGTTCTCTGTTATGTCATGTTTAAAATGTATTTGATAAGTTATTCTCATACATCTCTATTTTATGTTAATTCGTACAACACTATGATGTACAATGCCTATAAAAAATATTAATGGTGAGATGAAATGAAATGAAATATTAATGGCATTATCATTAAATAATTTACATTTCAACGTGTTAAATAAAAATTGAATATAAGGAACTGTATGATTTATCATTTTCAAGTTCATGTGTGTATATGGTAAAATATATCCATAGAATCAAGGATTGGATGACAAAATACTTATTGAGGTAAATTTTAAATTTGGTTTATTTTTTATAAATTGATATAATCTACACATTTCCATCCCATTCAAGAAACTATGTAACTAGACAGGATTATTTGAATTTATCTCAAATAGATAGTCATGCATCATGTAGTTCATCTATAAATTATATCTAATTATGATCCGAATTTTTATTATAATTTCTATAAGTGCCCTTATATGTAATTTAGTATTAAATTAAATATAAAAAAATTGCATCATCAATATGATGGACAATGAGATAAAATAATTTTGTATTTGGGTAACATGATTTGAACTTCAGGATGGAAATATTCTAGATATCTGGATCAAAAAAAATCTTTGGTTTAGTTTTCTTATAATATTAGTTTTCATTCTAGTATACATATTTATCATTTTGGGTCATCAAATTGAAATTAGTGTCAAAAGATAGAATTTTGATATTATTTTTTTGAAAGGATGGTGGTGGGACCAAAATTTTTATAATAAATTAATAATAAGAGGGTAATAATACAATTATATATGATAAATTAAATGATAAGTAAAAAATTATGAAGATATCTGGAGTAAATATTATTTCATTAACTTATTTTTTCATGTTTTTATAACTGAATATCCATGGAAAAGTGGTTTACATTTCAGTAATAAGGGAAAGTTAATTCAAAATTTTATTTGATATCCTGAAATGTTGTAAAAAAATTTTATTTGTGGCCTACCAATGGGCCCTTCAAATGATTTTATACATGGTACATCATATTTTTCATGTTTTAATGTTGAGAAAATATGTGAGGAAATCAACTCATGTTTCAATATATAATGTAGTTCAGTATGGAAAAAATCATCATAATGAGGAATTAATTGTTCTAATTATAGATCTTATAGATAATGTTTTAAAGAGTATGTTTATTTAAAAGAGTATGGTTTTTTGTAAAAAACAATATTGTTGACAATGAATTATGTGAATCTGAAAATTCTTGAGAGAATTATATACACACTTGTTTGATATATGAATAAAAATAAAATAACACAATTATAAAAATGGGGGAAGAATTTATCAAAACACATAATGATATGATTAATATTTCTCATGTTTATATTATGTAAAAAATTATATATTATATAGTTATATTAATTTTAATATAGTTTATAGTTTTTCCCCTTAAAATGAAAAAAGATTTATTCTTAACCGAATAGGTTTTTATAATATATAATTTTCTACATTGAAAAATTATTTCAAAAACAAAAACTAATGATTTAAAAAATGATTTTAAATTCAGAAATTATCATTCAATAATTATCTTAAGATCATTTATTGTGAATTTTATAAAGAATTTGATTGTCCAATATATAGTGTAAACTCCTTAAAATTTTCATAATTTTTTTTATAAATTATTATATTTATAATGATAATATATATTATGGTTTTGATTTTAAATTAATTTTTTAATTATTTTAATTAATTTAATTATTTGGTTTTAAATATATATTATTAATTTTTTTAGTTAAAATTCAATTTATACCAGTGGAAATACTCAATAAATAACTATTTTTTTATTCATTTTTCATGTTTAATTTTATTTTAAATCGTTCATATTAATTAATTTTAATATAAAATAATGGATTTATTATTTTTTATCTTAGATTCAAAATTTAGTAAATATTCCTTTTAATATTTCTCAGAAAAATGAATTTTATTTTTCATCTTTTTTTCCCAGGTGATGGTTAAATCAGGTAATTAATGTTACAAATAAAATGATATGGTTGATAAAATAAACATAACATTTACCTTAATCTTATTGAATGGGAAAATATCTTCCCTAATAATCTTGGATTCATATATGTAGAATTTTATGTCCATTTGGATGGGATTATGACCGTTATAATATTTTAATTAATGAAAGGTGAGAATTCCATAGTTTGGTTTTTGGTAAATATAATATGTCTAACAATGGGAAAATAGATGAAATGTATGGTTTTATATATTTATTTGAAATATAAATGACTTATATTCATCATTATAATTTACTATTAAATTTTATTGAAGAAATAATTTTCATTAATAATTAGAAAAATTTATTGAAACAATTAGTCAATTAATTGAAAAATAAAATAAATAATATAGTAATTGTTAAATGTAATGTTATTTAAATATATTAATGGAACATATTATTTTATTATTAAATTATAATTGATTTTTAATTATTTAATTTATTTTAATCAAATATCTTTGCTGTATGAATTTTATAAATATCATTGTAAATAGATTATTGTAAAATTATCATTATTGATATTTTAAGAAAATAATATTTTATAAAATGACAAAAAAATCATAAAAATACATTTTTTAAGTGAATGGGAAATATATTATAAAATTTTATATGGCCCAATTATTTCTTATTTTTCATATTATTTTAATGTTATTAACAATTAATATATATATAATATTATTTATTAAAAGTGTTAAAAAATACAAGGGTAAAAGTTTCATCTAACCATGATTAAATTTTATTATATGAAAGTATGTATACACATAAGTTACATAGAATATAAAATTATAAATTATAAATTATTATTATATTATAATATACTTATATTAATTTAATATATTAAGTCATCAAAAAGTGACCCTCCCCTATCATATAAAATGGAGCCACTTAATATCATTTCCGAACACTTTACAAAACATATGAAATTTATAATTCCATACTAAATTAATACCCAAAATAACACCCCTCATTCTAGAGGTATTTTATAAGAAATAATCCCAACCTTAGAGTCTATAATATTTTAGTTAAAGCCAGATTTCTAAAGAAGTGGTGTTGTTTTTAATGACATGTTTTTATTATTTCTTCATCAATATATTTGAAATAATATTAATTATTCTATAATAATAAATCTAGTATTATAAATTTACATTGATTTTATTATGACAATATAATAACATATTTTTACCTAGATCCTCTATAATTTTGGATAGGAATTCATCGTTCTTATGTATAACATACTACAACCACATGTTCCGATGTAATCCATTTTCCATAATTGTCTCTCATGACTAGTTGAAATGATAGATTTCATGTATATATATATATATTATATTCAGGTTATATTTATAGATATTCAAATATAAATTCACAGTTAGTATCCTTCTATTCATTTCACTAAAATCTGATGACATAATTCATGAGTACGCGGGGACTACCACCTCCATGAAGTAGTGTGGTATATTTCTCATCACCACATCACAGGGATGATATATATATACACACATATTTTTATAACTAATGAAATACTATGTTTTTTATGATATTATTTTAATTCTAAAATTAAAAAATTATACTTAACATTTTTCATAATGATCATTGAAAATTGGAATCATTAGACATGTGAACGTACAATGTACCATCTTTATAATTATAACATAGTTCATTCTTAAAAAAATTTCGTCATTGATGGATTTAAAAGATTAATAGTTTTATGAAAATAATAATTATAATATTTTTATTACTCTATTGATGAACTAATAAAAAACAGTTTGACCATAACCACCATACCAACGAAATTATTGACATATGATCCAAATATCATCCAGACATCCAATGAGATTTTAAGAAATTTAGTACATCGTATATATTAAATAAATAAAAAGAATAATAATCAGGAAATTGATTTTAAAAAATTAAATAATTAACATAATTTTATTATTTAGGAAGACAAATATTTTTTTATGAGTCATATTTAATGTATGGAACACATTACATTAATAAATTGTTATAAAATGCATTAACAATTTGTTTTCTAAATATTTTACATTCATATAATTTTTTATATATTTTTAATGAATGTATTTATTTAGATACAAATTTATTATAATGTTAATTTTTAGTAACTGTTGAACTTATTTCAATGTGTCAAAAATGTGTTTTTTAATGTTTTCACTTTGTTATCCAAAAATAGAATGAAATGTTACATTTTAATATATATGGTGAATAATAAATTTTCTACCTTTTACAAATATATTATTTATTTGGATTACATTATATTATTCCTTTTTTACATCTAATGAAAACAATTTTAAATCTTTTTCTAGAATTTTTGTTTCGAAAATTATGTTTTAATTAAATGAGACATATCAATATCTAAAAATGTTTTCCCATGGATTTTAAAAATTACTAATGACACAATATTTCATGTTTTATGATTATTTAAATGTTCTTGGAAATTATATATGACGATTGGTGGTTACATTATAAACCACTTTTTTATGGGGCCTTGACTTACCTATAAATATTTTCTTATATTTATGATCGATGTTGACCATGATGGTTATCACACATATAAATATGATGGCTACACCATGTTTAAATGAGAGGGTCATTTCATGTATAACCATGAGTGTTATTCCATGTGAAATCACGAGGGTTACACTATTTTTCACATCAATGGTTACTCTATATGTATGTATGATAATAATATGAATCCCCGTGTCACATTTATGATTTATTTATTATATCTATATGATTTTCGAAAAAAAATATTATTATATAAAGGAATGGTATAGTGATTATATTCAAATGAAATTCTATGTTAGCTAGTAAGGGTGAACAAATATTATTTCCTAAAAGATTTTATGATATTTATATGTTTCCAAATAAATATTTATGGGATTTATTTGACCATTAATATCTCATATAAAATATTTTAAAAAAATATTTTGGCCGATGAGTATATTTTTGGGAAATAAAATTTTAATTTAAAACTAAATACATATTTTTGAAAATGGATTATATATATACATACAAAACAATAGTTTATTATGTTATATTATATCCATTATTATGAATTTTTTTTCATCACAAGTTTTAGTTTTTTGACATGGTTCAATGAAAGGTAATGTAATATGAGATATTAGTTAGAAAATGTGATTATTTTCCCTAAAAGATAATTTATTTTAAAATAGTTGTTTGGTTTTTTGGGAAAATTTGATTCTCTGTGGATGTGTCCAATTATTTAAATAATATTTTTGTACGTAAGTGTGATGGCCAATTTTTAAAATAATATATACTAAAAATATTATTAGTATTGTATGTAAAAGCATTACTGTAAAGAATCTTTCATTTGAAATGTTTTCAACCAATTATTTATAAAAATCATTATTTTATCATCGCATACATTTACATATTCAACATTTTTTATAGGATTATGATCCCAATTTATGTTTTCATAAATATAATATATGAGGATTACAATAATATTCCTTATATACCAACAGTATCACCCTGAATTCAGTAACCTAGAGACAATTGTTGTTTTACAACATGAAAACATTATATAAGAGATCACATTCAAAATTTTATAATACATATTAGTCTTGTGATACTAGATATTATATTTTGCCCAAATTTAATTTGAAAAAATATAATAAAATATAATATTCTAGTGATCACATCATTATTTCTTCTAGGATAACATTAAAATAAATTGTAAACCCCTTTTTATAAACTCAATAATGTAAATGATAATATTGTTTGAACTTAGTCTCTCAATAATGGAAATCTTACCATTAAAACTGTCATAGAATAAACAAAACATAAATTAAATAGAAAAGATAAAAAATAATTAAATAATCTATATAAATAATATCATTAAAAAATTACTAAATCAATTGTTGAAATAGAAACACTTATAGTCGCATTTATAATAAACACGTATCATATTTTAATAATTCATAATGATTGGCATCATAAAAATAACTACCAGGCCATGTTCCCATGCATAAAACAAAAATAAGTAAGCTTCATTGTAAATAGTAAATGTTTTTTGTCTCTTGAGACATATTAATGTGTCTATAGACTATAATGACATCAAATCGTCATATATTAATTCCAATGTATTCATCATATGAATGAGTAGAATAATATTTTATTACATAAAAACATAAACAAATGTATTGATGACATTAATATATATTGTGTATATATTCCACATTACAACAATATAAAACTATGATAATAAGACAAAAAATTTCATATATAGGATGAAATCATTAATTTATATCAATATAAATGAATAATATTTATTAATTGATTTTTGACATTGACTAAAATATTTTTAAAAGATCCCTAAAATGTTTCTATGAAAAATAAACATTCATATTGAAATAACATGTTTTTTATTTATAAATTTCTAAAACATTTTTGAAAACAATTTCTGGAAAATGAACCATATAATATTTAAATGTATTCTTCAAGATAATGAATAGTTATACTATGGAAAATTCATTTTCACAGTTTTTCTTTTAACATCCCTACCCGAGAGCCACATGATGATGCCCCGAGATTGTTCACATTATTACCCTAGTTTCACTTACCCTTATGATAGAGGATTCATACTAGAAACTAGGGTAGAATAAATGTCTTGGAGATACTATATACACTTTATAAATGGAAAAAAATTAGTGCAAATAAATAATCCGTAACCAAATGATAATAACCATAACTAAAATAATAATAGTATCACATGATGACCAAAACATCAATACAATATCTATACCAAAAATAGATATTTCATTCCATATATGTATCATGTGAAAAAATAATCCCAAAACATAAAGAAACACATAAATCTCCCCATATGGTCTATGACATCACAATTGATTCCCTTATATATGCTTTATCCTTACTCAACAATTTAATATATCTATCTTGGTATTATCATTTCCTTCCAATATTATGTATATTAGTGTACCAATCAGGAAGCCTATGTAGGGTATGAGTACAACTCAGCAGGCCACCAACAATGCCAATTAAAATAGTATCATGTTTGTAATAGTGTGTTCATGTTTATAAATATTACTCAAAAAATATATAAAAATATAAAATCTCATTATTATTTAATTAACCATGTAATTTACTAGAGTCCATAATGAGACCCAATCCATCAATTCCATCTTCGGCCTATGGAGGAGATTGAACCATATCATATATGGAATCAAAAGACAATATAACATGTAATTCCATTATCAATTAATATAATTTCATATGACATATACTTGAAATATAGTCCAATGCCAATATTTATTGGCCTAAAACACCATGTCTAGAACTCAAAGGATATTTGATGCATAATTCCTTATCCCATAATAAATTTATATTAGATAAGTGATTTTAAATTATTATGCATCATCTCACACACGTATACCAGTGAATTAAATATGGTATTTTGAAGCATAAATTCTTGTCAGAAAAAAAAATATAACATATATAAAAATGTCAAATTTGTAGAAATTTCGTATAAATCCTAGTTAATCATCATTATCATTTTTTTTAAATATTATCATAAAAGTTTTCCATTTCAAAAAACAATTCAATCATGGTTCTTCACTTTGATCACATGGTATAATATAAAAAATTTACAATTAAACCATCTATCAAAATTTAATCATATAAAGAATTGATCTTTTAAGGACAATCCAATTATCCCATAATTAATAATAATCAATCTATCCAACAACCCATTATTCACCAATAACAAAATAGAAACAATTGAACAACTTATTGACCCTATTAATCTACCAATTCCATGATCTATTAATTTAGTACATAAAAAATTAATTAATTATGTTAACGATTCAATTTCTAAAATTTCAAATTAAATTAAAAATCTGTATTCCGATAATTGAAATCAAGAATTTTGGAATTGAAAATAAAACCAAAAAACTCATAATATTTAATGGTTGATCTCCAATGAATAAATCCAAAAAATGAAAAATAAATTTCAATTTCAAAATGAAGAATTTGATTGAGATCCAAATCCTAGAAACAATATAAAAGTTTTCATTATCGAACAATACTTGAATCCTGCCAATTTAAATAATGAAAAAAATTTGTCTTCATCTGGAAGGGGAGATGGGAGAGACACATATGAAAATGGGAAAATATTACAAACAATAAGAGGATAATATCGATCAATTGAACCATTGATTAATTGTGAACAATGTTTATGGTGCCTATAAATTGCCTGCAGAACCTCCGAAAATGAAAGAAAACATCTTTGATTGTGTATGGGGAATGCGTATTATTTTTTGGTGTTAAGAAATTTTAATTAAAAATTTTAGGTATATAAACACAAAATTAATAATTCATTTGGATGGATACGGTATTTTCCAATCCATGGGCCCTGACCGTGTTCCTCATCATAGGTGTGCATGGTTTCTCCTATGAGCGAACACTGTTTGGAAAACCATGTTCCAACAATGGATTCTACCTATTCCATGGTTTTTTTATCATTTTGTTTGTAGGCATGTGATTAGGCCAATACATGTGTCTACTGTTCACTTCTCCATATTCATCAAAAAATATTAAATTTTTCATACAAACACCATGAATCAGAAATCCCAAAAAAGATATACCAAAAGTGTAAACTATTATCTATAAATGAGAATAATACATATCTAGAAAATCTCATGATATTATAATCTCCCCAAAATATAATCGATATTCCTCGAGGTATAATCCAAAAAAACTCTATGATTCTGAGTTAAAATGATTGGTCCATAGAGCTTGAATTTTGGTTTCCCTCTGCAATTTTTCTGCCTAAACTAATCCATGTTTCCATAATACATTACCAATTGGAATGATCATTCCCCACTTCACATTTTCTCTATGATCAACAATACTTGTTAGATGTTTCTTAAAGGTAACACTGGTATCATACTCAATATCGTAGATATAGATCAAAGGAGAAGCGTCAGGGTGATACCACCAAATATGTGACACATTATAAACATCACACATAGTAGTATACCTATGTGGACATGACTATCAAGATTATTGTGGAATGATTTTCTCAAGAACCTCAATATATCCAAAAAACTTGAGCACAATGTAGCAATTCATACAAATCCTATGGTTACCCAATTTCAGGGACAACCAAAGGAACTTATGATCACTCACTATAATCTCAAGGGTTCAAAGATTTATATGAGTATACGAACTCTTTCAACACTAATCCATATCCTTATGTTTATGAATCAGCTATATATACTCTAGTGTATCATTGATGAGACATTACCCACATAACTCTAAATATCCTGCTGCTATCTCGCATACATTTGACCATCCAGACCAACCATAATGTCCCTAATATGTTGTCATTTGAAAATTATCTAAATAACTATTTTTATAGATCAAATCAATAATAAATAATTGATTTTATAATGTCCCAAAAACTTATTAACTAACACCCATATCATATAGTAAGAACCATGTAAATTATGATATTTCATCCAATCTATCTATGGGTGAAAACATGTAGTGATTAATACATGTGTTCTGTGAACCCTCTCCATGCCTTTCCAAACTCATGAAGTGAATCATCATTTATTCTATGAATCAACTCATCCTGGGACCTCATGAAGATGTATTATCAAATGTAATTGTCTCCCAAATTTTGTAGAGATAAATTCTATAGTATTGTTAAGAAATGTTTCAAGTTCATTAACCAGTCCCCAATCACAAAAATAGTGGAATTCTACCGAGTTTCTATAAAATACCCACCAAAATACATGGAATCATCATTACAATTCCACTATGTAATGGGAAATAGCTGTTGTAATCCACTAGGTCATTGGTTCCTAACCTTTACCTCTTGAATGGTGTAGCATCCATTTATAAAACTTGTATTCTTTTTTTTCATACACGACTACCAACACTATTAATCATGGTCATAATTAATTTTCTTCAAACCTAGTTGCACCGAACAATTTGATGGATGAAATTCACAAATTAAATACTCTCAATAAAATGTATGCACAACCACATGACCTCAAAAATATATGGTAAAACCCTAATCTATGGTCCAATTATAACATGTTTTTTAAATTTTTATATTTTTATCAAGTAAAAACACTCTAGATCCTCATTAAACCAATCTATAATACAAATTAAAAGAGATGATTCAACTGATAATGATACAAGGTTTGTCTAATCCCAGACCTCCTAAACCAAAACATGAACCATTGCAAACACTATCATTATTCTATTCTCAAAACAATATTCCTAACCATTATATGTCTATTTTTTAAAACTTCATTTCTAGAAACCATAGTTTCACACCCCTATCATATATGCTAACACAAAATAAAATTAATTATTAAACAAAAAAAATCTAAAATACCAGATATTTTATTCTCATTGAGAAAATATAAACATTATGATATTTTGTAAAAAATACACAATAAACATATTTCCCAAGAGATAATCTTTTTCAAAATTTCATAGAATCACTAATTCCCACTCATGTACAAGTGTAGGGTAATTATGTACATGTGTATTTATCTTCCATGACCTATATGATACAACTTGACAACCATTTATCAATACTATTAAATTTTTTTATCAAATATGTGTTAAAGAACACATTATAATCATCTACTAAAATGTTTTTATCAATATTAGTGTAGTTTTTAAACTCATTATCAACTCCAGGAAAGCTTTTTCATGTGTTATAAACAATTTAAACATAAATAATGTATTGGAAAAGTAAAAAATAGGTTCTTAAAAGAAGGAAAATTTCTATATAAACCCAAAATTCAAACCATATAATCCTTTAAATATGTGGGAATCAATATCATTATTTTGATGCTCCCTTGAAAAAACTAACATTCCCTTCTCTAGGTCAACTCAGACACCTATATATGTGATGATGTGACCCATGAAATATACCTGATCAATCCGGAGTTGAAACAATGATATCATTGTGTATATATGATGCTCTCTCGGTGTACTAAAGATAATTTAATTATTTTGGGAATGATCGTCTTGAGTATTAGAGTACACAATGATTCCATCCACATAAAGACAATAACTAAATGATCAAATTACATGTAGAATATTTGAATCATCAAGGGAATAAATAAATAAATATCATTATTTAGCATGAATGAAATCATGAAAAACTAATAATGGACATTCATACATCTAAAATATGTATGTTTTATAATATAAGGTGGAATTTTTATCTATGGTTAACGTGATACCATGTCAATCTTAGAGACGAAAAAATATCATCTTATGTATTCAAAGAAAACATTGATACACAAAAGAGGATATTAAACAATCCATTCAAAAAAATTAGTCAAAGCCCATATTATCAAGAATGTAGATATCCCATAGGAAATGATAATCTCAGATATCATGAAAAAAACCTTTGCACAAATATATTTCTCTCGATTGTACCAGAAAATGTGTATATATCATCATATCCAATCTCACATATTCCACTTCCATATTCATCTGATTCTTATTTTTAGTAGATATTAAATAATGTAATGAACCTTTATCCAACAAGGAACTAGAATGAGTTGATTTCAAAAAAATATTATCATTAATTGTTGACATTTGAACCTCCCTATACTTAATATTATGTTGAATGTCATGTGTTCTGTATACCCCTCATAGTTTTTAATTAGTATGAAAAACTTGAGCTTAACCACCGTGGTAATATGAGGTTTCTTTCCAACATGTTCTGCATCCACTAACTCAACCTCCATGGCTAGAATAACTTTAAAAACAAGACTAGAATAATGTAAGGGACCCACATATCATTCCATATTGATTTTATTTTCATTGTCATGTACCATCTATATTCATTCCCACAGAACCATTATAGATGTCTCATCCAACAACAATAGTTGAAGTCAACATGTTTTCATGAAAATTATATAGAATGGTTCTCGGCCATGAAAAATAGGTGCGGGTCACGAATGAAATGTCCTATGTTTTTATCCTTCCCCCTGTACAGTCATCATTTTATCTCCCATGTTAACCTTCTCAATGTGACCCATAATACACATGTATGATGTTACTTCTGGTAAACCTAGAGAATCCTCCAATCTTTCATTATAATCCTGTTTAATGTTCCCCACATATAACAGTTCTTGATTAACCACTTTTGAAAACTTATTCTTCATAAAGATATTATCATGGGGAATAATCTTTCATTTAATCCCTCACTAAAACTGTTTCAATACAGTATCCTCATCTCCTTCAAATTCTGTAACAATGTTCTACATGTATATAAAGTGACCAATATTGTATGTAATTGACATTCATCCTTAGGTCAGACTCATGACCTATGACACCCTATCAATTTTACAAATATAATGTTAAATGTGATACAATAACATTTCCTTAAAAACCATCCACACAATATTATCTAGTTAAACTTATCATGTACGGAATTACAACCAACACTTCTATTGACAAAAAAATAACATTTCATCTTCACTATCTTATCTGAATGATTAATTAAATGGACATGATTTTTATTTATATATTCAATCCAAAAAACATATAACATAGGTCAATTATATCTGGTGAATACCAGATGGTGCTGCAACTACAACTCTCAAGTCTAGTCTGACATAAAATTAATTCCATCCAATTGTCTCATTCCAAATAAAACAACATAATCCATGAAATTTTCTTATAAAGCTAATACCTATCATCCTCACTCAGATCTATCAAATCCTCAGGTTCCATAGTTGTAGGATCATTTTTTGTCATCTACAAATGTCATCCTTTGTGCAAAATTCATTGCAGTGTAGTTTATCTACAATAGAAATAGTTTTCTTTTAATCTATAACACACCAAAACATTTATAAACTAGTATGATTCACATAATCCACAACCAATCGCCCCCATTCCTTTTTATAAGGTCAAAATAAACACATTATCCCTTACCTGAAAGATCACTTATATAGGTCATGTTTAACATAGGGAAAAACACTGACAATTTAATTTTTGATTGATATTTCCATTTATCAATTCCAAATATCATATTTTCAAAAATTAATGTTATGAAATCCACATTTTTACCATTTTAATATATAATTATAGTACAAATAATTAAATCATTATTTAAATATATTTCTAAAAACTTGTTTTCTAGCGTACCTAAAATGATTCAAGTCAAATAAAAATATGTATTTTCATGAATGATGCATGTATTCCCAACTCTCATGGAATACTTTTCCATGAAGAAAATATTAGAAAAAGACATCATTATTAAACAAGTGTATCATGTGTGGTGTAATAACATCCATATATAAGAGAAAACATCAATATCCACAATCCCATAATAGGTAAATTATTTTGCCTACATACATGGTTAGGTACTCACATGAATGAGTTATTGAAAATTGATTTAATCAGCTTGATCTCTTGAATATATTCCCAAAATAGTAATAAAAAATGAGTTAAAATAAAACACACATGAAAACAATTTGTAATGTCACAAACCTGGTGCCAAATGTTAATTCCCTAGGCCAATTCACTATATGACTTAAGGTCTGCCTCTTTATATTCTAGAGGTAACTAACATACTATGAGGGTAAAATATATAACATATCGAAACTGTAAAATCATTACAATACCTACAAAAATGTGAAAACAAATATAAAATTACCAAATGATTATAACAACAACCAGAACAATACAAGTATCACATTATTACCAAAAAATGAATATAATATTTATTACATGAGTGTAGATATGACATTCTATATAAGTGTCACGTATATAAGTTAAACCTATAAATAATGATACAATGTAACCTCACAATTTTGTTCAAGATATCATGTCTAATTCTTTCATACATGCTCTATCAAAACTATGTAATCTAACATAAGGATCTTTCACTTATCCTGTCTAGAAAACCTAATGTTTATTTGGGTATCGATCATGCATCCTAAGTAGGGTTCCTGTACAACTCAGAAGGAATCCAATAACTACATCTAAAAACATATAATATCTATAGATGTGTGTGTAGTTGTATTATTAATATAGTACATAAAATTAAACATATATCTCACGACATAATTAATTAATTAACCATATAAATTGGATGGGTCCAAAATTATTCTTAAACAGTCATTACATAATTTGGCACATGTTAGTGTTTGAACCACCTTATATAGGGAATCAAAATTCTTTATATCATGGAAATATTTTATACATTAAATTCAATTTAAAATCATGGATAATTTGTACCAAAGTCTATAGAAATCATTTTAGTCCTAGAACCCCTTTTTAAGCTCATTATGGGGATTTTGTGAATGGATCCCAATACCAAAACCCATTTTATCACATAGGGAATTATGAAGCATCGTCCCATGTCCCAATCACAAAGATCAGTCAATCAGATATATTGTATTGATTCTTCAATCCATTTTCCCCACATGTATATCAAATTTTTTATAATATTACATATACTATAATTTCACATAAATCATGGTTAATCAACATCAAACATCATATCAAATATTCTCATCAATGTTTCCTATTTAAATTAAAAATTTAATAATTTTTTTCACTATAATTACATGGAATACTTATAAAAAATCCACATTCAACCATATATCAACATTTAAAATTATAAACCATTGACACATTATGTTTAATCAAAAAATACCAAAATTACCATTAATTAATCAATTAAGTATTTAATTATTCACTAATTCCATAGTCAAAACAAATGACCGATTGATTAATTCCATTAATCAAAAAATTACACATTAAATTAATTAATTACTTAAAACATTAATAAATCCAATAAAATATTTATATTTGAAACATGGAATAGATATTTCATTTAACATATATGTAATTGAGATCCAGCCAATGGTTATTGATAAATTAACCAAATACATCAGGATAATTAAGGATGTTTTCCATAGGGAAAATCCCCAAATTAAAATGGAACAATCAATTTCACAATGTATGATGATATCTAGAACCAAATAATATAAATGAGATCAAACTGATCAATATACAAAAAAACCTAGATCCAAACCAACTCTAATGCAGAATATAACATTTATCATCATCTATAAGAAGATACATGAAATAGTAAAAACCAAATAAAAATAAATTACATTCTAAAAGAGGTGATGATCCTTCAATCTATTCATTAATTTGTCATAAACGGAGTTCATAGAGACTTAGAGTCCACACCAGAACCACTAAAAATGAATGATAATGTCTTTGGCCATGAGGGTGACAATGATGGTGAGTTCCCTGGGATTATATAATTTAAACTATAATTTTTATGGAAATATAAACTTCTTCCACGGTTTCCTAGTTTTGGGTACACTTCATTCAAATACATGATCCTCATCATTGGGGTGCATCATTTCACACATGATTTCATGTGGTTTGACAAAACATTTACCAAAAGTGAAATCCCCACTACAAGTGGATTCATGGTCTTTTGAGGGTACGTGCACAATATTGGAAAATCGTGTTCCAACCATCAAATTTTAGTTCATCATCATCCAAATATAATAATTTTGTCCAAAAGATCCCTAAATAAAAACCCCCAAAATATATACAAAACAATTTGTAAAAGATTACCTATAAACGAGAATAATACATTTCTAAAAATGCTCAAGATCTTGTAAGGTATAAAATAATGATATCATTCACACATTAAGAAAAAAAATTATCAATTAGAAATTAAAAATAATATTTAATTAAAAATATTATAATGATATTCAATTATGTATAAAAATAATTCAATAAATTAGTTTTTAAGATTAATTAAAATCATTATTATATTTTAATTTAAATATTGAAATTGATGAAATAAATTCACATCCTAATTGAAAAAGAATATTATTTTCATAATTTTTTTAGTTTTGGAGGACATGTATATAAATTTTAAATAAAAATTATAAATATAATTATGTATATATAAGAGAATAAAATATATATAGTTTACGTTAAAAATATGATATAATTTATCTAATGAACCTTAAACAAAATCAATCATTAATAAAGAATATATTATAAAATACACCCTCACATAGAGTTTGACATGACTCAAAAGTGATTTTATCCCCAGGTGTAATTAACATATAGTTATTATAATTATACTAAAAATTAATAATCATATTTATAAAATAATATATTATCAAATTTTTAACATTTCAACACACATTTATAAATAAATAGTTTTAAACATGGTGTTTTTTGTAGTGTTAGTTTTTTTAATCCATGTTAGTATGAGTTCAATATAATTAACACATGAATACATCTCATGGTTCCATCATATATAGTACCATAATAATGAAATAATTTTAATATTTATCCATTATATAAATTTTTTAAACAGTTAATAGTGATAAATAAATAAATTACTTTCTGGTGTCTATACTCTATCTCTATGAACAAGTTCTATTTATACTTTATGAAATATGTAATGGAAGACTTTTAAATAAATAACTTTTAAAAAATTATTATTATTCCATAGATATAATATAAATTCTTTTAATCTATCATTATTTTATTTAATGTACACCATAAATGAAAAATGAATCATATCACGTAATAGAGGTCATATTCCACTCGTATGCTTGAGCAGTGTTATCATTTCACAATGGATAATAATATTGGAAGGTAGATAAGATATTATAAATCGTTAATCAAAATTATTTCATAAATATAATATATAAATATTAAAAACATATTATTCAAAACCCATGGATTAAGTTGATGGAAAATAAATTATATATCTATAATGAAGAGGTAATCCAAATCTACATATGACTAATAAATTCATTTACAATTTCTTGGAAATTGGGTCCAAAATCGATATAACATAGGGAAAATAAAATAAAAATTTATTTATGATATTTTATTAAATATTTTTTGATAAATATATTACATTTACAAGATATGAAACAAATAATTCAATTTGAATATCTCGGTAAAGATGATGACCTCTTTTTGTATATAACTATTTTGGATTAAAACATACACCATATTAAGATGTTATTATAATTATAGAAAAATACAATGAGTTATAGTAAGGATGATATTGCGTTATTTGTGTATTAAATGGATCATATAGAGTGATAAATATTTGTGAATAATGATGGAGAAGTCGTTCCCATTTTTTTGATAGGGGACATAAAAAATGGAATTATGTAAATGATATAAATAAAATAATGTCATTTTAATGTGTATGTGGAACCAAATATATATTATTTCAGTGTTAGGATAATATCTGGTCGAAATAACATCAGTCAATAATATTTATAAATGTTTACATTAAATATTTACACATTATAAACCATAAACCCTTAAAAAATAACAGCATACACTCAATACCCAAACAACCAACTAAATACTCTAAAACACTTAAAAACCATTAAAACCCAAAAAAAATTTAAACCCATATAAAATAATAAAAACATTAAAAATTCCTTATAAATTTTTATATAACTGACATGTTTTCACGATATCCATTATAACAAAATATTAGTTTATTTAAAATTATGTACAATCAGAAATTAATATTCAATATTAGAAAAAAAAATTATTTTGAATCTGAATATTGATTATATTTTGAATAAATAAATTTTCATTATTTTTAAGAAGTTATATTAATAAAATTGTGAAGAATGACCTGATAACCATTTTTAAAATACAGTTTGATTTAAGAAAATATTTAATTCAAAAAATAGATAAATAATAATATTGATGGAAATGGAACTAATTGTATTAAATTGAATTCCATGATAACTATTTTTATTTTATAAAAATAAATGGAACATTTTAGATACCTAAAAATAGAGAATATATAAAAATAGTTTTTAATCAAACAAAAACATTACATTGTCTTTCAATAAAAAATTATATATCTCCATGCTCTAGATTTTTTGGATAAGAATTATATTACATATAAATTATATTGTTCAAATTAGAAAAATATATTTTTTGTATTTCAAGTTGATATTATATAATTACAATTTCCCAAAAGTTATATTTTTTGGTAAAACATATTTTTTTCACTTTTCACCCAAAAAAAACTATTTTATGAAAATATATAATATTTATCCTATGATAATTTTAATATTATAAATACAAAAATGATATAAATTTACTAAAATTTAGTAAATACAAAATGTTAATAAGGTTTTTCGTAACATTGTGAAGAATTGTATTTGTATTTTTCTATTGTTTCTCTAGTGGGAATAACATACTATAATTGAATCATGCATGTTACACTTATTCCATTGGAAGAATTTGGATTTTAAATTATGAAGACCTAATCATTAATATGAAATGTATTATTAACACATATAAAATTAACTTCATATTATTACTTGGTGTGATTTGGTTAGTATCATTCTTTCATTGATTTACATTCGTCGTTTTTAAATTAATAAAGTTTAAAAAAGTGTAATCACGTGTTTTTAAATTAATCTAAATTTTTTATTATATTACATGATAAATAAAATAACGATGCATCAGGAAAAATATAAACAATTATTAAATCCAAATGGAAATGTGTGTATTGGATTGAGTAATATAAACATCATTATATATGCCATTCACAAAATACTAGCTCTAAATTCATTCTGAGGAACTTATTTTTGGAAGTGATTTATAGATGTAAACATTTTAAATATATTTATTTTCTCTGATAGAAAACTTATATGGATTAAATTTTATTTCACAACTATAAGAATTATATATGTCGTATATTCAGCCACTAAGAGTGGATTATTGGTAATGGAGAGTTTAAAATTATGGAGAATATTTTTCTATATATCCTCAATTTTAACTCTTGTAGAAATCTATTTTTATTCACTATAGAGGCCAAATAATACCCTTTTATCATTGAAATTGTCTTAAATAGTGAGTATAAATCCTTAATTAATTGAAATTATAATGAGGAGGAACCTAATCCTTAACATTGTATAAAAAAAATTTCAGAAACATCATTCTCGAAAACTACAAACAAATTATCTGTATCAATGCACAAACCGAATGATATGGAGTGCGATAGTATAATCGGAAAAAATATGTTATTTACCTATATTGGTCTTTTATTAGGGAAATTCATCATAAATATTGTTAACACCTAGTTTCATAAAGATAAATTATTCTTAGAAAATAAATTCAATCTCTTCCTTAGCCTATGATACATGCAACCTCGAGTCTGAAAGAATTATAAAACATTAACAAATTATTGCCGAGTCATTTAACATATGGGTGTTAATATGACCAAATATGTTATGAAGAGTATTTATTTATACTTGTATAAAATATTACTATTTTTAAATTGGTTGAAAATAATAACTATCATCAAAATGGAATGGAAATATATATATATATATATATATATATATATATATATATATATATAATTTTTGAATGTTTTTTTAATGCTTTTTTATTGTACAATTAATTGAAAATTGTTTTATAAAACATATTTGAAAAAACAAAATTAATTTTTCAAAAATTCAATTGAAAATTATCATAGTGTGATGTTTTTAAAAAAATTAGAAATTAATTTTCTATTCAATAGTGGAATGTAGCTATTTTTATTATAAACTAGCATTATTTTTTAATAATTTAAGTTGATCCATTTTTTATTTTGCCTAAAATAAATGTTAATCAAATAAATTATGTGTATTATATAATATAAACTATTAATGAAATATATGTTCAACATTAAAATTATTCTATTAGTTATGAAAACATTTCATTTAGAAAAAAAATTTAGTTTGTCACCAAAATTTATTTAAAATTAAAATCTACCACTTTTTTGGAATTCAATTTGGAAAAATGGATTTCATATTTTTAATCATAATCTATAACGATATCTAATAACATAATCTTAATATTAGTTCATAATGAATGGTACTGGTAAAAAATTAGTTAACGTAATTATAAGTAATACTAGAATACTTGTGGGTAAATTAAGAATATGTGGTTTAAAATCTAAAAAAATGTATAATTACTAATATATATACGTATTTTTATATTATTTCATTCATTTTTATATAATAATTTATTATTGATCCTTTTAGTATGTTTGAAATGTTTGTATAACGTTTTTTCTGTCAATAATATCATGTGCATTCGCTCACCCTCTTATAAAAGGACAGTCATATCATCTCCTGTTAACACACCTGTAGCTTTATGTTTTAGAAAATAAATTCATAAATATTTTCATTATATACAACCCCACATCATGGATTAATTTTTCTTTATAAATCATTTCTAGTTTTCATCATTATAATCCAAAAAGTTATTTTCTGAAGATGATTTAACATTCATGACCATGAGTTATCATTTCACTTATTATTCTAAATCATTAATATATTCTCATAGTATTATTAAATAATAAATTAATTGTTATCATATGTACGTTTTTTATTAATTTTATATTAAAAAATTATATTCATATCCTCTATCGTCACATTGGGAGAAAAACAATATATCTTGTGTATGGATGCAAACAACCTCGATAATAAATGTAATTCGATCTCCATCAATGCCTATAGCAGTTGGATACAATGAATGATTAAAAATATTAATATAATTTTAATTAAATTAAAAAAATTATATTAATGTAATATCACTTCTTAATTTTGATGATCCAATCCATTAGAGAATACTAATGTCTCTCATGCATATGTGTAGACTACAACCACCATGTAGTGATTTTAATTGTTTATCATTTATTTTTTAAATGAATGGAAAGAATATAATATTTAATGAAAATAAATTACATATATAATATAATAATTTTTATGATATGGTAATATATTATTTAATATTTTTATTTTATATTTTGAAAGAAAATAAATTGTGTTTATGCATTCGTATATATTACCGTCTCAATGAATTGTGTAACTCATTTTCTTACCTAAAAAATATGGAATATTATTAATAACTATATAATTTTTATATAAAAAACTTATATTATTTTTAACATTTTTTATATAATGTAATTATTATTTATGATGAATTATAGAAATTATAAAACAAAAACATAGAAGAAACATTACCCTATTTTCACATAAATAAATAATTTTATTAGTGAATTGTTAAAAAAATTTTATTAATTACTACAAGTAAATCATTATTGTATTAAATATATTAGTATTGTTTTTTTATAATATTTTAATAAATATGTGCTTTTTATAAATATTTTATGAAAATGTAAGAGGGAAAATAGATTATTGGTAATAATATCACCACTCACTTTTACATATATGTGATATATAGAATATTCCATTAATAAATATATTTTGTGGTTTATATAATACCACTATGATATGTTATATCCTAAAAAACCTTATCTTCATCATATTTAAATTTTCATTTTATATTATTTATCTTACATTGAATAAAATTCAAATTATTCTAAAATAGTAAGGTATTATTTTAAATTGTATTTATCATTCGGGATTTTAAATGTTAATATACATATTAGAAGAATTATTTCAACTATTTATCATTAAACCAATAAATTTTCTTATCATATGGTTATGGATGGTTTTTCTAATTATTACTTCCATTAAACATTAATATGGTTCAGATATTTAAGAATTTTTATGAATAAAATATCATTTTATTCCTCTCATGGATCAAAAATCATTTTACTTACACACACATGTTAACTAAAAATATTTTCAAAAACGTTTTAAAAATTTTCAAAAAAAGATTATGTATAAATTAATAACTATTTATGAATACAGTTTTTAAAAATATTTCAAATTAAATCTTCGTGTTGTTTACTGAATGTGGTGGTTTTGACATTCACTAAAAAAATTGATGACAATTTTATTTAACAAAATATTCAGGTAAAAAAATTTATACCATCATTAAAACTTATTTTTTTAATGATTCCATTATATTTTTACAAGGTTATCCTTCAAATAATTTTCCTTCCATTATGTACATGAAATTTATTATATTTAATGAAATTTTAAAGGTGAATAAGATGTTTTTCATAAAAAGTTTTTCATTGAAATTTAATAGTATTTCTATACATCAATGTCAACAACCCAGATTTCATATCATAATACACTGGAAATTTATTGTAACTATTTTATCCATATTATTCCACTAAAAATTTTATTCATAGATTCGCTGATATATACTATTTATATAGAAGTTCCCATAGCATTATTGATTTTTTATGATTATGTTAATTAATTGGATAAATTATAAATATTTAGTATCCATGTTTTTCAATATTAATGTTTTAAATGATAGTTTTTTCTTTTAAATGAGGAATGATTTATAATAACTATGTGTAACATCCTGTTATAGAACTGATAGGTACACCTTTAACCACATCAGGGTTTTTGATTTTCTAACATAGTTGGGATGAGATTATATTGGGAAGATTCCTAATATAAAGGTTTTATAATTGTTGGATTTTTATGCTTTATACATGATGTTTTTGAAAATTTTCCAGTATTACACAAACATTAACTTGGTTTCACACTATATGACTTCTTCCAGGTGAATGCCATAAATCGTGGTCCATTTTGTGATGGGTACAAACATTAAATTCCATTTACATTACTTGAAGTATTTTCATGTCATTATTTTAATGAGTTACGATGAGGGTTTTTCCAATTCTGAATATTTTTAGTTTTATAAAGTAAATAGAGGTTTCACACCATGAAATACCATATCTTTAAATTTAAGTTACATATTCAATGTGTTTTGACTATCAGGGAAATTATAACAATCATGAAACATATCAGGATTACTTCCCATGTAATCTCCCTAATGAGGCTATAAATCATAGGCAACACTTTTTTTCTTCATTTATCTACTCCAATTCCTATTCTCTCATCCAAATTCCCTCCCTATGAGTTTTCGAGACTTCAAAATTTTCTGCATTCATTTCTTTTGTCTTCGATCAAAATTTCTTTGGTGGGTGATATCTGAGTATGTGTTATTCCTCATTTTTCATCATTCTCTATTTCTATTTTCTTGGGTTTTAAATGGGTCATCATGGATTTAATGGATATTTGCAGTGCGGTGTTGGATCATAAATCTAGGATTGGATTTGTGGTCTTCTCCACCATTTTTCTCTTTAATGGGTGATATTGTAAGTGTTGTGTTTTGGAAAGAGGTAGGTAGTAATATCCAAGTTTTCCAAATTAATTACCATTTTATTTAATGGTTTATTTCAATTACATATTGAAATTAAATTATTATGAATTTATTTCAATTTATTAAATCAATCTAAATTCTACTAAATTGGGATATATTAACTAATTTTCCATCAGACTCTGTAAGACCCCCATATCCATTTATTTGGGGTGTTTTATTATATTTGTTGATTTAAATGGTTCAATTTAAATTGTTCATAGGATGTAAATTTTTTAAAATAGATTTTATTATTTGTAATTGAAATTAATTTTGAAAAGATGGAATTTTTATTCAATGGATTTCAAACAAGTAATAATGGTTAAAAACGATATGATAGAAACCTAGTGGTTATATATTATGAAAAAATAAGGTTTTTAAATAATAACCATTTTGGGTTTAAATGAAAATTTGGTATCAAAATGGAATTATGGGATTTAATTGTATTTTATGCAGTTTAAAAACAACTTACACGTCATTGAATTGGTATGATAACATGCAATCCATTGGTATTTGATGAGTTATTTGGAAACAATATGTGTTATTAAAATATTCTAAACATACATGTGAAAGGTCACTTCCCACATGGGATGGTCATGAGTCACCTTTAGCCTATGCCCAGGGATTTTGTGGGCACTCATATAGAAATGTCCACATAGAATGTGTGGAGTCATATTGATATAAATACTTCTATACCTTTTGGATGATAACCTTGTTTCCTTCTTGTTATTTATTAATAATTTATAAATATAAGACAATGATTTTAAAATAATTTACATTCTGTGTGATTTTCAATAAACTGTTTTATGAAACTATTTTATTATACCAATTGTTTTAAAAAAATTCTATCTCTTGTAATATTATTCCACCACATTGAAAGTATTTTCCATTATTTTTAAACAATATATCATTTTTTGTTTTAATTCATTTTTTAAATTTAAAAAACTATTATATTTAAAATTTAAATAATTTCATTAGATAATATATATTTGGAATTTGATATGGAATCTTTAGTTGTATCCTACAGGGCATAGGCTCACACCCTACTGTTCACTTAGGATTTTTTTATAAATATTTCATCATGGTTGAATAAAAATGACAAGATCTCTTGGAGGTGGATCCATCTATTCAGAATGGGGCTTAGTGAGTTACTTTCATATGGGCCATGGGGTTTTTATCCTTATTTTTGTTAAATGGGTTGCTGTAAATTTTGATACTTATTACATGTTGTATTCTTGTTCTTTACACCCATTGGAGAGTCTTTTATTTGATTATTGACATCCATGTATTGCTTATAGTTTTTTCTGTGGAAAATTTGTTCCCACCTTCATGTATTATTATTCCATGTGCTAGTCACCGAACCATGGATAGGGGACACCCTTAGGAATATCTTAGGGATTGCTCTGGTATTGGGTTACGAAGGTACCAATGCTTTTTCATCACATAATGGTTTCATAGGTGGTGGAATATCTTCTATCTTATAGTTATTATGCATTTTTGAAATCTTTTCGGTAAATATAAGGTAATTGTGATTGTGTTCCTGACCTTTTCTCAGAGAAATGAATTGGGTGTATCTAGTGGTGGTTAATGAAATGATTCTTGTGTAACAGATCTAGTATTTTCCCTATTCGGATTTTGATCGAGTGAATTCAAAATATTATTTTTCCTTCTATTGAAAATGATTTAACTTTTTACTATGTTTGATTTTTTATCAAATTTTTTCCTTTTACCTACTGATTTTATGAAAAATCAAGACTCTATGAATGTGTGAAAACCAAATCTAGGAAGAATTTATTTTTAAACTATAATAAAAAAATACTCTTGTGGACTGAAATCATGTTAAGGTGATCATGCAAACAATCCATGATCTTGGAAAAGAACCAACTCTATTGCCCATTTAAGATCAAGTTGTTCAAATTTTATGGACTGATCATTTAAAAAATTCATAGGATTTATTTCTCTAGAAGCCCCGTATTTGAAATGGCTCTACAAGCCCATAACATGGTGGAAAATGTTTGGGTAAGATTGAGAATCTGTTTCAGTTCTTGGATTCAAAAGACATGATCAGGGTGAAGTGTTCCACATTTGTGCATTAAGGGTTGATTTAGAAGTGGTGGTACATGATGGGAATAATAGAGAAACATGTGTAATTATAGTTTAAAGACATCAAGGTTCAGTTCATTGGCCAATTCTATCCCAAACCAATGGTGTTGGCTAAGTATGTGTAATTTTTAATGCATGGGAATGACAATATAACATTTAAAGAGTATTAAAATGTTTTTGTTTTAATAGAGTAGTTTTTTTTCTGATTATTTATCTAATGAGAGAATGGATCCTCTGCTATTCGATTTGGCACATCGATCAGATATTAATTCTCAAGTCTTCTTATTGAAACTATCCACATATGCTGATGTGCTTGATAGAATGATGATAGTTGAGATGGTCTCTGTTGGAATGTCTTGTTTGTTGAATGTCTCCTCCTCATACCATGTATTTTTTGGTTCCATTAGGGGAAAATAAAAATTATATGATTCTTATGGAAGATCTTGATTGATGGTCAATCTAGACATCCAACATCACCAATTTGAAGTTATTTGGTTTACTACTAGTATCGATACTAGGACATTCATAGTGGGTTTTAACTAATACAACCTTGAACTGTACAATGTATAGATGTTCAAGTCACATACAATGATTTTTTCATCACTCCTCTGCCTATTGTAAGAGAGTAAGATCATTAGTTATCCCTAAAACTAAGGGGAAACCATATGCCTCATTTATAAAATGGTTATAGACACTGGTATCTTGAATAGAGCTACTTCATGCTGTGGAAGTGTCCCCAGTGGAAGAAGACATAAGTCCAATGAATATAAGATGTATCATTTCTATATAATCATTATCAGTGAATTTTCATTTCAATATTGTTTCATCACATTGATTTTTTTAAATATATTTTTCGTCATACTAATCATCCTAAGATGTATTTTATCGTGTGAAATAAATATTTGGGAGATACATGGGTACTAAGAGAGAGAATGGTCTCTATATTCTTGCATGGGACTTCTATATATTAGATGTCAAGCGTTCAGAGAATCTTCCGGTTCTCAGCATGAAATTTTTTGATGTCATTTTTGGTAGGTATTTTCTTATTTTTAATAAATCATTGATTTATTGTTATCCTTGATTGGTCTACATAACTATAAAAAGTGGGGTGTTTTTTTTCATTTAAGAAGATTGGGACCCAAGGATATGAATTTTCGAACCATCTCATCCTAAATTGTGAATAGAGATATCAATGTGTTATTTTGACCTGGAGACGGATTCAATGATTTTTGGTATCCATCTAGTGTTCATGGATTTTCCCACCTCATTTACTTTAAAATTCTATAGTGTTCTACTAGTGATGGATGTTTTTATTTCTATTTATTTATTACCATGTACTTATCCGTCTCCAATTTCCTCATTCTGAATGGATCAAGTGGAAATAAAACAGTTGATTTCCTTGTTTCATGATATTCATGAGAAAGGATTTATAAAACCTAGTTTTCCCCATGAGTGGTGCGAGTTATCTTATCCAAGTAGAATGACGGTTCCCTCAAACTATGCATTGATTACTAAAAGGTCAGCAATGTTATGATATTGAAATAATATCTGTTGACAAGGATTGATGATACGCATGATCAGTTAGAAGGTTCGAGGAGTTTTTAAATGATCGACCATCAGTCTAGTAACCATTTATTGTCAATAAAATAATCAAATATTAAGAAACCACCTTCTCAGACTATGTGTGACAATTATGTGTACATTTTTATTCCCTCTGTTTTGAAAAATTATCATATAGTACTAAAGGATTTTATGAAGAAGATTTTCCACGAATAACATTATATATTTATTGTAGTCGTTGCAGATGACATCCTCATTTATTCTAAATATGAGGAGGATCTAGTCCATCATCAGATAATAGTTCTTCATATGATGAGAAATCATTGACATTAATCAATGCATTCAAAGTGTGATTTATGGATACAAGAATTGGAATTATTAGAAAATGTGGTGTCTCAAAAATGTATATCAGTTGATCCTAAATATATAAAGGATATAATTACTTGGATGAAACCCAAAAATGTCTATATAATATGATGCTTCATGGGATTAGAATGATACTAATGTAGGTTCAGGAACATCATCTTGATTTCGGCTTCACCGATGAATGATTTAACTAAGATGGGGGCGATGTTTGCATGGAATGAAAAATTTCAGAATTCAATGGTTTTTATGAAAAATATTTTGACTACTGCACTATGATTCATGCTTTGAGAATATAGGAATGGATATGTGTTATTTTTTATACATCAGGTTCTAGCTTGGGATGTGTTATGATGCAGGGTGAAAATGTAGTTGGTTATGGATTTCATCATCTTAGACCACATGAGAATAATTATTCAACATACGACCATGTATAGGAAATGATGATGAACATGCTTAAGAGTTTTTGGATCTACATTTTTTTAAAAGCATAACAGTTTATTTAGGCCACAAAATATTGATTTATTTGTTCACAATAAAATATTTGAATATTCTCTCGTGGCATTGGGTGGAGTACCAGCAGTCTTTTGACTTTTAAAACACCTGTACCTCAGGGAATATTAATTTTGTTTTATATGTATTGACCATGAAACATCCAACATCGGAAGTTAATGAATCATTAGAAGAGTAGAAATGTATGGATATATTTGCGGAGTTCCATATTGTAGTTCATGAAAATGGGGATGATGTTTCATTATCCATCATTCAGTTGGCATATTCTCATTTAGAGACGATTATTCACGATCAGGTGCATGATGATGAGTTATGTTGAATTATACACACTCTTTATGATGGGGGGGGGGATTTCAAAGTCATCATTCTCCAAAGAGGGTATTTTATTCTATAGAAATTTTTTTAGTTCCATTAGTTAAAATAAAGGGTGTAATGGTGGATTTCCATAATATCTACTGGTTTATATACCCAAAAACCAATATGACACTCTATAGCTTGCGACAATAGTTCTAGTGTCCCGATATGATATGTGGCATTACTCTATTTTTCCATGTAGATGAACATTACAAAAGGTGAAATTTAAGAAAAATAATGCTTTGGGTTTTCTAAATTCTATTTTTTCCCTACATGGATGTGTGATGAACTATCTATGTACTTTTTGTTTGGGTTTACAAGTACCTGAAAATGAATAATTCTATTTGGTTTGTGAAAGATATGCAGATGAAGTTATCTCACATTATACCCAATCAAGATATTTAAAAAAAGTGGATTTTAGGAATATATATGTGAAGGTGATTGTCTTTTTTCATGGAGTGTGATCTGAAAAAGTCTCTTATATGGATATTCATTTGACGTCATGTTTTTTGAGAGGCCTTCAGGATGCACATGGTTGTCCTGTTTGTTGGACCATGACATGTAAAGACCCGAAAATTTTAAGGAAATTTTTTTCTTAATTTATTTGGAATTTTGCGAGTGCGTGATTTCAGACAGCACCTGATTCTGAGGCCCAGTGTGCCCAAAATCAATTTCCGAAGTTTATCTCAGGTACATTTAGTGAACGAATGAGCAGGATTATCTATCATTTAAACCAGTGCTTAAGAATTGATATCTGAGGGCACTGATGAAACTGCAGCGGTAGTATTTGCTTAAGAGGACCTTTCCCGGAGGTGCGTTTGCTCGGGAGGAGTTGATTAATTTTTTTATTAAATGTAATGTAAAATATAATTGTGTTACAATTTTATTTACTAATTCTAAGCTTTTAAATCCTATGTGTGGGAGATGGGGTGGGATCCACTGGTTACTAAAACCCCCTTAGAGGATAAAGGTGATGTGGGTCCCACATGATTCCCACCCCTTCACATTCCTTATACTCCCTAACTCCCCCCTTTATGTGAGTAACACCTCCTTCTCACCCTCATTAATCTTTCCAACTTAACACCCCATTTAATTTGATAACTCATGCTCATTTAATTAAATGGTTTAGTTTTTGAATTTTGAGTATTTTAAAAGGCATGGAAACATAATAAAATAAGGGGGAGGCCTTATTTTATTAGGTAGGCTAGTTGTGTGAGGATATTGGGTGAGGGAGAGCTCTTTTCCCTTGGAAGAAAATCATCTTCTTCGGTGAGGAATGTCCCCACTTCAACGAAGAACGCTTTTTCTCTAAGGGAGAGCATCGACTCGGCGACTCGGTTTCATCCATCATCTTCTTCCTCCATGACCAAAGAGGAGGCACCGACGCAGAAACTCGCCATCGGCGTCACCATAAAATATTCTCTCTGAGAAAAAGGAAGGGAGATGCCACTTCCTCCCCGGACGTTCTCTGTCGATGTATAGGGAGCTTCACCCCGCGACGTCGTTTCCCACGACGATCATCGTTTGACAACATGTGTTGAGGGATGGGTATTTCGTAGATCAAGTTTGGTTTGACATCTTCATGAATTAATATTATGACCACTTGTTATCATTATAATGGGAGGAGGTTGGACTGCACAGACACGGCTGATCCTTCTCCGCTTTTTTCTTCTTGGTCTTCGTGGATCATTGTGGCAAAAATGGCGTGGTTCCATTGCAACGCGCGGGAACGAGAGAACAGTGGCCAGAGAGGGCCGCGGCCGAGGTGCACGGCTCCATCGTTTCGGAAATAAGGGAGGTGTCCCCCCACCCTATTTCACTTTGGGCGGACCGCACGAGAAAGGGGCCACCGTTTCGGAAATCAGGGGGGTGCCCCCCCCCCTTCCGCGCCCGCTCGACGCTCGGGTGCCCGCACTAGGCCGGACCGCCCACACTGGGTCGGACAGCCCGCGTCGGGCTAGACCGGCCCCACCGGGCCGACTCACGCCCAACTGGGGCGGACCCAGACCTTGTTCAGGTCGACCCAGTTCGGGCCGACCGAGGGGGTATCGGGCCGGGTCGGACTGGTCCCGAACCCCTACTTCCAGATAGATCCATTTAAACGCAAATAACATGGGCTACAGACCTCTGATCGATGCACCAACAGATGCATTGGGATCCTTGGATTGATATGGTCATTTCGGTATATTACACATGATGTTTTGGCTAAAATTAGGTATGACCGGGTTGGTTCGAACCCGAAACCAACCGGCCCTCGGCACAGAAATGGTTATAACTTGAGTTCCAGACATCCAATTGATGAGCCGTCGACTTTGTTGGATTCATTTTTGTAAGACAGATCTTTTTGTATAAGTCACATGATAATTGGACACAGTTGGAGTTTGGACGGGTTGGATTGTACTCGAAATCCATCTGGGCCCCTAGAACGGAAAAGCTGATAACTTTTAGACCGATCGACCGTTTGGCAAACCCTTAGCAGCGTTGGTAATCACGTTGAAAAATGGTCCCTATGAGTATTAACTATGAGAGTTCGGGGTATAGTTGAGATATGTCTGGGTTGGTTCATACACGAAACCATCCGGGCCTCTGAGACAAAAAGGCTAGTAACTCACAAACCAGGCGTCTGATTGACGCGAGGGCTTTTGCGTTGAGACCCCTCTGACGAGGTGGTCCTTTGCGAGACTTCTTCGTGAGTCATTGTGATACTTGGATTATCGACCAGTAGCTCATGGAGTGGACCCTTTTGGAGATGAGCATACAGAGTACGGTGACCGTGTAGCTAGCTCAGTCCTGATGACTGCTTGTCTGATTCGAGTTGGAGTGAATTGTATAGTCCAGTGGGGAGCACTATTGTGTTATGGAGGTAGAGCCACGACGGGGAGAACTACTGTGTTTGGGAGGCAGACCTGCAATACTCGACAGAAGGAGAAACTCTAAAGGCTATTAGGGGGGGTGCACTACTGTGTTTGGGTGGTAGACCCCGGTGGGGGGCACTACTGTGTTTGGGTGGCTCACCCGCGGTACTCGACAGGAGGAGTTCCTCTGCAGTCTAAGGTTAGTGATAATCACCTCGGAGTCGTGTCAAGATCAGTATACTCGAAAGAGGAGGAGCTCTTTAGTAGTTGTGGTTTCGATAATGAAAATCACGATTTGGCCGAATCAATGACCTTTGTGATTTCCTCATGATTTAGATGGGTTACATGATAACATAGGTATATGTGTGGGCATATACCTATGTAGTGGTTATCCTTTGATTTTATATCTGTGTGATATCTCATGATTGAGATGGGATACTTGATAATTTAGGTATCAGTATGGGCTTATACCTAAGTAAGGGTTATCTATTTAGATCATGCTTTATGGTTATCCTTGTAGGATTTAGTGAGACCATGAGGGTATTGGGGTCCCTACTGAGTATCATTATACTCACCCATACACGGGCTATGTCTGAACCTCATTGTGTTGGATGCAGATGACAGACAACGCAGACAGAGGCTGAGTGTTCGAGGACTAGGCAGTACCCGGAGGTGGACCTCACGATGAGTCAGTATCCGGAGGTGGACCTCACGACAAGTTAGGATCCATGGTTGACGATCTAGGAGCTGTGCTATCTGAACCTACCATTCATGTAGGATTAAAGGTGGATGACCCTAGAGCTACTTCTATTCTTCCAACTACTTGCCTTTTCTATTGTACTTTCCTTCAGTTGTAGCTGTACTTTTCTGTTGGGTTTGTATTATGGACCATTTACTTTTTAGCACATTATTTTGTACATAGTGTTTGCTTCCGCTTGTATTAAGTTCTTTTTTTTACTTTTATAAAGGCAACACCTTCCCTTTTTTTTGGGATTTACTCCTTGGTGCTAGACTCCAGCCCCTGACCTATGGATGTCGGGATTGGGGTAGTCACGACACGGTCCCTGAAGACTGTTCGTGACAAATTGGTATCAGAGGAGGCGGTTCTACCATAGAATATAGGACTCTGATATTTCATTTCTGTGAAGCAATAGTGTTAAGGGTACTATGTTTGGTCATTAGTTTAGGGAGTCCAGTGTTGGTGCGGGCGGCCGACGTATCCATACACCAGGACACTGACTACTGATTTCCGACTCAGTGCATGAAAACAAAGATTGCGTGTGTATTTTCAAAAGTTTCTTTAAAATTAGCTCAAACCAGGTTAGCTCAACAGGTATAATCGTTTGACTGTGTCATGACTGTTTCTTTCAGGATGACTTCACCTAGTCAGATAGTGTGGGTACCGAGTGGGGAGCATGATGACAGCCCCCTGAGCAGCAAGGCCTTAGTACATGTCCCTCCACCAGTTGATACACAAGCAAAGAATGCACGCCGCTTGATTGTGATGCACGAGTTCCAGTGTCCGAGGCCACTGAGGATTCGAGGCGAGTCAGATTTTCAGAAGACTGGACACTAGCTGGAGTTTGTAGCACGAGCATTCCACAGAGCTGGGACAACCGTATATTTGATGTTGTACGTAGTTGTTAGCCTCTTCCAGGGAGCATCTGAGAGGTGGTGGAGCCACATGTTCCAGTTTTGCGATGAGTTGACCTTCACCTGGGATGACTTCGAGACCTTCTTCATGGTGGAGTTTATACTAGTGACTCTACACACCGAGCGTGCCTAGGAGCTATTGCTTTTGCCGCAAGATTTTCCATAATTATCCGAGTCATCTATATGAAGTAGACAGATGATGTAGAGGTCCAACAGGACTAGACCAACAGGTGGGAGACCTAGGGTTATAGGATCAGTAGTGTGGGGCACCCAGGGTGGAGTCAGAGTCAGGCGTGCTATAAACGAACAGTGTTTCTCCTGCGGTAGGAAGGGTCACATGGCACGTGACTGTCCGAATCACCACACAGCTGATCCACAGGCATTGGAGGAGCCACTGAGACAAAAGCAGGGGAAGGTTATTGAGCATCAACCGAGCAGTGGACAAGGTAGTGGAGCTCCGGAAGTAGGTGGAGAAGAGAGAAACTAGTGGATTCCTTTTGTTCTTGGTACTTCTCATTCCCTATTGCTGTTTTATTTGTGTGTTTGTACTATGAGGTTCAATTATAAAAGAAAATTATTTTTGTTATGTCTACTTCACTTTCCTTTTGTTTGGTCGATACTAAGAAGTCCCGGTTAAAATCGTTGACTTGACCCTCACTTTCTCGATTTCTACTGGAGGAGACCCCGTGACCTCACACTGATGCCGACAGTGTAACTCGACCCTTGGAGGTGAGGTGACGGTTGGATCTCTTGGTAGTAACGTCGAGTCCTTATCACGTCGTCGATGGAATGAATGCATCACTCATGTTAGGATTGACTGTATTGGGCAATGGGTGTGGTTCATATAGGGGATGAGACCAAGTTTCTCCTTTCAGCAAAGGAGAAAACTTAGCAGCTCCTACAGATTGTAAGTGAAATAGGGTGTTCATTGACTGACATACCACATCGGCAAACTTCCTACCAACTATAGATGGTATGATCTATGATGGAGAATGTGAAAATAATCCAGGAGTGGATGATTACTGCATAGTGCAGTAAGAAACAGGAATCTGGCACCAGTCTTAGAGACTCAGTCATGTAAAATGATTCCAGAAGAAGAAGTATTACAGACAGATGAGTCTGTATAGTAGCAGACGTGGAGGTAGTGCTAGGAGAGCAGCATGAGGTGTTGTACATTTCAACATGTTATAACCACCCGCCTTTGTAATCCCCACCAGGTTCAACGAGATGGCGGGTAGGGAAAAAGAGTAGCTTCTTGAGGTCAAGGAGTGTGACCCAATGGCTCTAAGAATGATTCGAGGGACATTCTGTGTCCACCTTTAGATTCCGTTACCATAGAAGTTTATACGAATCATTCCTTTTCTCCACGTATCTTATCACAGACCAAGATTTTCCGGTAAGCCATTGACTTGACCCTCACATCCAGAGATACCTTTGGTAGGAGACTCGATAATCACACTTATGCCGACAGTGTGATCTGACCCTCGAGGCGAGATTTTCGGTTGGAATCTCTTGGTGGAAGCGTCGAGGCCTTACGATGTTGGTCTGGGTATGGATTGGATTCATACTTCATTCCCAGATTGACTATATTAGGAAAAAAGGTTGTGGATTATATACAACATTGGGATGGGTTTTCATAGGTCGGCGAAAAGGAAACCCCAAGAAGCACATGATAAACTCATGCACAGGAGGGTGTGGTTGATCACTCTTGAATCAATCAACCTTACCCTCATAGCAGTAGGAGTTTTGAGTTTCATTTCTAATAAGGAAATGGAGGTCTCTAGACTTTTAGGATGGAGACAACGTCCTTATATGGGTATCATCTTGACGTGGTCTACGGAGATGTGGCCAAGGAGCCAAGTAATCTCAGAGGTTCAACAGACCTTCCAGGTCCCCAATAGAGTAGGATAGGTGGGTTACCACCTAGCCTTTCAACCTCAGATGCACCGGGTGCACAACGTCATCCACATATCTCAGCTGAGGAGATGTGTGCATGACCTATCCATCATCTTTGACCATGGAGAGCTGGACATCGATGACAGGGTGACTTCCCAGGGTTCCAGTTGAGGTTGAGGATCGACAGGAGCGGGTCTTACGGGGATGGTCGATTTCTCTTCTGCGCTTTCGTTGGCATCATGTGAGCCTCCTAAGAGCACCTGGGAGCGTGAGGCTTAGATGCGTTCTCGATATCTCCTTTAGTTTCCCTAGTTTAGTGTTGTAGCTTTACGAGGACGTAAAGCCCTGAGGTGGGAGTAATGAAAAGACCCCGAAATTTCAAGGAAATATTTTTCATAATATATTTGGAATTTTGCGATTGCGCGATTTTAGACGGCACCCGATTCCGAGGATCGGTGTGCCCGGAATAAATTTCCAAAGTTTAGCTCAGGTATGTTCAATGAAAAAGCGGGTGGGTTTATCTATCTTTTGAACCAGAGCTCGGAATTGAAATATTAGGGCACCGATGAAACCGCATCGTCGGTATTTGCTAAAGAGGTCATTTCCCAGAGTTGCGTTTTCTCAGGAGGAGTTGTTTAATATTGCGGATTAATTGTAATGTAAAATAAAATTGTGTTACAATTTTATTTACTTATTCTAAGTGGTTTAATTCTATGTGTGGGAGTTGGGGTGGGACCCACTGGATACTAACAATCCTTGATAGGATAAAGTTAAGGTAGGGCCCACTCGGGCCCTACCCCTTCACATTCTTTAAACTCCCTAACTCCTCCCTTTATGTGAGTAACACCTCCCCCCCACCCTCATTAATCTTGCCAACTTAACACCCCATTTAATTTGACAACTCAAGATCATTTAATTAAATGGTTTAGTTTTTGAATTTTGAGTTTCTGAAAAGGCATGGAAACATGATATAAAATAAGGGGGAGGCCTTATTTTATTAGGTTGCCTAGTTGTGTGAGGATATTGGGTGAGGGAGAGCTCTTGTCCCTTGGAAGAACATCATCTTCATTGGCGAAGAACTCCCCCACTTCAATGAAGAACGCTTTTTCTCCGAGGGAGAGCATCGACTCAGCGACTCGGTTTCTTCCGTCATCTTCTTCCTCCATAACCAATGAGGAGGCATTGATGTGGAAACTCACCATCGACGTCGCCATACAATCTTCGATCCGCGACAAAGGAAGGGAGATGCCGCTTCCTCCTTGGATGTTCTTCGTCGACGTATACAGAGATTCACCCCGCGACACCGTTTCCCACGACGATCATTTTTTGACAACTTCTCTTTAGGTAGGGGTTTTTCTTCGATCAAGTTTGGTTTAACATATTCGTGAATTAATATTAGAACCGCTTGTTATCGTTATAATGGGAGGAGGTCGGACCGCACAAACCTGGCCGATCCTCCTCCCCTTTTTTCTTCATGGTCTTTGTGGATCGTTGTGGTGAAAACGGTGTGGTGACATTGAACCGTGCGGGAACGAGAGAACCACGGCCGGAACGGGTTGCGGTGGAGGTGTGTGGTGCCGTCGCGCCGCACCGGTGAAGACGAAGGAACCGCGGCCGGAGCGGACCGCAGAGGTGGTGCACGACACCGTCACACCGCGATGGAGAACCCGAAGGAGCCGCGTCTGGGGCAGGCCGACAGCGCCATGCCGGACAGACGGAAGCTTCGGCGGTTCATCAAGGGGCAGACAGACTCAGCCGGCCATGGCACACCAGGAGGTGGGACCTGCGGAGTTCCCTCGGTAGCTCATCGGCCGGCCATAAAGGCCGACCGTTTCTGAATATCTGTGGGGCGTAACCCTAGGTTTTACTTAGGGAGGACCCCAACAGAAAGGGGGGTTGTCGTTTCGGAAATCAGGGGGGCCGCACCCCCCACCTTCTGCGCCCAGTCGGCCCTCGGGCGCCTGCGCTTGGGCGGATCGCCCGCGCCGGGCCGGACCGCCCGCACTGGGCCGGACCCCCGCGCTGGGCCGGGCCGCACCAGTTGGGACGAGATGCGCCAGCCGAGCTAAGCCGCGCCCAACTGGGTCGGACCCAGACCCGGGTCGGGTCGACCCAGTTTGGGCTGCCCCAGGGGGTATTGGGCCGGATCGGACTGGGCCCGAACCCCATACTTCTGGACAGATCTATTTAAACGCCCATAACATGGGTTACGGACCTCTGATCGATGCACCGTTAGTTGCATTGGGATCCTTGGATTGAGATGGTCATTTCGGATTATTACACTTGATGTTTCGGAGAATTTTGAGTATGACCGGGTTTGTTCAAACCTGAAACCTACAGGGCCCTCAGAGCGGAAACCGTTATAACTTGAGTTCCAGATGTCCGATTGACGAGCCGTCGACTTTGTTAGATTCATTTTTGTAAGACAGATCTTTTGGTAATCACATTGATAAACGGTCCCTATGAGTAATCCCTATGAGAATTAGGGGTACAGTTGATATACAGCGAGGTTGGTTCGTACACGAAACCAACCAGGCCGCTGGGACAAAAAGGGTAGTAACTCACAAACCGGGTGTCCGATTGACGCGTCGTCTGTTGCGTTGAGTCCCCTATGATGAGGAATTCCTTTGAGATAATTCTTAATGGGACTTTTTGATACTTGGAGTATAGACCAGTAGCTCATGGAGCGGACCCTACCGAAGACGAGCGTACGGAGTACGGAGACCCTGTAGCTGGCTGAGACGTGACGACTGCTTGTCCAATTCAAGTCGGAGTGTCTTGTATAGTCCAATGGGGAGCTCTACTCTGTTTGGGTGGTGGACCCATGGAGGGGAGCACTACTGTGTTATGGTGGAAGACCTGCGGTACTCAATAGAAGGAGTACCTCTATAGGCTATTAGGGGGGTGCATAACTTTGATTGGGTGGAAGACCCCGGCGGGGAGTACTACTGTGTTTTGGTGGCTGAATCGCGGTACTCGACAGGAGGAGTACCTCAGTAGTCTATGGTTAGTGAGAAGCACCTCAGAGTCGTGTCAGGATTAGTGTACTCGATAGGTGAGGAGCTCTTCAGCAGTTGTAGTTTTGATAATGAAAATCCATGTTTGAGCTGAGTCAATGACCTTTGTGATTTCCTCATGATTGAGATGGGTTACTTAATAACATATGAATATGTATGGGCATATACCTAAGTAGTGGTTATCTATTGATTTAATATTTGTGTGATATCTCTTGGTTGAGATGGATTGCATGATAATTTATGTATAATTATGGGCTTATACCTAAATAAAGGTTATCTGTTTAGATCCTGCTTTGTGGTTATCCTTGTTGGATTTAGTGAAACCATGAGGGTCTCGGGGTCCCTATTGAGTATCGTTATACTCATCCCTAGACGGGTTATGCCCACACCTCGTTGTGTTGGATGCAGATGACAAACATCGCAGATAGAGGCTGTGTTTTTTAGGACTGTACGGTACCCGGAGGTGGACCTCATGACGAGTTAGTATCTGGAGGTGGACCTCACGACAAGTTAGGATCTGTGGTGGACGATCTAGGAGCTGTGCTATCTGCACCTACCATTCAGGTAGGATTCGAGGTGGACGACTAGGAGATAATTCTATTCTTCCAGCTGCTTCTCTTTTCTGTTGTACATTTCTTCAGTTGTAGCTTTACTTTTCAATTTGTTTTGTATTCTGGACCATTTACTTTTCAGCACTTTCTTTTGAACATAGTGTTTGATTGATCTTGTATTCTGTTGTGTTGTTTACTTTTACAAAGGAAATTATTCAATTTTTATTGGGATTTATGCCATGGTGCTAGTCGCCTACCCCTGGCCTATGGAAGGTGGGTTTGGGGTTGTCACGGCACTGGCCCCAAGGACGGGTCGTGACAAGACATACCATATGTGGTTGGATGGTTATATAGAAAGAGATATAATTATTCTCGAGGATATTCATCATGCTTGTGTTCTCGATTTTGGTGTGTCTTGGGATGATTAGATCAGGATGATTGATTTTTCTTATAACACTAGTCACTAGACTGTTTTTAGAATAGAACATTTTGGGGCTGCTTATGGCCAGCCTTGATTATCATTTTTGTGTTGGTTGAAGGTCGTTGAATGTTCAATTGTTAGACCAATAATGCTGCAAGAGACAACATCAATGATTCATCTGATTCATCAGATGATGTTTATAGAATCGATTTGACCTGAGTTTTATGTTTATCGATGTTGTAAACCATCACTGTTTTCAGTTAATTACAGATGTTCTTGAATGGTTCATCGTAGTTGGTTAATTGATGTCTTTGGATGCTAGGGAATCATTCTCCTTATTTAGTGGGAACATTCTTGGGTTTTTATCTATTATAGAATGACTCTTATAATTAAGCACTTCCACCACGTAAGACATTGATACATAAAATATTCAATGTATCACAACTATGAATGTATTTATCTAAAAAATATCATGTTTTGAAATGAAGTGATATTGGGATGGAACCAGATTTATCATTGACTGAGAACCCCGTGAGGATATTTAATTTTGAAACCAAGGTACTTCATGGGAAGATGATACCTTTGGTTCGTGTTATATGATAGCATGGTTCTGATAATCATGAGATGTGGGAAAGTGAGACATTAATGAGATATGAGTGTTTTCATCAATTATGTGTGGAATATTCATTATAGAATTAATGGGGATATACTTTTTTATGGTGTGGAAGATATAGCATCCCATTAATAAACATTTAGGCATGCCTTTAACCATTTCATCATTTTTTTATTTGCATTGACTAGGTTGGGTTGAGTTTATATTGGAAGGATGCAAGATTCTAAAGTTCAACAGTTGTTGTATTTTTTAGAATTAAACAACGTTCTTTGTAAACTAATAGGATATTAAAAACTTTTTAACAAGAATACATGTTGTGAAACTAATTTCATGTGAAACCCATGAAAATGGGGTTCAAGGTGTGATGGTTACATACTATAAATTACCATTTCACATCATGAAGTATTTTCATTTTCAGTTTTAATGCCTAACAGTGGGGATTTCAAATGTTTTGATTCGAAGAATTATCACACCATGAATCTTTGTTATATGATTTATAATACAGTAACATTATAAGGATGTTAACGATTCAACCCGTCTTCGCCATTACATAAATTAAAACATTCATGGAATGTAACTGGATTACATGCTAGGAAAATCCTCAAAATATTCTATAAAAGGGGGTTAGTGCTTGGTTTTTTATTAAATATCTCTAATATGATTAAAATATTATCAACCCAAGTACTTCCCGAAGTGTTTTTCAGTCATCCTACTTTTTATTATCCTTTCTTTTGACATTAGATCATCTTATCTTTAGTGAGTGATAACTGTGTAAGAGTTCGTCATCATAATTCATCATTATCTATTTCCAATATTTTATTTACTCAACGGATCATCTGGGAGTTGAAATATACAATCCTTGTGGTCTTGAATCCTGCCTATATATTAGGTTTTTAGGAATTCTCCACAATTGATCTTTTTTATAGGTGTCGCTGTGAATGTAGTGTGTCGGTATGTGGTATGTGGTTCTGTTGAGAGTATACATATTTATTACCATTGTATTTCATGATTTAATTCATTTTATAATTAAAAATAAATTATCAAAATAATATTTAACAGATTCGATAAAACTAAATTCCATTAATTTTCATATTTGAAATGGTTTTGTAAAGAGATTTTAGAAACCCCTAATTTAACTACATTGGGGAGAATATATAAATTTTTGTATTTAAATTGTTAAATTTAAATTATTAATTTTATGGAAATGGTTACAAATTAGATTGTTGAATTTAATTTTGTACATGAATTATGAATTTTTGGAACTAGATTTTAATGGATTTAAAACTGATTAAAATTGATTAAATGATTTTATTTAAACGCAGTGTTTTTATCTTGGGAAATGGAAGGTTGTTGAAAAATCCTAGTTTTATGTTAAATAAAAAATTATCATTTAAATGGGAAATGGAATTTTATTGTATTTTCAGCTATCATATAATAAACTTCCCATAATTTATTGTATAATATCACATAATAAAATTAGGTAGTCCGTTATTTATTTGGACACACTCTAAAATAATACAGTGTTTTGAAACATTCATTTGTAGGTCACTTCCCTTGTGCGATGGTGAGGAGTCACCTATGGAAAATGTTAAGGGGATGAGTTTTCACACATAATTTTTGGTTCACTATGATATTGTGATGTCCTATAGCCAACATTTCTATCATACCTTTTTTCATATGACCATGTTTCTCACTAGTTACTTATATAAGAGATATAAATGAATTGAAATTATTGTGAACTAATTTACATGCTTATGAATTTTACATAAACTATTTATTTTAACTATTTTATTTCATCCATTTTAGTAACATTCCATATCTTGTAAAATAAATTTTGTTCATTAGAATTATATTCAATAATTTTGAAACTATATTGGATGTTTTTTTTAAATATGATATTTATTTTTCCCTTTCTGTTTTCTATTAAAGATTGAAATCATTTCATACAATTATCTATTTTTTCATCTGTTATGGTGTATTTGGTGATATCCTACTGGGGTTTGGATCACACCTAGCATTTTCCTTTAGGTGTTTGTAGACTGTTTTCTTCAAGGGTCAAAGAAATAGAATGGATTTGTTAGAGGTGGATCCATCTATAGATATTGGGAAATGGTGAGTTATGTCTATATAGACATTGTTGTTGTGTTCTTTATTTTACATTCATTGTTTGTTGTACATTTGGATTTTTATTCATTATTTCATTTTTGTAGCATATTCACATGTCAGTTCCTTATATATTAATATATAATTTCTTGTCTTTATTCATCTATGTTTTGTGGAAGCTTTTTTCCTACTTTGCATGTTGTATGATGGCAGGTGCTTGTTTCTAACCCATGGAGATTATAATCACCATTTAGGATATGTCAGAATCTCTCACTTATCAGGTTATCTTGGTACAGATGATAGTTCGTGAAACAATGTGATGTGATAGGTATGATATAACCCATTAATGCATCAGTCGGTCTCATCAGACAAACTAGAATAGATTTTTTTTAGCACTTTACCAATAATATTAGAATCATTGGTACAAGGACATGATGGTATAGTTATTCTATCTAAAATTATGCAATCCATCATTACATGATTCGATATTGATTTCCTTGTGATTATTAAATTACATATTACATACATGGATATGTCTTAAGCTCGTGTGGTTATTTATAGGAAATTATTTGATCATTATTTACTCATGAAATATTATTAATCATGATCGTATTATTTATTTATTTGAATGTGTTTTAGTTATGTATCATTCAATATTAATTATTAAAAATTTATTCACTATATATTACTCTATAAGAATAAAATTACTGACCCTTTTTTGTTTGACCTTCTTATGTGTCTTTTCAATAAGATTCCACAAAGTCTGTTCAGATTGAAATAATGAGATATGAAAATTAAATAATCATTTTTTAAAGAAAATTAAATTATATATTTTATGTTTTAAAATATTATTTTTTATCCATGAATTTATATAGTTTTTTTTGACAACTATAAATATTAATACATTTGAGAAGTGATGACTTATATCATGAAAAAATATAACAAATTGTCTATAGACTCTATATATAGGGGGTAGTGTCTTTATAAATTGTATTAGATGATGTTTAGTATAATACATGGGATCATAAAATAGAAAACATATATTATAGATCATAACATAATTATTTAATTTTATTATTAGTCTATGTATATGATGGAATCCTAATTTTTTATAAATGTTGATATTACATGGTCTTTACTAGTAATAAAATCCATATTTAGAAAACCCATGTGGATATGGTTGGGGAATAGTTCTACCAAGGTTCATTAAATATTAAAAGGGATATTTTGACATTGACTAGATCTATACATAAATCTTGATAGTGGGATTCACTACAAAAATGTTTTTAGTCTGATGGGGTATGTTTTGGGAATAATTAATTTTTTTAAAAACAAATATGACACATATGAATATATTTTTATGATGATAAAAAAATCCAAAAGAAAATGATTTTATGATTATCACATTTTTATGTATAAATTTTCCAGTTTATTTTAATTATTTCACTTGTTATGGGGTTATACATTAGGTTTTTTAGTTTTTGAACTAATATAGTATATTAATTTCTTTAGAAATGGATCCTAGCTGATGGGATTGGGACCATATCAATGCATATACTATGTATAGTGATTTCAATGATGGTAAATAAAGTGATTTTGGACCTACAACTTGAAGAGAACAAGTTATAACCATAATGGGGAAGCTGACTCAAGATATGAGAGATAACCTTCGATGTTATGAGTATCCTAATAATCCAACCTGAATAGTATAAATGGTAGTCCATTTCATGGAACAGAAACCACAATCAATTAATTAGACTGTAAATACATTTATATATAGGAAATGGACATGTTATATAGATATGATATATCATACTCTTGTAACTAATTAAATGCATATGTTTTTCATGATAGTTTACGATCTCCTAAGAGATAAAAAACAACAATTTCTTTTAATTTTAAAAACTAAATATGAAAAATTAATTGAAAACATGGAGTGAATATATATTAAGGTTTTATTAGTGAAAAATATTTTTCTCATAAGAGACATGTATATAAGGTGATATAATTCAATATACTATTATAATAGGATGGTGAAAATGTTTCTTTGTATGAATCCATCATTACCAAGTTAGAAAGACATTATATGAACTATGTGTGAAATAAAAAGTCATCATTGGATATATCATTGATGGTGTCATGATCCGTCCCCAAGGGCACGTGATATGACTACCCCATGAACACCTTTCATAGGCCAGAGGATAGTAACTAGCACCAAATTGAATATCCCTGAAAAATGGGAAGGCATTTCCATTAACCATGAAAACACAAAGTCGAAGAATACGATAAACCAAACCCACATAGTAAAACTAAAATATTAAAAATATATGTATTGAAAATAAAAAAGTGTGAGTACTTTGTGTAAAGGGGGATAAAATACAATCCCAGATAAAATGTACAATAGCAACATAAAAAATTCGTGAAATCATACACCAAGGTTCCAACCTGAAGGGTAGGTAGATATCACAGTTGATCGTCACTACCGCACATCACGTCTAATGGTCTTCCTCTGAGGACCGTCCAATCATGGGTCCCAAACCTCGGTTAATGATATCAGTCGTCTTCACAAGACATAATAAGGTGCGGGAAAAGTATGTGTAGGGGTGAGTAGAAAAACTCTCAGTAGGGACCCCGAGATCCCTAAATGTCTACCAGAGTTCCAAAAAGGATTATCCAAAAATAAAGACATCAATTATAATTGCGCAGACCTCTCCAGTCCATTAAATTATGATAATGTGGTTTTTGAGGTGTTCCGGGAGGACATGGTGACTTATCTCCAACACTCTGCAAAATTTTCAATTCAGTGAACAGTTCTATTAGTGAGGTTCTGTGAATAGTTCTATCGGTGAGGTTCAGTGAACAGTTCTATCTATGAGGTTTTTTGAACAGTCTATCAGTGAGGTTCAAAGTACAGTTCTATGGTTGAGGTTCAGTGAACAATTTTATCAATGAGGTTAAATGAATAGTTCTATCAGTGAGGATCAGTGATCAGTTCAATCAGTGAGGTTCTGTGAACAGTTCTATCGGTGAGGTTATGTTAACTGTTCTATCGATGAGTTTTGGTGAACAGTTCTATCAGTGAAGTTCAGTGAACAGTTCTAACAGTGAGGCCTATTGGTAACCTCTAACAGTAGGTGTGGAGTAACGATGGGTATACTGTAACGGTAGCTGTACAATGTTTCCAAAACGGTGAGGCTTGTTGGTAACCTCTATCGATAACCTCTAACGGTAGGTGTATAGTAACAGAAGGTGTACAATGTTTCCAGAATAGTGAGGTCTATCGAAAACCTCTAATTGTTGGTGTACAATAACAGTAGGTGTACAGTAACTGTAGGTGTACTGTGTTTCCAGCATCCTATAGATTCACCCCTTTAACATTTCCATTGACGTTAAATACATTTAATGCCTTATTTTAAGGAATCTTAATGCCGATTCAAATGCCATAATTCCTATATTAATTATTCATATGGATCAGAATGTTTTTATGTGGTCAAACCGTGTTGGTTAATGCAATCCACTTTTAATGGGGAATTAAGCGTATCTTAAACCGTCACCCAATTAATTTTATTAAAAAGGACAAGATATCATCCTCCCTTTTTCTTCCTCTTTGTTCTCAGCTATGAGATGCTATAACCATACAATCCTTTCCGTAGGATTTGCACAATCAATCTTTACTCCTCATATTGGTTTTGTTCTGTTTGGATGCAACCACGATGTATCGATCTATATTTGATATAAGGTATGTTTTATCATCATTCTTTTAGGGATCATCTTATCATGTTTATCCTTTTCATATTATATCATTTAATCTCCATGATTATAATGGGTTTTTTCATGGGGTTTGGTTGGTGTAGTCATACCTTGGCATCCTCGGGTGGATGCAGTTTTCGCGAGAGGAGGATCGTGACCCGTTGTGTGGATAAAGAACATGAGGAACTATTTGAGGTAGGGGATTCATTGCTTCTCTTTTCATTTATGTGAAACTGTGTTACTATATTGTTTAATCCCATTGGATGACAATGGAATTGAAACAATAAATATTTTAACAAGTTAAATAAATTGATATTGATTGTATGTTATTGCATCTTGTTTTGTTAGATAGTGTGATATTTATGATTTCTTTGATTTTTTGTTCATTCTTGATATAAATTTGTAAATTATGTAAATTGGGATTAATTGATAATTGTTTGGATGGAGATAAATAGGAATGTAAACAAATCTGGTTCTTGTTTTAATTTGATGTTAATCAAATTGTCATAGTAAGGATGTTTAATTATTTATTATATCTTAATGATCATGTTTCCCGAATTTGGAACCTACAAATAATAAATTGGTTAATCCAAGATGGTTAAATGAATGGATTGTTTGATAATTTCTTAAAGGGTTATGAGTAACCCTATTGATTGGTAAAGGGCTGAGAGACCAATTAGTGCTATGTTTGTTTTCTAGCTTCTTGTGATGTGATGTCATCCTGGATGGTTGTTGTGATATGTGGGGGCATGGAGGCTTTTGGTTATGGAAGCAGATGATACCTAGAGTATCGAGATGCACCAGTTTGTGCATGTGGGTGTCGGGGAGGACACAAGGGATGATGGAATGGGATGGATGTGATTGTTGGTGCATGCTGATTTTTGATTGGTTGTTTCTCTACTTTACTTTTCCCCAATGCTCAAGGAAGCTGTTATTAGTTACCTGTCTTCCGAAAGAGGCGATGAAACGTGGGGTATGCCATGTGCTTTCTGTGTTTATCTTCTCAAGGGAGGATGATTTTTTTCTCTTGATATAAGTGGAAATGACTCGATGGGTTGTAATTCTACTCACCTTGTTGATCCCCCTAGTGTTTAGTAGCATAGAATATTTTTCTAGAATTCCTGGGAATGTGGAATGTAATTTTGTAATGAATAATTGAATACATGGTGTTAACCCATGGGTTTGGAGTTTGTTGGAACATAATGATGACATAGTAATTTTGAAGGAACAGTGGACTTGGGTGTGATGTTAATTAAATTTAATGTGAAATTGTTCATGGTTAGTTAATTTTAAATGAATTAATTAACGTAAAGTGTATCATATAAAATGGGCATGAAGTAATCTATAATTATCTTTAAATTTTTGTGTGCTTATAGGACACCTAGTCTCAGAAGTCGGATCCCGGAGTATGAGAGATGATAGATGCAGTGGTGTCTAATACTAGTTTATTCCCATAGTTTGGTTGTGAGATATATTATATCCTACAATTTTTGTGTTTCTATACGCTACTCCACACTGTCAGTAAGGGAAACTGTAACCCCGTGGATTTTTAGACTTGGTGGTGTTTTCCCCAACATTCCTATCGGAGGATGAATGGATGACTACCCCCTTTGGCCCCAATCTCTTCTATTGGTAGTTACTGTTGATAGCAGGTATATTAGTTAGTTTTCCAATATATGTGTGTAGAGGGTTGTAATGTCTTGTGGTTATTCAAAAACATATATTCTGGATATATTATCTTATTCACTACTATTGTTGTAACCATTATAGGTTCTGATCGCTGGAGGATCCTTACACGGTTTATGGGATGTAATAGATTGAGGTATAATACCCGATGTATAACACACGTTATGTGAGCTGTGGTGGCTCCCACAAACTACATGGTTACTTTGGTGTGTTGACGAGGTGGTTTTTTTCCAAGGTGAATATTGCGGTGCTTTGCCCAAGTGTTTGCGGGCAAGACTTTTTAGAGAGAGATGCTCAGGATGTGCGACGTTGGGGCAAAGCAGCAAACCAGTGGTGATGCAGTAGCAGGGTTCCATTGATATTCATTATTATATTAAATATTCTTATTTGCATTAATTTGTGAGAGAATCCATGGTGAGGCTAGGAACATATTATAACTATTTAGGTGATGAGTTAGTTTCACTTGTTGTTCATTGTGCGTTAGCATGCTTTATTTACATTTACATGAGAGGCTTTGGGGAGTATCCTACCGAGTATACTATTATACTCACCCAGGATCTATCCGCTGCATGTGTTCTCTTAGAGGAGGCATTTCATATAGAAATCCAGTGCCAGGTCACCCCATTTATGTTGAATACATATCTTGAGGTACTGGTGAGGGAGAAGGATGTTGATAGGACTTTGGACAATACTTGATAATCATGAGAGGGGAATCTACATTATTCCTCATGTAGCATAGATTTTGTCTGGGGTTCTCAATTTTTAGGGAAGAAGAGTTTTCGTTCAGTCGGGGGTACGTCCCAACCCTAAACATCTCGTTTCCTCAGAGGCAGAAACTCTGAGGCCTATACCAAGTGAACATGTGCTTGTTTTTCTTATGGTGGTCATGGTCATCAGCAGCGGTAGTTACTTACATTTCATAGATTTCATCGTGCACAAGGTGATACGCTCAAAGTTCCTCCATTGAGGTAGTTCCAGCAGAGGCATCAGCAGTCAGTTGCACCAACTTTAGATCAGGAGAGGGTAGATGGGGAAGGTAGAGGACATCAACATGACGCTCTCTGTCATTAGAGAGCAGAGAGTGGTTGTGGTGGTGGTCATCATCAGGTTCAGAGAGTCCATGAAGGAGGTCGTGGTCAGCTTCATGCTCTAGTGTTGCCAGCTCCAGGCGTGCTAGACGTTGTTCGAGGTACCCTTGAATTTTTTTCTACCTTGGTGTATGCCAATATTGATTTTGGAGCATCACACTCCTTTATATCAACTACCCTTTTCGATGCTTTGGGACTTGAGGTAGAGAGGCTTCTAGTGCCCTTAGAATTGACCACGACAGTTAGAATTCGAGCTGACTTTTTTGAATTATGTAGAGACTGTGAGATAGTGTTTGGGAAACACCTATCTTGGGGAGATTTTCTTTGTCAACGATTACAACCATATGATGCCATCCCCATCATGGATTGGTTGTATTTGGTGAAAGCTATCGTGGGTTGCTTCCAGAAGAAGGTCCTCTTCATTGGTGCGGATAGAGAGCCAGTTGTGTTTGTTGGTGAGCGAGATTCTCAGATGGGTCGTAGGAAGGTTCCATCCATATCATCCATGATGGCATCGATGATACTAAGTTCTTCCGAGGATCAAAAATGGGGCGTTTCCTAGGGTCATAGTGGAGTACCCTGATGACTTTCTAGAAGAGGTTGTAGAATTACGCCCTTGACAAGAGATCATGTTTGGGATCGAGCTACAACCAGGATCATCTTATATATCAATTTTTTCATATAGGATTTCCCCTTTTCAGTTACAAGAGCTATGTATACAACTTGATGGTCTATTATAGTGTCGTTTTGTTCGGCCAAGTGAGTCACCAGGGGGTGCACCAGTTTTGCTCGAGAAGAATTCCGACAACAGTTTGTGGTTGGGTGTCGATTATCATCGCTTAAACAAAGTGACAATAAGTAATCACTATCCTATTCTGGAGATTGATGATTTATTCGATCAACGGAAGTGTGAAAGTTGGTTCTCAAATATCGACATGTGGTTCGGTTATAATCATATACGTGTGAAGGATGAGAATATCCTGGAGACTACATTCCATTGTCATCATGGGCATTATGAGTTCATAGTAATGTCGTTTGGCATGACGAATGCTCTAGCTATATTCATGGGATTTATGAATGTTGTGTTCTGTGAGTTCCCAGACTTGTTCTTGGTAGTTCTCATCGATGACATCCTTGTGTACTCCACATATGAGGAGGAGCATGCATAGCATTTACAAGACGTTTTGGGAGTTGTTCGCCAACATCAGCAATTTGGGAAGTTGTCTAACTGTGAGTTTTGGTCTTGAGAAGTCTGATTCATGGGGCATGATGTGTCCCAATAGGGTGTAGCTATGGATCCATCGAAAATAGAAGCTGTTGTGTCGTGGGAAGCCCCTTAGAAAGTGTTAGAGGTGCGATGTTTCCTTGGTATCGCTGTCTACTACAGGAGGTTCATAGCCAATTTTTCATGAGTTGTGACTCCACTGATAGCTTTGACCAGGATGGATCAAGCATTCATATGTACTGATCGGTGTCAGGCTTCTATCGAGTATCTAATGGAGACGTTAGTAAGTGCTCCATTCCTTTGTCTTCAAGTGGAGGGAGTTCAATTTGATGTTTTCTTCTTTGCTTCCCATCTGGGGTTAGGTTGTATTATTTTTTAGTAGAGGTCAGTTGTTTCTTATGGGTCTCAGCAGTTGCGTCCCCATGAATGAAAATATGCCACCCATGATCTTTTGTTGGCAACCATGGTGTTTTCATAGATGTTGTGGAGACATTACCTCAGTGGTTTACGCTTTGTGGTTTTCACAGATCTTATGAGTTTCATGTATTTTTTCTCCCAGCATGACATGAACTTACGAAAACATTAGTGGATGGATTTCATACAGGAATACTACTTTGAAATACCATATACACCTGGAAAAGGGAATGTTTTTGCTCTTGCTCTGAGTCGGAAGTCACGTAGTGATGCTGTGCATGAATCTCGTGATTCCCAGAGAGTAATGGAAGTACATTCAGCATTACATCTAGATATGGAAGAATTAGGGGGTAGAGGATGTCTCTTTCATATGATGGTACATTCATCCCTGATTCAGAAGGTGGATGAGTCATAGTTGGGAGATCTAGAGGTGGAGTAATGGAGAGACCATGTTGTTTGTGGTGAGGCCCCTGATGGATTGTTGGAGGATGAACAACACCATTTATTGTATCATGTAAGGCTTTTATTCCCTTTAATATGCACGAGACGGTTCTTATAGAGTTCTATAGATCACCATTAGTAGTACATCTTGGCGTGAAAAAGATTTAGAGATCCTTGAGGAGTCAGTTTTGGTGGCCTGGGTGGAAGCATGCAGTTGCGGATTTTATGTCTCGATGTTTAGTCTACAAAAAGGTGAAGGCCGATCACTGTGTTTTTGGTGGTCTTCTCCAGCCATTAGTGATTCCTCAGTGGATGTGGGAGTACATCTAAATGGACTTTGTTACTGATTTACCTCATGATCCAGGAGGACATGATGCTATTTGGGTGGTAGTGGGTCATTTAACAAAATCGTACCACTTCATAGCAATCAAGGAGATGAGCTCATTGAATGTTTTGTCTAGGATGTATCTAGAGGAGGCGGTGAGACTTCCTGGAGACCCTAGGATGATCATTTCTGATCGAGATCCTCATTTTACCTCCAGGGTGTGTAGAGGTCTCCAGCATGCATTCAGTTATCAACTATTCCTTAGCACTGCTTTTCATCCTCAAACGGATGGTCAGATAGAGTGACCCATCCAGAAACTTGAAGACATGTTACGCTTTTGTGTTCTTGTTTTTGGAGGGTCGCGGATAAGGCACATACCTTGGTGGAATTCTGTTACAATAATAGTTTTCACTCCACCATCAGAATCTCACATTTTGATGACTTGTACGGTCGACCAGGCCGTTCTCCATTGTGAAAGACTGGGGTTAGAGAGTCCTCAATTATCCGACCAAAACTTGTGCAGAATACAACAAAGTTGGTTCAGGTGATTCATAAGAAGATGAAGATAGTTCATGATCATCATAAATAATATGATGATCAAATAAGGATACCCTTAGAGTTTAATGTTGGGGATCATGTGTTTTTGAAGCTAACTCCCCATCGTGGGTAGCGATGTTTTGGTCGTCGAAGTAAGCATTCTCCCTAGTTTGTTGGGACTTTTGAGGTGTTATCTCATGATGAAGCTGTGGTGTATCTAGTATCACTTCACCCATAGATGGGTCAGATAAATGATGTTTTCCATGTATCACCCTTCGTCGTTATCTACATGATGACACTCACATCATCGATTGGGGAGAGATCGATGTTGATGGTGATGCAACCATCTAGGAGTGACCTGTGGAGATCCAAGATAGCAAGGAGAAGATGTTGTGTAGGCGTTTTATCCCCTTAGTTCATGTCCTGTGGCGACATAGTGGCATGTAAGAGAGTACATGGGAACGTGAGTCACATATACGTGCTTAGTACCTAGAGTTGTTTGATGTTTAACTCTTTTCATGTAACGATGTTCCCTTTATGGTTAGACCATTTGTGTTTTATTTATGATTTTCTTTTGTGGCTTTTGTGGCTCGCTCTCTTTTGAGAGGTATCTCAATGGGTTGTTGTTCAGACTCTTTAATTTTTTCTCTCATTAGGTGGGTTTTGAATTCTAAATGAAAAAAATGTTTTGAGAGGTATCTGAGTTAATGTCCCGATCCTATTGGGCCCATTACATTGTGAAAATGTGGTGTTTAAGGTGTTCTGGGAGGTTAAGGTGACTTATCCCCATCACTTTGCCAAATTTCCAATTCAGTGAATAGTTTTATCGGTGAGCTGTAATGAACAGTTCATTCGGTGGGGATCGGTGAACAGTTCTATCAGTGAGGTTTTGTGAATAGTTCTATTAGTGTGGTTCGGTGAATATTTATATCGGTGAGGTTCAATGAATAGTTATATCAGTGAGGATCAGTGAACAGTTGTATTAGTGAAGATCTGTGAATAGTTCTAGTGGTGAGGTTATATGAACAGTTCTATCAGTGAGGGTTTGTGAACAATTCTATCACTGAGGTGTGGTGAACAGTTCTAACTGTGAGTCCTATTGGTAACCTCTAACGGTAGGTGTACAGTAATCGTAGGAGTCTAGTGTTTCCTGAATGGTGAGATCTATCGGTAACCTCAATTGGTACCCTCTAATGGTAGGTGTACAGTAATGGTGGGTGTATAGTAACGGTAGGTGTACAGTGTTTCCAAAATGGTGAGGTCTATCAGTAACCTCTAACAGTAGGTGTATAGTTACTATAGGTTTACAGTAACAGTTGGTGTACAGTGTTTCTAGCTACCTATAGATTCACCCCTTTGACATTTCCTTTTACGTAAAATACATTTAAATCCTTATTTTATGGACTTTTATGGGCGATTCAAAGGCCTTAAATCCTATATTAATTATTCCCATGGCTCGGGATGTTTTTACATGGTCCAATAGCATGGGTTAATGTGATCCACTTTTAATGGGTAATTAAGTGTATCTTAAACCGTCACCCCATTAAATCTTCAAAAATGGAAAAGATAACATCCTCCCTTGTTCTTCCTCATTGTTCTTAGCTATGAGACTCTAGAGCCGTTCAAACCTTCCTGTAGGAGTTGCACAATCAAAATTTACTACTCATATTGGTTCCACTCTATTTTGATGCATCCAACCATTATCGATCAATCTTTGATATAAGGTATGTTTTATCATCATTCCTTTGGGGATCATCTTCTCCTGTTTCTCCATTCCATATTATAGCAGGTAATATACATTCCTATTATTGGTTTTTTCATGGGGTTTGGTTGGTGCAGTCGTATTGAGGCAACCTCGGGTGGGTGCAGTTGTCGGGAGAGGAGGATCATGACCCATTGTGGGATAATGAACATGATGAACTGTTTGAGGTAGGGGATTCATTTCTTCTATTGTCATTTACATGCAAATGTATTGTTAGCATGTTTAATCCCACTGGATGACAATGTAATTGAATAAATAAATATTTTAACTGGATAAATAAATTGATATTGATTGTATGCTATTGCCTCTTGTTTTTCTATATAGTGTGATATCTATGATTTCTTTGATTAGTTGTTTGTTTTTTTGATGGAAATCGATAAATAATGTAAATTAGGATTAATTGATAATTGTTTAGATAAATTTAAAGAGGCATGAAATTGAATCTGGTTCTTATTGTAATTTGATGTAAATAAAATTTGTTGAGTAAGCATGTTTAATTATTTGTGATAGCATACTGATTAGGTTTCCTGAATTTTGAACCTACAAATAATAAATATGTTAATTCAAGATGAATTAAATAACAGATTGTTTTGTAATTCTTTAAATGGTTCAGAGTTACCCTCCTGATTGTTAATGGTCCAAGAGCCCAATTAATGAGATGTTTTTTCTAGCTGATTGTGTTGTGATGTGATCCTGGATGGCTGTTGTGGTATAAGGGGTCATGGAGGCTTTTGGTTATGGCAGCAGATGATGCCTAGAGTGGCGAGATGCATTGTTTTATGCATGTGTGTATTGAGGAGGACACCAGGGATTATGGAATGAGATAAATGTTATTATTAGATGATTGGGATTTTTAATTGGTTGTTTATCTTCTTTACTTTTCCCCACTTCTCAAGGGAGCTGGTCTTACTTACACTTCTTCTGAAAGAGGAGAAGACACTCGTCGTATGCCATGTGCTTCCTGTGTTTAACATCTCTATAGAGGATTAGTATATACACTAGCTATAAACAGCAAAGACATGACTGGTAGTACATCTACTCACAGTGTTGATCCCCTTGAGTTTAGTAGCATAGAATGTTTTTCTCGATTGCCAAGGAATGTGTTAAAGTAATTCTATAATGAATAAATTAATAAATGGTTTTATCCTATGGATTTGGAGTTTTCTAGAACATAATGATGAGGTTGTAATTTTGAACGAACAATGGACTTGGGTGTGATGCTAATGAATTTTAATGTTGAATTGTTCATGGTTAGTTAATGTTTAAATATGTAATTAACGTAAAGTGGGACTAATAAAAAGGGAATGATGTAATATAATAATGTTCTTTAAATGGTTGTGTTCTTATTGGATACCTTGTCTTATAATTAACATCATGGATTCTGAGAGATGTTAGCTATAGTGGTTTCTAAGAATAGGTTATGCCCATTGTGTGGTTGTGAGATATAATATATCCAATATATTTTGTGTTTCTAGACCCTACTCCACCCTGTCAGTAAGGGCAACTAACACCTCGGGGATTCTGAACCATGGGGGGGGGGGGGTTCCCCAACATTACAGAGGGAGGATGAATGGATGAGTACCACCTTTGGCCCCACTCTCTTCTCTTGGTAGTTACTTGTGCCGGAAGGCACATTGGTTAGTTCTCCCCATATATGTGTGTAGAGGGCTATAATGTCTTGTGCTTATTCACACACATATATTCTTGATATTGAATCATATTGGATACTATTGGTGTAATGTGCATAGGTTGGGATGGCCTCGGGATCCTTACTCGGTGTATGGGATGTAATGGCTTGAGGTATAATACCCGATGTATGACACACGTTTTGCATGATGTGGTGGCTCCTGGAAACTACATGGGTACTTTTGTGTGTGGAAGTGGTGGTTTTGTGGTAGAAGGTGCATATTGTGGTTCTTGTCCTAGATGTCTGCGGGCAAGCCTTTTTGGATAGAGATGCTCAGGAAGTGTGATGTTGGGGTAAAGTGGCAAACTAGTGGGGAAGAAGTAGAAGGGTACCCCTGATATTATTTATTATATGATATATTCTTTTATGCATTACTTGGTGAGATTCTCCATAGTGAGGTTGGGAACATAGTATACCTATTTAGGTGACGGGTTAGTTTCACTTTCTATTTACTGTTCTTTAGCATGCATTCTTTACTTTTTCACGAGAGGCTTCATGGAGGATCCTACTGAGTATACTGTTATACTCACCCTATGTATATATAAACTGTTTTTTAGTGCAATTAGAGAAGGTTAGAGATCATGTTGGTGACTACTAGCTTGTGGTGGCAGGAGTAGTTCAGGCTTGTGGTTACTGCTATTTTACTTTATTTGGGGTACTTGATGTTTTTCCCTCCCAGTTATAGTAATGTTTACTGACATTACATATGTTCACTTGGATTTTTGTTTATATTCCAGTTCTGAATTGGACTTGGATGGTGTCTATATTATCTCTCTCTTCAACATGTGTTGTTTTACAGAGTATTGCCTCCCATTGGTATGTTTACTATACCCTCGGTGCTAGTCGCCAACCTGGGGCCTAATGGAGGCGAGAATTGGGGTTTATTATCTCCCTCCTTACATTGCCGGCCCAGGAGGGGTACACATTGTGGTGTGGGGGTCATAACATCAATTATAGAGCACCAAGTAATAGTCTCCTAACACTTGGAATACAACTCAATGTTCAAGAATATAGATGATTTTTCATATGTTACATCATGTTGTTCCATTTAGAAGTTCTACAACTAATCCACCAAGAAGTAGATTTATTACATATCAACTCATGGACGAAATTAGTTGTTCCATGACGGGCCACTGAATGGATGGTCCTCATTGGGACATGCAACTATTGATCCACACTGGGTATCAAGAATGTTGATCTACATAGGGTCACTGGAATGTTGATCAACACAGGGTCACTCGATGTTGATCCACAAAAGGTCTCCAATTGTTGATTCTTGATGACTCACACTAAAACTATTCCTCATCATGTAGCTGTGATGCTGATCTACAAAGGGTCACAATGATGCTAATCCATACAGGGTTGCTACTTCCCAGACAAAAAACCATGAGATTCAGCGCACTCAGTGAGTTTCAGTTCCATATAATATGGTCCACAAGATATCATTCATACCTCGACCACCACTAAACTACACAAAAGAGTATCCCAAAGGACCGCCTTGTTGTAAGGGTTCCAAAAATACAGACATCATGTGAATCGAACGCCCGATCTATGAGTTATAAGAGTTTTAGTATTGAGTGCCCAGTTAGATTAGGGATCGATCCAACCTATATATACTCCAGATTTCACAAATATTTGTGTTGAGTATTCCAAAAGGTTCATCTCAATCCTTGGATCCTAGCACTGCATACTATTTTTCAAATAGAACTCTGGATTTCATGTAATGACATTTTAAGCGAAAATGGGCCTGGATGGGTCTAGGTCCAGGCCGACCCGATCGGGCTGACCCGACCCTGTTCGGGTCGACCCACCCTACCTAGGTCTGACCTGGCCCATATCGTACTATCCTGGTCTGGCCTGCTTGGGCTGGGGTGCGGAAGGCTTAGCCCGCTGGGTTGCGGTCTCGCTAGACCCATTAAGAGTGCACGACCCGACCCATAGGGGGCGCATCCCGACCCGCAGGGGGGCGTGGCCCAACCCGTCAGCTTGCAGAGCCCTAAAAAATGGAAGGAACTACCCATAATTCAAGGGGTAGTGGTTCTGAAATCTGTAGAGCGTGGGGCCTGACCTTGGTTGAACGATGGGGGGGGGGGGGTGGAGTTTCCCACTATATTACAAACAATTGTGTCATTCAAAATTAGAGATGTGGTGCAAAATGGATCCAAAAGGCCACTGCATAACCCTGATGGAGCGGGTACCTCATTCATAATGGCTTCGAGCTGTGGCTCCTCCAGCAGCACACAATGGGGGTGCCACACTGCCTCTGCGGCTGGCCACCCTGCTCGACCGCTGCAGCTAAAACACCGTGACCTCCTCATCTTTCGGAAAGTGACAGCACACCACACCACCTTCACAGACGTATGGTGTCATCCTCTTTGCTAACAGTCGTAGCCTAGTGGTGCAACCTCCTCATACAGCGTAGGACGGTGCGCCACATCCACTATGGTCGGCTACTGCCAGTCGTCGCAATCACCTATCAGCACTGGTTGTCGGTGCGGCCATGCCAGTGCCATGTCAGTTGTCGTCCATGAGACACTAGGTGATCTCCTATGGTCTATTTTTATATCTGATCACACCTACATGTTTCCTAGGTCATACACTTCACTTATGGACCCTCATATTTGTGCTACTTTAAACCCATACATTCACCTGTAATAAACACAACAATAAATAAGAGTCAGAGGGTCCATGACATATTTTTTTGGAACGCACCATCCGTATAAACATCTTATTAAGGGAGAAGATATATGATTCAAATACTCATGAAATATACACAAGTCCAAACTGTACCTCATGGGTCATTAGATAATTTCCCGTTTTTGAAGTTGGGTCAGTGATGGTTGATTCCAATGAAATCCTACAACGTTCTCGCTCGAACAACATTCATCGGATTTTTCATGATGGATCACTTCTTCATCAATGGGCTCCTCAAAATTCCTCCTCTCCTTTGTAAATGAAAACAAAAACAAAAAAAAATAGATAGGAGAGTGGATTTATCCCGATAACACAATTAAGAGTGTTTCATTAATTGGTTCAATTAATGAACCTCCTAAATTACATGTAGTGTGGTTACAAATTTTTGTGTTACCTAGAATTTAATGCACTGCATTAAATGCCCAAAGACCCCTTGTGGCCCCCAAAACCTTCACATAAAAATATGTGGTGAATATTTTGAATAAATTATATTCTATTTAATAATCCACCACAAAAACCGCAAAAACCATATTCCTCTCTCAACCCTCTACGGTCGATGTTATGGATCCCTTTAAGTGATTTTTGGTCTTATTAGTTCAATGTTTACCTGGGATTCAATTCCAACCACAGGTTCAAAAGATAGGATTTCTTGCATGCACATTTCCTAAACATACTAAAAAATGTTCAGAAATTCATTCTAGGCACACCAGGCCTCAGAATGACACACCGTCAATTTACACAAACTTGTTAATATTCAATATATTAAAAACAATACATGTAAGATCAGGCTCATTACATATAGACATATGAAAATCCTTCAAAAATCACTATTATCCAAAAAATCTCATAATACATGGTCAAATAAGATTGTCTTCAATATATAATCCTAGATCAGGTTCTGATGTTATAATCATTTAATTTTTATCTTTATTGTCGATGAAGCTGACCTAATTTTCTACAAGAAATTCATACATCACCAAAAGGAAATATCAGATCCCTGAAATTCTCAAGGACCTTTTATGTATATTATTTTACATTATTACAATTAAATCATAACATCCTGGAATCATTGTAAATTGGTGAATAAAGGTGAATATCATCTCCCATGATACCAATCCTTCCATATTACCATTTAGTTCCTCATCATCATATATTTGAAACACTTCAACAATTAATTAATTTAACAATATAATTGGTAAACAGGTAATATGACTCATAATAACAGTGATATCAATATCTCTGTAACGGTAAATATAAGAATTATTAATTTAATTTCATCAATGAGAAAAATAACATAATAAGGTTATGTTGTATTAATTAGATTCCATTATTAAATCCTAAAATAACCCATACCCATTAATAACTGAATAATAAATCATTTAATATAAAATAGGATCTGACAATGTAAGGAGTCCTCAGAATCAATATTCATGATTTTAATCATATATTCTTTGATCAATGTAAACATTATATATCCAAATCATGAATTGATAAAATGAGTTGGTATATTAAGAATTAATCTTCATAAAATCCCTACATATTTCATACAACTAGAATAACGATGTAGATTACATCACATATAATTATACATATAACACAATAATTTACCAATTTTTTGTAGAACTGCATAGTTAAACCCCTCAAATAGGTTACATAAATAAATTTTGAATTTTCTGGAAGTAACCGTCATATAAACTATATTGCGAACACCGATGGTTATCTTGGAAGAACCATAATCTAAGATATAACATGACAACTTTTTAAAATCTAATAACACCCATGATTAACAATAATTTGTAAATTCCATTCATCAAATAATGTATAAAAAATTGATTTCAAAAACTCCTATAGAAAACATTATGTTTTTGGAAAATAATTAACATTTTGAAATGAAACAGGTTCTCTAACAATCTCATTGAATCATTGTTAACCGAGGGAAAGAAAATGATTTCCATAAAAATGATATTAAATTGAGATTCACCCATGGAAAAGAATTGGGTTTGATAACAATATCTTTTAAAATTTATTAACCATTATAATTGAAATGAGTTCTATAATAGAATATTTCATTCCTAATTAATCCAAAAAAAATAAATAGGTTCAAAAAATATATTAATCCATATAGAGAAACAATTATGATGGAATCACTACCAAATATCCTAATAAAATAAAATGTAACAAGAAGGATTTGTTATATAGATGAATGGAAATACAATGAAAATATCATGAAAAATATGTTGGAGAAAAATAATGTTTTCATTTTCAATATCAATTTTACAAACTAAAAAATCACACGATACTGTGAAATTAAATTAAATTTAATAAAATCATTGATATTTTTAAATATAAATAAAGGAAAATAATTTTCAGGATGGAAGAAAAATACACTCTTGTTTTTAAAAATCAAAATAAACACTCTATTAAAAATAAATAGTAAAATGGGAAAAAATAAACATTTTTAAAACATTAAAAAACATAATTTTAAAAAAATTCAAATAATTTAAAATATAATGAAAAGTATTTTGAAAAGTATTTATATTCATAAGAGATTTTTTTTTGACAAAAAATCTTGCAACATAGATATATAATAGAGATAGAGAGAGAGAGCAAATATAAATGAAAATACATTATTAGCATCAGTTAAAAATGATATTATTGATATTTCAAAAATTAAAAATAGATGAAATTGAAACAAATCTGGTGAAACACATTCATAACCAATGGAGAATATCACATACATGGTTCAAGAAAATAATATCACATTAATTTTTCAAAAAGATTCTTGTACATAAATATAACTAAGAGAATTTCTATTTTATATAAAACCATTAACCTATTTTTAATTATACAATAATTATCCCTATGAATGTATTACCAAAAATGATACACTAAGTATACTAAAATATAGATTTTAATGATATAACAGATTAATGGGTGGTATATAATCCTCACAAATTCGTATAGGTGAATATCTAAAATATTTTTCTAAGAGAAAATTAATTTTAGGTGAATAACCCTTACAAAATAATACCATTGAATTTGAAAATTAAAAAATGAAATGATTATTTTAAAAAAATAAAAAACCACATATAAAATTGTAAATACAATATAATAATATCAAAAAACATTACAAAAATTATCATATAATATCAAATAAAATGAATAATTAATTTTGACCAATGAAAATAAAATTATTAGTGATTTTTATACTAGTTGATAACATTTCATTAAAACCCCCTAGATTAAATAAATAATATTGAAACTAAAAATACCATAATGTTTGATGTAATCATGATATTATATGTAAAACAGATATTATACATCCCAAATTATATTAATAACTTGTGAAAATTTCATATTCCTTAGAGAAGTAAATTCATGAAAAGGATACCCTTACCATGAGTCAAGATATTTCATCCATGTGCATCAAATCCTACATAATATTCAGACACAAATTATTTTATTTATTAAAATACCTTTATATTTAAAATAAATTAAACTTAAATAATTTTTTTTCTTATTTAATGACTTATTTAAATACTTAATATGTTATGTTTTTTTTGGTGTTTGGAGTTATCATGGTTCATTGTTTCAAACAAGATTTATTGTATTTGAAGAGGTGAAATTTTTCATTTTTTGATAATATCTATAATATAATTCATGAAATATCTAAAATATATTTTGATAAATTAGAATATTATAAATTTTAATTAAAATGGGTAAGGAAAAAAAATTTATGATTATAGAGACGTTAGGTCATACATTTGAATGAGTAACATTTTCATTTTAAAGGGATCATTATGGAATGATGTTATGAATTATATTGTGTTATTATAATTATCGTAACTTTAATCATCTTTTTTCATTTTCAAATATTCAAAATTAAATCATTATTGTGATTTGGTGATGAAAAAATATTTCATACCGCTTCCTAGAGGGCAAATTTGACAAATACATGAACATCATTATCATATTTTGTGTAAAAAAAATATTCCTATACAATCATGTTATAGTGATAAATATTTAATAAATACAAATTTTTCTCATATATATCTAATTTATAAATTATATTAATCCTTATTACCCTCTATGTGATGTGTTATTGAAAAATGAATCACATCACTTCAAGAGCCGCTATTCCGACAAACACAAAAGAGAAGTTATTTTATCCCCCATGAAATTGAAATTTAAGTGTTTTATATGATATAAAAAATTAATATGTAAAAATATATTTCTAATTTATTTTTTTCATTAAATACATAATTACATATAACGATGATAATTAAAGATGGAAATGTGACAGTCCTCCATACACATGAATGACTATTCTATATACAATTGGATAAAATAGGAAAATGATTTATGATAATTCCTTAAGATAAAAATTATATTATTAAATATTAGGAAATTCATTTTTCTTAAATATTTATAGAATATTAATTTAATGATTTGGATGGATAATCAAAATAAAAACTCTTGGATATGAATGATACCACATCATCGGAAATGTCCATAGGTTAGCACCATGAGTTTTCATTGGATGAGATTATAATAAAAATGAGTAATATAGGGCTTTGGGAGATAATTTACAAATGAATTTGGGTAGGTAATGTTTGATAAAATGGGATTTTAATGTGGTAATTATATATGTCGAAGGGTGGTATTTTATAAATGAGGTAATCAGAATATAAGAAATTTTTTGAAATAAAAAAATTGTACGCATGTTTTTTACATTCCAAAATTCATAAAAATTGATAATTATAGTTACTTAGTAATTATAACATCTATATACTACCTTAGAATAATTTTTTACATGTTTATTTTGTAATTTTATAATCTTATTATTTTACTTTAACCCTTAATAAAATTGATTTATCCTTTACAACTAAAATTAATTTTGACACTTTAGAATGATCTCTATGGTAAAAAACTATTTTTAACATATTAGATAATATAAAATTTTCTTATTCCAAAAATTCAATCCATTTTAAAAAATTCAATTCATTTAATTTGAAATTTATAACATAAAATTAAACCCTCAAGACATTTATAAATAGTATGCATTGAAGAAATGTATTTTTATAGAAAAGGATGATTTCATATTAAATTATTGAAAATTTATAAAATTAGGTTTAATATAAATTAATATTTATTGAAATATAATTTATATATTTTAATTATCATATTCCCCCATAGTGTTTGTTTTAATTAATTAATAATGTTAAACATTACGAAAACTAAAACAGTTTTAGAGAAATCGTGTTTTTAAAACTGATACCAATATTATAAAAAATTAAAATAAGAATATAATTCGAATGAAAATTTGTGTATAAACTATAATTAAATAATATTAATTTTAAATTAGATCATATTTAAAATATAATGGGATTTTTAAATTTTTTAATTTATTTAAAAGAAGTTATAATTTTATAAATATTTTTTTTCAGTATTTAATTTTTAATCTATATTAAAAAAATATAAATATAATGGAAAATTAATGATGATATTCCCATTTTAGGAATAAATGTAATTTTATCAAATTCATTTTAAAAAACAATTGAAAATCAAATTTACGTTTTTTATTAAACTAAAGAAAAATTATATATAATGAAAACATATTTTTGAAGAATAATATTACTCAAATAAATATTAATTTTTTATAATTAATCTTTTATCAATAATTTTTATTTATCATGCAATATATTTATATTATTAATAATAGTATCTTATTAATACCCTTCAATTTCTATGTAATATTATAATTGATATATATTTCATGATTCATTTAATATACATGTTTACTATTGAATACTTTATCGAACATATGGATCTTACCATATCATTATATGGGGCAATATCATACACCAATATAATAAATTGGTTCTTCCTAATTTTATCTTAAATTTGAAAATAATTTTTTTTACGAATTAAAAAATTCCAATTTTGGAAAATAACATCTTAATACAGTTATATAAAACCAGATCTTAACAACAGAGAAAAAGAAGAATGATGGTTAAATAGAATAACACATTATGGATTTTAAAATAAGGGATCATAAGTGGGATGTTATGTTTTTGACATGGAATAAAATTGTAATTCCGAAATAATGAAATTTATTAACTAAGATAATCTATCACAATAAATTGAATTATCTAGATAGTGATAACAACCAAATAACTATAAAACCTTGGGGTATTAAAGAAAAGACAATAATATATTAAATAAATTTCCAAAAAAATCATATATCTTTTAAATTTTGTTTCAATATATATTGGTTGTCTATTAATATATATTTACATTATAATATTAATTTTATTCATTAATTAATTAACATTACAATTTCATCCTTTTCTCCAAATAGTGAGTAATTAAGAGAATTTTTGTTCATACCTGAAGTAATAAAATCATCATGTAATGGAACATATTACTATAAATGGAATAAAAATAATTACCTCATATATTTATACATTAATGAAAACAATATTTTATTTAAAATTTTATGTTAATTCCAAAAATGGAGAACCCTCTATGTAATGAAATAATACATTATTCTACAAAATTCAGTATTAATTCCCAATGAACAAACAGAATAATTATATATATAGATGGATATATATCCCGCATAACCTCAATATTTCAAAAAGAATTAAAATTATTTTCTTCTAAATGATTATATAATCCAATTCAAATTAAATTCCCAACAGATACTGTGATATGTTGATGAAATAACAATAATCACTTATTCAAAAAAAACTGCTTTTCTCTATCAAGATGTTATATATTATGAAACAGATTTCCCCATTATTAACATAATATCCAATATCATATGAAACTTAAATCCTATCAATTCCTTAAACCATTTTTCTATGATAACTAATGTCATACATTACATTAATCTAAATCATTAAATTTACTTCTACTAAAAAAACAACACCAAGAATATAATTATTATCATTAACATATCATTTCTTAAAAACAAACATGTGTGTCTAGGACATAGATATTATAATCATCCATTATATTTTAGACCTAAGATATTATCATAAAATCATATGATAAAATATTACAAAAACATCATAATTTATATATTTATATATTTCTTTTCATTGATACAAACTATAACAGCCGTGATCCTACTCTCCCAAATTTGGTGTTTAATTAATTAAATGTAGATTTGTAGAATTTAAACATATAAAGGTGAACTTACATTATCTACCAATAATAATCAGCATCATAAGGAAATATTAGATCACATACATTTTTAGCGTCCTTTTAGGTTTAATGTTATCGATTTTTAGGAAAAACTATTTACATCAAGGATTCAAAAATAAATTTTTCAAAAAGATAAAAATAATTTCCCACTATTATGAATTTCATATTAAAAATTAGTTCATAATCAACATCCAAATTAAATAACGATAATATAATTCATTTATCATCATTCTATTTTATATGATGAAATTGAAATCTAAAAAGAGTGAGCTCAAATGTTCAATAATGTTAACCATAAACATTAATAATTGAATTTCATCAGGGATAATAATAAGTTGATATGTATAGGAGGATGTAATTAATGTTTTTATGATCACCATAAATTAAATCATATCCATAATTACATAAATTTTTATTCATGAAATATTTCATAATTATTAATCAATGGATGTATTACTGAAGATAAATAATTAGGATCCATGTGAAATCGATCATGATAAAAAACATTATAAACCCACTACGTGAATAGATAAAATGTGTCAGTTTTCAAGGATATTATCTTCAATATACCCTTATAAAACCATTAAAATTTGAGTAAAAATATATACAACATCAACTAAAATTATTATTAGAAAATAATAATTACCCAACTTGATGGTGATATATATGGATTAAATCATCACCTAAGCTATGTTGGGATCACACAACACAATATTGGTGCACCCATTGTATAATCTATGTTGAGATCACCCATTTCTATATGGGTTCAAAAACAATATAATATATGATGAGAATACATGAAACTATATTGTCATTCCATGTAATTAATAATTTCAATGTACTGTTCATTGAATAAATTATATAGTGAAATCATTTAAATATAAATTCTTAGATAAAACATATATTCATTTCAGAAGTTTATTATAATGTTCAATGGTAACGAGTTCCATGACAATCACATTTAACATTACTAACAAATGGAAAATAAGTATTCCCCATAAATTTTAATTTAATCATATTTAACCCATTTAAAAGAATTATGTTAAATTTCAATCTCAGTAAAAAATCATTAATATATTTAAAAGAAATGGATTCCAAAAAATTTAGTTTGAAATATGATTAACACATGGAAATGAAATGGGTTCCCTAAAAAAAATTATATATATACTAATAATGAGGATGGTATCATTAAATATATACCTATTTTAGCATATTTAATAATAATGTATTTTCATTTTGGTGAATTGAAATACAATTAAAATATCAAAAAAAGACATTTTTTATGAAAATAATCTATTCATTCTTAAAATTGATTTTTCAAAATAAATATTTTAAAACTTTTCGACATAAAATATTTTAAAAATATCATAGAAATATATATATATATATACACCATGTAAATAATGTATGTGACCACGGGAAAATTGTTTGATCTAATAATTGTTAAAAATGAATATTCATTGCTAACTATATTGTAAAAGCATAAAATTAGTTGCCCATTTTAAAAACATTATGGAATTTACATTTAAAAGAATTTAAATTTGGTAGAAGATCATGAAAAACTGTTCTATTAGATCATTATTTTTTTAGGCAAATATTTGAGTATTTTTTATAGAACAAGGAAATGGAAGCGATAGATTTTTAGTCTATAATAAAATACATTATTGTTATCACATACTGGGGAATTGCATTAATTTTTTTAATTCGTATAGGAGGAAATGGATATAAAAAATGTGAACCACATTCAAACCCAATATAAAACCAATGATATGTTGTCCACGAAAAGTAAGATCACATTATTTCGACAAAAATAAACATCAAAATAAAAAACACAAAAGAAAATAATATTGTATCATAAACCCTTTTCAACTTTGGTGACTCGTCAATTGAAATAGAATAGGATGAATAAAATCAAATGATACATTAAATATCATGAATATAAGGAGTTTAAGGAAATAAAATATTAATGTGGTGTATATAAAACTAATCATTAAATATATGTGCATAACATAAAATTGTGACTAATAAAAACATAATTTAATATGAATAACCCTTAATAAAAACAATCCATTGAATTTTAGGATAAATTATTGGATAAATTATGGGTAAAATATGTAAACTGAAATAAATTTAGTTTATAAAAAATAATATAAACAATTTTATTTAAATAATAGTCATTTAATATCATATACAATTATGATATTGTATAACCAATAAAATAAATTCAGTTATGAAATTATTTTATGGTTTTTAAAATTTATATTGAATCTTCATTGATAAAAGTTTTCAAATTAAAAAATAAAGTACCATTTTTGTGATGGGATCATGATAATACAAGTAAAAGGGTAAATATATATGCCACAAAATATAAACAAATTATTTATATATCATATTTCTCACAGAAGTAAATGATAGATGGCAAACCCAATACCTCAAGTCTAGACATTCCATTAATGTATTTTACTCCCAATATAATAATATTACATCAATTTTTTTCGTCCAAATGAAGATTTATCTGGTTTTATACCATTAAATAAATAATAAATTTTATTTTTTTAATTTAATATTTAAATATGTTTTCATTTATATCCACACAAGGTGTTTGGAGGATGTTTGGTTATTCATCTCAAAAAGGAATAATTCTGTTAATCATTGTTAGAGAGATCATTTTAGAAAATAACAATGAATAATAATAATTTTTTTCATTAATTACAATTTTAAAACCTATTAATAAAAATAGTATTGAAAAATATACTATGTTCTTATCATGGACACAATAAGCCATATGTACACTTGATTATTGTTACAATTTTTCTGTGATCCTTTTTTCAAGAAGTTATGTAATATTTAATATTTTTAAAATTATAATAATATCATAAATATAATATTATTTCCATAAATAAATAAATAGATATATATATATATCATTATATTATTTATTGATGATAATTAATAATCGTATCGCTTTATGGAAGTAGTAGTTCACTCATACATGAACTATGTCATTATTTTTAGTGGATGGATAAAAATGATATGTTATTTCTTAAAAGGATAAATATTTCATAAATATAATTATTAGGTAATTTTTATCACAAATATTATTTACAATAATCCATATTATTTTCCATGTAAAGAATTAATGAAAAATTAATTTGATCTCTTCACGAAACGATTATGATCCATACACATGAGAGATTTTATCATATCCCTAATGAAATATAGTGTTAGAAGGTATATCTGATTTAAAAACACCATAGGTATAAATATGTTATATATATATACACACACACATTAATCCCATTATTACAATAATCCATTTTATGCGATGATTTAAAACAGATCACATCAGTTCATGAGGAGGCAATCCCTCATACACAAAAATAATGATTTTTCATCCCATTTGATGGAATTAATGATAGATTAATTTTATTCTAGAAATATAATTAAATATCAGAATATGTGATTTATTAATGTTATTATTTAATTACTATTAAATAATAAATTAATTTGTTTCAAATAGAAATAATATAATATTTTTTTGGTATGAATGATACATATTATTTGGATAACCTACTTATTAAATCATAAAAATTATTTATCTGATGGATTTATGATCAAAAATAGGTTTAAGGATACAATTTTGGTTGTTATGATGACATTTTATCTTTTCTTGGATGATCCAATAGGATTTTATAATATGATGATGACATGGAAGTCATTGAAATTTCATAAGTCAGGAGAGTGGAATATTTGAATTTGATTTTTATAAGAGTTGTATCAATGTTTGGTTTAAGATAATTAAATACAAAATGGACCCAAATAAAGATATAGATACTATACTGATTAAATATTTATAAAAATTAATCCTATACATGTTTTCAAGACGTTCTTACACATATCTTTTCATTTTAACCCCCTTTTAAAACAGTTTTCACATTAACAACGGTAATTATGATTTTATATTTGTACTATTAATTATAATTAAAATGCATGTTAAAATTATTATATATTAAAAATTATTCTGTCTATAAATATTTTATCAGTTTTATCATATTTAATTCAAATAATTAAAATAATATTATTTAAAATTTAACAAGTCGAACTAATGAAAATGTTTTTATTCACGAAGTGTATTATTCATTAAAATATGATTTTATAATATATCAATGACTAATAATAGATATGATTAAATATAAATTAGTATTTATTCAGATTAATTCATTATATTTACTTTAAATATTCCCTCATTATGTGAGATGTGATGGACCAAGATGTCACATAAATGGTTCCCCTGAGCCCTATGGACCACATGGATTCAAGTGCATATCTGCCAATGCCATAGGATGTTGACTAGTAGCGAGGGCCTAGGGTTTGTCCATGGAGAGACTATGCCCCCATTTCCAAAGTGTATAACAATGGTTATGAGTAACCATTAAAAAATAGTGGAATCAATATATGTAAACATTAGGCACATCGATAAATATTGACAATAATGATAATAATTGAAAGAACTTGAATAACATTCAATAACTACTGATGATATATCTTCTACTAGATAACTGGAAATCATGGATACAATATAGTCAGCATAACATATTTAAAATTTATAAAGGAATCCAAATACTATCCCATGAATCCTGGGTTCCAAAATTGTCATCTATTATCAAGCTCCATACTAAACATATGATGTCGTGTTTTCGAAGCTATATGCTTCAAATTTTAAACACCTAAAACCATATAATCTACTGAGGATATCAAACAGCACCTAAAGATACTGTTAGATAAATCTAAGTGGTTCACCACAAGATATTTATATGTCATACAACCCATGTAATAGAAATGTAAGAGTTTGAAAGAATTTTATATAATTTAAAGCATCATTACATAACTAACTATCAGAGTACCTTCTTCAGCCCTCGAACGGTATTTGAACATGTAACCAACTCATTAATCAATCAATAGATGGTTTATATCAGTACATAACATGTGAAATGACCATCATTGACATAGTCTTGTGATGTGTATATAATGAATCCTCTATGGTAATATCCAAGGCATCGTAGACCTCAACTATCACCAACTCGGTAGAAGTTGTTACTTGGTTAAGGCTAAGAGTGTACCCATGGAGCATGCCCACGAAATTTGATAATAAGATACATATAAAATCCATGGTAATTGTTCATGGTAAAACCGGGATATATAGAGATAGGGACCTATGATCTATAACCATGTCACCTACATGGGATTGCTAGATCCAAGTAGTGGATCACCACATATTGTAATATTACGGAGGGATCATACTGTGCGATACAATTAATACAAGAACAGACAATGATCATGATCAAGGTGGTTCTCAACCAAATAAAGTTGTATCCTTCGAATCTAATGGGGTTCTTGTGTGCTCCTGGAATTACCCGATTTGATTCTATTGAGAGCTCGAGTCAGGTCACTCTTGTTTGATTATGAGGTCTTGTAATATTTTATTTCGTTCAAGCCTTTTCTTTCATTAGTGTGATATGGTCCAGTGGCATGCAACAATTTATTTAAATACATTAATGTTATATTTCATATTCAATATTAATTTCACTACATTCTATTAATGTGGTAAGGGTTGTTTTGGATTTGAAACCTAATATTCATTTATATTATCGGCCATGTCATATTCGTAATATTCATTCTAAATCAAATTTCGTGTTTAATAATCAATTTAAACACAAATACTAGATAGTTCATTTGTTACACATACATGGTACTTTCCATAAGTATTTTCATAATATAAACCAATCCCATTAAAATAAAAAACCATATCCTCATTGTGGTCAAGACAAGGCACACCTGAATAGTTTCTCCGACGTGTCAAAACACTAAAAAACCCAATTATGGAATAAAATTAGACATGTAAAATAATTTTTTATGGTCATAACCACAATTTAATTACACATATATGTAAATATCATATCCATATGTTTCAATGGATTATAAGTATGGAAAATAAATTCTATAAATGGCACTCAATGAAATCAGTGGGCACCATATGACAACTCCAAAATCAGTGAACAATAAGAATGTGTTATATACCACATAATAGAGGGTTGTACAACTCTTATCCTACAGTATTGGACCTTTATTTGGCTCGGATTTCAGGTGATCTAATAAAAAGAGAAAACATTTATACCTCCATATCTCGGTGGAGATCAATCGAGAAGGACAACAGCTAAAGTGAACTCGAGTACTTACCGTTTCACATCAAATGTGATGAACCAAAGCTCGAAAATTTGTTAGATGAAGGAGATCTATGGATTCCAATATTATATCATAAAAAATATCCAAATTGAGAGATAAATATGTTAATTCTTCTGAAACTGATATTAAGGATGATGGAGAAAGTTTAATTAGATCATTAATGGAAAGACTATAATTTTATACAAAATTTATCATATAAATGGTTTGACTATATGGTTTGGAAAACCATGTGGACACCAAGAACATGTACTAGGGAAAAAGGGGCCCTCTCATAATTAGGACTCAAGATCATTTTCCAACCATGTGAGCTGCTTCTATCCGAAAAAACACCACCCACAATGTTTTCGAAAAGAGTCATAATTTATACATGGTTTACTCCAAACCATGTTCCAAGCATATAATTCAAAAATATATGTGTTCCAGTCTTCAAACATTCCCCAGACACCCCAAATATCTTTATTAAAACATTATGCATCCATATTATGTCCAAATATAATATTTAGACTGAAATATAAAGGTTCTATACCGGAGTGAAAAGATGGGTTCTCTCAATCATCCCCCCTTAAAAGAACTCATCCCTAAATCACCTTCCAAAAGTAGAGAAACATTTCCTGACAACAACTCTCGCAACTTGGAACATATGTTGGCTTCCCTCTCCTAAGTCTCATCATGTACTCATTCATTCTTCCATAGAACCCATACTAGAGGTATAGACCGTCCTCATTAAGGTTTTGTGCTCTAGTCGACAATGAATACAAGATATTCCTCAAAGATAGATACAACATCTATATAAACTTCATTGGGATCAATATTATGAGACATTCTTGCATGATATTTTATAATTAATGAAACAAGAAAGACGTTTTTCTTGGCATGGTACCTCTGAGGTAGTAGCGACCTGTAGGCTACTGGCCTAACTCCCTATAGAATTTATATATTTCCTATAAATCGATTTGAAAATTTCCCCTAATTACGAAACCATCTATTCCCAATCCATGGTGATACATGTAGAAAAAAATGACCCCTAACATTAAATTCAAGAGGTCATTGGTGACGATTAGTATACGATTAGTTTTCCAGAATGAGCACTAGCCCTATGCTTTATGATCTGCAGAACATGATCAAAAATCATCTGAACAAGAAGAGGACCAAGTAGGGCCACCTCATCTACCTCATGCCATCACAAGGGATAACGACATGGCCTACCATATAAGGCTTCAAAAGGAACCATCTAAATTATAACATGAATATTTTAATTATAGGAGAACTCAGCGAGAAGTATATTCTTCTTCCAAGAACTATTGAAATTAAATACACATGTTCGAAGAATATCATTTACAACCTGTATTTTGTCATTGATTGTCCATTAGTCTAAGGGAGATAATATGAGATTTAAAAAACCTATGTTCCAATATCCTTTCGTAATACCTACCAGAATCGTGATGTGAAATATGAATCTCAATCTAAAATGATAGTACATGGAACCCAATGTAGTCATTTTATATTAGAGACATACAGTCTTTACATCTCACAATCAAAGGATGTCTCTTGAATATTAATTAATTAAGATTATATCATTATTCCGTCAATGACTACCCAGATAGAATTTCATCCTTTTTGTGACCTAGAAAATATGACCATGAAATCCATAACAATATACTCCCACATCCATTTCAGGATTATATGTGGATATAAGAAGCATGTAGTTCTCTAGTGCTCAGCCTTCAACTACTAAGAGGTGGAACACCTATTGTTGAAGCTTACTATCTAGTAATTCATCCCAGGCCACCAATACTAGCATCACATGTCTCGATACATCGTCAATATGACAATATGAACTACCCATGGAGAGGTGTGGGAAAATTTCATCAACTCTTTACTGATGTCTGTAAGAACCCATATATGTCCACATAGACACAAGATTATGTCTCTATACACAAACCAATCTAGATAGAGGCTATCTCATGATAATCTATTTAAGAGATCCAAGCCTTCAGAATTTAAAAACTACCCTCTCAATATCTCCTTATAGATGGAATAGGTAACTATCAAGGCATAGAGCTAATCCTTCTTGTGACATTCATGAATCTCCCAATGAATCTCAATAAAGAAGGCCATTAAATTCCATTCATCATTGGTTTCCCATATGGCCTATGCTTTAGTTTTCTTACTCAGTGCATCTATAACCACATTGCCTTTCCCTGGTGTATATACTAGCTCAAAATAACAAGATTGTAGGTATTGAACCCATATCAATTGATTGAGGATCATGTCATTCTATGAATAGATATATTTTAGGGTTTTTGGTTCGTGTACGCCACAAAGTGCACACCCAACAGATATTGTCTCCCATAATGTAATGCATGGAAAAAAGATGTTATATTAGGGTCATGGGTTGGGTAATTTTTCTCATGAGGCCCCATCATCCGAGATATATATGAAAATATTTTTTTTACTACACCAAAAATGTACCTAGGAAAATTCTTGATGCATAACATAAGGAGGTATAACCTATACATGGATTGGGAACAATTTTAATAGTTTTCGATAACATCATCATTTTCAACTCATAAAAATATTTCTAACAAGCTTTTCACCATGTTAACATAACACCCTTCTTAGAATGACAAGTAAGAGATGAAGAAATGTATAATAATTCATGTATGAAATGGTTTTAATATCCACCCAGTCCCAAAAAGTTCTATATATCAATAAAATTCATTAAATGGTCCCAATAAACTATAGTAATAACATTTTTTGGGTCAAAAGAGACTCCTAGATTGGAGATAATATTACCCATGAAGTGGAAATTATCAATCTAGAATTGGAACTAACCTTGACTTGTGTAACACAGATTCCCTATCAGTGTATTCAAAATGATATCGAGATGTTTATCATGGTATCTAGGAAGGAGTGAATAAACCCATATGACTACCGTAAAGACCACGAAAAAAAATTCCAAATAGGGGTGGAAAATTCCTTTTCATCAAAGCCATGAAAATTGTTCGCACATTAATAAGACTAAATTTCATAACAAGGTACTCATATAGACAATACGTGCAATGAAGTATTGTATAAGGTGTGTCTAATGGTATGACTCACAACTTATGATAACCCAATATTAGGTTGATATTAAAGATGACCATTCATCCTAAGTGATGGTAAAATCGATCATCTATTCGAGGAATTGGATAAAGTTTCTTGATAATAGGATGGATAAACCATCTGTAATCAATTCATATTTTCATGGTTCCAACTACCTTCATTTCAAAATGCACATGTGAACCCTAATGGGATGAAATGGGCCATATAAAATTGTTGGCCTCTAAATCCTATAACTACTCCTTTAACTCCAGGAGCTCTATAGGTGCCATCATAAAAGGTGGAAAATGTACTGGGGCTACTTCTAGAATAAGCTCGATGGTAAACCCTAAATCACATTTAGGAGGAAGTAACAGATTTATTTAAGAAAATAATCCATGAAACGAACCTCGGTATGAGGGAAATCAACATTATGTAAACCCTAATACTCCATGAAATGATTTTCAATCTAGGAAGACACCCCACCCCACTCATGAGGCTATGGTCTAGTTATACCATCTTAGAAATCCCACTCACCATTATACTGATAACTTCTACCCTTGGAGATGTAAAAGAACCCTACAATGATAGAAATCTATGAAAGTGTGATAGTGATCCTAGAAGTCCACATTTCGAGAATGACATTGTAGATTTCATCTAAGAGAAAACGTGGTTTATTAAGAAATGATATGTACCTACCTCAAGGGGACAGTCCATGCACTTGTGTATGCCCCCTGTTTTTACCCCGAATGGTGTATCTAGGGTCAATAAACCATTATAATATTGTATCACTAGTCTGACACATTCCATGATAGATTCATAGAAAAAAGAGTTTCAAGAACCTATATCAAATAAAGAAGATACTATAGCAGAGGCCAATAGAATAGAACCCGTACAATAGAATATCCCACAGCCTGATCCTCAGTTATATGTTGTAGTGCATGAAAATAGCCTGATCCATGACCCTCAACAACAGATGTGCTACCTCAATCAAAACACCTCATTTCGCAAAATTGATGATCATGGGTCTGGCTACCATGACCATGACCACCTCCTTGGATAGACCTGTCAGTGCTCTTTCAACTCGATATCTAACACGATGTACAAGAACATGATCTTGATGGTGGAGCTAAACTACTACAAAAATGGGCAAGGGATGTGATACCCCTTTATCAGGGCTAAAAAAAGCACAGATAATGGGGAACTTTTAACTGTGCTAAAAAATCATTGTTAAAGTCCCCCCATTATAATCAAATTTTTAGTGGTGATAAAGGTGGGATTTATTATCACATTTTCCTAACAGTTATAAATTTTATGTTTCAAAAACAAATCATGAAAAATAAAATATTGTTATTAAGTATATTTATATTGATATAAATATAATATATATTTTTCAAATATGATTTATATAAGTATAAATATACTATTACATTTAATATATAATAAATTTTGTAAAATTGGCTTCAAAATAATTTAAAAATATATTATTAATTAATAATTAACTAATTATTATTGATTAAAAATAATTTAATAACAATTTTAAGGCACATAAAATCAAAACAATTAATAAAAAATCTAAAATAAGTTAAAAATGTAAGTGAAACTTCATACGACCATATATTTTGATCCGGGAGTCCATTTGAGTTCTAAAGAATATCAAATAAAATCTTTCAACAAGATATATGCACTAATGACTGAAGAAAAGCTTCTGTCACATTTTCAGAGGCCAAAAGCCTAGAAGGCTTCCAAAACTGAGTTTTTAGTCGGGATACCGAGATTTGTTAACATTCGAACAAGTATAACTTCTGATCCAGATGTCTGTTATTCCTGTACTTCATATCATATCGAATATTGTTTCATTCTATTCGATATGATAGGTTTTGGAGTTGAAATGAGCATCTGGATTATATGTTATGGTCATTTTAACATTCTATGGATTTTCAAATACACATATATATGTATTTATTCGTATATATATATATATATCTGTGTGTGTGTGTGTCTGTGTGTGTGTGTGGTATATATATATGTATATATTTATTTATTTATTAATAAACTCACGTAAAAAACATATTTTATAAATGTATTTAAAACTAATCTTATAAGTATATATTAATATACAAATAAATATATGGATAAAAAATTATAACTAAAAATATATATATAAATGAATATGAATATATATTAATATACGAATTAATAAAAATATACTAATATATGAATAAATATATATATATTATTATGAATATATATCAATATATGAATAAATATAACTATATATATATAGATATATCATTAAATAGAGAAAACAATGAAATGACATAGTGGTAAAGGTGCATCCGCGAATGGGGGGAGGTCGTGGGTTCATGTTTGGGTGGAAAAAAATGGGTTCTCGCGGGAGAGTGTGAGGGGGTCCACCTAGAGCTGATAATGGAAGGCAACAAGCACTTTTAAATTCTCTCACCATATTATATAATTCTTTTTTATATTTTTCTATTTTTTTTACTTCTATAAGTGCTTTTTTCGCAAATAAAAGTGTCTTTACCGGCGCTTTTTAGAGAGATAGTAAAAGGGAAACCCTATATCAGCGCTGAGCTTTATATAGCTTTTTTAGCATTGTTAAAGCCTATTTTGAGCACTAAAAAACCTAGTTTTTTTGTCGTAGTGATAGTACAGATCCTTTTCCACCCAATGATGTATGAAAGTTCCTACATAAATTTTGATGATACCCCTTTTGATAACAAAACCCATAATACATTGGGTATCTATAACACTATGTGATTGAATGACATCATATTCCACAATGATGACATACCATAAATCTATCAAAATGGGTACTCTTGTTGTCAATTCCCAAATGAGAAACAATTAGTGAACATTTCATACCACTAGATGAACCTGTAACGACCTGAGTCTGGAGCCCCTCCACTAGTGTCCCATACCCGGTTCTCCACATGACCTCAGTAGTGTTTCCCTAAATGCCAGAGGCTACTGACTAGCAATGAGGGCCTTGGTGAATTGGTGGGGAAACTATGCCCTCATTCGGTAAGGTATACAGAGGAAAAACAATAGTCAATAGAGGATGCAGTAACAACATGAATAACAACAGAAACCAAACAGAAGAAGAAATGAATATATATAACAATGATGACAATGGTGCAGCAGGTACAAGTATCTATAGAAAGCATCAAACACAACAACATACTAGAATACTACTGAAAACAATGTGCAAAGGAAAAACGAAATAAACTCCTCAGCAACACGAGCCACGGCTTGGTCCCATGCTCTCCAGCTCTAGTGCAATCAAGAACCTGATTTAGAAGGGCGTGTGCCCTTATCTATATATGCAACAACATAGTTTGTTTGGGCCCAAAAGCATGGCCCATACAGGGTGTGAGACACAATCCCAATAGGCAATCACCCAATGATCTGTGCTTAATAGTCAATGAATACCATGCAAGTAATAAAACAAGAATTAGTAACCAAGAAATCACAAATAGCTACAATCCATAGTTCTAACGATTAAAGTACATAAGAAAACAGCCAGCAACAAGAAGAAAATAGGCAACCCTCTAGTTATCTCTTACAGCCTAACCCATATGGTTCAACCTATAAGTACTGTCAACCCTCTAGGAGGCACACACTATCTCACCCCACTGGTTAAGCTATGAAATTAATAGACTCTCTGGGGAAGCACTAACCATTAATTCCTCTTATAGTCTCGTATCATGCTAAAGTCTCTCTGGGGAAGCACTCAACGTCAATTCCCCCTATAGTCTCGTATCTTGATAAAGGCTCCCTAGGGAAGCACTCAACGTCTATTCCCCATGTGACCTGCATCGATGAACTACAGAATTTCTGAGGAAGCACTAAACATCAATTCCCCATGTTGTCTCACATCATAATTAAAAAACACTCTGGAGAATCCCTTCTGTCCATTATCCCTTTGGTCTACTACTCTAGGTTCTCACAGTCCTGAGTGAATGGTAAAACATACTCAGAGCATGTGCATCGTCCAAGTACACCTCAAGAACTAATTGGATATCAACAAAGGCTCAGCATCAAAACAAGGTAGCAGTTCCACTGTCCTATGACTAAGAATGGAAATTGGAAAAATTCCAAACAGGCAGAACAAGCATAGAAAACCTCCAAGGTACAATAAAGCTACCATAATCACAGGAAAAAAATATACTCTAGAAATAAAGCAAAGAAGGAAATACAACAAGGGATAAAAAGGAACACGCAATACACCATTCAAAGTTATTTTTGGAATTTGCACAAAATTTCCATCAACATTATACAGAAAGGCATAAACCACCTACCTCGATCCTAGGTGACTGATATACATGAATGACAATGACAGATTCCCCTTAGAATGACATAGATCTGAGAAAACGCACAAAACTGTCAAACTACAATAACATGAAAACCAATAGGAATCAAGAAACAAGACTAAAGCAGAAGGGAGTGGTCACCGTTGCGATTCCAACGCAAATGACCGCGCTCGAATCGGAGAACAGAAGAAGAGGCGGAAGATCGTCGAAGAACCAGTATTACAGTCGTTCTCAGGCGGACGAAATCTAGAGAAGAAGTTGAAATCGAGGGTTTGGCATGACCCTGGTCTGTTTAGTGAAAAAATAAAAGTACACAGAGTGTATTTTTAATGTAAACGATGTGTATAGGGTTTTTCCGTACTCCGCCAAAATCGGCATCCACATCACCCCTACACATCGTGTCTGTTGCCCAGGCACAACCAACACACGGCTTCGAGCCGGAGAAGAGGTCACGACGTGTACTTCGAAAATTTCCGAACAATTTATTTTTCTTAAAAACTCCATGAGAAGGAAAAACATACCTGAACGAAGGTCCGGGTTCTTACAGAACCACTGGCCTAAGCCGGAACTAGTCCTCTATAACTGGTATTGTAGTATTCCAATAGGTTATGATCAGTGATAAGATCTTGATTGACTATTTTATAAAAGGGGGTATGGTGAAATATCTTAACCTACATGTGGATGACATACTGAAACCCATCTTATAAATTTCTAGCACACGAATTCAAATCACTAGCCATAAATGGTGAAATGGGTTGTTACTCCATAACATGTGAAGAATATTCCATGACAGACATTGGAACCTACTAGAGATAAATGAAATCTATAGCTCTATCACCTCTTAGCATTTGAGTAATGAACTGATCATAGAAGGTTATCTTTAAATCATCTCATATCATGCATCGGCGATGTGCATCCAAGGCAATCACATCCATCCAGCACTTGGCCAAATCCCAAAGCATGTCTGTAGAATGATTTACCCTCTTCTCAGTAGTCATATCCATATTTTCAATTATTTATTGGGTGGATTTTATCCTAGATATAATATCCTGCCAACAGCCATTCCTTGAAAATGTATGAGGATTTATCTGCTAGAACTCATGAGTTAGAGTAGCCATTAATGGTACAAACCCTGAGAATCATGCATGGACAACATCAGACATAGAAAACTATCATGGCCATTGTAATCAGTGCCCATATTAGGTACAATTAGTGGTGACTCGTGTGTCACTCTTGGAGGTATGAATAGGGGAAATGTCCCACCATGTTGGGAGCATGATCATCACCACCTTCATGTTGAATTATACAAGGGAGTCATTGTGGAATTTGTTTATAATTTCCATTCTCACACCTTAGAAAATGTATATATGAACAATATAGTATCACCAGTAGAAGCTGAACATAAGAAAACTCGCTAGCCAAGGCGTACTAACCAAAACTACCCACTTAGATGACTAAATATCTGTATGTGCTCATGTATAAGTATCATTTAATTCGGTAGGTAATTTCTAGGTTCACTCGAATAACATTCATTAACATGAAAATGTGGGAAAAGTATGTCCATCAAAATCCTTTTAGATTCTATGAATAACCATATAATTTAGATTAAATTCTTATGAATCAGTACCCAAACACATATCACCAGAAATGATACAAATTTATCTATAGAATAATGGCTTGACATGGTAAATTACTTATCTAAACCCATGGGGGCACATACACCTCTTGAATTGAGATAGGAAACAGCTCAATCGCAACCATACGTAATGAATGTACAAGAAAACTATCACAGTATCACTCAAAAATCAAAAGAATGTAAATAAATGAAAAACAATTGAATGAACCAATATGAAATGGAAATATGCATGACATATAAATTATAGGCATTAATTATGATTCATGTTGCAATGATCCATTCCCTTATATCATTTGGAAAAGGATGAAATAGTTCCTCAATCTGGGTATTATTGAACAACACCACACTACATGTGCATCTCCCAACAATGATATAATATCAATTTTAATAATAAAACACAATGAAAATAACATTTTAGGTAACATGGATTTTACTGTGAACATGGGTTCGCGACACCCATGTATGTCCTTTGACAGTTTCCCAAGTGTTTCAAATTCCCAATCTATTGTCTAGAAATAGCATGGAAAGAATATAAAACACTTATGATACAACTTTTTTATGTCCTGGTCCTTGATGTCACTTAACTGGAGCCCTGAGATTGGTGTGACACATGGCCTCAAGTGCATCTCCCTGAATGCTAAAGGCTTCCTAACAATAGTGAGGGCCTGGGGTGTGTTAGTGGGGATACAATTCATTCATTACTAAACTGTAGGCCTGGGGTGAGAGTAAAAATGGGTAAATATTTGATGAAATATATGTAAACATATGGCACAACAGAAAATAGTGTCAACAATACTAATCACTGAATCAAATAGAATAACATTCAACAAATGACGATGATTTGTCCTGTATTAGAAAAATGGAAAACATGGATACTATACAACATATATAACATGTTCATAATGTGTAGAGTAAACCAAGGACTATACCATGTGTCCTGAGTTCCATCTTAGTATGCTACTATCATTCTCAATAATATATAATTAAAGGTCAAGTGTTCAAAGTCGTATGCCTCATTTTCTCAACACCTCCAACCATGTACTCTACTTTTGGTACCGAACAAAACCCAGATAGAGTGTGTGATAAATAATTGTGAAAAATAAAAAACAAAGGCTATAATATCTATCCTGTTATATGGAAATGTAAATGTGTGTAGGAATGCATATATAATGAGAAGCAACACAATGTATCTAAATACACAAGTACCCTCTTCCTCCCTTGGTAGGTGTTTGAAAATGTAACCAATTCATTAATCTATAAATTACCATTTTATATTTGTATGTCACCTAAGGCATGTCCAGCACTAATATATTCTTGTGATCTGTCTATTTTGAATGTTCCAAGGTAATAATTACAATGTTTTTCTTGAAAATGGTTCTATAATGAGCCATTATGAATACTTTTTTCCATTCAAAAGTGGGGCTACCGTGTATTCTTCAAAAGAAATCCATTTGTGTCACCTCTACCTATATAAAATCATATTTACAATGTTTTTCTTGAAAATGGTTCTATAATGAGCCATTATGAATACATTTTCCATTCAAAAGTGGGGCTATCGTGTATTCTTCAAAAGAAATCCATTTGTGTCACCTCTACCTATATAAAAGGAACCCCCTATCCTCACCTCATGACACACCTATTTTTAATTCGATACAAAAAATCCATATAATATATCTAACATAAATCCATCCCCACATTCTTGAATCTAGGATTTATAAAAAATCCCTTCTATGAAGGATTTAAGTATAAACAATAATGGATTTTCTAAGGAATGGTATAGTTTTTAATCACATATTTTTATTTTGGTTATTATTAAAACCACTGAATATATTATCTAACTATGATAATGCAAAAAATGAATCTAAAATATATTTAGATGATAGTATTTTAATGGAATAACTATTGTTCATATCCTATTAATTATAAAGGGAATCAAAATTGTCGATCTTATGCATGAAAAACTATAACCTCATGAGCAGGTTGAGTTTTTTTCCATCACTGAATCTCAAAGCTATATATAATGACTGATTTAAAATATTTATAAAATATATATAATATTAATATACTATTTTATTAAAATCAACTATTATTAATTTCCTTCTTATCTATTAGTTAATAATAATATTAGGTGTGTAAACATGTGGAAAACCACATCCATGTAGTAATGTGAAAATGTTATCATTTTATTTTGAAAATGATGTTAATAAAAATATATAAATTTTTTTAACTAAAATATTTTATAAAATAATTGTTTATATAAATTTTATATATTATTTATCATTTTTATGTTATATAATTTTGACAAATATAAAATTGTTTAATGAGTACATAGACATACCATCAACTAGAAAGATGTAACTCATTTTTTATCTCAAAATTATATAGATAATTATGAATAATTAAGTAATTATTATATATAAAACATATATCATGTTAAAAATATATTAATATTAACGAAACATGATAAATAGGTGACCGAAATGACAAAAAAACATACATGAAATATGAAATTATAACCTGATATAATAATTTTAACAAAGAATTTTTAATAATAGGGTAATAATATTTTTAATGTAAATCATATATGGTTTGAAATATATTATTATTGTTATTACGGTATTTATAATAAATAAAAATTTATTATAGAATATTTAAATGCATGAAATAAAGACATCTAACTTGATGTGATTGGTTCTCATGTCACATCTACTAATTTGAGAACTTAAAAATATTCCACAAAATGTTCATTTCTGTGGTTTTTATAAATCCCCTTAAATATTTTATATTGTTAAATTATTTATAATCATGTTGTTTAATTATTAATTTGAATTTTATTATTTAAAGGGTCTTATAAATCAAAAGATACCAAATAGGTAAGGGTTTATGTCACAATTTTATAATTATTATACATATTTAATATTTAAGCCTCTCTTGGAAAAATAAATTGATATATATATATATATCAAAAAAACTCCCTATCATATCATAGAATATTTATTCATTGATAATAAATGAAATTGAAACATTTTATTCTCATTGGTATTAAAAAATATTTAAAAAATGTTCTTAAGAATATCATAAATTTAATTCTCTCTTATGTTTAAAATAAATTTTCATCCATATCTCTGGTTTAAAAAAAATTCAATTTTTTTAAAACACTCATAATGACTTATTTATGATTGTCAACACATGATTTAATTTTTTAATAAATCGTTTTAAAGGAATAGTCATGTAATTTTATAAACTAGGGTATTTCAAATTTTTAATATAATTTCAATAGAATAATTTGTTTTATATACTCATCATGTATTGAATTTTTCACCATCATGACCACTAAATGCATTGATGCATCCATTTCATGTTAAAATGGTTTTTTTCAATATGAATTGTTTTCTTAATACTTATAAAATTTATAGTATGTGAAAGGTATTTTCAAATTGAAATTTATATTATCCTTAAAATGATTATTTTTTATTCATCATTTCCAATATCCCATATATTAACATATCATCAATATAGAATATATATTAATGATATCATAATTATTTTTTATTAGTCCGGTACATGAATTGTTTTATCCCGAATTACTGTTTATATAACATTCACCATTTTACTCTAGATAGTTAATGATTATGTTTCATAATAAAGAAAATTAGTAACATTATATATTCTATATTTACAGAATGATCATTTATGTTGTTTATATCTAACCCCTTAATGATGATGAATAAATTAAGATTTTTTTAAGGGACTGTAATAGTGACATAATGGATCGCATGTTATGATGAGACAAATTGACATGGTTTATTGGATGAGGCCTTAAAATTTTATATATTAATTCACGGAACAATTAATTTAAAGTGACATTATTATTTCTATAATTATTAATTTCCTCATTACAAGATTAATTATTTAAATAAATGTTATTACTGAAAAAAATTTAATATCCCACAATAAATTTCATGCTCATTGGATTTTCTTTATGAAATTAGTTTATCATCATTTATTACTTCAACATTATTCTATATTTTTATGTTATATCTTAAATTAATTTGGTTTCAAAAATTTAAATTTATATAATAGTTATATCCCATTTATGAATGATTTCTTTTAATATACTTATGCATTTACTGACATGTAGAGCTCCCCCTTATTTTGCTTCCATTCCCTTGAATTTTAGTGATTATATTATGACTCTCATGTATATATATACGATGGGAATAATGATGTTTTGAAAAAAAATTCTATGTTGTATTTTAGTTTTGAAGACGAATAAATTATTTCTTCCATTCGAATGTTATATCATGTATCAATAATCAATTTAAAAATGTAAATACATACTAAAGAATAATAGGGAGAGTGAAATTATTTATATATCAATAGAAAAATAAATCCATCACTGAGGATTAAAATTGGCATCTTATTCCCAACCTTTTCATATACATAATTTTAAAATTGTGGATAAACTCTTTCAAGATGATGACAATGCTAAATTTATATAGATGTTCCTAGAAAACATGATGAAAATATAATCAACATAATTTAATTTTATTAGCCTCATTCTTCTAATATCCAATGAGAATTATATTCAATCAAGGCGAGTATAACACATATAGTAACTTTTTAAAAAAAATTATATTATTTTGATGAAATAAAATGAATAATGATATTTGAATCATACATTGATCAAATAAAGACCAATAATTAAATTGAGAACTTTTCATTAATATATGGAATATATTTTCCATTGAATGAATAATTTATCTATGGATAAGGGTATATTGGTATGAAATGTGAAGGTATTGTAGTGTTCATGTTTATTTTCATTATATTAATTGTAATGTTTTAAATATATTATTATAGGATAAAAATATTTGATAATATGTAGATGAGTGGTATTTCTAATTTTTTAGTAACATTATAAGTCAAAAAATAATTTACTAATAATAAATGATTCTAATATTTTAATTTCTCTAAGATGTTCATGACTCTTGATGAGTTTTCAAAATGGGAGACTGTTGATAATTATATGGAAACCAAAAGTAGTGTATCAATGAATGATGAATTAGTTAAAATTATTGAATTATGAATCATGGAATAAAAATTTTCTAATAGATTTTGAATTATTAAATTTATTATTTGTGAGGTAATCCGATATGGGAGTAATGAACATAGTGTAATACATAGAGGCCTTGAGAATATATGAACAATGGAATATGATATATTAGATATAGAATATAATATGATTTATAGACGAATGATTTTTTTGATTGATTTATGTATAATGTTTTATAATATTAATATTTTATTATATCTAAATGTTTCATAGTATGGGGGATATTTTATTACCACTGAATATTTTATAGATATTTTAATGATCATGAATAAGTAGTACAAATAAAATTTCATTCCATTATTCATGTGGAGTAAGAATTTCTAATGTAGGAAGTCATACTATATGATATGTACACTAGTGATTGTGTAAATGGGTATGAGGTACAACGAAGTGATGGAGGCTTCTGCTTGGAAGGATTTACTAATAACTAATGAAGTTAGTAAATTGGGGGTATAACAACTTACTAATGTTATTAATTGAATTTTTATAAGTAATTATTCTAAATTTAATTGATAATCCATGTTTGCGTGTATTTACAACTATTCATGCATTAGGTTCTCATATTGAGGATGTACTATAAAGATAAGATGTAAGGATATTCCTATATATGTTTTTTCCAGATGATGAGACATTTTTAGGTAACTTTTAATGGATAATGAACTCTTAATAAATTTAATGGATTATTTTATATATTAATTTAATATATAAATGGACCTCTGATTCACCCCTAACATTCTTAGTGATCATAATATTATCTTTATTGTTCAATAGCTATCAAAGTGATAGTTTCATATAAAATATCCAACCATATATTGAGGATATAGAATATAAATTTATTGATAAACAAGAGAGTACCTATATTCAGTGGATATAACTATCATAATTTGAGGAATTGGATGTACCACAACATTATATCAGTCAACTTATATGATCGAGATACTCCTAAACTGGGATTTCCTCTTAATAATTTTTCTTACATGAGTGCTACTGATAAGAGAAAATTTAATATTTATAAAAAATATCTATGCTCCCTTTTCCCCTTCTTAGTAAGGTTTATAAAAACCTTTTAGTATTTATCACTACTAAAGGGATATTTTATACATTGAGAATAAATATTAAAACAAATGTGAATGTCAAGGATTCCCTGTAACAAAATCGATGGAGTATGTTTCAATACATAGAGCTATTTGATGACTTAAATAGTGTTGAATACTTTATAGGGATTTTTAGTTTTTCTGTAATATCATATTATTAGTTAGGAAGCTATAATATTTTACTATAGATGAGAAAACAATGAATAATATACATGATTAGTTTGATCATATGGTTACAACTCCACTTATTTAAGAGAATATATTATTAAATTAACATAATAATATTCCCATGGAATAAAAAATTAGAAATGTAAAATCTTATATTATGATTTATTAGTATTATAAAATTAATATATTTTAAATGGGATGTTAATATATTAATTAATATAATAATAATAATTTTTTTAATGTGACGATGAGGAAAAATATGATTTCAACAAAATTATTTATCTTCATTCGAAGAGAAAAAATGTTCAATTCTAAGGGAAATGTTAAATAATATATTAAGGGTTAGGATTATAAACACATTATCCATTTTTAGGTAAACTAATCATTATAGATTAATTGTGTTTCTAATTTAAATAAATTAGAAATTAATTCTGAGAAAATTAATTTGATGACACATATTTTATTTTTCTAAATGTAGGAACACTTTGTTCTGTTGAAAATTAATTAATGATTCATCATCATGCAGTGTATATTATGATGAAGTAAATATAAAATTTCATCATGAAAATTAATATGGTTCATCAATCAATTATTATTTTTATGGAGACATAATTTAATAGTAAATAAATATAAATTAATATCGGGAAACAGATCTTCATAAAATTACCTTACGTAAGAAGATGAAGAAAAAGTTGAATTAAATTATGGATATAATAATTTAGAATGAAGAACATATAAAAAAATATATCAGAAATAAATTAGAATATAATATATAATTTTGGTCTGGCTTACCTAGAAATTAATTTAAATGGCCCTGAAGAATAATCACTTGGATCATAGAAGATATATTAATTTAGGGGAGATATCTTAGGAATATAAAGTATTTTTTCTGTGTCCTCAACATGTCAAAAAAGATAAAGTGTATTATAATAACCCTACCATGACTAATATATGAATCAAGAGGAGATAATATAAAAAGATAAAAATTATTTTTTATGAATGATATATGATAAATAAAAGAATGTGTATATGCTGAAGAATGCCAATGATTCTAGTGACACATGTGAGGAACTCAGTAAATGTTTACAAGAAAATAGAGATTTCTTAATTATGATTCAAAATAAAATACCCAAGAATAGAAATATATTGTAATAAAAATCCCACTAAACGGAAATGTGAACAAATTTCATTTAGAAAATGCTAATAAGGTTGATTCTAAATTACATACAAATGGTTGATGGAAGCTTATAATAAAATGAAAGCGACGTGTTAGCGATGATCATGGTACACAAAATAACCGAAATTTAGTACCATCAAAAGAGTAAATCAAAAAATAAATATTTCTCATTTAATGGAATCTTGATATTTTGAAAATTAACGTGTAGATGAAAATTTTAGGAAAATATTAATCCTTTTAGAAAAAAACCATCTGAAATCTATGATGGTCGATAAAAAGAAAAATAATCCCATAACATGTTTTCTCATTAATAATAATAATAAGTAAATAGTGATATATTACTCACATAAAAATTATACACATCAATGGAGCATTTATATTCCTTAATGTTCCCAATATTATTAAATATTTGCAATAACATTAAAGGATTTAATGAAGAAAAAATTGTGTATATGGACACTTGAAGTGTTGGTGTTTTAAAAAGAATATATATCTATTAAATAACACTATGATTTACAACATAAACAATTTTTTATTACACTTCATGGGGAGAAAAAATTATGTTGACCTATAAAATTAAAAAATTCAATGGTTTTATTGAACTAATAATCTTTACTGAGTGATAATTATAGAAAAATACAAGATATACGGGGAGTTATTATTATAAAATTAAATATTTTTAATGGATTTTAATTGAGATGGATTTAGTTTCTATTGACAAAAAAATATGGTAATAATCATTAATATAATGTATCATTTATATTATTGATGAAACTATTACATAAAATAATGTTTCTTGATGAAATTTCTCACCGTGATTATACGGTCTTTTCTAATATGTCATTAGGATCCATACATACACATGTTTTTATAATTAATGATTGATTTATTAACTATTCATTTGTTATTATTCATCTATCTAGGATGTTATATTTTTTTTCAATTAATGAAGGTGATTATAGGAGATCATTATTTTTTCCATTTCATAAAATTATCAATATGGTTGAGAAATAAAATGATAATGCAAACAATATATAAAACATTTAGTGCACATATTGATTTCAAATATTTGTGGGGATACTATCAAAAACATAATGGGGATATTTATTCCAATTTTTTTTATTTCATTGTTGTATATAAGTAAATTTGTTTTATCGGTAATTAAAATGCATAGGATAAAGATAAGAGTTTTTTATTATAATATGGATACATTATAAGTCATATTTGTATTAACTAATCCAATTTTTTAAATACAGTGGTTACTCATTGAGTATTTTGATTCTAGATTTATTTTTTAATGGAATATTTTTTTGATTATAATTTTACTAGACTAAGGTCATATTATCATGAAGTTATATATATGATGAAATGTTGGTACTATGTTTGAATGAAATTAAAATGGTTAGATGGATCATTATGATGGAATCAAACATCAAAACCATGATATATAATTCTGTGAAGTTGTATAAGATGGAGAAAGATTGTATAATGTCTCTAATGGAGAATTTTGACAGAGTAAAATATATTGTTATGCCTATGAATATTAACTATAAATGGATTAATATGAAATTTAATAGATGGTATTGAATATGAACTCTACCAAATGCTCAATCATGATTTGATCATACAATGATTTCCCAAAATATAATATCTAGATGAAATGGTATTTTAGAATGAGTACTAGAGGGAGGTTTGAGTGTATTTAAAAGAATTGTTATAAATTAAATATTCTAATGATTTGGATATATTTATTATATGTTCATAAACCTATATATAATTTTAGTAATGTTTGATGTCTTCAATGATTTTGATATCTGACTGGACATCTAAAAATAATGTTTTCTTTGGATTATTTGATTTTTTATATTGAGGTAATTGAAGGGATAATTGAGTATGAAATTCGGATTTAGAGCTTGTGTATATTGACTAATTTTTCATGATTCTAGCCAAATAAAAGGTGGATAACTCATTCATATTTATAATAGTTGATTTTTAATATTGTCAATTTGATGAAATTTTATAGAGTATATCATGTAATTCTAACAATGAATCTACATGGATGATGAAGAGAAGGATCAGATGGAATTGTTGATGAAATAAATTATCAATTTAGTTATATTAAGTATATTTTAGTTCTGCAAATATAATTTATTGATAAGTAGTTTTTCAAATATAGTTACAATGATAGTATGTGATTAAATTTTAGGTTTATAAGATATAGTATTATTTGAGACTAATGCATAAGATAGAGGTGTAATTGAATGAGGCGCTTTAGAAAGCGGTGAACCAATGAAATATACCCCATAGTGTCACTCTGAGTAGAGTTGTAACAAAAAAATAATTTAATATAAGATACTAGAAATATTAGTACTATATAAACTTCTTTAATAAATGATTTATGAAAAATGTTCCCTATTGATGAGGTTTGATCCTATCAACTTCATTCATCATAATAACTATATTTTTAGGGGAACCTACATTTTATATATCTAATTATGATCATGATGAATTTATAAAAAATAAAATATTTTCCATTTTTGGAGGAACATTTAAATAAAAAGAGTTTTTAACGGAGTATCTTCACTGATGATGGGGTTCTAGAAAGTGGGCATACCTAACTGTTAGAGGATAGTGATTCTCAAGGATAACCAATCACTATAAAAATTTCATAACATGGGGGGGTATTAAAAATATAGAATACTAAAGTGTTTTTGAATAATTAATTTTATTTTACGATCATTGAGATGTGTTTTAGTAGTGAAAAAACAACATGGAGAACAGTATATTCTAATTTTGGGGTAAATCCAGGTAAATATCATTTATTGATCTGTCTCATCATATTTTCATCATACGTGATGAGGATTGGATGTTTACATAATAGGATAAAGTAATATGTCATATTATAGAGACTTATTTTAATGAATAATTCATAAATTAATGGGATCAATGATTCACCCTTCCCATATATGTGATTATATACACTAATGGGAACATCAGTTCTTCTACAGTATTATATTAATGAAATATGTGAAGGATAATTGTATAAAAAGGATCCTTCTAGATTAATTATTCAATATGAATGTTGAGTACGTGCTCTGTAATTTTAAAATTCATGGAGGAAGTCTTATTGTAAACACCGATAGAATGAATATTTTATCATAGAAAAAATAATTTTTGATGGATGAACCATTTTGGTGGAATAGAGTGATCATAAAAAAATCATAGACATTTGAAAAAATATAGGTATCCTACTATTTGAGAATGATTTTTTTAAATAATTATAATGTTTAAAAGAGGACTCCCTTCAACACATTTTTCTTCATTTACCAGATATATGAGTACAATGTCATGATTATCAATATGATATGTTTAAACATGCATATATAGTTCAAAAACCAAATGATGTTTTTTCTAGTGGCATATGATTATGCCAATATTAGTAATGACTTTTTTCCTCTATTGAATACCATCCAATGTATTAAAAACTAATTATACATAATTATTATCAGGTAGTTAATAATTTTCAAACTTCTAAATATAATATTGTTTCATACTCTCATTTTAATAAAAATTAAAATTTAATGTCAATAATTTTACAATAAATATAATTTTCGTCTGTACTAAATAAATGATGTTTTCAATATTTTTTTTGGAATAATCACATCTCAAGGAATAATATTTTATCATGAAATTAATAATTGATTGGGGGAAAAGTAATGGTATTTTAAACAATATAACACCTTTATTCATTATGATATATTTCACTTTTATTTAAATTTATTATATATATAATGATTAATGCAACCCCCGAGTCAAAATGATGTGTAATACATTATACTATTATAATAATGAATTCAAATTGGATGAAACGAATAGTAAAAAATAAATTTTTAATAAATAATTATTGAAAAATTTGTAGAATATATGAATTATTTATAAATATATTATGAAAAAATACAATGATATTAAAGGAATAGAATTTTTTTTCAAAAAAAATTTGTTTAATGCGCAGAATTTATTTTTAACATACTAAATTAAATTAATAACTTTTGATAAATATTTGAAATACAATTTAAATATTATATATTCAATAAATTTTTATATTATTCATAAAATATTATTCAGGGATTGGGATAACAATGAATATGTTTTGATGCTTTTTTTAAAAAAATAAAAGATTCTATAACATAATGTGTTATTATTTTAAATTTAAATCCTTAACCATATATATATTTAATAGGGAAAAAACATCATATTCAGATTCGTTTTAAAAGAAATAGGGAAATAGTTTCAATTTGTTTTATAAAAATATGAAGTGTAAAATTAATAAATAAATTCATCGAGGTAAGGGTAAAATAGTTAATCTACTATGAAACCATATGAACAAGGCCTTATAATTTCAATAGAACTATAAGACCCAGCCTTAAAAAATATGTATTCTTGATTTAATTCAAGAATTCTCCTTGAGTACCTTTTCATATTAATAGTTTTAGAGAATTAGACCATAATTATTACATTAAATCTCAAAAAGATTAAAATGTATACCCTTCTACGTAGTCCTATTTATTTCACAATAATAAAACACCTTAAAATGAATTCATTTCTTGATATAAATCTTATAGAATTATTCTTTTCTCCAACCATTCCTTATTCACTAGGAATGACGTTTTAATTGCATAGGATGAACGTAAAAATGTCAGTAATGGTTATAAAATAAGGATGGAAAACATTAGTCCATTATTACATACAATCATTGAAATCAAACCATTCGATCAAAAAAAATAATGTCTTGAACATAACTCAGGAAATAAATAAATTTATGAACAACACATAGAAATAATAAATCATTAAGGTAACTTCTGGAATCCATATCATATCTACATTGTAGAATTTACTACAATATAGGTAGTTTTATTTGGAATACCCACCACATTATATTCCATAAATCTCTATTGAGAAACATAAACATTTACCTCCGTCACATTTCCAAATTCAATGGAGACCTATATGGGGCTTCCTGCCCTAGGTTTATCACGGAACCACCTATATAAATAAACAATTTCTAAGAACAATAACATAATCATAACTTATATTGTAAAGAATATATTTCCACATTACAATCAATATATATTTGTTCATGATATAGACACAATCAGTCTATTATAAAAACTATTTTCAAAAGAAAAACACATAAAAATATTACCTGGTATTTATTTTCCTTTTTAAAATGTTACATCTTTTTATGGAAGTGAAATATCAAATAATTCCCGCGACAGCGGAATGGTCACTGTCATTGCATACGTTAAAACGAATGATTCATTTTTTCCATTTGTAAAATTCTACATAAGAAAAAAGTGTTTGTTTTAATACATTTAAAATTAATTTTTGTTTACACATTATATAAAATCCATTCATGTATAAAAAAATATGCCTCAAATAAATGAGATTGAGACAATGTCTCTTAGAAATATTATTTTGTAAACAAAATATATTGATTATTTTTATTTACAATAGGTAAAAATAAGTAATGAAAAAAATACAATATTGGACATAGAAATTTATTTTTTACACAATCATAACATGAAATAATTTAATGTAAAATTTTTACCGAATGAATATAAATTGGGTTATGTAGTTCCCATAAAATTTTTTTGCATCCTAATGACCCAAATTAAAAATTCAGAAAATGAGTTGATGAGAGAGAAAATGGTCTCTCATCACATGGAAGTAAAATGTATAGACATAAGGATATAGAATAAAATATCCCAACATTTTAAAATTTAAATTTAAAGACATAACATAAATTATGCCTTTGGCTATTAGTGGATGCTGAAAGGTTCCCTTACTATACGTCTGACTTGTCTTGTTCATTATTTATCACCCTGAAGAATAAAAATAAGTTCATTATACATTATAAAGAACCATATAAACATTATCATAACATGTATATCACATATTACATTGATATAACAATAATATAATTATTAATGTTTACCAGTCTTATGTCAATGTTTGGTACTTGAGTCCTAAATAAACTTGTTATAATTACAAATTGTCCATGTGGTAAAAAGTATATTATCTCGAGATTTTTATTCATGAATTAAATATCATAAATATAAAATATATATTTATTTAAATCCATTATATATGTATTTAGAATAGTACATAATATTTCGATATAAGAAAATGAAATGCACCATTCATGGAGACGGTTGGTTGTAGATACACATGAACACTACTTTCATTTATTTTTTATTTATAAAGGAATGGAAGAGAAATGTTACATAGGTATATTATAATTAAATTATTATATCATATATTATATAAGATACATATGTTAATTTATTCCAACCTTTATATGTTCTATGTAATGTTTTATTGAGTCATATCATAGTGAGGGGACGGTAGTCACCACTTCCTTAAATGAAATTATCATATTTACGTATTATGAAAAATAAAATTGTATGATATAAATTAAAAATACAGAATAATAGAGAAAATATTAATATATTATTTACCATATATAAATATATTTCCATAATAATGGCCACCATGAGAGGCTATAGGATATAATTGAACATTCGTCTTTTTTTGAGTGAGTAGTTCGTATTCAACACAAATAATATGTTAGTTTTTATTAGAGGGAGGTGTGTGTCAGTGTTGTTTTAATCCTTCACATAAAAACATACTATTATAATAATGAAACTATTGTAGATATAAATTAATGGAATAACATGTTTTAGGGGGTGGTAGAAGGAAAATAATTAGAATAATCATGAAAGAATACATTACCTTAAATCAGGTAACACCTTTTTATTTAAGCTAAAAGGCTTTCTTGAATTATCTTATTCCAAAGGTAAGGATTCTAGGAATAATAGGGTGATGTTGGGAGCATATTTTGGCAGATTTTGGATGATCCAACAGTCTTGATAGGTGATAGTAATAGTGAGTGGTGGTGGCCTTTTATAAGAGGGAGGAGGGGCTCTTTAGGAATGTTTGAATGTAGTATTGTATTATAAAATTATTTTTAGTTTAAAAAGTTCCTTAACTGATTAAATTATAATATTTGATTAATATAAGTCGATATAATATAGGAAAATATAAAATAGGCCTGTTTGGGATTTTTTTTAATCCTTATCATTTTTATTTAACTCTTTTTTACTCTTATCATTTAATCTCCCAATTAACAATTTTAGAGTCACAATAGTTTTCTTAACATGAAAAATTTACAATTAAATATTCAATAATAAATTTATATACTTATGATAACTTTTTTCCAAAAATAATATATATTTATTAATTTTATAAAATTTAATAAAATATTTTATATTTTAAATTATGAATTATGTCAAATTTGATACTATTCATATCGTGACTTTTTAAAAAATCAGTATCTTAATTACATCACCAAAACATCATTAATACAAATATAAAATTTATATATCATCCACAAATTTCATTAATGGCATGATAATACCAATGTATATTTATTTTAACATTCATAATGTTAATTATTTGAATAATTATTTATTGAAGCAATCACTGCATCAACATTGTGTCGTAATTAAATTTATTTATTTAATTTTTAAAAATTATAAATCAAATTCCATGATATAGGAAATAATTTTACCATTAAAATTAGTATTTATAGTTGAATCAATAACATGTATAATTTTATATAATTTTTTTTACTAAATGATATATGTTTATGTTATATTTTATATCAATTTAAATTTAAAGTAATTAAATGTCATTTTCACACACAAGTTGCTCCATGGGGTACTAAAATCAACCAAAATATTCCTATGGTCTGAAATATCTCATAAAATATGTTTTGGACATGTTTTATGGTAATTTAATATTATTATAATATTATTTTATACCCTTATTTACAAGATTTACCCTTTCTCCTTGGTAAGCAAAATATTTATTGAAGTTACTATTAATAATGTCTAAAAATAAAAGTAATCTATTTAAATAAATTAAAAATTAGGATTAAAAATGTTGAATCCATTTTCTCAAATTCAAAAAACCAAATTTGTTAAATTTTTATTTAAAATTAATTCTCATTGTCAAAAATCAAAAAATGTGTCTTTATGAAATAAAAACTACTCAAAGATTGACATGCGTTTGTGTCCAATATAAAAGTTAAATTACATTAAATGAAAACAGTTTTATTAAATGATAAATATATAATACAATTACACATTATAACCAATTATAAATACAATCTATTAAAATTTATAAATTATACTAAAAGGCAGTTTTGAATTAATATGTAGTATTTTTTTACTATTCGTTAAAATTGAACAATATCATAAAATACCCAAATTTCATCCAGTGCAAATATTTAAGTCACAGTTCTAAATAATAATAATATTTTTTCAAATAGTATATTTAATAGTGGAAAAACTATATTTAAAAAAGTTTCTCCATCAAAATGCAGTAAAATGGATTTTAAAAAATATTATAGTTTTTCTTGCTTAAAATCATATTCATTCTCATTATATTCCTCTAAATTGTATTAGATATGTCTAAAGTAATTTAATAATCATAATTTAGTTATTTAGTTTTATTTTTACCAATAAAATTTCAAGGCGTTAACTATCTTTTTAAATAATAATAATAATAGTATATTGTTTTTTAAAACTCAAAATTGTGTGCAAAGTAAGATTACAAAGAAACCTATTATTGTGTGTTGAGTATTTTTTTCATAAATATTTTCTTATTAGAAATATAATTAACTTCTTATTAATAAATATTAAAATATATGAAGATCTATTTTTCTATATGTTTCGGGTTCATTATATCATTCCCCCTTTTTGAAAATTGTGTCCTCACTATTTTAAAATTGCACATGGAGAGATCATTGAATTCCCCACATTGGAAAACATGTCAAAAAACTATCACATTAAAAGAAATAATGAGAAGGAAACATATTACCTAAGATAACACATACTAGAATTCCATGAAAGCATGAATATGGAGGAGAAAATAAGTGTCAATTTCTGATGGAGAGTGATATAAAACATGACATGGAGAATGAAAACAACCAGAAAACTACAAAATTGTGATAGGTTAAACGATATTTGATTCACTAGTAAAAAAATAAACAGACCACATTTTTTTGTTTTTGGTTCCCTTTCATAATGTTGGAAAATTTATTTATGAAATTAACAAATATCATAATGAAATATGATTAATTTTCCCCTAGAGTTTCATCCTTTAATAAGTTTACACTGAAAACTCATATTTTCTCTAAATATAAGTATTCCAGATAATGTGGCCACATCAGAAGTGCGAGAATTATCTTATAGAGAATAAAATGATCAAAAAAAGATGAACCATCTATTTCTCATGACTTTATAAATCATCCAAAACTAAAAAGTTTTGTACATGATCATATTATACATAAAAGGATAATCTTTTTAAAAAAAATAAATACTACTCTTAATCTTATATATTGAACAAATAATACCCAATTCTCTACAAAGACCATTCTGTATAGAATTTTCATTAATATAATTCAAAATAATACAAAATATATTTGAAACCCGAAATTCGAAATGATTTGATCACATAATCTCCCACAAAAATTTTATGATTTATCTTTATATTACAAAGACTACTCATAAAGTCTCATACTGATAAGTAATTAACCTAATCACATATTCACCATGACGGATTATGAATTTCTATTAATAACCCGAATCAATATATGTATGAAATAAAAACATATATTAATCCAAAATAAAATTCAATATTACTTCCCTATTGAAATCCCATAGTATTCCATTTTTCTTAGGCATACAATCTTCACAAGATCGAAAACTGATTCCAGAATATCTGTTATCACATAATCACCAAATAAATTTCATTATAAAAAGTATATCCACTTGATAAAATGTAGAAACACAAATCAACTTAATCATGATCAATAAAAATCAATTAAATAAAAATAATAAGTCATACTAACCAGCAGCTTTACAAAAGGCTAGTTATAGGTGATGTGCCCTTATCACCTATCAGTTGTGGATTAAATTCATCTGGCCTTGTGGGACGCAATGGGTTTTCACCCATATTTTGTTTTTTCCCTTTCTACAAATATAAAAAATAACCCTAACATGATTTACCCTCAATGGTTTTATTATACCTTTCATTTTCAGCCCAACTCATTATGACCTAAACATCATAATTAATGAAGTCTTATATATATTAATATTTTTTCCCTCCATAAAATAACAATACTAGAAAAAGAAATAACATCATACCATGATCATTGTGTCCACATGATTTCTTCATCATCTTGTTTATGTAGGAAGAAGGTCCATGAAGTGCAATAATGATTTATAAATCCTTCAAAATCAATTGCATCATATATCCAAATACACCTTGTACAACTGGGACCATTTGTGTGTTTTTAGAAAAAATGTTTTGGAAAATAATCATGTACGGAATATAATTTCAAAAAACCTATTAAAAATTTACTTTTATAATATAGCCATACTGAGTTTGACATGAATATTTCAATCAATGATCATTTTAAAAACAATAATTATATAATAATAGATTATATTTTAAAAGGAAATATGAATAGGTTATGCATAGGTCTCCTTCATCAACACCTTTTTCAACATCATAATATTATAGAAAATATTTCTATAGAATAAAATATTATTAAATTCCTCGATAATATTAATATATCTTGAAAATATGATTATATTAAAAAAATATCATTTTATTATATACATCCCATGATCCACGATGGAATTGACCTATGGTGGAGGTGTTTGATATCTCAAATAACTTCTTTCATGTTAGTTATATGATAGAAAATATTACACAATAATTTAAACATGACTATGAAATTATTATTTCAAGTATCTCATCAGTAAATGATAGGAATGTTGTTTGATATCATACTCCTTCAATTTGTAACCGAATTTCCAAGATCTAAAAATGTTATAAAACACTTATTAAACTGAAATAATAGACACATGGATTAATAACATGTTTAAAAAATACTCAGAATCCCTAAAGTTGTCTAAAATTACCTATGATACCAATTATTAGTCTTCTGCTTTAAACATAACATAATCTTGAGTGTATACCAGAATACACATTGAAGATCATATCAGGTTTGGAGTTTTAGAGAATTTTGTTGTAAATATTACATTACATCTCAAATGATTAAAAATTCGAAATTTCTACTCTATCAAATTTCATTCACAATAATAAAACCATTTAAATAAATAAAATTCCTTGTTATTAATCTTCATGAATTCCCTATTTCTCTTGCCCGTCTTTATACCAGTTTAGAAACATTTCAAAAACATTGGATGATCATAAAAAGCTTCGTAAGGGTAATAAAATAAAAAAAGAAAACATTAGTCAATCAATACATACAATTAATGGAACTATACATTTAAATCATAAAACATAAGGTCTTTCACATACCTCATTAAATAAAAATATTCATTAATGACTAATAGAATTCCTAAATCATAAAGGTATCTAGTGGCATCCATATTATACATACATTTTAGTTTTCACAACTAAAAATTGAGTTATGTTTTGAATACACATCATAGTATAATCCTTAAATCTCCTCAAATAAACATTAACGTTTACATCCTTCACATTAACCATTGCATTGGAGTGCTATCTTAGGCTCACCCACTATAGGGTTTCCATGGAACCATCTATATACGTAAACAATTCCCAGAAACTATAAGAAAGTCATAACTCATAAAAGAAAGATAACATTTTCACATTGCAATCAAAATATATATGTCGTGATATTCGCAAAATAAATATATTATAAAAACCATTTTCAATAAAAAATACGTAAAAATATTATATGGTATTTATTTTTATCCTAACAAGATTACGGAATTTTGTGGAAGCCAAATATCAAATACTGCTTTTGGTGGAGGAATGGTCATTCTCACCATGTCCATTAAAATGAAATATTCATTTTTATTATATAGTAAAATTATAAGTATAAATATTTTATTTTTTGAATGAAATTAAAGGTCAAAGGGTTTTATACACCATATAAAAGCAAGCCATGTATAAATCAAAAAATTCCAGAGTGAAAGGAGATTGAGACAAAGTCTATTAAACTGATTATTTGGTAAATAAAATAGATCATTTATGTTTATTCACTATTGGTACCCATAAGTAATATAAAACTATATTATTGCAAATCAAAACTTATTTCATGCATAATCATAGAACTACATAATTAAATGTATAAAATTAACCTAATGAATGAAATTTCCATTAAGAAATTCCCTTTAAGATATTTCAACATCCTAACGATGTCACATAAAAATTCATAAAATTAGTTAAAGAGGGAGAAAAGGGTCTCTAATAACATGGAAATAAATTTTTAGAAATATGGATATATAAGAACATATCACAAAATTTTAAAATTAAAATTTAAAAACATAAAATAATAGAAGACTTTGACTAGAAGAAGAGGGTAAAATGTTTCCTTACCTTATCTCTTACTAGTCGTGTTCGTTCTTTATCTCCCTGAATAATATACTTATGGTATTTATACATACTATAGAACCCTTTTCTAGTTTATTATTCCTTTTATACTTCACATTAAATTTCTATAACAACCATAAAATTATTCTTGTTCATATCAGTATTTTATCATTATTTTAACATGTGTCCTAAATGAACATGTAATAATTACAAATTTTCAATATGGAAAAATTACATTATCTTCAGAATTGTATCAATTATTTAAATATGATATATATCCTATATATATATATATCTACTATATATGTATTTATAATATTCTATATCATTTGGATATATGAAAATGAAATGCACTATTCATATAGACGGTAAGTTGTACGTAAGCATGAACACTACTATCATTAATTTTTCATTTTTATAAGAATGAATACTAAAAGATATATAGGTATATTATAATTCCTATATAATATAATATTTTATACATGTTATATATGTCCATTAATTTAATCCTTTATATGTTCAATGTATATCATGAATGAGTCATATCACTTTGCGGGGGCGGTAGTCTGCACTACCTCGAATGAAATTATCATTTTTACGAATTACTGAAAGCATAAAGGTATATTGTAAATAAAAAATAAATAATAATAGAGTCAAAATTAATATATTATATAATTTATATAAATATATATCCATCATAATGGCCACCATGATATGCGGTAGGAGATAATTGAAAAATCATAGTTTTGTGAGGCAATAGTTCGTCATCCACATAAACATAATGTTCGTATAAAGTTGATTGAGGTGTGTGGACGTGTACTTATAATATCTCTAATTAAAATATCATAATATATTTATGATAATGGTTTTTTTATAAAATAATGGTTTAAATAGTTTTTATGGGGTTGGATAAGGAAAATACATTGTAGGAACTTGAGAGAAGACATTACCTTAAATAGGGTAACTCTTTTTGATTTAAGCTAAAAGGACATCACAAATTGAATTATAACAATGACAAGGTTTTTAAGAGGAAATTGGGGATGTTGGGAGAATATTTGGGTAGATAAAAGAGGATCCAAGTGTCATGCGAGGTGTGAGAAAGGGTTAAAGGTGGATTCCATTTATAAGATAGTGGAGGGGCTCTTTAGGAATGTTTGAAAATATTTTTTTTTCATAAAATGATTATAGTTTTCAAAAAATCCCACAAAACATTAAATTTAATCAAAAAAATGAATATTGGTCTAAAAAAACCATCCTATAATAATTACATAGGTTTTTGTATATTGTTTAACACCTATTGTTTTTATTTAACCCTTTTTTACTCTAACCATTTAATCAAGCATTTTACAACTTGAGAATCAAAATAGTAAAAAGAACATGAAAATATCCAATTAAATAGTTAATTATAAAATTTTATACTTGTGATAAATTTTTCGTATAATCATATATTTTTTTTCAATTTTATAATAATTAATAAAAGATTTTATATTTTAAAACAATAATTATGTCAATTTTGAAACTATTCATATCATGAATATTTTAAAATTCAATAACAAACTTATTACTTCTATAGAACTACATTCATATTAATTCAACTTGTTTCTTTCATCAATAAAATTAATTTATGACCTAATAATTAAAAATGAATATTTATTTTAATATTTATAAGGTCATTTATTTGAATCCATTTTTTATGAAGCAATCACTACATCAATATTTTGTTATAATTAAATTTAATTATCTAATATATAAAAATTATAAATAAAATTCCATGATATAGGATAAAATTTAATATTTAAAATTAATATTTTTATGAATATAAATCTTTTATATAAACATATATAAAAATTGTTTTACTAAAAGATTAATGTTTATGTTTTATTTTCATTAAAATTAAATTAAAAGTATTTAAATGTATTTTTCACACACATGTGGATCTATGGGGTCCTAAAATAAGCACAAGAATGAACATGGTCTGAAATATCTCATCCAATAGGGGTTGAACATGATTTAGTGTAATTTGATATTATTATAATATTATTTTTTTCAACATATTTACCAGATTTTCCATTTAACAATGGTAAATAAAAAATGTAAGGAAGTTACTAAAAATAATGTCTCAGAAGAGTTACCTATTTACACAATTTGTAACTAAAAAATCTAAAAATGGGATCCATTTATTTAATTTCAAAACCCAATAATTAAAAAAATTAATTTAAAATATATCTCATTGTAAAAACAATAATGAGTGTTTTTAGGACGTAAAAAGGACCAAACATTTCGCATTCCTTTATGTCCAATATCAAAGTGAAATTACTTATAATGATGAAAATGGGATTAAATTAAAAAATTATAATATAATTAAACATTAAAGAAAAATAAAAGGTCAATATAACTATTCATGCAAATTAGATTAAAAGGAAGATTGGAAATAAAATTAAGTATTTTTTACAATTCACTAATAAACGAACTTTATCAGAAAAATAAAAAAATGTCATCCAATGTAAATTCTAATGTCATAATTCTAATGAAAAATATTATTTTTTCAAAAAGAACATATAAATGTGACAGAACTAAATTTTTAAAGGGTTCCCCATCAAAAGGTAGAAAATGACATTTTAAAAATATTAGAGTTATTCATGATTAAAATCAGATTATTTCTTATTTTAGGCCTCTAAAATTTATTGGATAAATGTAAAGACATTTAATAATCATATCGTAGTTAGTTTTGTTCATTACCGACTATACAGTGGCTAATAATTAACTTTCATTTAAAATAATAATTGTATTATAATATTATTTTGTAATAAATCAATGTTGTGTGCAACATAAAATTTCTAAGAAAAATATTGTTGTGTGTTGAGTACACTATCAGAAAAAGAGTCATCTTTAAAATAAAATTATTACCTTATTCATATATATTAATAGATATGAAAATATATTATTCTATAAATATCTGGGTCGTTACAAAAAACATGCAGTTAAAATAATTTACAACTATATAAAACCCATTGCATCCAAAGTCACAAATATATGATCACTTGAGGTCATATTTCATTAATTATGCCCTTTATATAGATTTCTTTAACGATTATAAAATGATTTTCGCTTTATAAAATTCAATATCTATAAAGTATTTTCATAATGAAATAAAAATAATAAATTCAATTATAAATTATTATTTTAATTCTAAATTATTTTTTCCATAGTAATATATTTACACTTTTGGGGATTAATTAATTATGTTAATGCGTAATGAAACACTGACAAGGAATTTAATCAATTTATTGAAAACCCAAATTTTGAATATATTAAATAAAATATAATTTTGAATAATTGTTTTCTTTAATTAATTTTAATCATAATTAAAACATATTGTTGACATGTAAAAAGACTCAATTCGGATTCGAGGTTGTCTTTGTTTCATTAAATTCAAATTCATTGAATATGTCTAAAATTGAAATTATTAAAATTTTATAATGTATTTAATTTTAAAAAATTATTCAAAATCCAAAAATATTTAATATTATACTAATTTAAAGGAATTATCTTTTAAATTATTATTTGTCCCATAATTTTGTTTGTTTTCCATATTTAATATTATTCATATCCAATAAATTTTGAAATAGTTTTAACTGCAGCGAAGGCTAAAAATTTATAATGAAGGGGTTAATCAAACATATGAGGTTTAGTGTGACACCAAAACCTATCTAAATACCTTTGAATGATATTATTTTTACCATATGAATATTTAATTCAATTTAGGTACAAATGTTATATTTTTTTCATGATAATTAATTTAATAAATTATATATTTTATAAAAATTTCATGGTTTCCATCTCCCGCCCTTATGAAAGAAAATCACACTATTTTTCATTACACAACATTATTCTATATATCTTGTTCCATACATGACCTACTACCTTATATACATCGTAGTAGTTGAGGAATAGATTTTTTTTCTTAATAATCCAAACCAATTTTCATTAATAAATCATCTAAATGATTTATATAGAAAAATATGTATACATTCTATCCAAACGTTTTCAATTAGTTTCCTCTTACTATTAATATTATTCTGTCGTATTCATTATAAAGAATTTTAATTTGAATAAAAAACATATGTAAAACATATAATGAATATGATATCACCATTATACACAATATATTCAATGAAATTTTAATTAATTGTATCCCTTGGGAGTTTTTGTAGAGTACCACCACATGTAAGAATAAAATACATTATCAATAAAATTAATTCATTGATTAATATTATTATGTATTTAACATTTATATATATAATATTTAGGACATTATTATTCATATGTATTTTATAATCACATATTCTTTTAAAATTATAATCTAATGGAGGACAATAATGTCTGGCATGCATACTAGTGGACTACCACCTCCACAAAGCAGTCTCATTGGATTTTCATTGGGGTTTTAATAGTATTTCAATTAGAATATATCGATGAATATATATGACATAAAATTTATACTAAAATGGTGATTTATTACTTACATTAAGTTCATTCATTCCTTAAAAAACTAAATATATCGTTCACATGTACAAATGGCCTATTTTCTCCATGAAAGGTGTAATTATTCCATTATTTATTATTTTAATGGATAAATATGAATATTTGTCTACAAAATATATGTGATATTTATATAAGGATTAATATATTGGAGATAATTTAACCGTGAAAAATTTTAAAATACAGAAATTACAAGACCAAAATACTAATGATACACAAAATAGTTAGCACCCTAAAATGATTAGTTTAATAAAAAATAATTAATAAATTAGAGTTCAAATATTATATGGAATTTATATATAGCATGAACATGAAACATTTATAGAATTATAATAAATTATATTCATTATATATTAGTAAAAATCTCTTTAAATGATATCTTAACCAAATGATATGATTTTTTGTTACAAAATCATAGTTAATCAGAAATATATATTTTATATAACAAATGAAAAAAAATATCATGATATTACTTCTTAAGAACTAATGTAATTTATTCTCCTCTGGTTAATTATTGATAATAAATAACTTAATTTCATTTTCATAAAATTTTAAATTAGGATTTCGAATGTAGTTTTTTTAGGATAAATGACATCAATTCTCTATTTTGTCAAAAAAAAAATTTCTTCAGTCTCCGTGTTTTTGAAAAGTATTTTCACGATTTTTTTATATTTTCTTGTTATTTTTAAGAATAATAAATAATTATGATAGAATATCCATAAAAATTATTATATTTAATATTATTTCATTTCAAAATTAATTTATTTTATACCCTTTTTATAAATGTATTAATGGTATGTTTTCATTTAACTTGTATTTCATGAAAAACATTTGTAGAAATAATGAAAACTCAATTATATGAATATTAAAATAATGATATCTATGATTACATTCAATTAATTTTTTGATATCATTAAAAAAAATTATATTTTTATTATGTGATTTCAAAGATAAATGATATTTTCCATCAATATATATTCCATGTTTTGTTCAATGTAATTCTAATTTATGAAACATCCTCTAATTCTATATATGCCCAAATGGGGATATATATAAATTATAATATATTTATTCTTTCATTGGGTAATTCAGTAATATTTTTTATGAGTTACCATTTCTTTTCAACAGGCTATTCTACTATTAAATGTATAAATATCTATAAAAGCAATATATTTTAAATGATTTTAAATAAGAATAAATTTTTATGAATCCCATATAATTTTAAATTATTATGATTTGATGAATATTTTAGGATTTTTTTGAATATATAAATTTGAAAATTATTATTTGAGGGATGTTCTGAGAATTATATAGTGCTATAATTAATTGGGTAATTTTTGATATCTCAAGAGATAAACAAGGTTGATATAGAGAGTGAATTTAATTTAGTAAGGAAAACATTCATCTATGATATAATTGGTTTTGATCATTTTCTACTACTATTTTATTATAACTAATTTCAGTCAAATATGATTATTATATAAGAAAAACCTAACTAATATGGAAATAATAAACGATGATTTTTTGTATTCCATAAATATAAGTCTTATGACAATGTTAATCAATCAGGGATGATATTATATGATTCCATTATGATTCTTGCATATACAGTACCTTAAATTATGCAATGTCATTATATTATTTTATATGATATGATGGGTATGATTTTCAAATTTTATTATAATGTTCTTAAACACCAATTCTCATATAATGATTATGTGTTCATTGATATCCATCTTGTTTTTACTTATTGATAAACATATCTCTCCCTTTATTTTGATTCCATTTACATTTGTTATGAATAATGGAATGATGAATTTTATTCGAATATTTTTTCTAGATAAATTGATCTATGGGGGAGATAATGTGGATAAATTATGAACATGTTTTTTATTTATCAATATTTTCAAATATACTATACCAATAAAATTATATCATGGATCATAATGTAGTTTAATAAATATTAATACAGTATGATTTATTAGCTACTTTTGAATCATATGTTCCCTTATAGTACGTATTATATAATAGTTCTATTTGATTTGGAAACTAGGAATAAAAACATTAGAGAGAACCCTGGGATATGTATATGTATTTTTTATCTTCCTAATTTTTTTGGTAATGATAGTTGAAGATATAGGTAAATCTTAATGTGTCATTTATTCCAATGGAGTTTTCATTATTTGAAAAAAACCAATAATGTATTTTTCATGATTATATGGTTGCCCGAAATGAATATTATTTATCACAATTATTATTGGTTACTATTAGGGGATTTAACATAACAAAGAAATTGAAATTATAAATGTGATAAACAATGCAAAAATTTTACACTATTGTGAATAAATGTTATGCAATATTGATGAAATAATTACATTGATATTTTTAATGAAATTAAAAATATTTGAATTAGGTTTATGATAAAATAGATTAAGGGAGGTAATAAAATATGTTGAGTCCATAAAAAAGAAACAATAGCCTTATTATAGAGGATATTTTAATCAACTAATTCATGAGAAAATGAACAGTACTAGTGAAAAGATATATTCCATTCTATGATGTTTGAATCATGAAAAAGTTTCTTTTGTAATTTATCATTTCAATGGAAAATCAGGATATTTTTCAAATCTTATAAAGAACACAACGAAGTGAGGAGAAATTGAATTTTTGTATTGGAATGAATTTAAGGTATGTTTCTAGGAAAAACACTTTCCCATTATTCACCTTATAAATATGGTGTATGAACTCCTTCATGTAATCTAGTATGATTATAAAAAATTCCGTACATATGAGTCATGTTTTATAAGATATCCATGGTAATTATATGATATTACCAACCATCATAATTATAATGATGAATAATTCTTCATTGGCATAAAAAAATTATGCCAAGGCTGTTAGAAAAAACAGAATTTAATTTCTATGGAGATTTCATTTATTTTCCTATGAACATGGAAATAAATATTAGTGTTACAAATCCCTAACATTGTTATGATAATAAATAAATGATAGAATTAAATTTAAATTTTAATATCCATGGATAGAAGAAGATGAACTATCTTGTATGCTCAATGTGAAGAAGGAAACAATTATGAAATTTTATTAATTTCACTCTTAAATTATTTAAGAGGAGAAATGAATGTACCCAAGAGTACAAATATCAATGTACTGGGAAAATACTGCTAAATTATGGATGAAAAATAATAAAAAATGAACAACCTAGAATCTAGTGTTTCAAATGAGAAAAATATAATAATTATGTAATCCAATGATCAATCCTAAATGATATTGTTTATTTTTATCATCACCAACCTTTGAATCACCAGAGTCAAAGGGAAAGTCCAACCTATAATTTTTTCCTATGTATATTATGAAAATTTAGTAGTGTCAGTTAGACTTATTACCCACTCTAGGACTAGTGTTTATTATTTGATTCCATATATTCCCATTGTTCTATTTTTTATGAATTTTTTAAGGGAACCAAAATACCAAATTAATTTTTAGATGTCAAATTTATAGTGATAACCCCTAATTTTATGATTATTGGATGTCTTAGAATAATTATTAATTGATTGAGGTTTTTGAGAATTTTATTATATTAAATTATATTATTATTAAAAATATTTAATTTTGTATTGTCTTATAAAACGATTGGTATGCTATTCATAAATTCCACAATTAATGACATTGATGAAAATTCATGTATGATATTTATACCAACATATGATCATATAATAGAATTATGAAAAATATGACCACACATAAGTAATTGAAACCATTTTATGGGTCAATATTCCTCTTAAAATGATGAGTTAATCTAATTTTGTTTGTCAATAACTCAACCACATTGATATATATATTTTTTGAGATCTTGTTGATTTCATTTTATAATAGTTTCCTATTCATCCATTGATTTATAAAGTTATTGTTTACATGTTAATTTCAACATGTTACTACATCTATTGCATGACATAATATATAATGGCATAATTGAGATTCCATTATTAATGCAAAAATTCCATGTGAATATAAACAAATGATTTATTTAGAAATGTGAGTAACTATGGGTTTCACTTTTTAATTCTATTAGAAAAAATATTGATCAATGTAACTCTAAATTGAGTATCTATAACATTATAATATCACTATCTAGAATAATTATCATTTATCCCATATTGGTGACATGTTGGATCAATAATATGGAGGTCAAAAATTTTACGTGATTGAAATTCACTCATTATAACAATAATTGAGGTAATGTGGTTAGATATACCCGAGAAAAAATTCCACATAATGTCTTTCAATAATGAATTTATTGTTATTCTATTTTTTCTAATTCCATGTTATCTTTAAATGTTTAATGAATATATTGTTATGGTTTTACCTTTATCAAAAAAGTGTCCAAATAATTACATTCATATATAGTTCCTCTCATTAAATAAATATCACCTAGATAACATAATGATACATGACATAATATTATAAGACTATTATCTTTGGAAACATGGATACATAAATAATAAGGTCATAAGTGAACTACATCATCTCTTATAATGTTCTTCATAACAAAAACACACATAGAAAAATGAGTTCATAATAAAATTCATTATAACAAGGTGAAAAGAGACATAAGAAAGGCTGATCGAAGATTATATTTAAAGACATTTAAAGAAGATATCAAAAACCTCTTATACATAATATCAGAATAATATTATAAGAAAATTAGAAAAACATTTACAAATCATATAGAAAATATCAGAGATCATACACCTAAGTAATTGAAGAAAGAATATAAGTTCATATGAATTGAACCATGAATGAATCAAAGAACATCTCCCATGAGAGAATAAAATTTTAATTAGACCTATGTATATTTTATTTTAAAATTCATAAAAATTATTTTATTAGTAGTCAAGGATCATAAACAAGAATATCATTCTGGATTGGGTTAAATCCATATTAAATGATAGTAGTAAATATTCCCTCTAAATTAAATCGATTTTTTATAATCCCCAAATAAACATTGATCAGTCACAATTGTAGACCTATTTTTCTCTTATGATATCCATATTTATAGAATTCATTATAGGGATATATAATTTCTTCCCCAAACATCAAATAAAATTGGATATATATGTGTAAAAATATCATAAAACATTCATTATATAATAAAAAGTGAATATAAAATGGTTTTCTTAAACATTTCACCATGGAATTAACCATGGATACGAAATTCATTTTATAAACAATCCACTAATTCATCATAGTATATCACATGGAGAATTAACATGCTATTGAACATCGTATGACCATAATCACAATCCATTCAGAAAATGAATTAGCATATAATAATATGCTCACATCCATAGTAAAACCCAAGTATCATCGAAGGAAGCCATCATATATGAAGAATTCCATTAAAATATCACTTGGAATTATTTTGGGGAAAATACATCATTTTATATGAAATAGATTCTATAATCTAAAAAATATCAAATAATTTATTGAAAATTTTATATATAAGTATAACCATTGGGACATATAAAAGAGCGTTTAAATTAATTTTTTGGAAAAAATGGTGGGGAATTCCATTCATCCAGTATAGGTTAAAAAATAATCATTTTATACATTTGCAAAAAACGTGTAAAAAATATCTCATTTTGAAAAAATTGACACAAATTATTTCTAAAACTTTTATAAAAAATAAAAAAATGAATAAAATGGCAATAAAATATAAATAAAGAAAATTTAAACATTTATAGAAACATTTATGTGAATTCATGTACATGGAAAAAATGACTTTCTACCGATGTTAGAAATTAGAATGATTCATATTTAAAGAATTTATTCGACCTATTGAGTATATAAAGAGTTAAAAATGAATGTAATACTTGTATTCCCCATAAATATCAAAAGGATATAAAAAATTAGGAGGATCATGGGAGATAAATCATGAAATATTTTAAATATTATTACAAATAATGGAGAATAAATATTACATTATAACTTAAACCTTTACGATTGGTTAGTATACCTTTATATGTGTATTAATATCCTCTTATTAATAAAACTCATTTATATCTTCACTTATAAAAATAAGGGCTTAACAATAAGATATTTTTTAAAATGCATTTTTTGAATTAATTTAATAATTTTGATATATTTTATATCATACAATGATGAATATTGATTTTTTATACAAAAAAAATGTTCTTTAGAACATGTTAAATGAATAACCAATTCAATATTTTCCTATGTGAAACACATAGAATATCTTTCATTATATGTAGCTATATTGTTTTGTTGTGTTATAAACAACAATTCCTTTATTTGATATATTGAATTACATTCAAGACCTTGATTTTCTGAACAAAATTATGTGATTAAAATGTTATTATTTAATATAATAATTTATTTCGTAGCTATTAAATTAGATTTTATGAATAGTTTTAATGGCCCATACCCTTTTGGTCTGTTACATTATATGTTTTTTGGTTTATAGGGTATCCTAGGGTCGATCCGTTTCCTATAATGATGTTCGGAAAAAACATGGTCCCACTAAACAGTTCCTCAAAAACGGTGGAACTATTATAGAGACACTAGTCACAGTCACACATTCATGGTCGTACATCAAAATTGTTTCATCACTTAAGGTGTCTCACCATTAAGGTGGCACTGTTATAGTGTCTCACATAACGATTTCCCACCCTTTGTCAAAAAAAATTCATAGTTTCCTAAGTTTTTTCAGTTCCTCCCTAGTAAGATATATATTGATGATAAAGTGTATTAATACCTTTTGAAAAACTATTTTTGTCCATTAATGGATATTTTAAAACCCCAAGAGTTAGATGACCCTTCACATATCGAAACATAGAGACTTTTCCCTCAATGTCACACCCACCCTAATAAATTACTTCTTCACCCCTGTTACATGTTTTTTCTCTGTTTTGAAGATATCTTTTAACTCACAACTATTTTATCCACCACCTTTGAGAAAAAGTATTAAATATTAATTAATACTTAATTTTGAAACCGCATAACCATGTGGTCAAGACACATTCTGACTTCAAGTACTTCGAAATCATCTCCCTGATTTTAGGATCTGGAATTTTATTATTCCATGATCTTTACATCAAAATTGATTTCCATTCTCTATGAACACCCAAGAGACTTAATCTGGATACGAATTTCCCGCCCGTGTGGGAGCCCTTCTCGGTCATCCTTGAATCCCTCATGTTTTCCTTTCATACAATTCATACATCATCAATTCCTAACATGTGGATAAAAAATTGATACTTGATATTCCATGTAGGGTTTTCCATCATATCTTTTTATTGTGTAACATGCAAGGAGGGTAAGATAATGTTTCCTTTATGACATGAAAAAAGCAAACATAACCCTGATAATAAATATACCTTAAAGAATCATGGGGTTTTTTTGAGGATGATGATGTTGTATTTTAATTTATCATCATTTTTATGTTGTGAGTTGTTTGGGATTATGACCACTGAATATAGCAGAAGTTGGTGGTCCTTTCTTAGGCATTAATGAACATATTTTATTCATGATACACTTGTGATTGAACTGTTATAACTTGAAAAATTATTAATAAAGTAATTTCGGTTGATCAAATGGATGCCCAATGCATAATATTCCATGTGTGATCATCTAGTTTTACCAAAAAGAACAAAGGAACTTGTTAAATGGGGTTGCTAAATATGAAAACTTCCTTGCTCTGTTTTTCTCATAAGGATGGTTGTTCTGCTTGATGTGTATGTAGTGATGTTTATGGGGATGGGATCTCCAGTTCATCAGTTATTACTGGTGGATTTGAGACTGTGTCAGGCCATATGTTGGGGATTAGTTTGGTTCTAGTAGTTCGAGGGATATCGTGGATCAATATTTCTGTTGAGTCTTTACAATAAAACAAGGTGTTAATTCTTAAATTGTTTCTTGGATATTTTTCTTCAGGTGTTGTCATGGATTGTGGATAAGCCTGTAAGTTGTCATTTTGTGAAGGAAGTTTTAAATGGAATAACATGCACATGATAAAGATAAATTCTACAAAGTGAGATTATTTTTCTATAAATGGGTTGTTCTCTAGTTTTGGTTGTTTGTGTTCGTACACGCAGGTATAGTAATGAGTATGGTTGTTCTTCGGAGAACGTAATTTGGGATAATTTTTTATTAACTATACATTAAATGATTAGTTGTTGTGTTTCTTTTATGAACCCTACCCATGTTGACCACATCATGCCGAAGACCTCCATTCATGGGGGAGGGTGTTTTACCCATCATTTTTATGAGTGGCTGGTTATTATCTCCTTTCTTCTCCTCTCCCATGTATCCCATTATTCTTTGGCAGGATATGAGAGCCTAAGTTCATTATGGCCCATGAATCGTCGAGTAGGGTGTGTTTTTGTTGTTGTAATTGGTGTGTGTGTCCAGTTTTGATTTCTATGATTCCTTGGGTTGAGGCCCAGGTGTCATCAAGACTGTTAGTGGTTGTTCTAACCAAGGTGACTTTGGGCGTGGCAGTGGTTATTATTTCCCAGGTGTCTGTGGGTCTAGATGTGTATGGTTGATGTGGCTAGGTATCTATGGGATGGATTCATTGTTGTGATATCCCATAAGGTTATTGTTGGTGTGGAAGTGGGACTGCAGTGGAACTTGTGGGGGAGGTATGATGAATAGGATGCCCTAAATAATCTATGGAAAGTGGTGTGAAGTTTCCATATATCAATGTGCTGTTACTATTACTTCATGAAATTTTATTTTTAGTCACTCAATAAATATAGGTAAAACCACTAAATCCATTACATCAATAAAACACACATAATTATTAAACTCATATTTAATTACATTATTCGAGGATTTTTTACTGCATCACTATATTAAAAAATTGAATGAATATAATACCAAAATATTAATATATATAAATATCGTAACAATATAACTTTAAATATAATTATTTTTTACTAAAATTTGATACCAATCATTAGCCTTTATTTCTTTATCGAATTGTTTTTTAGAGTGTGGCTCGATGGGAATGATATCAGAGTACATGGAAATCATTACATTAAATTTATTAAATTATCATTCTATCAACCAATAATTTGATTATACAAATTTTAATCCACCATAACTTGTGTAATTTAATTACACACATCATGCTTAAATAAATTATAAGGCTTCTACAATGTTGTAGAACTATTTGTGAATGAATACAATAAAAATATTAAATTATTACAATTTATAATGAAAATAAATTAGGGTCAAAAAATATTACTAGAGATCTATAGATATACTTGTGTCATGATGGTCAACGGTTATATGTGGGTCCATATTATGTTCTGAATAATTAAAATATTTAGTAAGGGTAAAATTTCTTCTCATGATGAATGTTTTACTCAAGAGGTTATGAATACACCAGACAAGAAGATGAATAATCATGAAAACAAATTATCACACGGAGTAAAGTAATTGTAAATGTAGTTATAAACAAAATATACAAGAATATGTAATCTATGTAGTGTGTTGTATCCATCATCGAATATGGAAAATATAATGGGGGACTTTACATATATGGTAGTGAATGCATAGGTGGGTTAAATATCTTTGGTTTCACTAATAGGTCCATGTGATAAGAAAATATATTATATAGTATATTTAATGATGTGTCTGGGTGTGATCAGGTATGATGGGTTCTGTGAGTAACTATTGATCCACCGCTCGTCGAATTTCCTGGCTGAGTGTCCTGGCACCATGGATGGTTAGAAAATAGTTCTCTCCATAATTATTGGTCCTGATAATTTTTTTCAAAAAATTATTAATGGAATGAAAAAATTGTTATTGATATATATATATATATATATTGTTATAAAATATATAAGAATTAAAAGTGTAATTATCATCCCTCTCAGGCATATATTATTATTATTTATCCCATTATTTTATATATATTCGATTATTTTTCATGCATTTGAAATAATTATTCATATAATTAGAAATGTGTTGATAATGTGTAATAAAACAATGTCAAAATAAGATATGTGGTATAATTAAGGGTTACCAACTATCATAAAAATTATTTATATACAATCACATAACATAATATATACTATTCAATAATAATAGTATAAAAACATAAAAGTTGCATCATGGAAATAATAACGAATTTTAATTTTCATGATAATATTTGTCTTTTAAAAATTTTATCATATACTATCAATTATGTCTAATATTTTTTTTGGTAACATGGTCGATTTATTAAAATTTATTATATCATTTATATGTTTTAATGGTTAGTTATTTTGGTTCATATTGTGGGTTATGTCATTTGGAATTTTACTATTTATTGGATTTTTAATTTTTATTCATAGTATTTTTATTTTTAATTATTTTAATAAGATTCAAATAAATTAAAATATTTATATACTTGAATTTTTTCTAATTTCTAGCTTTTCATATTCTAATATTGTTTAATGCAACATTAGAAAAATAATCTCAATGAAAAAAACAATACTATATTGATAATTCCCATGAATGTAATGATTTTTAAAAAATATTAGAAACCAACATTAACGTAATTTTATAGTGAAAGTTTAAAAATAAAATTTGATCTTCAGATAAACAAGTGATATCAGACACACACACGCAAATATATGATTATATTTATAACGCACCACAAATTATTATTTACAATCAGCTCTGAAAACATGCATATTACATTTATCACAAATAATAAATTTATTGAGGCCTCTGGGGGAATTTATGGTGTCAATTTGATTACCACTATCATCATTATGTATTTGGATGACATAAAAATTGATAAAAAATGTATTTCTCAAATTATAATTTACAATAAAATAGTTTTTTCGATGATGATGAAATATATGGCTCGTCCATTATAAAAAATGGGGGTTATCTCAATAACATAAAATCCATAGACAGAAATAATTGGTCCATGTCCCTTTATGTAATAAAAAACGTTTATTTCATTATAGTGACGCAATGTGGTATAATAAATCAAAATTATAATTTTATCAACAAAACCGGAATATGAATTATTTTCATATCAACATATATAATTTTATGCACTAGAAAAATAGTTTTTCATTTAATATTCCAGAACACCACCCTATTTTTTCACATGTTCACTACTCATTAAAAATTGATAAAATCACATGCATTGTTTAAAAATTATTTAAACTCAACTGGAATATAATTAGTACCAATTGAAAAAATATCTTTTTTATTTTTAGATAGTTGTTTCAGGTCAACATATTTCATAAAATATCAATGAATATTAAAATTAAATAAAATTTATTGGTTTCAATTTTATTGTAGTCATACTTATACATTTAATATCAACCAATAAGAAAACAAGTTTCTTTTGAATATATCGATCCACATCAATGATAATTTATGATGACTTATATTAATAATTTTATTTTATTCGTGAACAAAAATATATAAATATATTAACAGAAGTGTACAATTACATAGGATGAAAATAAAATATATTTTCATTTTAATAATATTATATAGTGATAATAATAATTATAGGTACAGAGTAGTAATTATATGATATCTCTGAATCATCATGGATTAATGTATTCAATGTATATAATTAATGATATACCCTTATTTGAGGAATTGATGGAAAACCCATCTGAACATTTTCATTCATCACTTCTATATATCTCGTTGAACGATTATGTGTCATTCTCACATAAAAAAAAAGGAAATCTATATATTCTATAGCTAGTTAACCATTCACAATGAATCCTTTAATAAGATTTCAACTTCAAATGTAAGAAATCAATGTGTATATTTATTATTTGTTTTTTACGTTCAAATAAAAAACAAGCCCCCCTAAAAATTATTTCTTGTGGAAGATGAAAAATTAAATGAATTGTGTGTGTGGATAATGAAATGGAAATATTTTTTTATAATTTTTTTTTGAATTATTGTTTCTGATTCCAGAATTTTTTTTAAAAATTAAATGGATAAAATTTTTGCATAACGTAATCAATAATAATGGAACAATCAAATAATTTACAAACATACATTAGTGGATTGTAGATAATGGATCTATATTTGAATAAAATATTTTGAATGATGTGGTAATCATGTGAACCTAATTATTTTAGTTTTAACAATATTCTATTGACAATTTTTTTTTAATTTCATTAATAACTATCAAGAAGCATGATAGTCATTGTCACTTAAAGAAATAGATTTTTTTTGAATAATTTATCCCAAAATAAGCACATTAGACTTTTAATTTTTTTCCATGATAATAATAGAATGAAATTTTAGTATGAATACATAATCCATCATGTCACTCCAAGATTGTAAGTCCCATTTTATCTAACCCTTTATATGTAGCAGAATTTATGGAAACATTTAACATATATTTATTCAATGTCAATTCCATCAAAAAACGATGTAAGATATTTTTTCCCAATAAATACACTATAAATGGTAATTTTTATTTTTATAATTTTAAATTGATTCAGTGAAAAAATTCATCCTCTTATTGTATATATTCAAACATTTCAAAAATGACAAAAATTGAATCAAAAAATTCATTAAGTACATCTGTTTTCGACATATATTGAGGTCGATATTTGTACTTCATTCTATTTTCAATCCTCCAATGAATATTCTTATAGGGTATATTCATCAGAAATAAACAATCATTTCACATAAAAATAAAACAAAAATAATATCTAATCATTATAGATAATTTATTTTTCAGACAAATATGATAAAATGGTTTTTTCTATAGGTATTTTTTTATACATCATTTCATATGTTATAAAATCATTAACCATATACATAATAATAGAAAACATCTAAAACAAGTTATTTAAAAAAAATTGTGGGCTCACCAATATTCTAAATATGATCAATCTCATTTATTAATGTTTTAATGTATACATATATATCATGGATAATATTAGAAGGTCCTCGAATAAGTATACTCATGAATGTTAATATTTTTTTCTTACACATCATTAGATAAATGATATAAATGTTTTTTTAAACATTTCATATATTGTACCAAGAAATAATTTGACTAACTATACTTATACTATCACATGATAGACCCTACCTAAAATTACACACCTTATATAAAAAATTCAAACATTGATCATGAAATGTTCCCTGGGATAATCAATTCCTATAATTAAAAACCACGTTATCATATTTGTCTCACTCTGTAGCTTTCATGACCCGTCCTCAGGGCCCGTGTTGTGACTACCCCAAACCCGCCTTCCATAAGCCAGTGGTTGCCGACTAGCTCCAAAGGCGTAAATCCCGATAACTGGGAAGGCATTACCTTTAAAAAAGTAAACTAAACACTACAGAATACAAGCGGAAGTAAAACACTAAGTATAAAAGAATGTCCTGAAAGGTAAATGGGCAGAATACAAACCCAACTGAAAGTACAACTACAACTGAACGAAAGTACAACAGAAAATACAATAGCTGGAAGAAATGAAGTAGCTCCTCGGTCATCCTCCTCGGATCCTACCTGAAGGGTAGGTACATATAGTGCATCTCCCGGATCGTCTACTACGGATCATACATGAAGGGTAGGTACATATAGCCTCCACAATGATCTTGCCCGTGAACCTCCTCTGAGTGTCATCTCGCCGTGAAGTCCACATCCGGATACTGACTCGTCGTGTGGTCCATCTCGGGGTACCGTCCAGTCCTTGAACACTCGGCCTCCGTCAGCACTGCCCGTCGTCTGCAACCAACACAACGAGGTGCAGGCATAGACCGTGTGGGGTGAGTATAACGATACTCAGTAGGGACCCCGAGACCCTCATGGTCTCTCTAAAACCAACAAGGATAACCTCAAATAAAATCTCAATAGATAACCTCTACATAGGTATATGCCCATACAAATACCTAAGTTATCATGTAACCCATCTCAACCATGAGGTAAACAAAATGTCATAGACTCAGCTCAAAGCAGGATTTTCATTATCGAAACCCTAACTGCGGATGATCCCGTCTATAGAGTGTACAATGATCCTGTCACAACTCTGAGGTACTGCTCACTAACCAAAGACTACTGAGTAACTCCTCCTGTCGAGTACCGCGGGTCTGCCACCTCACACAGTAGTGCTCCTCCGCCATGGGTCTGCCACCTCACACAGTAGTGCTCCACCTCATAGCCTACAGAGGTACTCCTCCTGTTGAGTACCGAGGGTCTGCCACCTCACACAGTAGTGCTCCTCCTCCATGGGTCTTCCACCTCACAATGTAGTGCTTCCCACTTGGCTATGCTAGTCACTCTGAATCGAATCGTGTAAGCAGTCATCAGTCACAGCCAGCTACACGGTCTCCGTATTCTGTATGCTCGTCTCCGAGAGGGACCGCTCCACGAGCTACAGGTCAATACTCCTAGTATCAAAAGTCCCACGAAGAAGTATCTCAATGGACCGCCTCGTCATAGGGGTCTCAACGCAACATACGGTGCGTCAATCGGACGCCCAGTCTGTGAGTAATTAGCTTTTTCGTCCCATGGGCCTGATTGTTTCGTGTGTGAACATACCCGGCCATATCTCAACTATACCCCTAACTCTAATAGGGTATACCAATAGGGACCGTTTATCAACGTGATCACCAACGCCGCTGACGGTTCGTCAAACGGATGTCCGGTCTGAAAGATATCAGCATTTCTGTTCCAGGTGCCCGGTTGGATTTCGGGTACAATCCATCCCGGCTATACTCCAACTGCGTCCAAACCTCAGGCGAAGAATGCCAAAAGTTCCGTCTCCTCATGAGGAATCCAACAATGTCAACGACACGTCAATCAGATGTCCTGAACTGAAGATATAAGTGTTTCCGCTCCGAGGGCCCGGTTGGTTTCGTGTACGAACCAACCCGGCCGAACACAATGTTCTCCGACACCATGAGTGTAATATACCTAAACGACCACCTCGATCCAAGGATTTTATCGCTGCTGACGGTGCATCGATCGGAGGTCCGTGGCCCAAGATATGTGCGAATGACTGAAAAAGGTCCGGAAGTGGGGGTTTCGGGCCCAGACCGATCCGTCCCGAGACCCCCTGGGTCGGCCCGAACTGGGTCGACCCGACCGGGGTCTGGATTGTCCCGCATTGGCACGACCCGGACTGGGCACGGCCCGGCTCGGTGGCCCGACGCGCTGGCGGTCAGGGGGGGGGTGGCTGCCCCCCGCTTGTAGTAACCACGGCCCCTTAATGGGGCCACTCACATCCAGCCGGCTGGGGGTATTGAACCCCCGTTTCTTCCCTATCTGGTCGGCCCGCTCTGGCCAGTCGGCTTATGCCTCCACGAGACCGGCAAGGCCGGTCCCCCCTGCTCTGAAGCCGACGGCCCGATTCCGGCATCCGGTTCTCCTGCTCCGCCGCGGCCCCACTCCGACCATAGTGTCTTCTGGTTTTTCCGGTGTGGCGCGACGGTGCCACGACATGGTTCAATTTTCAAATGCGCATCGTGACGGCACCACACATCCTTTCCGCTCATTCCCTCGCGGTGTCATGGCACAGTGTCACTTTCTTTCGAACCGCAACAACAAAAATAATAAGGGAGGAGGGACGGCCGTGTTTGTGCGGTCCGGCCCCCTCCCATTAGACGATATCAAGCGGTCCAAATGAACGAGGATAGATGACAGAAGAATTCCAAAATAAAAAACACATAAACCCATACCTCGAGCGTAGCATGAATGGTGGTTCGTCGCAGAAATAACCATCGCGGAATGAGGCGTCATGAAAGGAGAATCGTCGCGGAAGAAGGCGTCGTTGGCGTCGCGGTACACAGCGTCGCGTAGTCGATCTCTGAGGATTCGGCGTTCTCCATCGGAGATCGGTGCATTCATCGCATTCTTCGCATTCATCATGTTCGTTGATGAAGAATCCAAATATCTTCAAGCCTCCCTTAGCATTTCTTCCAAAAATCTCAAGCCACAAGACTTCCAACCAAAAATAAAATAAGTTCAACACTTATTTTATTAACATAACTTAAGCATTTGAATTTCAAACATTCAAATTAAACTCAACAATTAATTAACTTAAGATATCAAAATTAATGGTGATTTGAAGGAGTTAGAGAATATGTAGGGGTGGGGTTTGTGTGGGCACCAACACCCACATAACCTCCCATGGGATGATGGGTGGTTTCCCCCAACTTCCACCCAATTGTTTTAACCACTTAGAAAATAAAAATTGTAGTTAAATTTTATTTTAACTTCCACAATTTTTATCAACTTCTCTCATGAAAATGCAACTCCGGGAAAGGTGTTCCTAAGAAAAAACTGGCACTGTGAATCCATAGGTGCCCTCATAATTCGATTCCAAGAATCGGTTCAAAAGTTATAAAAACCCACTCGTTCGTTCACTGAACGTACCCGTGCTAATCTTCGGATTTTGATTTCGGGAAAACCGGGCCTCGGAATCAGGCACCGTCCGAAACAACATTCTTGAAAAATCCCAAAAAAAAATTAGAAAAGAATTTCCCTTTATTTTACGGGTCTTTACATTACTCCCACCTCAGGGATTTACGTTCTCGTAAAGCTTAAACACAGACTAGGGATACAAAAGCGTTATTGAGCATGCATCTGTGCCTTCCACTCCCAATTCAAGTTCCCCATGGTCGATGATATGCGAAGGGTCGAGCATGTATCTCCTCAGTTGTGAAACATAGAAGTCGTCGTGCACCTGGTGCAACTGAGGTGGATCGGTCAAGCGGTAAACCTCCCCGCCTACCCTGCTGAGGACCTAGAAAGGTCCGTTGAACCTTGGAGATAACTTGTCGCCTCGGCCAGTCTCCGTAATTCCATGTCGAGGTGAGACCTGTAAGAAAATGTGGTCACCATCCTCGTACTCCAGTGGTCTCTTCCTCCTGTCAGCATAAGGCTTCTGTCAGCTCTGATCTGTCCTCATCCGCTCTTGGTTGACCTGGACCTTCTCTGGTCCCACAAGAGCTGTTATGATTTCTTCTTTGCAGATAAGATAAAAACGGTCTCATCCCCTGGATGAACCACGTTCTTTGCCTAATACAGTCAATATGGACACGAATGATGTATTCATTCCATGGACGATGTCGTAAGGCCTCGACATTACAACCAAGAGATCCAACCGTCATTATCACCTCTAAGGGTCGAGTCACATTGTCGGCATCAGTGTGAGGTGACTGGGTCTCTTCCAGTAGGAATCTAGAATGTGAGGGTCAAGTCAACAATTTAAACCGGAACCTCTTAGTAATCCATCAAAAGAAGAAAATGTCATAATGTTAAGTGTCTTTATATTATTTTAGCTCATGGTGAAAAGACAAAAATGTAACAACAACAACTTGGAAATAGATATACAAAGAATAAAATGAAACCACTAGTTCTACTCCTGTCCACTCGCTTCCGGAGCTCCGTAGTTGTAATCTTCTGCTGCATGAAGCTGAGCTCTCCCATGTCCACATGTTCCCTGCGGTCGGGGTGGACCACCTGGTGGTGGTGGTGCCAACACCATAAAGCGTCTTCCACCTCCAACTGCACGGCCATCTCCCCTCCCTCGGCCTTCATCTCCTATCGGTCTGCCTTGATCGAACCTCTGCCTCTGCCTGGGAGGTTCTTCATTTATCTGTTGGTCATTTGCATGGTGGGTCGGACAATCATGTGCCATGTGACCAATCCCGCTGGAGGAGTAACACTGCATGGCAGATCTGGCTCTCTCATTCCCCTTGGTGCCTCGCACTACCAACCCTGAGTCATTCGGTCGACCACCTATCGGTCTGGTCCTCTTGGACTTCTGCATCATCTGTCTACTGCCTGCTACAGAAGACTCTGCCGCATTCCAGCTAGCTGTGGGTCCTACTATTGGAGACTACTCAGAAAGGAAAATCTCCACTAAGAGGGCTCTCTCCAACACCGCTGTCTGCATCGAAATTCTGTGAGAAACAACAGAAGCTCTAATCTCTCGCCTGAGCCACATCTTGAAGGTTCGGGCCCTGAAGAACGGGTCTCGTACCATATCTGTGGAGTAGCACGAGAGGTCTGTGAACCTCACGGAATATTGCGCCACTGTCATGTTTCTCTTCCGTAGCTGAAGTAGCTCCTGAATACGCACCGCTAGAAGGGTGGCTGGTACAAACTCTGCCCGGAATAGTCTCTCGAAGTCTACCCATAGAAGTGTCGCCTTGTCATGCATCTGGAGCATCAGGCTCCACCATCTGTCTTCCGCTTCCTGAGGAAGGCTGGCAGCAAGGATCACCATGATGTCTGCTAGAATCCCAACAAGCCTGAAGACGCTCACCACAGCCTCCAGCCAATACTCAGCCGCATGTGGGTTCGTCTCTCCCCTAAACCTGGGTGGCCTCTTGTGCTAGAACTCGTGCAGTGTGCTCAAGCGACGTGCACCCTCTACTGTTGGGGCTGGTGGCATCGGTGGCTAAACGGGTAGTAGTACCGTTGGTGCCTTAACTGGTGCCTCAACTGGGATAGGGCCCTATACAGAGGCCACATCGCTCGGTGGGATGTCAGTACGTACAACTCTCGGGGCTCTAGCTAGTCTTCCGCGGGGAGGCATCCTGAAGGAAACAAACATGACACGGTCTAACGATTATACATGGTGAGCTGACCTGGTTTGAGCCGACTTTTAAAAACATCTGGAAACACACACTCAATCAGTGTTTTTGTGCACAATGTCGGAAATCCGTTGTCACGGTCATGGTGTATGGATACGCCGGCTGCCTGCACCAACACTGGACTCACTGAACTGAAAACCAAAATCAGTACTCTTAACACTGTCACTTCACAGAACGAACAATATTAGAGTTATTAGTTCTGTGGTAGAACCAACTCCTCTGATACCAATTTGTCAAGACTCGTCCTCTAGGCTCGTGCCGTGACTACCCCAAGCCTGCCTTCCATTGGCCAGGGGATGGAAACTAGCACCAAATGAGTAAATACCGATAACTGGGAAGGCATTTCTTTTATAAAAGTAAACTAACCACCACAGATTACAAGCGGAAGCAAAACACTAAGTACAAAAGAAAGTGCTGAATAGTAAATGGTACTAAATACAAACCCAACTGAAATTACCACTACAACTGAACGAAAGTACAACAGAAAAGACAAAAGTTGGAAGAAAGGAAGCAACTCCTTGGTCATCCTCCACGGATCCTACCAGAAGGGTAGGTACAAAAATCGCAACTCCTGAATCGTCCACTACGGATCCTACCTGAAGGGTAGGTACAGATAGCCTCCACAACACTTTTGCCCGTCAACATCCTCCGGGTGCCGTCTCACCGTGAAGTCCACCTCCGGATACTGATTCGTCGAGTGGTCCACCTCTGGGTACCGTCCAGTCCTCGAACACTCGGCATCTGTCAGCACTGCCCGTCGTCTCTAACCAACACAATGAGGTGCGGGCATAGCCCATGCAGGAGTGTGTATAATGATACTCAGTAGGGACCCCGAGACCCTCAAGGTATCTCTAAAACCAACAAGGATAACCACAAAGTACATCTCAATATATAACCTCTACTTAGTTATATTCCCATACATATACCTAAGTTATAATGTAACCCATCTCAATCATGAGGAAAACACAACAGTCATAGACTCAGCTCAAACCAGGATTTTCATTATTGAAACTGTAACTGTTGATGAGCCCGTCTCTGGAGTGTATAGTGATCCTGTCACAACTCCGAGGTACTGCTCATTAACCTAATACTGCTGAGGTACTCCTCCTGTCGAGTACCGCAGGTCTACCACCTCACACAGTAGTTCTCCTCCACGATGGGTCTTCCACCTCACACAGTAGTGCACCTCCTACATGGTTCTTCCACCTCACAAAGTAGTTCTCCCCACTGGGTTATTCTAGTCACTCCGAATCAAATCGGACAAGCAGTCATCGATAATAGCAAACTACATGGTCTTCATACTCTGTATGCTCGTCTCTGGGAGTTTCTGCTCCACGAGCTACAGGTCAATACTCCAAGTATCAAAAGTCCCACAATTAAGTATCTCAAAGGACCGCCTTGTCATAGGGGTATCAATGCAATAGACTGCACGTCAATCGGATGCCCGGTCTGTGAGTTATTAGCTTTTTCTTCCAAGGGGCCTGGTTGGTTTCATGTGTGTGAACCAACCTGGAAGTATCTCAACTGTACCCCGAACTCTCATAGGGTATACTCATAGGGACCATTTCTCAACGTGATCACCAACACTGATGACGGTTCGTCAAACGGACGTCCGGTCTAAAAGATATCAACTTTTCTGTTCTAGGGGCCCAATTGGATTTCAGGTACAATCCAACCCGGCCATACTCCAACTGCGTCCAAACCTCGGGTGAAGTATGACAAAAGATCATTCTCCTCAATATAATTCCAACAATGTTGATGGTATGTCAATCGGACGTCCGACACTCAAGATATAAGCGTTTCCGCTCTGAGGGACCAGTTGGTTTCCAGTACGAACCAACTCGGCAGAACACAAAGTACTCCGAAACCTTGAGTGGAATATACCAAAATTACCGTCTCGATCCAAGGATCGCATCGCTGCTGACGGTGTGTCGATCGGAGTTCCATGGACCATGATATGGGCAAACGACCGAAAAAGACCGGAAGTGGTGATTTCGGGCCCGGACCGATCCGGCCTGAGACCCCCTGGGCCGGCCCGAACTGGGTCGACCCGACCCGAGTCCGGGTCTGCCCACTTGGGCAGGACCCGACCTAGATGGGCGCGGCCCGGCGCGGCTTGGGCGCGACCAGGCTCGGCGGCCCGGCGTGCTGGCGGTCCGGCGCGCTAGCAAGGTGGCTCAGGCGAACGAACGAGCCGTTCAGATGCGTGGGGGGGGGGGGCACTGCCCCCCGCTTGTAGTAACCGCGACCCTTTAATGGTGCTGCTCATGTCCGGACAGCCAGGGGTTTTGAACCCCCGGTTCGTCTCTGTCCGGCCGGCCGGCTTTTGCCGCCATGGGACCGGCAAGGCTGGTCCCCCCTACTCCGACGCCGGTGGCCCGATTCTGGCCGCTGGTTCCCCTGCTCTGTCGTGGCTTACGCCTCGGCCTTGGTCTGTCCGGCGTGGCGCGACGGCGCTTCTCCCCTCCGCCGTGGCCCCGCTCCGGTCGCGGTGTCTTTGGGTTTTTCCGACGCGGCGCGACGGCGCCACGACTTGGTTCAATTTTCAAATGCGCGTCGCGACGGCGCCGCACATCCTTGCCGCTCTTTCTTGTGCGGTGCGACGGAACTGCGTCACATTCCTTCGAACCGCAACAACAAAAATAATAAGGGAGGAGGGTCAGCCGTCTTTGTACGGTCTGGCCCTCTCCCATTAAACGATATCCGGCGGTCCAAATGGACGAGGACAGATGACAGAAGAATTCCCAAACAAAAACACATAAACCCATATCTCGAGCATAGCATGAGAAGAGGTTCTTCGTGGAAATAACCGTTGCGGAAAGCGGCGTCGCAAAAGGAGAAACGTTGTAGAAGAAGGCGTCATTGGCATCGCAGTACACGTCGTCGCGTAGTCGATCTCTGAGGATTCGGCGTTCTTCTTTGGATATCGGTGAATTCTTCTCATTCTTCACGTTCATTGTGTTCTTTGATGAAGAAGACGATGATCTTCAAGCCTCTATTATATTTTTTTCCAAACCTCTAAAGCAACAAGACATCAAACCAAAAATAAAACAAGTTCAACACTTATTTTATTAACATAACTAAAGTATTTGAATTTGAAACATTCAAATTAAACTCACCAATTATTTAACTTAAGTTATCAAAATTAATGGTGAGTTTAAGGAGTTAGAGCTTATGAAGGGGTGGGTTTCGTGTGGTCCCCACCACCCTCATAACCTCCCATGGGATGTTGGGTGGTTTCCCCCAACTACCACCCAAAGGTTTTAACCACTTAGTAAATAAAAATTGTAGTTAAATTTTATTTTAACTTCCACAATTTTTATCAAGTTCTCTCGTGAAAACGCAACTTCGGGATATGTGTTCCAAAGAAAAAACTGGTTCTGTGAATCCATCGGTGCCCTCAGAATTCGATTCCGAGCATCGGTTCAAAAGTTAGAAAATCCCGCTCTTTTGTTTACTGATCGTACCCATGCTAAACTTTGTAATTTGATTTCTGGCACACTGGGCCTCAGAATCAGGCGTTGTTAGAAACTGTGTTCCTCTAAAATCCCAAAGAAAATTTAGAAAAAAATTTCCCATGATTTTTACGGCTCATTACATTTCCATTACACCACATAATTTTTATATTTTATCAAATAGAAAATGATTTTAGAGTCCAAAAATCATAGGAATGTGAAAAATTACATTCTATAGAATACAATATTGTGTATTATCTGAATTTAGAATCCATTTACATGTTCACAATTTTATAATATCATTTATGGAAGGGGTTTTCTCCAGGAATAATTTTCAATCCATCTGGTAATCATTAATATTTTGTTCCGAAAATTAAAGATGGACATTTAACATCCATGACATATAATGGATAATGGGAATATATTTATCATCTAACAATTATACCAAAAAAATTTAATTAATTTAAAAAATTTATTAATAATAAATTTATTATATTTTATTCTCATTAAATGTAAAAATTTAAAAAATAAATTTTTTGATTTTTACCCGATAGAAAACATACATGCATCGGGGTAGTAACCTTTTATTTTTCAACCATAAAAACATCAACATATTCATAAAATTCATCTTGATCAATGATATCATTATAGAATTACATTTCAATAATTTCATTATCATGATGTCCGATAAATAGATACATATCATATAGTAAATTCTATATTCAATTATATCCTTCATATAATGATCAATCTAAGACTATCTTCCCACCGTATTATGATAACATATAGTGTGAAGTGTTTGATAAAAAAACATTTTTATGTTGTAGTAACTTTTTTCTTGAATTAATAAATGTATTCCATCAAACATATATATTTGGAAGTGTATAAGATTTCTATATGAAACATTTTTAAAATCAAAATTGAGAATACTGTCAAATATGTTTTTAAATTTTATTAATAATTGACCAGTTTTCAATATCCATCATCTATATGTTATTTTAAGGAATGTTATATATCATATCATAAATTAAATAATATAATATTGATGTTTAATAAAAAAAATTTAATGAAATAATAATTGCTCAATTTATATTATAAAATAACTAGAAAACATGCCCACATGGGAATTATAATCTATATATAGAAATTTTATATAAATATATATATGAATATGATAGATAGAAAACCATAATATTTAATTCCATTATATCATTGATCAATATTTATACATAATATATAAAAAAATATTTATGGAATAAAATACAATCGAGTTGATAAGATATTTATAATTTAAAATAAAATAGTTTATTATTCACCTAATAAATGTTATATACAGTTGTCATAATCTCTCATGTTTCATGAAAATTAATAGTTATTATAATATCTTCAATAGGTATAATATATTAGTTGTAAAATATGTATTTTTTTATTGAATATGTATGAAAAACCCCTAAAAAAATGACCCACACAAAGGCAATTGGTATAATAAAAACAAGTCCTTCAAAATAGTAGTAGAATATAAATGGCCCTCTACATATTCATGTATTATACTTATTTATATTATTTATGAAATATGATCATGATCTAAAAAAATCCCATATATTTTCATCATTTATTAAAATAATACAAATATATATATTTATATTCCAGAATTATATTAAATTTCTTATCAAAACATAATCATAAACTAAGTTAATAATTTGAATTATTAAAATACAACATTTAAATAAATATTTTTATAACCACCTATCATATTAAAAAAAGTGTATATTAACAAATAATTTTAGATTTACAACAAATATTAATAAAATATATATTTATATTATGTTAATATAGATGATGTGAGTAGATTAATTTAAAAAATTATCACTTTTATAAAATTTAACATATAGTAGAATGGCAAATATAATCAAAAATAACATTTCTAATGAATAGTTATTATTTAAAACATAGACTATTTTTAAATATTGACTTATACCTACATAAAAATGAAAAATATTCATAGACGAAGAGTTTGTTGGAGTAATAACACCATAATTTTTGTTCATGAAAAAATGGAATAAAAACAAAAAATAAGGATATATCACTTGTAAGGGGTGAAAAATTAAGTCCACCACTAATAGAGTTTAATCTATATATGAGACATATGAGATAGAGGGGGTGTCTACAAGGCAAGGATTTTCATAGAAGGTTATACCAATTGTTTTTTAAAACAAATATTATATCCTTATTTATACCAATTCCTTAAGGAAATAGTTGGAATAATATTTTCATATACATAGTATACAAATGGTAAATAATTAATATTTGTATAGGAGGATATATATCAATGGTTTAAAAAATGACGGTATAGATCTATTGGTATAGCCTATATTTCTAGAAGTGTAAACCATTCCCAAGTATATTTGTGTGATACCAATGATCTTGTCACTATCCAATGACAATACAGAATCAAATTCAGGACTTATGGTTGGATAATATTTTTGACAGTATGGGTTTCCCTAGATTTTCCTACTAAAAATATGTAGCCTTGTGTAATACTATTTTTAAGTAATGTAATCATGAAATTGATTTACTATATTGTATTTGGGGTTGTTAAAATTATTATTTAACACATTTAGGAAATTAGATGTATTGTGGTAGAGTTAATGGATAACTATAATTCATGAAATTCCTCATGTTACTATGGGATGTTTGGTTTCATCTTTAAAAATTATATTATTTTTATAAATATTTTTATTTACCTTTCTCAATAAAATTTATTATTATGGAATAACAGTATGCCCTAAATCATTTCCAGCCTCATGTTTCTATAACATAGTGCACCATAGTGATTATATTATCAAAAAAAATTAGGGATCTATATTTATGTCCCATGCATGTGAACCCATCTTTTAACATAACATTTTTGAAATCAATACTCTGAAAAATATGTTATAAGGTTTAAATGAACACTATTAAATTAAAAACAATTGGTGTACCATGTTAGGAGATTCAACAAGCATCATTCACTGATCCTTTTTGAAATAATGGACTTGTGTAATCTAAATAATGGATCATGTTAATATATATGATTTCACACTCTCTAAAAACACAAGAAGAAAAAGTTGATTCCTTTGTACATATATTAAGTATGGTCTAGAAAGGATGTATTGTGAATTTATTGTACAAACTACATTAAAAAATTATATCAGCTATAGGTATATCAAGTAACCCATCAATAATTAATTATATATTGAGACATTGAGAGAATAAAATGATTTATATTTTGTTTATTTGGTGTTGTGAGATCATTATATCATAGAGTACGCTATATGATTTTCCATTTTGGTGAACCTATTATAGGATCTTGTTGCAAAGTACTATCTCCAAGGATATGTGGTTTAATTATTTGTGTAGTATAATTGTTTTACTTGGTTTTAATATTCCTATAAACATTCTTGAAGATTATAGAGAAACATATATGGATAAAGTATACAAATAATAAAATATAGGGCTCTTAGAAGAACTAGCTAGATTGGGTGCTATCGGGGGTTTTTCAGTATAAAATATGATGTGAAGTCAAAAACGGTTGGGTGGTCATTAAAATGTAGTATATATGTGTTTTTATAGTCTCGGGATAAATTACTAGTGTTGGAGAAAAGTGGAACCCCAATCCTGATTGTACAGTAAAACCCATGGTGTTTTTTTCATGTGGGAAATTATGTATTTTTCAGTTGTTCATGGAAAGAGTATCCTAGGTTAGTATTATATGATCCACTCTCCATATGGGATATCATTTTATTCATATGACAAAAAATATTTGTCATCTCATTCTCCATCGATAAATTATTCCTTGGTTATAAATAATGATCATGATTTTGTTGGATATCGTTATAGTGGGGATTTATTACAAGAAGATTTATAGGATATAATGGTAATGATTGGAGGACTGCTATTTATTAAATATTTTATTATTACATATTTTTATGATACTATTTAAAAAAATTTATAAATCCCTTGGTATGTTACCGATGTTTTAGGATTACATGATGTTCACATTCTTTTCGTTATGATTCCTTCCATTATATTAGGGAAGAAGGTAGTATAAATTTTTAAATATATAATGTTTTAGGTGATGTTATCTAAAAAAACAATATATGGATTTATTGTTTTGGGATTGAAAATTTTATTCATATCGTGGAAAGTGATTGGTCCATTATTAATATATCCCAAATCAATTACAATCAGCACGTGATATTGTTTCTTTCTTATGATGGATTCAGTCATGACAACATAGGTTACTATGATTTTTGATTAGGAGGAGAATGTCCAATTAATCCAATCCCCTATATAATCTTCATATTTTTTTCAATGTTATTTCTTGATATTTTAGATACAAAATACATTGGTCATATTACAATGGTAGTGAGTGACAATCCTAATATTTTTCCTAATAATTTCATGAAGATGTAGCATTGTAGGAATTGTTATTTTTTTCATTTTCATACATCTAAAGATAAGATTATTATTTTTTAACATCATACTATATGTATGCAAAATAATTTGAAGAATTAAAGATGAATATTGAGGATCTTGAGATAAAGGGGTTTATTCATACAAACATTACAAAATTGAAATCACACATGCACATTGACGTAAAATTTGATTGGTGTATTTCACATTGTATCTATTATCATAATATATAGTATGTGACCATTAAGAACCTATATCATCTTCCATGATCTTATTATATTTTTATCACATTAATTTTATTCAATGGTTTTCAAACATTAATCTAAGATGAGGGTACCATCAGTTGATGGATCAAGAGGAATACATTTAAAAGATAATGTTCAAGTTTAGGTATAAATTTTAAAATGTTATAGACATTGTGTTTGGCCAAATTAATTATACAATGTGTCTATAGATATATTAAATCTAATATTCCAATTATTCTGAAATTCATTCGCGATATTCATTTTATAATATATCCTTTTTTATACGTGTAGATAATAGGACAATTCTATGCATCTGAAAATATTTTCTTGAATAGTGAGAGAAAAATTTTATTATTGAATGATATCTAAATGAAAATTCTTGATTCGAGAGGTAAAATTTATCTACAATATCATTTCATGGGATGGGGACTTATTATATGTAATAATGATTTTGAAATTTTTGTATTTAGGTCAGCCTAAAAATGTGATTGATATATAATGATTATTATGAATTAAAATTTCATTTGGATCCTTTCTTGGACTTCTATAAAATTACACATCTTATAATAGATTGAAATTATATTTGTTTACTATTATTCCACAATTAGTAAGAGATATGATTTTTGGAGCTAAACATGATATTGACATCATCTATGGTGCATATTCTTCTTGTGATGGTTTTTGTTTCTAATAAAAAAACATCCCAGTTGTTGGTTTTGGATGTGTAATGATAGAGGGTTAACATTTGGTAGATGATGAAGCTCATCCCTTACACCCTCATGATAATAACATCCCCGTTCTTGATATATAGATATTCAATGTGCTGAATTATCTTAAAATAAAGAAGAAATATCTCTTTGGGGATTGGTTATTTTTGGTATCTCAACAATAAATGTATGGTGTTTATCTTTACACGGAAGGATATAATAATTAGACAATTACATTAGGTGGAGTATCTTCAAACCATTGATGTTTATATTTCCTAAACACCTTGAAAAAAAATTTTGTTCACTTCCACTTCGATAAGAATGTTACAAAATCATATAGTAATTAATTAATGGAATAATAATCCTTGAGGTGCTTGTTTGTTGATATGAAATTGGATTATGGTAGAGTTTATTGATTATTATATGTATCTTTACATCATGATGTATCTTAAGGGATTATTATATTTTGATTTTTTATGGAGAACATATAGATTTTAATCCCTTTTTAGGAAATCAATGTTTTTCAGAGAGCTTATCTTTGTGGTATCAGTCTTTTGATAGCTTGTTGCAGTTCTATGGTAGTATGGTTGTTTTTATTGACTTGATTCTAGAAATTATGGGTAGTGGAAAAAAACATGTTTGTAATTGAATCATGTAAATAATAATATATACCATGTATTGGCATGAAATTATTAGTATCCATGATATAAAACCTCGATTGTGGGTTTTGTGTCTCAGTGCATCACATATCAATGAATCAATTCAAACATAATAGACATGATGGTATTCTACAAACAATATAAATTACACTATATAAATGGGTTTAGATATAAATTAACAAATTTATTCTTCTAAAATAGTCTTGACTTCTTAATTATGTGATAATGTTGGTAACTGACCCACTCAATATATCATTGAATTGTTTCTGATAAATTATTAAACAAGAAAGAGACCCTTAGGAACATGTATATGTGTGTTAATACTAGAAATTTGGGTGTACCATTGGTTACCATATTAAATAGATCAACCCAAATTACATAATTTTTCCTGACTACATTCAAAACAAGGATGGGTCCTCATTTGATGACGTGTGTGACTTATAATCCCTTGAAGGACGAATAGACTATGTGACCCTTTGAGATTGTTAATGTCAGTCTCCAAGAATACATTATGGTATTTCAGTGGATCATTGGATGAACATTTCCCCATTATCTAAGATTCAAACAATAATATATTTTATTATTAAATACAAATGGTATCCTATGAGGTGTATTATGGTAGGCACTTTATATCACATCTTTCATTGTAATAGTTAAGAGAAAATCACATGGTTGGACAAAGCATTTTTTATTGGATTACAAATATAATTAAATTGACTTGGAAGGGGTTAGTGAAATCCTATATTATAAAAACACTATTATTCAAAATTATTTACTTATGATGGAATTTTACATTGGTAATTAGTGTTTTCTCATTGATTCTCTCTTGTAATACATCGATCATTGATGAGGTAGGGTATGATAAAACTTCATTTCTTCAACCCATTTAGACTATAAAAGGACTAGGAAAGGTGCTTATCATCTCAAAATATCCAAAATTTTAAATTCTCATCATATTGTGGTATTTTATTTAAAATAAATAAATTACATCCTAAATTGTCCCATGTGTTTGACTGGTAGGATTTTTAAATTGAACACGACACCAATGTGGATGGAAGTACAATTAATATTGTGGGCCGATAAGATATAGTTATTTGTGGATTAGAAATCCCATTAGTCTGATTAATATAGAATTTTTGTATGAAAATCCTTGTGGAATGGTATTGAAACACCTTGTCGATGTATCAATGGCCTTATCTCCTTTGAGTTCATGATCATGAGCCATTCTTGAGACAATATTCACTTATAGTGGGTAAAATTACAACACCATATGGATAATTTGTATATTTACATTTGATATTGGTTTATTTATTTTGTGGTTCGGATATTTCAAAGAGTTAGAGGATGATCATATATATTATTGGTTAATAATTGCTAAAAATATAGTTATTCAAACTATATAGTAACCATCTAATAAGGATCATTTATTTCTAGTACTATTTTACAAGAATTAAGAAAGGATTGTAAAATTAAGTGAGTGATAACTGAAAACAAATTTCATGGGACTGTATCTCGAAAATTTTATACCTAGTAAACATGGTTATTCATGATATGAGACTATCTCAATGATATTGTGTGAATTATTTTTCCATGGACTAATGAAACCACACTACATTATAAACTATTCTTCCAAACTATGTTATAAAATATGAACTTCATAAAATATAAATTTACCTAAGAAACAATGTCCATTTTATCATCTAATTGACTATTAATCGATCATTATATTAAACCATACCCTCTATTATATTATAGAGGTATCTCTCATCATTTCATTAGAGATCCTTGATCATTTATGGTGGATCCATTCAATGTGTGTTTTTTTCTATTTTTTATCCAATTCACAATATATCTCAACAACATATATATATCCCTTGTCATTATGGAATTTTAATTGAAAATGATTGATAGATCTAGATGGTATTATATGGAATCGTTTGATTTTATATTTGATTTATGTTTTCGAGGACACATTATATTCATTATTGATCCTATTTTAAAATAAACCTAGTTTTCATTGTAGCAGAGACAAGTGTCTCCATAATATGGTCTATATATTAGTGGTATTTGATTTATTTAGATTCATTCCATTACATTTATTTATGAAAAAGAATTTTCAAATTTTATTTTAAATTTATAGTAACAAAATGACTTCTAAAATAGTGTTTTTTGAATAATTGGGTATTAAACATGATGTGTTTGAAAAAATCCTCAATAATGAATTTCAGTTGAAAATGTTTTTTCAAACAATAATGATAATAAAAAATCAATATAGATATTTTAATAAAAATATGGAAACATTAATAATGAGTCTCTACCTTAGAATGTTTTTATCAAAGTTTCTTTCCGTCGAAAATGATTTGTGGAAAATAAATAGGTTCTAGAACGGAATATTAAGGTTATATAATCATTAAAATTCCATGGATAATGGGAAAAACTTGAAATGTGTGAGCCTTTATGGAGTTCTCCTTTACTATGACTGGTTCCAAAGATTCCATGGATTTCTATTGGCTATCCTTTTAATGGAACTATATTTTCTAGTCATATGATGTCACGACTATTAGCTTGTAGTCATATTCAGTTGATATGTGTCCACCCATATTCGATGATTGTCCTTTTGGTTTATTATCAACATTACATTCATGGTTATTTTCTATTTATATTTTCACAATTAGTTAAGATATTATTACTTGAACCCTTTTTTGTCATCTTCTTATGCTTCTTGAAAAAAATGGCATATTGTTTTGATTAATTAGATATTCCATTATTATAAATATAATATAATAGAATGATTTATATTTTAAAAAATATTCTCCTGTAAATTTTATAAAAATATATTTTTAATATGAACATATTAAAGAATGGGGATGGAAATTTTAAACATTGAATATAGAATCCAATCGAGCATTAGTTCTCACAGAATTTTTTTCCAGTTGTGCATTTCTATCCTTTTTCATATAAGATACAGTTAATGAGATGATATTAACACATTATAAAACATTAATTGTTCATTTTTTCTTCTCTTATAGGTCATAATAATGGTTACATATAGTCACATGAAGATGGACCCATGAGTGGTTTTGGGTGTTGTGTTCTTGATGTCCTTTTATTAAATCATTTTGACAATAATATTATATTTGTGGATTCTAACTAATTGTTTTTTTGTTTTATCTAATATGATAATCTTTGTAAATATCATAAACTAAGTTTTTTTATATCATATCATAAATTTTTAGACTAAAATAATTCTATTATTTCATTGTAAGAATATCAATTCATTTTGGATAGCCATGGTGTTTGAGAACATGTTTTTATCATTATGGATAGAAAATTTGGGTTACATTACTGGCTTACCCATGTTTCTTTTTCAATTTAATATAATACTATTAGGTTTTCATGAAATTTTAGATTTTTCTTCTGTATAAATCTATGTTGTTTTGTTAATGTCGATATACTAAAGGAATTGTAGTCATATATCCACCAGTATTGTAGGAGTTTTCTTTGAAATCTCACTTTATTGAAAATACATTATTTATCCTGGGATGTTTTGGGTTATATTTTAACCTTTTATATATCCATATTATCTTTGGGAATCTGTTTTTGTTGATGGATTTATGATAAAAGAATCAGTTTCATTTATTAATAGTTTTTCCCTCTTCTTTTAGACAATGGATCATTCAAGAAGAAAATCAAAAAATAATATGATTTTTTTTGGAAAAATTCATAAAAAATAATTCTATATTTGACATGTCATTGGTGGGGAATATATTCTAAAAAGGTATAATAGAGCAGATATGTATCGAATATTTAACCATAATGAAAATTCTATAATTCTAAATAATTATTTTAAAAAAATCTAATGATTTTTTCAAATGGAAAAGACTATATAATCATTTTTTGAGGATTTAATAGAAATTATGGATTTATAAAACAATTGAGTATTTATGTTTTTATTTTGAAATATATTATTTATGATACTGAAAATGAGTGATGGGAATATATTATGAATTATTTTTTGTGGGATGATGTCACCTAAACAAATTTTATTACATCAGTCAATCAAAAATTATCTTCTGAGTCACAGAGAGTAGCACGGGAATGACTGTTTTTTTCATTAGAGTAGGATGAACATTTTGTTACTGAATATAATAATGTATTTTTTTTGAGTTGGTGCACCTTTATCGGAATATTCTTTATAATGAAATATCTCATTTCATAATGTTTTTTAGGTAACTGGGTAACAATATGTGGTATATGGTGATTCATAGGGGCATACAGTATTTCTTGATTGTTGTAGACAACGATCATATGGATGAGTATGGATATATTTGGAAGAAATGACACATAAGAGAACTAGGGAAATCTAGTTGTTTCCAACATTCATATTTTATCCAGAAGGTAATGTACCATTGTTACTAATGAGACATCCGAAGGAGTGAAAAATTATTTGATATGTTTCAAGTGGTTTGTTTAAAATTTGGTAAAATGTGAGACATCAATCATGATTTATAGGATGTAACATAGTGTGTCATACAAGTGGTATGTATGGTTATCATTAGTTATTTTGTTAATGTGAATCCTAGTAACATAATGATGGTTTGACTTTTACTAAGGCCCCTCAATATTGACCACATCGATCAAATGGTGTTGGATTTAAAAATTAAGAAAATGGTTATTCTAATGTTAAAATGATGGTTTATATTGAGGTTGGTTTTTGTGTGTGTAGTGGATTACTCAGTAGGTGTGTGAGATGAAGGACTATAATCCATATGTCCTGATGTTTTTATGACATCATTTATGGTAATGGGTTTATATCATACAGGTGCAACTGATTCCATTTTCTCATCCAATCATATGAATATTTTTTTTAAATACATTCATAATTAATATATTTATTGATGACTCTTTCCCGTCCTTTTGTAAATAAAACATGTAATTTATTTTAATACATCAAGTATCAGGTTATGATAACTGACCATGAAATATTATAAGATTATTTAGTTATTTATCCAAAAATATATGATCATACAATTGGAATGGATTGGAATTTTTACTATTAAGAAATTTATGATTTATATCATCTCTCGATATAGATTTTTTCTTTGGATTGTGTAATATAGTATTCTAGGATGAGTATGATCTACAGTAAAAAATTTCATGTCATGTTCCTTTTAATGATGACATAATTAATTAATAATTCACAATGTTGTTGCTTAATGTTGCAGATCCACATCAAAGTGGTCATATTTTGATGGAAGATCTTGTGTAACCTACCATTCATAAGGATTATTTCCTAGGGTCAAATAATAACAGGGTAGTCATGTTTTCCAATACCTATATTCTAGGATAAAACCTATTTAATTACCTTTATGTATTATTTAACTCTCTGAATTGAAATAAATAATGTCTTTCATGGAAGATTTTGAAGCTAATGGCGGTTTTTATCCTTTTGTTTTACCATGGTAACGATTATTTCTATTTTGAAAGGACGTTTCTATTAATTTAAATTGTTTTTAGATTGAAAACTCAAATTAGTGATGGAATAAAAATCACCTTCTATATATTGACGATTTTAAATCACTCTATTAGTGATGAAGTGTTTTTATTAAATTATATAAGATCAGAGTAAAATTTGTTGAGGGTTTAAGAGAAATATATTCCTAAAAACATGTAAATAAGAATGTATATAATTAAATAGTAAATGGTCATGATTTTTTGTCTTACTACCACTCCCACCATATTTTTTTAATTCTCGAGCCTTAGTCAAAGACCAAGGCACAATTTATTGACTAATGAAAAGACAGATTTCATGAGTCAAAATGACTATATATTATTACAATTTGTTTCATATAACGTGATAAAATCACCATGTAAATCATTTATCCAAGTAATGCCATAGTTGACTCCCTTGATGGAAAGACCATAAGAAACCATCTTCACTACAGGAAATGTATGAGTGGAAATGTAGTTTATTTCCATGAGAGAAGCAAGACAATTCATCTAATGGGAAGTTAGTGGAAAATATAGGTGCACCACCTCTTTCTAAATAGCTTGAACAATAGTGTTTAAATAAATTTTAATCCAAATATTTTCGCAATACATTTTACTGGCAATGTAAATGGCATGGATCACATGAATAATTTCTTCTTCTATAGACGAGGCCATACGACACCATCCAGAGAAGCATCCATGACAACTTCCATGATAGTACCTGAAAATATAACTACATCCTTCCAGACCTGGGTTTCCATTAAAGGAACCAACGACGTTCAAATTGATTCATCCTAGAAGAATGGATTCTGAGAATACCTCAATATTTTGTCTAGGATGTCTGTAAAAACTTGAAATCATAGGTCGGTGAAGGATCTCTAAATCACAAACAGTGTAGTCACAATAGGCTTTCTGAATAAACGTAGCATCATGAAGGGCAATGAGAATCCCAGTCCTACCAACATTAATCCTGAATGAGTAGTTAGTATGATCAATATTATATCTATCATAATAGATCACATGGAGGAGCTCCACAACTGCAAAAACAAAAATATTCATGATTGATTGTGAATATTCAAAATCTACACAATTCTCCAATTGCAATCTCATTGAATCATTAAGTAACCATAAGCAACCAAAAATATAAAGAATGTAATTAAAAAGTTCTGCAGCAGTAGCACAAGATAGAAATAAGTGATTAATATCTCTTCTATGTTGGTTTCATGTGTTAAATTTAGAGGAATGTTGGATTCAAAAAGATTATAGTCAAATATCAGTGGAGACCCTCTTTTGAGAGGTACGCCAAAAAAGCGTATGTCTCAAGGTTTTAGTCAAAGGATTTCTAAAATAACTCATCCAACATATGATAGAATCATATATAATGAAATTTTAATTGAAAAACTTATGGAATCAATAACAGCATAATCATACATGTCATTTTTTGAGTCTGAGGTTGTTTATGTGGTTTACATTGATCCCTTAGGTGTGGGATAGGATTGGGTTCAGATGCATGGGATAATAAAGGAACTTTAACAATATCATCTATTATACCAAATTTAAAATAAATATCCTATTCATGGACTTTATTTATCATCATCGATGTATCCACATTAGACATAAAACCACCACCTATAAGGAATGAAATTTATAGTTTCTTTGAAATATTATATCCTTGTGTGTATTTTTACTATGATTTATATAAATTTGACACAATGATGATGGGTAGAGTATCTCAAATTAATTTTTGTTATATTTCATACATACATAATAATTTTAATTTCATCACATACACATTAACTACAAACATATAATCTCATACAGTTATGGAATCACTGGTATGGTAGTTTTTTTGGGCTTCCATATTGATATTCACTTGGATGTAGGGAGTCCTAGATGTTGGGTATTTATAGACTGTAAATGGATTGGATCATAGATGGATGATAAGATTCATCATAGAGAGGAATTGAAAATTATGTTTCAGTGTTTTTAAGGAATCACTACTATAAATTATTTTTCATAGAATGGTAGAATTTATCACCTCTAGAAAAAACATATAATAATGTCTCTCATTATCAGTACAAGAAATATTTATATTTTAGGAGGACATTTATTAGTAAACCAAAAATTACTAATAAATTTGGGCATTTATCAATGCTAAAAAGTGTTGATAAAGTCAATCATTATAGATTTTAGTAAAAATAAATAGATAATGTGGGGTCTTTATGACCTATAAAATATCTCTAATAAAGGCCAACTTCATTAGATTGTTTTTCTACAATTGATAAAAGTTGTGCTTCGTAAAACATTATATTTCATTAAAATTAAAATATTCGTATATATATATATATTAAATATAACATATTCTAATAAATATGATTTAGATAAAGATAAATATTCATTATTAAAAAATTATAAAATATATATAGTGGAAAATACAATATAAAATTATTAAAAACGTTAATTAAGAAATTTATTATTATAAAAATATTATATAAATTTTAATAATAGTTATATATGTTAAAAATTCAACAATCTATTTAATGAGGTATGATTAATTATGAACTTGACAGAGAATTCAAAATATCACTACTTTTTTTCTCTGAATTTTTTTTAGCTGAGCCATATGAAAAATTGAGGAATATGAATATATAAATGTTATGTTTCCTAGGGGGTTGTCATCACTATTTTTTATTAAAAAACCATTTAAGGCCTCTAAAATATAGTTTTTAGATTCCACACAATAACTTTTTCATAGATGATATTATTTATGTTCAATTAAGAGATTGTATTTTTTTATTTCATTGGATACTAAATTCATTCTCATGTATTACATTCATACAGAAATAATGGTTCTGAAATATTTTCATTTTTAAAATTGTAGTATTATTTATAATTATATATATTCGTGTTTCCATATATTTATAGATTATATCTCAATTGTAAAATTATATATTTATAATATTTTACCAAAAAATCTATTTTTAAATATATACACCAAAATAAAATAAATATTTATTATTCATTTTATTTTAAATAAAATTTCCCATATAATTTACATTAAAAATTCAATAATTTATATTTACGAATCTATGTAATGTTTGTATTTAACATGTGTGTGTCAATTATGAAATTTATATATATATATATATATATACAAATGTATATATAACTGTTATATATAATTATTTGTGGGTTTTAATAAATTGATATATATTTATATATATATATTAAATTAAATGCAACTGCATACTAATAGATGATATATTTTAATTTAATTTACTATATATATATATATATATCAAAGACATAGATGAATGCACACACCATGAGTCATTAAAATTCATTTTATTAATCTAATTTTTCAATTAATTGTATGTATATGACTGAAAAACATGTATGATATATATATATATATATATATATCAATGTATGTTAATGTAGTGGTAAGGGGATCACATAGTAGAAGGACGAACCTGGATTTAATACCAGGTTCACGTGTTTGGGTGATAATATATCTAGCACTAAAAAGGAAGGATCACGTGTTCTCTTAATTGGAATGGTGTCTATGATAGTGGGTTAGGGAGAAGTTTGTGGTAATGGATATCACTGAGAAATGTGTCTCATGAGAACTGGGAATGTGGGGTCCCCTAATATTATTTTTTAATATTTTATTAAATCTTAAAAAAAGAAATACTAATGAAATCATTTATTTTACCTTATTAAAATTTTTTATAATGGCTTCCTTTATCATTCATTTTTCCTTGTACTGATAATGGTTGGATTTTAACATCCCTTAGGTAATCATCTCTTTCATATATATGATAATGCCTTTTTCTATAACTGTTGAATTCTCATTTTGAATTAATTAATTTTTTAGTGTGGATACCACATGTGTTTGTTATAGTTCTTCCAATATATTTTTCATTATCCCATGTAGGATGGTAGTTCATATTAACTTTATGTTGAATTTGATGGATAGTGGAAACTATTTGAGATGGTATGTTCACTCTATAAATATCATGATGTGCCGAGATATTTGAGGTCAGTACTCATATCTAGTAATGAGACAATAGATTTTCAGTGTTTCTATCTCAATACCTCATATTTATGATAACTAATGTAGAAGATCATGTGAATATGATTTTACTATAATCATTAACAATTTCAGTATGAATATCAGAAGAGATATCCTTGGGTTTCATGATTATATATAGTAGGATCTTTATGGTAAGGGTGATATGTTGGTGTTTATTGATAATCTCATCAAATAAACAAAATTAATATTTATAATGTAGTCATGAAAGGTAAAAAAGCACAGTAACTTGAATGTGTGGGATATTTTTAGATGTTGTTGTTTATCATTTCATATAATATTTTATAATTATCCTCACATGAAATATTGGATCTTCTTGTTGATTAAAGATAGTATTGAGTTCTCATATGATGTTGAGAATGAATTATTAACCTAGAATAATTATCATGAATAATCGATCCTTTAAAATTTATGAAGATATACTATGGGAATCTATTAATAACTTCAATGTATGGTAAGAAAATAAAATATTTTAGTTTTATTTTTAAATAATAATATTTATCATGATTTGATCCAAATCTATCCTATTGAGTCATTATATAGGATTAATTGTAGATCACCTCTTTGTGTGTAGAGTATCGAGAATTGTCCTTCTCAATACTCACCGTCATTTAATGGATGAAAAAAATCGTAATATTCATTAGGTTGAGGTGTGTGATATCCTATATTTTCCAAAATTCATATAAAAGATGTTTTCATTTTATATTAGTCATGCATATTAGTGATCTTGTCATGACCGGTCCCCCGGGCCCCGTTTTGTGACTACCCTAAGACCGCCTTCCATAGTCCTGGGGCTGGAGACTAGCACCGAAGGCGTATTCCCTAAAACTGGGAAGGCATTTCATTAATAACATTCAAGAACCTATAACCATGAACACAACATGATAGTAAAACATGTATACTAAACTACAAACAGAGTGAGTGCAGTAAGATGATGGGGCCAGAATACAAGCCAAAGTGGAAAGTACAAGTACCACTACGATACAATACAACTGAAAAAAGGGAAAGTCAGCTGTTGGGTCATCCTCCAAAGTTCCTACCTGAAGTGTATGATCAAATTACCTCCTCAGCACTCCACATCCACCAATATCCTCTCTGTACAGACATGCCGTATGGTCCCCCTCAGGGTACAGTCCAGTCCTGGTACCCTCAGCCTCAGTCAGTGCTGTCTGTCGTCTCTATCCAACACTACAAGGTGCGGGCACAACCCATATAGGGGTGAGTATAATGATACTCAGTAATGACCTAGAGACACTATAGGCCTCACAAAATCCATCAAGGATAAAACTCAAAGTATGAAATTAATAGATTACCTCACTTTGGTATATTCACATACATATACCTATGTTATTAATTAATCCATCTAAGTAATGAGGAAAATACAGTGGTTCTGACTCTGCTAACACTAGGATCTACTATGGGGGTAGTCTTAAGTAACATTCCAGGTCCCAAAGTTGAAAACCTCAGCTATTGGAGAAGTCCTCCTCTATCGAGTACTATGGTCATGCCGCATCACACAGAGGCGCTTCCCACTAACCTTGGACTACTGATGTACTCCTTCTATCGAGTATTGTGGTTCTTCGGCATCTCACAGAGGCGCTCCCCACCATGGGGCTGCCACATCACACAACGGCACTCACCCTCATGGGATACTGAGGTGGTTCTCCTCTCGAGTACCGTGGGTCTGCCACGTCACCATGGTGCACCCCACCATGCGTCTACCGCGTCACCAAGGCACTCCCCATTGGGCCTATCGAGTCACTCCTGGTCGAAACAGTCTGCAGTAGTCAGGTCTCATCTAGCCATTGGGTTCCCACACTATGCTCGCTCCTCTCCAGGAGGTTCATCTCAACAAGCTACTGGTCGATGATCCAACTTACACAAATCCCCACTAAGATGTATCTCAAAGGTTCAAATCTTTATATGAGTCTCGACGCAATAGACTGTACATCAATCGAATGCCCGATTTTTGAGTTATTAGCCTTTTAGTTCCAGGGGACCGGTTGGATTAATGATAATTCAAACCCGACCGTTACCGATCTCTAACCAAATCTTTAGTCGAGTATACTCAAAGGCACCATCGTTCACCATTATTTCCAACACCGTTGATGGTTCATCAAACAGATATGTGGTCCTCATGATATGTCCAATAGAATGTATAGGGCTGTACTGGGCCTGGGTCCAGTCCAACCTTGACGGACCGGCCCGACACGTTGGGCCCAGCCTGACCTGTGATGTCCGGCCCAACCTCTGGGGTTTTCCCTAGCCCAGCGGGATACGAGGGGATACATGGAGCAGGGAGGGGCCGCGGGGAGATGTGAGGGGATATGGGGAGCCACGAGGGTGGCTCAATCATAGATGGTTCCGCGAGGGAATGAGGCCACAAGGAGGCTCGGAGGGTAGTGAGCGGCATGGCCGGTGAGGGGCACAGCCGCGGTGGCCCGACCGAAGAGTGCGTGTGGACAGGGGCTACACGGCTATAGTGGCTCGACCAACGAGGGCACGTGGCCGGGGTGTCTTGGTCATCGGGTGGCATGAGCCGGGGTGCGGGGACGGTTCAACTCGCGGTGGTGTGGCGTGGCGAGGGCTCTCGGCTGGTGGCGGTGAAATCACCATCATCACCATCATCTTCTTCATCACCTTCTTCCATTTCGTAGAGTACTGCAAAGAATAATGGAGGAGGGGTTGGGCTTTGTTGGTTTGGCCTGCACCCTCTACGTTAAGGGTGGTAGCATTTGGCACAACAAAATAGAAGAACAATGAACTTCAAAATTTTCAACCTCCACAATGATTCTTTCCCAAATCTGTAAAAGAAATCATGGAAATTATTATCTCGCAAATAAACCCCCTATCGTGTATTTACCATCGACGATGATGCGGAGGGAAGGTCGGTCGTCGAAGATGTCCCATGTCAGTTGCCTCTGCAAGGTTCTTCTGAGGAAGAAGTCGAAGATGTTCCATGCTGGCATTCTTCATTGGTGGAGATTTCCTCAATGTAGATCTTTCTCCCAAGGCTCCACCAAAATGAAATGTGTGAAAAATTAATATATTATATAATCTATTATTTTGATGGCAGAATTAAAAAATATTCATTAATTATGGTGGGTGACATAATTAAAGTATGTCGTTGGCATGATTAAGAGTATTTATGTTGAGACAATTAATGTTGATGAAGTCAAGAGGCTCCTCCACATTAATGAGTTGGGTTGAGAGTTTCCCTCAATTATAGCGGGGTTTAGTCCCATGTAGTCCCCACCACCATAACCTCTCATGGGAGTTTATGGTTTGAGTGGTCCCCACCACCATAATCTCTCATGAGAGGTTAATGTATGGTGGTCCCCACAACTCAACTTCCATGTGGAAGATTAGATCTGGTGGACCCCACCATCAAACACCCACATGCATGTTGCAAATAAAAAATTTCTCATACATTTTTATTATTTTATTTTAACACAAAAAACCCAAAAATAATATTCAACATAAACCAACTACCGTCAAGGTGAAAGCCTTCTAAAGCGAATACTGGCACTGTGAGTTCAACGGTGCCCTCAGATTTCAATTCTACGAAGCATTTCAAAAGTTAGAGAAACCCTCTAGAATGTTTACTGAAAGTACCCAAACAAAACTTCTTAAATTCCTTCCTAGTACTCAGGGCCTCGGAATCACGCACCGTCAATCGTTTTAGACTCTTAAAATTCCCATTTATTAAAAAAAATTAAAATTAAATTACGAGACTTTACATTATCCCCACCTCAGGTATATTTATCCCTGTAATACACAACTCATAACTAGGTAAACATGTGGGGGTACTGATCACACATTTGAGCCTCCCACACCCATGTTCTCTCCTAGAGTTTCTAGTGCTACTAGAGAACACACACCAGTGGTATCAACCATCCATGAAGGACCCACTCATGTCGATCTTCAATATCTTCTAGAACATCCGTAAATGTCACCCTACCATCAATGTCAAACTCTCCATGGTCTATGAAGTGAGAAGAGTCGGGCACGTATCTCCTTAGCTGGGATAAGAGGAATTTGCCATGCACCCTATGCAACTGAGGTGGAAAAGCTATGTGGTATGAAACATTGCCAAATCTACTGAGGAAATGAAAAGGTCCAATGAATCTCAGAGATAACTTTCCACCTCGATCAAATCCTTGTATACCTCATCATGGAGAGACCCGTAGAAAGATGTGGTCACCATCCTCAAACTCTAGAGGTCTTCATCTACTGTCGACATATGACTTATGTCTGCTCTGTGAAGTCTTCATCCACTCCTAGAAGATTTGAACCTTCTCTGTGGTAACATGTAACCATCACTGGTCCCATAAGTGTTGACTCCCCTACGTGATTCCATCACAAAGAGGATATGCAGGGTCTCACGTACAACCCCTACAAAGGTGCCATCCTAATGGTGGAGGGATAGATATTGTTGTATGAAAACTCAACCAAAGGTATGTGGTCCTCCCAACTACAACCAATGTCGAGGACACAAGCAAATAGCATGTCCTTGAGGGTGTGAATAGTCTACTCAGTCTGGACATCTGTCTACGAATTGAATGCAGTGCTCAAAATAAGATGTTTCCTGAAAGACTCTTTCCACCCCTTATAGAATCGGGTTGAAAAATGTGTATCATGATCAGAGACAATCATTGAGGGAATTTCATGTAACCTCACAATCTCATGCACATAGAGGCGTCCCAAACTCTCTACAGAACCCTGCTCTTAGATCGATGAGATGTGGGCCGACTTGGTGAGTCGGTCGACGATCTCCCAAATTAAGTCATGTCCCCTAGTAGTATGTGGCAGTCCTATCAATATGTACATGGATACCCCATACCATTTCCACTCTAGGACCTCTAAATGTTGAACCAATCCTGCTGGTACCTGATTCTCCGCCATCACTTGCTGAAAAGTGACACATCGGGAGACAAACTCTGCTACTGCTTTATTCATTCTTGACCACCAGTGTTGTCATTGGTGGTCCTGGTACATCTTCACCATTCCTGGATATACCACTATAGGGGATGTGTGGAACTCCCTCAACACTTCCACCAGAAGCAACAATGATACCAGGGTATATCATCTGAAGATGATGACATTCTCTCCACATTCAGAAAATCCATCAGGTGCCTTCCATGTTGATATCTGACAATGTCGAGCCTCGTAGTCAGTGTCCATGCATTGCGCCACCCTGAATCCCTGAAGAAGTGACAGAGTGACTATAAGAGACTGAAGGAAAGATGTTATATATTGTTCCACGAAGGATATATTCAAAGTAGCTAGCTTCTCCGTCACCTCACCAAGGAACTACATACAAGACCTCCTGTTGAGTGCATCTGCTACAATGTTCCCCTTCCCAAGATTATAGACTATCACGAATTAATAATCTTAGAGGAACTCAAGATGACGTTGTTGTCTTTGGTTCATGTCCTTCTGGGAGAATATATACCTTAGAATCTTGTGGTCTGATTAGACTCTAACAGATTCACTAATCAGATAGTGCACCACATCTTCAAGGTGAAGACCACTGTTGCTAACTCCAGGTCATGGGTAGTGTAGTTCTGCTCATGATGTCTTAGCTGTCGAGAACCATATGCCATCACTGCTCACTCCAACATCAGGACACATTCTATCCCGGTCTCCGATGCTTCACAGTAGGTTACATACCCTACACCTTCCTCTGGAAGTCTCAAGATGAGGGAACTAGTCAGCCTCTACATCAGCATTTATAAACTCCGCTGGCATTTCTACGAAAAAAATGGGTTCCCCTTCATCATCAAGGACGATAGTGGTGCTGCAACTCTGATAAAATCTAGCAAAAATATCTTGTAGTATCCGGACAAACCTAGAAAACTCTTTACCTTTGTCACACTCTTGGGTGGCTCCCAATAAAGCACCGGCTCAATCTTCTCAAGATCAACAGCAACACCAGCCACCGATATGACATGTCCCAGGAAGTGAAACTCCGATCCAAAATTGGCACATAAAGAGCTTATAATAATGTAGGTTATCTCGAAGTGTGTCCTGTAATAACTCCAAATGATAGGCATGCTCCTCCTTAGTAGTTGAGTAGATCAAAATATTGTCAATGAAGACCACTACAAAGCGATCAAGGTACGGTTGAAAGATCATGTTCACGAGTCTCATGAACACTGCCGGAGCATTGGTCACACCAAATGGAATAACCATGAACTCGTAAAGGTCTTACTGACACATGAATGTCATCCTCTGCACATCCTCATCATGTACTCTTAGCTGGTGATAGCCAGATATGAGGTCTATCTTCGAGAACCACTGTGATCCTTTCAGCTGATCAAAGAAGTCGAAAATCCTCATGAGTGGGTACTTTTTCTTCATGGTCACCTGGTTCAGGTGCCGATAGTTGACACACAGTCTCATGCTCCCATCCACCTTCTTGGAGAACAAAATCAAGGATACATAAGGGGAAACATAGGGCCGAATGAAACCCTTCCCCTACAAGACCTCCAACTGTACCTGTAGCTCTTGAAGCTCCAAGGAATCCATCCAATATGGTGTATAGATATTAGTGTCATCCGGGGATAAAAGTCAATATAAAAGTACACCTCTCTACGAGTAGGTAGACTGGGAACAACATCACAGAAAACATATGTGTACTGGTCCACCACTATAGGATAACTGAGACTCTCCACATAAAAAGCTCTGAGGGTAAGGTTGTCTAACTAATTAGTGATCAGCTAAACTCTCCTCCGGGTAAGCCCATACTACAATGAAATGGCTCCCTTTTCACTAGTGAAGTTAAAACTAGTCCCATACATGCAGACACACCGCACCTTGCACCTAATAAAGTCAATCTGAGCATGAAATGTAGATAATCATTCCATTCCCATGTTGACGTTGTAAGGCCTTGACAATGCTACTAGGAGATCCCAGTAGAATCTCTCACCTCCTAAAGTAATCTCACACTACTGGAACTAGTGTGCAATCATTGAATCTTCTACCATATGTGTCTCTAGCCTTAAGGATCGAGCTAATGGCTCAATCTGAATCTCCAAGCTCTAAACGAGGGTTGTGGAAATAAATGAATGATTGGAACCTGTGTCTATATGTACTGCAGCTATGGTGGAGTAGGAAGAGATCGTACCATGTATCATATCTAAAGCGTCGTGATTGTAATCCTTAGCATCATGGAGCTGATCTCTCCCCTATCAACATGTTCCCTATGGTTGGTGTGGACCTCTTGTTGGTGGTGGCAGTTACATCTTGAATCATCACCCACCGCCAGTTTCACGACCATCTCCTTAGCCACGCCCACCTGCTCCCGGATCCCTCCTCAATAAATCCTCTGTCTCTTCCTGGGTGGTCCCTCGACCATCTATTGATCATCTATATGATGGGTCAAAAAGTCACGAGCCATGTGACCATGCCCGCCAGATGCGTAACACTGCCAGCTCCTGGTATAACTAGCTACGCCTCGGGTTCCCCGCACATATGATCCAAAGCCATGTGGTTGACCACTTATAGGTCTGGTCCTCTAGGACCTATATAAAATTTTTCTACTTATAGATATACAATATTCTGCTATGTGACGACTAGTAGGGGGTATCGTCGCTGGTGACTTCTTGGTAAGAAAACTCTCCACAAAGAGGGATCTCTCTAACACCCCCAACTATGTCAGGATGCTGAGTGAGATCACTGAAGCCCTGATATCCCACTTGATCCCCAAATCGAAGGTCCAGGATCTAAAAAATGGGTCCCATACAATTGTTGAGGAGTATCTTGGGAGGTCAGTGAACCTCACAGAGTACTGAGCCCAATTAATGATAAACTACTGTCGATGATGAAGATCCTATATGTGCACTGTGCAAAGAGTCGCTGGGACAAACTCTACCCAAAACATGATCTAAACGTCTATCCAGAGAAGTGTCACCTAATCATGAACCAGGAGCATCATGCCACTACATCTTCCTGTTGCTTCCTATAGAAGGTTGGCAGTAAGGATCACCAAGAGATCGGCTTGTGTCCCTACGAGTCAGACGACTCTCACCACAGCATCCAGCGAATCCTCATCCACCTGCTGGTCCATCTCTCCCTTAAACTAGGGTGGCCTCTAGCATTGGTACTCATGAAATGTGCTCAAGCTGTGTGCATCGTCTGCAGCTACTGATGGTGGCATCAGTGGACCAACGAGGAGTGGTACCGTTGTCGCCTTAGCTGGTTCCTCTACTAGAAAAGAGTCCTACACCAAGGCCACATTACTCAGTTGTCTATTGGTGAATACAACACTCGGTACTCTAGCTGGCTAGATATTACCATCGAGGAATCCTGAAAAGAAACAGGTGCACCAATGTCAAAAAGTTATTCCTATTAAGTTGACTCAAATGATCACAATGAAAACCTTTTAAAATGCACACGCAATCGGTTTTTTTGTCCACTGCGTAGGAAATACGAATTCAGGGTCCTGGTGTACGGATACGTTGGCAGACGCACCAGCACAGGGCTCCCTGAACTGAAAACCAAACTCATTACTCTTTACACTATTGTTTCATAGAAAAGATAAATGTCGTAGTTTTTCAGTAGAACCGACTCCTATGATACCAATTTTTCACAACCCATCCCCCGGGGCTCATGCCATGAATACATAATCCCTACTTCCATAGGCCATGTGCTATTGACTAGAACCGAAGGTGTATTCACTTAAAACATGGAATGCATTGCCTTAATAGCCTCCAAGCACACGTGTCAAAGCACACAACAAGATAGGAACACACGTATACTGAACTGTAAAATGAGTGAGTGCAGTAAGAAAAAGGTTCTAGAATACAAGACCAACTAGAAAGTACATGTAAAACTGTGATAAAATACAACTGAAGAAAAGGGAAAGTCAGCAGTTAGGTCGTCCACTAAGGTTCCTTCCAAAAGGGTAGGGTCAGATCACCTCCTCAGCACTCCACATCCACCCGTATCCTCTGTGTACCGACACATTGTATGATCCACCTTAGGTACCATCCATTCCTGGTACACTTGGCCTCAATCAGTGCTGTCAGTCTTCGACATCCAACACAACATGGTGTGGGCATAGCCCGTACAGGGGTGAGTATAACGATACTCAGTAGGGACCCCGAGACCCTCTAGGTCTGACAAAATCCAACAATGATAAAGAAAAAAGTATTAAATCAACAGATAATCTTACACATATATATTCCCATATATATACCTAAGTTATCATGTAATCCATCTCCATCATAATGAAAACACAGAGGTTCTGACTCAGCACACACCAGGATTTATTCTGGTGGGTGTGTTAAGTAACATTCCCAGTTACAACGTCAAACACCTATGTTGCTAGAGAAATCATCCACTATTAAGAACAGTGGGCCTGCTGCATCACACAGAGGCGATTCCCACTAACCATGGGCTGCTGATGACTCCCCCTTTTGAATATCATGGATCTTTTGTGCCACATAGAGGTGCTCCCCACCATGGGTTTGCTACGACACACAATGGCGCTCCCCTTATGGCCTGGTGAGGTACTTCTCATGTCGAGTACTGTGGGTCTATTATGTCACCATGGTGCTCCCCCCTGTGGGTCTACCACATCACGTAGGCGCTGGCCACTAGGCATGTTGAGTCACTCTGAGCCGAAACAGTCAGCATTATTCAAGTCTGAGCTAGCCACTTGGTTCCCACACTATGCTCACTCTTTTCTGGGAGGATCTGCTCCACATGCTACTGTTCAATGCTCCCAATGACACAATGTGACATGAAGAAGTCTCTAAATGAACAACCATGTCATAAGAGTATCAATGCAGGAGACGATGCCTCAATCAGACGCCCGGTCTGTGAGTTATTAGCCTATTAGTCCCAGGGGCCCGATTGGATATGTGCTCATTCCAACTTGATTGTTCCCCAACTCAAACCAAAACTCCAGTGGATTATAATCAAACGGAACAACTTGTTCCATGATTTCCAATGCAGATGAAGGTTCGTCAAATGGATGTCTAGTGACAATGATATGTCCAAAAGAATGTATAGAGATGTAGTGGGCACGGGTCCAGTCCGACCCGATCATCCTGGAATGTTAGGTTCGGATGGACAGGCCGTGAGGGGCCACGAAGAGCAGCCAGGGTAGCTCGGCCGTAGAGGGTTCCATGAGGGCAGGAGGTCGCGGGGAGGCACGCCCGGTGGGCATCGTGGCCTGGGTTGCACGACATGCGAGGGAACGCGCCTAGAGGCATCGCGGTCGGGGTGGCTCAACCAGTGGGTGATGCTACCAACGATGGTGGTGCGACTGGGTTGGAGGGGTCGGTAGAGGTGTGAGCTAGGGCGTGGGGCCGGTCCGGCCTAGGGTGGTGCGACGCGACGAGGCTGTGCAGCCGGTGGCAGCATCGTTGCCTTCATCTCATTTGTCTTCTTTGTCACCTTCTTCCATTTCGATTATTACATCAATGATAAATGACGGAGGGGCCGTGTCATTTTGGTTGGCCCACACCATCTGCATTAAGGGTGGAAGCATTTGGTTCATCATGAAAGAAGAAATATGAACATCAAAATTTACAATATCTATAATGATTATTTCACAAAACCTCAAAAGATATCATGTGATGTATTATTTTTCAAATCAACCCCCTTCCTCATATTGACCATTGACGATGATGAGGAGGGAAGGTCGGTCGTCGAAGATCTCCCATGTCTATTGCCTTTGCAAAGTGCTTATGAGGAAAATGTTGAAGGCATTCTTCACTGAAGTTCTTCATTGGCTGAGCATTCTTCATTGGATAGAATTCTATCAAGTCTCCACTAAAATGACAAGTGTGCCAAAATAATAGATTATTAAATCTTTAAATTTATTGGATGAATTCAAAAAATTTCAATATTTATCGTTGGTTGCATAATTATTGCATGAGGGTTGGCACAATTAAGAGTGTCTACGTTGGAACAATTAATGTAGAAGAAGTCAAGAGGCTCCCTCACATTAATGAGGGGGGATGAGAGTTTCTATCAATTAAAGGGGGGTTTAGTCCCATGTGGTACCCACCACCATATCCTCTCATGGGAGGTTATGGTTAGGGTGGTCCCCACCACCATAACATCTCATGAGAGGTTAATGTCTGGTGGTCCCCACACATCAACTTCCACATGGAGGGTTAGTTTCGGTGGATCCTTCCTCCCAACACCCACATGGGTGTTTCAAATAAAAATAAAAATGTCATACACTTTTATTTTTATTTTATTTTTACACAAAATACCCAAAAACTAACTTTCAATCATTACCAACTATCGTCGAGGTGACAGTCACTGTAAGCGAATATCGGCCTTGCGAGTTTAAAAGTGCCCTCAAATTTCAATTCCGAGCACAATTTCAAATGTTACAAAATCCCGCTCGTATTTTTACTGAACGTACCTGAACAAAACTTCATAAATTCATTTCGGGGACTCCGGGCCTCAGAATCACGAGCCGTTAATTTTTGCGAACACCTAAAATTCCTATTTATTAAAAAAATGTTACATGGAAATTTCGGGACTTTATAGATCTTTTTTTTTCCCAATGTTCTACCTCAAAATAGAAATATGATCTTAGTGAGATAGAATATATTTTTTCCTCTATGGTTCATCCAACTGGAGATTATGGAGAGAAACATAAAGGATGATTATCGACTGGACTTAATGAATCATTTTATGTGTATCTATATCCTGATTCATGTTTCCCAACATAGAAAATATCATCTAGATATATCTATTATGATAAAGAGGGAGGATTTGTAAACTTATTCTAATACATCATAAGATGAACGACCCGTTCAGAAGTTGGAATGATTTGATAAGATGTTGTTTTGAATGATGAATCTATTGGTTTGAGCAAGATGGTTGTATGTAAGGTTCAACCCCATGATATTATGGTGAGAGGCATTGATGATGTCTCAATTTCATTATCAATTTTTTGGATTTCAATCCTAATACCTTCTGAGGAGAAAATTGTTTTATGTTGGGAATAATTTTGACTCTCAATGTGTCACAGATATGTTTACATTTGGTATTGGTTTACATATTTTTATGTTTGATTGGTTTAAGAGAGAAATATAATTAATATTAATATTTTCATTGAAAATATTCATGGCCCTTGGTTTAGGAACATGGTTAGTCATGCCATCTTTTAAGTGATTATTATGTTTCCATGATATATATATGTGATTTTCATAGTTTATTTAAATGTGTGAGTCTATAGGGAAACCCTGCATATGTTTGGGATTATGTCTTGGGGATATTTCTTGGATTCATTATGCTCAAATAAACCATGTGACTATATCTAAGGAAACATGAAACTTATTTTTTATTGATATAGGATACCACAGGGTTGGTTCATTGTCTGATTATCCATGTAGCATAACCATGCACAAAGATACATGATTCTAAAAAAATTTATTTACCCTAATTCACAAGTAATTTTAAACCTAGAATAAAATCCTAATATATCATTATCATAATATATCCCCACCATGAAACTCTATAGGAGTCTACCATTGATTCCATGGGGATCCAAGATCGTATTGGTGGATATCTAAGAGGTAAATTTTATTTTTCTCATGTTTTCTTATCATTCATCTATATTACTCTCTACATTATCATGATTGAACCTTAATGGGTCGTGATTCTGATATATAGAGTGTTTAATTTGATATTTATGGTTTTTATCTTCGATCCATGTTTTTGGGACATGTTTTACTAATTTCCTCCTCCTATTATAAACACAACAAAATTTCTTCATTCTTAAGGTATGTAACGCTATAATATAATATATCCCATAGTGTTCTTAGTGAACCTATGATTATTTCAATTGGATTAATATTTAGGAATTAATAATGAAATTATCATTTATATTGGGTGGATGAGAAAACTATTTCAAGGTGATATTTAATTGAAATAATTGTTTATAAACATGATGTGTTTGTTAAAATTATTTATAGATGAATTTGAAATATGTATGGATTTTACAAAAATTGTAGCAATGTGATATTACTATTAAAAATGTTTAATGGAAATATGGACATGGTAATATTGTGTCTTTTCCAAATACAATTTGGATTCAATATGATTTCCCTAGAAAATGATTTTTTGAAATTTATATTTGTTTTTATTGTATTTATAATGTAATTGATAATCAAGAAAACCTTTAGAAATGGGGGAATATTATATATGGGTGACAAAATGGTGTTACCAATCACAAGTTTATGTTACCATAATGACATGGATTCTTAGTGGGTATCGATTATTTGTAACTATAGATCAAATACATTTGTGGTAACATATGATAGCTACTGGTCTTATTGTCATGAGTTATGTTCACCCCTGTGTTATGATTTCCAAATTTGTTCATTATGGATATATCATATGTTGTTTTTAAATTATATGTCCAAATTACTACATGATATGTACATTGATGCTTCAAACCTACTATATAACCTACGTATTCATCATGTATAAATATTATATCTTATTGTATTGATAGATTAAATATGGAAGGTTTTTTTAAAATAAAAATAAACACTAAATATATATGTAGAATGATTTATTCTAGAAATACATTTCAAAAAAATTAGACAATGTATAATGGATACACGTGGAGAAACATTCTTTTGATTATTAGTAGTTTCATGCTGATATTTAGTTTCCATGCCCAATATTTTCATTAAACAATTTATCACCCTTATCTTATAGGATACATGTAAATAGAGAAGTTTTAAATAGAAGAAGTAATTAATGGTTAATGATTATTTTATGGTGGATTGGGAGAGATATAACATATATTCACACAGATATGGTCTTATTGGTTGTTATTAATTAAATCTTACAAAATGACTTTTAGTTTTATTTGACCCGAAAGTCTAATTTTGTGATTATACAATATGATGTTTCTTCTCTATATTATATTCCAATTATCTATTATAATAATAATCTTAATTGTATCACATAATATGTTTTAAAAATGATATCTTTTTTAAATATATTTTTATGAACTAATGGTAATTATTATGAGCCCATAGTTATTGGGAACATGATTCATGCCATGTGGTCACCCAATATAGTTGAATATAAGAGATTATATGGGATGATCTATTACAAATTGGTACCAAAGTTTAAGGATCTAATAATATTATAATCTCATGATTTTGTATCTCCATCTTATGTATGTGGGTTATTTATTGAATAAATATAGGACTTTTTTAACTCGAAATGTTCCGTTATAACAAGTTGAGACATCTTTATTTCACGAAATGCCGTAATTTTCCATGGAAAATATTATGTTGTCAAGAATCATTAGTTTTAGTCTTTTCCATTTTGGTAATAATTTTTATAAATTTAATTTATGATAATGTATTGAAATTGTATTCATTAATTTTTTCCACCATATTTTCTTTATATTTCAGTTCCATTAATAAGATTTTCTCTCAATACTGGAGAGGATTATGGGGAACTAAAAATAAGAAAATATTCTAGTTTAATGATCTTTTGTGGAATCTATTATTGAAGAGATCCAATAAATGGTCCAAATCACTAATAATAACCAAATTTGGAGGGGTTACCATACAATATAATTCAAATAAATGCATCTAATTTTTCATAAATTGATATGCCACCTGGAGAATTAGAAAAATTGATTGATAAGATTAAAAATATTTTTCTCATAATAAATGCTTCGTAGGAATCATATGTCTGTATCACCAAATATATTCTTGATTTATTTGGACGTAATGAGTGGGAATAAACCATGTTTGTTGTGATTCCAATATATATCTCCCAAAAAATTTCAAGAAACCCTTCAATCAATAATTATATTCTCATCCACTTTGTGTTGTATATTAATGAGTGTTTATTTCATTAGAGTATGGATATTGTTCTATCATAGAGTATAAAAATTAGTTTATTTTTTTGGTACACATATCTATAGAGGTTTTTTCCAATGACTATCAAATGGAATTGAGTTTTCAGCTGGTCATAAGGGATGGTATTTATTCTATACTGACACAAATCTACCTACACAAATTCATTAATGTTTTAAATATATATCATACTGATAATAAATATATAGCATATAATATTGGATACTTTAGGTAACTAGTTACATTTTGATTTATGAATAGTTCATTTTCAAATATTAAGAGGAGGCATTGACACCAGTGCTATGGTAGTGGTAGGAGTCTGCAACAGATGTATAGTTATTGTTAGGTACTCTATTTAGAGTGCGAGATAATGGGTTACATCAATCCTAGTTGTTTGTAATCACAAAGGGTTATTCATGTATATGGAATATTGGGTTATATTCAACGTTTATTTGAAATATAATACCTAGGTAGTGATGGAAAAACCATCGCAAATGTCTCTTAGATGATAGATGACAATTCAAAAGGGTTTGATTTTTTACCTTCTGTTGTAGGTGATGTTCATGTTGTAATTAATTTGAAGGATGGGGATGGAAACCTGTATCCAGAAAAGTGTGTACAAAAAGAGTCAGAGAAATAAATAAAGTCTATATGATGAAAAATATTTTTTATTCTTCTATGGGGATATTTTTTTGATATTGGTAAAACTCATTCCTTTATCTCACATTATCATATCACTATTTTGGACTTGAAAACACAGCACATTTCAATCATGATGTGTCCTTATTGCCCATGGAGAATGAAGCAATATAAGGGAAATAAATTTAATAATTGTTGTGTGATGATCATCAGCCATGAAAAAATGTATGATTTTTTAGTTTTTTATTTTTATAAATATGACCTTATAATTGGAATATATTCAATGATTCTCCATGATTTGTAGATTTGATTTATTATATTTATCAAGTACCATTTAGTTTTTATAATGTATTCACATATGCATTCATGGGTTTTTAGGATCAATGTTTAGGAAAAAACGTCCCTTTATTCATTTTTTAGATATAATATCCATCAAAATGTAATATGTTTCATGATTTTGTATATCAATGTTTTTGTGGTCATCTTTTAGGAGAATTCATTGAGTATCATGCAATTTCCCATATTATTTTATAGGGATAATACATGATAAGAATTCACGATTTCAATATCCATATTTTAGGGGAAACGATCAATATATTTACCCTTATTCCGTGTGGATTCCATCTAATTAAAATAATTAAATGAGTAGCTTGAGTATCCTAAGGAAATGGTGTTATTCATTAAAAAAATTACCCATTTTGAACTCCAATGCTCATTGAAAAGATTTATAATGTTATTATATTATATCATGTTTGTTATTCAAAACTCAAATGGGTGATATAACAGAAAAAATAATCCTTTCCTAATATTAATGACCATATGATCTGCTATTGGGGGCCTACCAGTTTTCATAAAATGAACTATGATTTTTTGATAATTTTTTTTATGAGATGAAGAAATTTCAAATTTTGTGAATAATCATATGAGTATGAATTTTGAGTATTTTTTTATGTTGTTTGATGATAAAAATACTAATATAGTTTTTATTTATTTTTATATCAAATCATCCATTTATTCTTGGTTTGTTTTTTGGTTGTCATAGATATTAATATTCATCTTTATTCTACATAATGTTAATATTATAAAAATCATTTAAATATCACCAATATAATTATAGGGAAAACTATCTATATGTAATTAATTTTAATGTAATTTTCTATATTTAATAAGTGATTTTTTATATCCATGTGATTATTAAGGAATGTGTCTCAGATGATCTAGAGATAATTCATGATGCGATGTCTTGGGAGCTGACTATATATTTTTGAGATATGGTTTTTTTATTTAAAATGTTTTATAGATACATTGTTTAGTAATTCTAAATTATTTCATCTCAAGTGAAATAGTTTACAAATAATGGTGAATACAGTTTTAAGAAAAATTATTTTTTTATATATTTAATGAATCTTACTATGAGATTGACATTATCTCATGCGATCATTCTCTCTATGATGGGTGTTGTTAATTATTTTTATAGTAATTGATCCAGTTTTATTGAAGAGTACCAATATATTGGATATAGGTAATATCGTATGCCTCTTTTTAGTAATTTTTTCATGATAAAACTATCTTATTCATGATCATTAGATATAAATGGTGATTCACATACTTAAGGATTTTTATCACCAAATTTTTATGCTTTGATTAGGGCCTATTTGAACAATAAGAATCTAATGTATATCTTCAGTCATAATGTTGTGAAATTTAGACAAATATACTAGCTTTATATTATCATACAAATCATTATGACATTTCATACCCCCTCAAAAGGTAATGTTTTCATATATGTTTTGTGTAGAATGTTAACAACAATAAGATTAAATGAATTAGCAATGTTTGGTTATTGAATAATAGATTTTATACGATATACATGGATGGAGAAAGGTACTATATACACATATTATGTGAATATACTTAGGATGTATCAACTCATGATGACAATATATTACTTGTTCAAGGGAATAATATATAGTTTAATTAAATTATTAAGAAAAATTATGGCGGGAATACCTAAGGTTAGTGGTTTCTATTTATCAATGGAGTGATGAACTTATACAGAAGGATAATTAATCGTATTAAACAAAGGTATGAACATACATATAATGGAAGCTATAGTAGTGCATCTATGAAAATATGAGAAATAGTGATTTAGCAAGACATTACATTGCATAAATTATTTCTGAGAATAAAAATAATTATTATATGATTTGTGTATTAGATACACATAAGTAATTGAAAAATGGTTGAACATTATAAGCCTACAGGTTTGAAAAAATCAATACAGATTTTTGAATTAAAATAGGATGAGATATCAATGAATATAAGGATTAGTATACCTTGGATTCTTCTAAGTAACGATCAAATATGTGTTTTTATTTCTATATATATGAAATAAAATAATTTTTTTACATTATGGGAGTCGGAAATGGTAGAAAACCATGGGACCATGTATGTGAATGATATTTTTTGAATTTATCTTGTACTATCTTCTATCATATCAAATAGATACCCACTATGAATGGATATATGGACTTCAATTTTAAATAATATTTTTATAATACACATTTTATGTGTTGAAGAAAAACCTATACGTTTCCTGTAGGATTTTTCACATTACAAGTCCCAACGGATTTAATGGAATACATCCCAGAATATGAAAAAATGAAACAGCTTCTCTTGAGTGTCTACATCATGATCAACTTATCACCTTTTTACAGTTTTTTATTAGTTTTCTATTACATGGATGCATATTCCTAGTACCGATGTACAGTTTCATACACTCCCATTAATCCAAATTTGAAATCTCTACTCTAGTTAATACACCATCATGGAATCACTATTGGATTTTAGAGTATATTATATATTATATTATGTTAAAAATTTGATATTGATATTGACATATCATCCTTGGATGTATTACCAAATAGAAAAATAAACATAGATTCCTAAATATACAAACCAATCATGCATTCATGATTTTAGTGGATCATGGTTGAATCTTATACCGTAGTGTAATTTTTTAATTACATATTTATCATTCTCTAATATGATTGGTGGCTTTTTAAGAATTGCATGAGAGGCATGGAATATTTCACAATTTTTGTGAACAATATGGCAAATGGTCCTTTATTAGAATTAACATTATTTTTATGGTGAAAATGTTATATTATTTTTGTATAAGAGTAATTTGACAACCTAAAATCACAAAAAATCATATGATGATAGGAATAATTTTAAATTAAAATTTGTAGTAGGTGATCATTTTTTCCCATGACTTTACATCGGTAAGATCATAATGGTTTGGGGAGGTAGGAAGAGTTAGAGACTCATTGTTTTGGCATATTATGGATTGTGGATTAACTATGGATGTTTTATTATCAACTAGACATACATTCTACTTTGACATATATGCATGACATGTTCCATATTTCAAAAAAAATTAATATCTCTTATATCCATCCATTGTGATAAATTTAAGGGATATTGAGTTTGAACAAGAAAATTTTGTTTTTAAAGCATTTTTAAGTAATTGGAAATACAAAATATGTATCTATATATAAATATGATCCCATAAGTTTGATTAAAATAACAGTGATGAACGGAAATCCAAGATATATGGGAGATAATTGACTTAATTATAAAGAAACTGCCTTATTACATTCAATTTGTATAATCAAAAGTCGTTATATGGAATAATTATTATATTGAGGGGAGAAATAAGGTACACTATAGATCATTGGATTGTTCTCTTTTTATACTGGATTATCCCATTATGAGGATTGAGTTGTTCCCAATATTTAGGGGATAAAAATTTGGAGTATTTTGGATAATATGACTATAATAAGGGTTACATGAATGGTTATTGAATCCATATTGTAAACATGATATATTTTTTAGTATGTTAAATTAGAATATCTTATAGTTTAAGAAAGGTTTTTAGAACTATTAATGTTTGTAATGGAATCATTTGTTTGTATAGGTTCGTACCAAGAGGTTGTGACATGTAGTAATTGTTTTATAAAACCTTGAAAACATCTCTCAGAATCACTAAGATAAAAAATTCCATGGAAAAATGTTATTTAAATGTTTGAACATTATTTTTTATGCTACAAGAACTAAACATGCATCCAAAATCAATTTTATTAATAATGAAATTTACCATATCATCCTTCAATGTTTTAAATTCTAATCATCTCCTTAAAAAATATTATCTTGAAGGTTTTCCATTAGGATATCTTGATGAATCTTCTATCAATTCCACAATGATCCTCAATCATTTGGGGAGGATCACTTATAGGTATGTTTTATTTCATAAATAATTTTATCATATTCTATCAAGATTACTTAATGATCCAAATTTTCTCTTTTCTTTATGGAAGGCAAATGGGTTATGATTTATTTATATATAGTTTTTGATGTGGAATTAATGATATTTTTATGGGATCTTGGTTTTTTGAATCCATTTTATATATTTACATACTATATTTTAATGGGAGTTATATTTTCATCATTCTTGTTCTAGGCATATCTATCATATAGTCTTTCCCATGCAATTATTAGAGATTAAATAATTCATTTTTTGGATTTTATTATTAATCATAATATTGAAATTATATAAGAATGTTTTATTATAGGAATGTGTTTCATAATGTTTATTATTTGTGAATTGGGTTTCTATGCATATATTTTTGATAACATTCATCTCTGATGAATATGTTTTGTATGTGGGTTTTCAAGAAATTAAATATAACTGAAATTTCTATTGAAAATGCTATATGAAAATATGTGCATGGTAATGAAGATATCTTTTCTATAAAAACGTCTAACAGAATTGATTTCCTTTTAATTATTTATTAATTTTGAATTTGTTTCCCAAACCAATGGATAATGTAATAGCACAATTAGAATACATTGGGGTATGAGATAAAATTAGAAATATATGAGCCATAGTGAAGCTATCTAACACTAGAAATGGTTCCCATAATTCTATCAACTTCTATTGTGTATCATTTATGGTGAATTAATTTTCTCTCACATCAATAGCCTGTAATAGAAACTCCTGGTCTTTTTTATATGTGTTTTGTAAAAAAAATCTTCCTAGATTGTGTATTTTGTATTTTGTGGATATATTACATGATTTATTATTTCACATTCCAATTTTCTAACATGATATTGATTCTGATTCACAAAATCTATAAAACTCATCCACATATGCCTCATTGATAAATTTTATATCATATAATTCTCTTTAATTGAATACATAATGTTTTTTAAAAGAAAACCTATGTATAATTTTTATATGAAATGTGATTTTATATTGAAATTTTCTAATATATGTTTTAAAAAAGTATTAATGGTTTCACAATGATTCAAATTTTATAGAATCATGGAGGTATCCTACTGATCCTTAACAATTTCACCACTATTTTTTCCACTGGCAGTTTATAGCATCATTCATTCAAGATATAGATAAACTGTAGCAATAAATGTATAGGATAAATCTAACGATTTTTGTATTGTATCTATTTGGATTAAATGGTGGTGAAATTTGGTAATAAGGAATTGGAAACATGTATTTTTTTAATAATCAATGTTCATGTTGGTATTTCATTTTTATTCTTTTAGACAATTATATAAGGTTTATGGATTATACATTTTTCTAAAACCATAAAATTAAAAAGGTTTATAAGGATAAATGTTATTACCCATGTCAATAAGGTTCACATAGATTATTTTTGTAGATTTCTAGATTAAATCTCATAATTTATGCATGATTGGTCTAGAGTAATGGTCTGGATAGGTGACCTCCAAGGAAGTTTCCCATTGTATGTGGTAGTGAGTACAACCAACACTAGAAGCAACATATTACGGCTTGTGTGTAAATCGATCTATGTGGTGATCTATATAGGCACATGGGTGGGCCCCATATTGTGGTCCACATGTCCACAGAAAATCTGTTGGTTCATTTTACGCGAGGAATTGATTATTATGTTAGAGAGTGGTGTCTATGTGGTAAGTGTGGCCCAGCTATAACATTAATATTAGGGTAGGGTCACATCCAGAAGTCTTTTGGTTCTTTTTGTGATGAGATGTATGGTCTACAATAAGAATGTTAGTATGTAAATGTGTGTTAACATGACACCCAATAACTTTTAGGGGTTAAATGTATTTTTAACAACACTAGAAAAAACATTCACATTTTCTTTTATGATTATTTCTTAATAGGATCCCATAGCTAATCATGTATGGGATGGAGTGGTGGTCATTATGGATGAAAAAATGGGATTTTTACCTTAGTATGTGTGAGGGAGGAAAAAAATGGTAAAGAATTTATATTGTCCTATCCAGACAATTAGTTCATTAATGACCCGTTCAGGAATGTTGTTGTGTCCCATAAATGATACCGCATCATTATGGGGAATCTAATGCTCCCTAAAATGGTGGGGCTCACATAAAATGTTTTGGTTGGTTGATTGTACTATTTTTGGGGCCCAATTTTTACACTTATAGAATTTTTTCATTAAAAAATGATACATATTTTTATATTTAATGAAACTATATTTTGTTCAATCTTAATATATATATTGAGGGTAAAATAAATCAAAGATTTAATTTTATTATATTGTGGTACTTTTCATCATCCCTTGGTGATCTTGATCATTCATCTAGAATTGTTGCGGGCCAACGTGTGTGACAATATGAATTGACCTAGGATAGTCTATTGTAAATCATTATATCAGGGTAGCAACAAATTTTGGTATTAAATGAAATAAAAATTTGTAAATAAAAATTTTAATATAATCTGATTGTAATAAAAATGGAAAAATTAATGAAGATGAAATATCAACACAATAATAATCTCATATCTCACATTATTCACTTATGAAGCCTCACCAATACTATACAGATTAATATGTTCTATATTTTACATTCTGTGACTCCTACTTTATCCCACATATAATATTTCATCACAAGGGATAAATCAAACAACATTATTATATCTAATTTATAATAATGCATGATGAGATGAGCCCACATTTTAAGACTAACCACCTCACATGGCTAGCGAATAATGACCCCACATTGATTTCCTCTTGGAAGGTACTATCTAGAACCATAAATATATTTTATTTTAACTTACTATATAACTTTAACCCCATGAAATATATACTAAAATCAAAATATGAAGTGTTTTGAGTACAAAAATTTCATGTTATGTATTATACTCAAAACACATACATGTTGGTAGTTTTCAATGAGGTCAAGGTGATGTAATAGAAGATAATATATTTAAAACCCCATATTATAGGTGATCATACATAAAAAAGTATAATATATACGGTGATTTTCTTTGAAATTCCATGTGTGGAGGATGGTCTTATGGATTGATTTACAAGAAATGGGATTTGTTACATAAAAAATAATCAATTTTATGTAGTGATCATGAATAGAATTGCTTAATCATTATGCCCAACCATATCACACATAAATCCTAAAAAACCTCATATTTTGATTCCATGTGCTAGGTAATATTCCATACCATATGTGGTTTTTAATCATTGATTCCCATAACAAAAAATGTTTATATCATGCATAACATCAAACTGGGAAGCATTGTATTTACTATAATATAACATTCTGACCGAAAACATCAGATCCAACATACTAGTATATATATAATCATTCACATATCCTTATAGAGATGTTTCTTATGACTATCCATGAGGTACCATGTTGTTTCATGGTGATATTGTACACTCAATAATAATATCCACAACCCAAGATCAAAAAAAATTTTAAATAATAATTCCCTGAATGTGGATCGAAATATAGAAGAAAACCATTATGGTATAACACATGGTTCCTAGGTCATAAAATATTAAACAAAAGACACTCAATATAGTATGTCATAAAATTATGATATCCATATGAAATGATCTAAAAGACAAAAACAGTAGTTCATAATCAATATCATATTAACATTATTCCAACATGCATCATCTGATCAGCATCAAAATGCTTGAAACAATCACATAACTGAATCCCTATCCATGAAATGCACAAATATATCCTAGATATTATGGTGGGAGTTATTATTAAACCATAAGAAAACCAAAAAACATCCTAAAAAATAAATACCATATGTACAAAAATTGAATTTCTTGATGTAAAAAACCACAAACAAAATAATCCAATCAACTTTATGGTGACTTTGAATTTATTTGGATGCCAGAAACCTAGGATTTTCCTATAGATGCTCTATGAATGAGGGAATATTTCATAATTAATCACATATATGGTTAGAAATCAATTCCAATAAAAATCTCATATCCTGGAATATTTCCAATCAAATCATAGGTAAGGCTATAAGGATTTAAAACCACTATAACATCATCAGGATATGCCACATTAACATCATTCACCAATCACAACATTGTTGGTTAAAAATATATTTAAACCCTAGGCTCACTCAATGTTTAGAAATCAAGTCCCTCAAACACCATCATCAACATCAGGTAAGCCAATATAAATAACAGAAACAAACCATGTTTATGGTTCCCATCATCATTATCAAAAACATTTCACACCAGCACATAATCCAATATTTGGGGTTTTCCAAACCACTAAGATACAAATTTAAACATGATTCTTGATTTTAAGCCTCCACTATTCATTAAATTTTACAAAAAAAATTAAAAATGGAATGAAAAAACATAACATACAATTTATAGGACTCATGGGAAACACATGCTGACCACATAAATAATCACTTGATTTTCATATCATTAAATAGATTTCATAGTTGTGCATGAACACACACACACACACACATATTCTAATCAAGATAATAAACCATCTACAAATAAACTATTTTTTAAATACATCATACCATAAGTGTTATGATTTCATATTACAAGATCATCCATGTAAATTAAGAAGTATAACAATGATTCATAGTATAATTTCTAATTCATCAAAATCAAGATTCTAGAATCAATATCAATGAAGGGTAGTATAATATAGTCTTACGGGTAGACTTACAAAACAAAATTGATTCACCACTTATAGAATATGATGATTCATTCCGAAAATTGGTTATAATTATCTTGATCTGAAATATTTCATTCAATATTTATATAATTCCTTAGGAGATAACATATGTATTCGGGAATTTACCCATGTCATATAGATCCAATGTTTCTTTCCCATAATATGAGTGGAGATCCTGGTGAAATGTGAATAATGGATGATGACTTCCATTTTATGTTAAATTTTCACCCACTAAAGTCACTAGATCCTCTATAATTCGATTTTGACTGGAGATAAATCACTATGATCAACCAATTGAGTACCTAGGTTAAGGATCCCACGGTATTATGGAAAAATGATGGATTTCATATAGTATTTATGGTAAACATATATATTTTATGAATTTATAAATAGTTACCACATAGTATGAAAACATGTTTTTCCAAATATTGCACCAATCATGTGAATATCACAACTTCTTATGAGAAAACACGATGTTATTATGTGTTTATCCCCAATTGGATGAGAAACATATACAATAATTGAATCATTACATGGAATTTTGACAATGTTTCGACATTGAAAATATATCTTTCAGACACTATCCTTCACCCTATGAGGCAATTTATATAAACTATATCATAAATGGATCATATAATATGTATAATAATATCTACCTAGGAGTTTTTACATGTAACCATGATCCATTGAATTGTGTTAATGGCTATTGTTCATATTTGGATATTATTCCATAGGACTTGGGTTCAATTTTTGAGGGAGGTGATATCAAAATCCCTCAACGGTTGGGGGTTGTAACATCCAATGGGAATCTCTATATAGAGATGTTATCAGCATTCTATGTGAGGTGGATAGGTTTATAGATTGGGAATGGCCATCAGGCTACATTACATTGAATGGGTCATTTTTATGTGATGATCAACCATGAGGAAATTCAAATCTGGAATACTAGCCACCTCACATGGAATGATGGAACTAGTTTACCGTGGAGTTTCATTGTTGCATGTATTATTCCTTAAGATATGTATTTTTTATCTTCAAACCTCAAAACACAAACATGTCACCTAAAAAAACAACCAACCCATATGTTTATTGATTATTATTTGGACAATGGAATAATGGTATTCAACAATGTTCTTATATAGTTTTTATTCCAATTTTTTTGTGATAATGTTGTTTGGATGTTAAATTTAAAACCACAAAAGGAAAAGGGTAATACCATCCATGTGGAAACTCCATGAGTTGTTATCATCAGGATGATGTGTGGGGTGTCTGATCATATGGATTTGTCATGGCATTTGATGATCATTATAAAGAAGAATACATTTTATGTAACAATATCTTGTGGGATATGTCCATTCTACAACAATGTCGCCTTCGCAAAATAAAAAGAAAATAACCCATAATATATTTTCAATATGATAGGTACTTTCCTCTATATTACTGGGTTTTCAATATATCATCTAGAATAAATAAATTCATAGCCTCATATAAAATTTCTAATGTGGAAGAATTATATAAAACAATAATAATATTGATCACTATTAATTGTAATGATTCACTGTTAGTCTATATTTTTTAGGGAATATGTTTGTATTTTTAGGGATGTTAGATTTAAAACGTCGAATGGTTGTATTTTACATTCCATGTGGAAGATTCCAAGAGGGTATTTTGGTATTATGAGGTGGTCAGTCTTACTAATTAGGAATATTAAATCAGGGATCCTTTCTTCCCTCAGTTGTACTTATAACACCTTATTGTTGGTTGTTATTCCTATGGTTATAAGTTTTTAGTAATGTGGTAAGAGACACTAAATAACCCATAGGAAACACGAGGAGGGTTCATTGTCAACAATCCTTGGGAGGTGGTAGATCATGAATAATAGGATAAGTATAGTAAGGATCATTATAAAATTAAAAATATACATTGAACCCTTCAATGAAATATCAAAATATTCATTAAAACATAACTTATATTATAAAAATATTTCAACCATTCGTTCATCCCCAAACAAAATTCATTTTTTAACTTCCGAATGAAACAGTTCAATTCTACCAGATGAACTTCACCGCATATCCTAAATCATTATTTTACATTAGTTCCATATCCCAAAGGATTAGGTAAATAAAACATCTATATATTGAATGAATAATAAATTTTAATAAATTTTTATCTAAATGAATTATTTTATAGTGAAAATAATTCCTAGACAGTAAAATAATAGTCACAATTCATGAGAAAATTTATGAAATCATCACAGTATATTGATATATTATTTTTTAGAGGTCACTTGTAAGAGGATCAATTATCGCTTCTTTTAGTAATTTTATTTAAAAATAATAAATTAATAAAATGTAGTGGAAACTATGTTTTTTTCATAAGGATCCTATAAACTCCCTAATTTTCATTACTATCACTTGTTATATTTTTTAATTTCTTATATTTTATATAAAAATAGTTAAAAATATTTTCATATTTAATATTTTGATGATAAATATTTAATGGAATTAAATATCATATTAACATTAGTACTATCTATTTTTAAAGAGAATTTTGGGTTTCATTCCATTATTCATACATGATATCCCGAATAATATTCATTACTTGTGGTGAATCCATTTGATTCGAGAATCATAAATTAATAATAGAAATATCATAATCAATAGCTCACTAAAATGGAATATTCCTGTCAAATAATGGGTTGTGGATGTTTACAGATACCCCCATATCATAAACGATATAATATTCATTTCAATAATCATAATAGTTATTCATTAGTGATATTATCTACTATTATATTGAATTCACCATTTTATTTCATTAACGATCTATATAGAAATATCCTCAATAGGCACTAATAATAAGTGAATTTATTTTTCATTATATTTATATATATGTGTGTGTGTGTGTGTGTGTAATTTTTTTTTTGAAAAATTTTATTGATGTGTTTAAAAATAGTCAAAATATCATTAATCAAAAATTAATTCATCTAGTTTTTGGTAATCATTTAAATATATTACCACACATTACTCTAAATGGATTTATGATTTAACATCATCTTTCTATATAATTTCAAAAACGTTTTTTAATGTTTTCATATATTTTTATTCCCAATATCAAATTAAATAGAAAAAATATATTATTTAAGAAAAATTCATAATATATTAGATGTTTGACCATTAATATAATTATTCCGGAAATTATATGTCACTCCAATATTCACATGGAATCATTGATTTAAAAATAAACATGGTTTTAAAAGTTTATAAATCATACATATTAACAATATACACAATTAAATTCTAAAATTAATAAACGTCAATATTTAACATATAATTTAAAACATATGTATATATATGTTTGAGTATATATATATATATTCATTAATTCCAAAGGCTAGAAAATGGTGTTGGGATTGATATAATAAATTTAAATAAAATAATATAATTATTTTGTCTAATAAAATACACATAAAATTATAATTTTCACTTCTTTGAAAATATTATGATTTATTTTTAAGGAAAATACAACATTGAAATGAAATAAAACAAAAGACCAATGTAAATGAACGAATTTATGCTTTATCAATCATAGATTTTCATTTTTCTTATAATTAGTAATGTTAGTAAAATAACATATCATCTATATTCCATCATTATAACAATTTAATATTCATCCATTAACTACTTTTAGTATTCCTTCTAGGAAAATTACATTCACTTCACTCATGAACAAATTATATAAAATTTTTCCCCACTCTTATAGTATTTAATTTATATATAGATTCTATATATTCTAAATTATCAACATGTATTAGATAAATATTGTGTCAAAAAAATTCTTTGAAAAATTAATATTGAGGATACTCTATTTATGTTTACATATTTGAATCTCCAAATGAACACTGAGGAGTCCTACACATAAAGTGTAACTCAATATTTAATTTTCATAGCTTATTGAATATTCCTTTTTTATTCCCACATATAGAATATTAACAGATTTTGACCCATTAAATATTATCATTATTATTAATTGGAAATTATTAATGAAATTTTGATATATTATAAATCACATAACCATTATTAATGTTGCAAAAAAACATGTATGTTATTTTTCATTTTATTTAATATAATATTTTTTTAATTTTTAAAACAATAAAAGTAAAGTCATAAATATTGTGTAAGATGATTTGTGATTGTTTGCTGTATAATATAAATGAAACATTTTATACTATTATTATTTCAAATGTGCTTTATTACAAGGGACACTCTGGAATATTTATTCTCTTGCAGTTCGAATGAAAATTAATGAAGACGTTATATATAATTGGAGAGTAGTTAATGAAAATTTATATTTTAAAAAACATAACTATCATATAATTAATGGTTTTGAAATGATTATAATAAAGGTAAAATAATAGTAATATCATTAGTCATATAAAAGATTTCATGGAAATCTCCCAATCATTTTAATATTACTTACAAACAACACATTTGAAAAAAAAATAAAAAAATGCTGATGATAATACATAGTTAAAGAATATCTAATGAAATATATGGATAATAAATATAAGTTAATGGTTTTAAAATATCACGTATAATATTTAAAATTTATTGGAGAATAAAAACACAATAGAATAGAGTTCCATATGTAATTATAATTCATGTAAATGACTAGAAGTAAAAAAATAAAACAAGTCAGAAGTCATTTAAAATATATAGTTTTCAAAAAAAACAGACCATCATAAATTACTACGTTTCTAAAAATGTTACTATATATTTAGTAATTGTAATGAAAAATATTTTCAATAAATAAAAACTAAACCACAAAAATAAAAACATGGAACTAATTTATCCCCTCAACTATATTAACATGTTAAATTGACGTTAGTATATCTCAAACGTTGTCATCGATAATTTAATGATGTTTTTAAAAGGACTAAAAATAAAAATAAATGAAATAGATATCATGTGATGTATTACCAGTATATATATTGTACTAATATTTTGTTGTCAATATGTATTTATAGATATCAATATAGAATTAATAAGTACTTATAATTGTATAAAAATAATGTAAAAAATAATAATAATAATATATATTTATAAAATATTTGTTGCCTCCCATGAATTAAAAATTTTAATCACTATATATAGAAAATTGGTAAATCAATATATTATATAAATATAGGTTGTAGTTTATCTGATTTGAATACACATATTGTGTTTAATACAAGAATCCAACAAAAATTATTCATCTAGTGTTTATTATGGTGAAATACAAGTCAACATATATTCTATTAAATTGTTTATTTATTGATATATTTGTGTTGAAGACTATATAAAATGAATTTCTCATTATCTTTTGAAGTTAGATATTCCATTAATTGTTTCTTATCTTATTTATGACTGTTATTTTATATTTATTCTTGAAAGGGGTATTCATCAGTACCACTGATATCAATATCATGTTCCTCATATTTCTTGTTGGGAATCAAAAAGGGATCCTTTATAATATCATAAAAAATATTATTTTTATTTTCTATCTAAAGCAGGAAATATTTATTTATCATTACTTTTATTTGAGATTAATGATTTATAATTTGATATTTGGTAATGATAAATAATATTAATTTTTATTTATTATATCTCCATATAATATATATCAATTATCCCTTCGTCACTTTATAATTGTTTGGAAAGCGTTTGGATTTTAGGTTTGGTGGTGAGGTATATTCCATATTTTTTTCAACCACTATATTTAAATTACCTAAAACACCACAATTCATGAACATTAATGAATAATATACAATGTAAATATTAATAGGTAATATTACCATGTCATAAATATAAAATAGATGTCTATAGGGAAAATTCAGTTTATAAGATATTTAACTTGTATGAATAAAATTTTGTATCTTCATCCTCAAATAAATTAATAATTGTTACCTATTACCATATAATGATATCAAAAGGTGTTTTTATATAGTATTAGTGATAAAATCTATGAAATATATCCATATAATTAATATAATTTGAATAATTAAGTAATAAATCTCAAAAATTAAACACATACTGTAAGAACAATAAATATTTAGAGTGTTTATAGAGTATCTATAAAAATGATTTATTTCAAATTATATATTCACATTATCCTATAAAATATAGTAGACATTAATTCCTCATAGTCAGTTTTAGCACATAAATCTCTAGATAATGGTAATCAAATGGAGTGCGATTAAATTCTTAGGAATGGAAATGATTATCAATTAATCATAAAAGGATACATCATAATCATAAAAGTAAAAATGAACATTTTATAAATTATTAATTTAAATGATAATGAAATCAAACATTATAATCATAATATATTATATAATAAAAAAGTTTATAAAAATATGAACATAATACCATAAACTAATCATCATGGAATTATGAATCATATATAATTTTACAAAATCATTTGACAATAGTAATAATCTATGGAAACATATAAGGGAAATATGGAAAAATCATAATCATGGACATCATAACAATATCACATGTAACTAGAATAAACATAATATCATTGTAAATTATGTACCAATTATTGTGTCATGTACCATAGTATTTAAAAAAATATAAACTTGTGCCTTATATTGATTGATCTTTACTACCCATGTACCATATTAATACTATGATATGTAATAAATAAACCAATTCATTGACGGGGTATATCAAAACAATTAAAAATATAATTTCTAACTATACATAATTATACTGCATAAAATAAATCATACATATTTTCAAAAAACCCGTTTGAAATATGATGGGTTTTATTACATTTTCTAATGGTTAGATATAATATGACATCATGAATTGGACTATTGATACCAAAAATTGATCACCCAATAGAGTAATATTAAATGAAAATTTAGTTGGTGATTCATGAGACATAACACAATTGTTGAAATATCATTTAGAGAGAGAGAGGAAAAAATATTTGAAATCGTGAGATTAGTTTCTAAAGGATTCTTTAACATTATAATAAAAATAAATTTATATATAAATATCTAAATCCTCCAAAATTTATATGTAATTATTTTAATCCCCTAATTTTTATGAAATTATTTTCAATAATGTAACAATCATATGAATTAAAATATATTTTAATGAAATTTGGAGTTAAAGATATAGAAATAACATTTCATTATTAATATATATTTTTTAAGAAAATCTACATTCATGAATGGGTTAAAAATCCCATTAGAAGATGGTGTAAAATGTAAAAAATAATTATTAATTTTATTATAGAAATTTAAAATATATTATTAATTTAATAAATTTTATAAACAATTTGTGGAAAATAAATTATAATTGATGTTAAATTTTATTAATTATTCCATATATTTAGAAATAAACATCCCATAAAATAAGAAATGTTCTCCCAATAAATTCAAATTCCCCATAGAAGAATGGGCAAATCAATTTGAGATAGAGAATTGTATAATAAATAAATAATATAATATTGTGTTCAAATAGAATATATTAATTCATAATGTACAATGATTGAGTCATGAAGGAATCATACCTAGTATTATATCATGATAGGGTCCTATCAAACATGATTTATAATAATCATGGGGCTATTTATAATAAATATAGTTAAATATTTATGTTCATTTTATTGTATACAAATATTTATAAATTTTTATTACCAATTTTATAAACCTTATTTTTTATATATTATTTAGTAGTTAATTATCCAATTTTTTCTATGTAGGATTCGATAAACCATTTCCAATACATGATATATGATAATGTTTTAATTATAAAACAACTTTTAATATATGATAAATAAAGTGTTCTAGATATAGTTATATTGAAAAATGGAAATTTTATGAATAACATGATAATTATTTGTATGGTTTAAAATATCAGACCTTTTGTCAATTTTGATTCGTTTAAAAGAAATGGTTTTATTAAATAATATATATATATATATATATTAACATTATAAATGTATTAAAATATCATTAAACAATACTTATTATTGGAAAATAAAATTTAATTAATTCTTTTTATTCCACTACGCAAAAAACAAATTCCATTGTTCATATATGTGGTAGAACAAACAAAAATAAGAATGTGTTACAAAAAATGAATGAATAAGAACATGTTATTTCATATCTATAATATCATATTTATAGAATAATAATAAAATAAAAATAATTTTTGTAAGTGATAAACATGTATAAATAAGTGGTGGATGAAAAATAATAACAAATATTTTATTGGATTTGAGGACACATTTGATTAATTATGCAATATTCTCTTAGAGCGACTATTTGAATTGAGGCATTTCAAACCTATTATTTTGATAAGAGGATATGAAACGCGATATAGGATTGTGAGGGAAGAAATTTATCAATGAATGATATATAAAACATAATTAACAATTTTTTAGTTTGTTTTGATGTGTTACTTTGATAGTTTTTCTTGAATTATGTTTATACAGAAAACCATTTCATAACATGTAATGAATTTCATTTAACATGTAAATTGGATAAAAACTGAAATAATAATGTATATAAGTCATTAATTTTTATATCCAATCAATTTATAGATATTTTTAGAGATATTAGGAATTTATACCTCTTAATTTAAGTTATTCACCTAATTATATTATTATCATGTTAACAAACAATTTACCATGTTCTCTCATTTTCATTAAAAACATAAATAATCCTTAGTATGAGTTATTTATATTATAATTCCAAATATGAAAATTATGCTATTGAAATGAATTATATAAAGAAGACACTCAAAATATAAGAATCATAACTTTATAAAAGAAATTATTCAAAAATTGTATTTTTCGTAAAAAATCTGTATTTATTATTATTACATAAAACATAATAATAATTGGATTAATGATTATATATTTTTATTAATATTATTAAAAATATAAACAAAATTTATTATATAGTATTGATTAATTTTAGGAATTTATTAAATATATTTTACTCATGATAAAATAATTATATGAATTATATCCCATAAACATAAATTACAATTATTCATAATTCCATAAAATTGATAATTTATTTATTAAAAGTTTATTTGATATTAAAAATATATTTTTAACAAATATTATTTTATTAAATTAATTATTATTAAGTAAATTACATAAAAATATCAATTTTATAAAAATAACATAAAAATAAATTTTATAAATATATATTAATTCTAATATAAAAAAATAATTGTTTATTTCATCAAAATGTCTACATAAATAATTCATCAACTCCTCTACATATTACTAAAGAGTGTAAAAAGAAATGTTCATAGTTTTGGATGGAGATTCAACAATGAAGGATCTTGTAGTGATTTTCACATTCCTGAACATCCCTAGTAGATGATTTCACTCAAAAAGTTCTGCTCAATTTTTTCCATGGCCATCATCCCATGAAAAAATTTAATGATGATATATCTATTCATTGATCAAAAATTTGATCCTGAAAATGAATAATTCTATATGTTTAGTTCCTTTCTTATCCTTTATAAAAATAGTTCATAATATTATTTTTATAATTACACCCAACAATTCATCAATAAATTATATTGACAACATGATAATTGAATAATACATACAATAATTATATGATTTATCTCAATATTTTTTATATTTTCAAAGGATGTTATAAATGAATTTATATTCATATTGTGAAAATACTATGAACAATAATATACATAATGATTATAGTAAATTCCATTTCATAACATAGAAGACATCGGTAAATGAATCATATCAATATATCATTTAATTTAAAAATAATTTTATTATATTTCAATCTTATTTTTATCATTAGGTAGTAATAATTAGTTGTATAATCCGTAGAATATACTACGATAAGGGTTATTTAAAAAAATTTAAAATTTTTTATTCCTTTTTAAATTTTCCAATTTTTTTGTTTTAGTTATATTTATGAAAATTTTATTTTATTATAATATCCCGTAGTACTACAATAAATAATTAATCATTCTTTCATTGTGTCTCTTGTATGAAAAACTATTAATAAATATTAGTAGTGTTTAAAGGGAGTTTTACATAAAAATTTTGGGTGTTAAATCTCCCACCCCCAATAATTTATCCCAAAAAATAAAAAATTGTACATTTATCCCAATACATCATCTGGATCCCACATTCTTTACTCTGTATTATCATTTCTATATATAAAACAAACTAATTGTATATAATTATTTCACAGGATGCCATATCCAATAATCTAGATAGCCAAAAACTATTCAATATATGAGAGATCAAGTAATAATTATTTAGATTCCGAGTTCTTCAAATGTGATGGATCTGGTATGTACATCATTAATGTCCCTACAAAGAACAAACTATGTACCCACGTGTGGTTAAGTGGAAATTATACGTGATAATCTATAGTCCCAACAAGATTTATAATCATCATGGGGATCTAGATCCACTATGTCAACTACAATTTCATCTAAAATCTCACAACATGGCTCAACTGTTGGTTTTGAAGGAATAATTTTTTAGTGGTCTCAAACATCAGATCATGTCAATGATTTATATCTTAAAAAATCTACCAACTATTTATTTATTTTAATGGTTGGTGGATAGTTTGATACTTCTGCCAAATTTCATAAAAAGGTCATGTTATAACATGTTCACCTCTCTAACATCATCCAATCATGCCACTTTTCAAAATCAATTCATTTATAACGCCTTATATAGTGGAATTTGAAAGCTATCGTGGAAACAATTTATTTATGAGAAACCCAGTATAGGATTTTGTTGGACATAACATCCATTATGTACTAATGTAGAATATCTTGTAATGTTTTAATGGATATTTGAATTTCAATTTATGAAATATGATTTTCTTCGACGAGTTATTTGATATGAAATTTTATTCCCTCGTATATAGTATATGGACTCGAATAGTTTTATTCTAAATAGATTATGCATCACAAATAACAATGAGGTGAATGATTTTTAAGAAAGATGATCACCACTATCACAAAAACCTTCGGCAAACATTGGTACACTACATCGGGAACAACCTATTTTTTACATATAAGATATTTTGTTGTAAACAGTTTTTTGTAGCAAGAGTATTTTAAATTTCATTGTCCTTCTTTTTAAAATAAACATATCTGATAAAGAGTATTTGTGACATATAAATCAAAACTACTTGTCTCATTACATAAAATTTACAATAGAGCGATTCCAAATACACCGAAAACATTGTAAAATTGATAAAATCCTAAAACAGATTTATTACTTCTGATATATCCATTCAAAAACATATCTCAAAATGATTATTACCAATATATAATTCCATCAAAAATTGTTTTTCATTGAAAAAATAATATTACTTATAGCGGTATCCTTTTATGACCGATTTGAATTATGTCAAAAATACCTATCACAAAAAAAACAACATTTGAAAAATATTTTTCATAAAAATAATAAATGGTGGATTTTTTTATAAAAACATCATTAGATAAAATTTATTTAATTTTAAAAAATATTTTAATTTGTGTATCCTCTCATCACCTCCATAAAATTAGTCCACAACAATTTATTTTTAGTGAAAAAATTTTTAGTTTCAAATTATACATTTATCTAAATAGATTTTTGGTCAAATATACACATAATTTTGTAATGTACCGATTTCAATGCATTCTTTTGATCCTTATTTTTTATTTCCATTAATTTTTTTCTCAGGAATTATTTTTATTTATATTATATGTTATATTTACTAAATATTGAAATTGGAATTACATTTATTGAATATCAGTATAGTTTTATAAATATTTATATAATTAATTATAAATTATTATAAATTTATATTAAAATAGTATGCAGTCATTAAAATTTATGACTATATATCAATTAAAAAATACATTAATTTCTATAAATAAATATAAAATAGTTTTAATTTATATAAATTACGAATAATATAATAAATTAATTTGAATTGAATATAATTATAAAAAAGTAGTATTAAATAACTATAAACTAATATAATTTATTATAAATAAATTTAAAATATTATTAACTGATATACTGTTGTAAAATATATTTTGAAATTTTTAGAATCAATACAAATTACCCAATGTTTTCAATAGATTATTAAATACTAGTATGAACTAATAAAAAATAAAATATATTAATTTAAATTCATAGAAAGTAAAATTAAATAAATAACTATTATATATTCATTAAATATTTGTATAAATTGATATAAATAATTAAAAATTTACATAGATTAATTTTTATTCATATAAATGTGTATACACTATTTCAATCAATATATATTTTTATAAATTCTTAAAATTATATGTAATAAAGAAAACTACAGTATATAATTTTAATCGTCAATCAAGTTATATAATTTAATATAAATTGGTATAATATAAAATAGTTTTAAATAAATTATTATAAATCTGCATAAATTAGTATAAATTAATATATGTTAATATAATTTAATATACATTATTATAAGTTAATATAATTTATTTAAAACATATAAAAATAAATATACTTTTTTATAATATAATATAATATTATAAAAAATTTAATAAATTATAAAATTTTGTTATAAGTTAATAAATTATTATTATAAGATATTAAAAGAAAATATATTTTGAAAATAATTATTAGATATTATAGTAAAATGAAAACAATTAAAAACAAATAAAAAATATTATTTATTCATATAAATTAGTATAAGTTGTTATAAATTATAATTTATTCATATATATTTTTACATATTTGTAAAAAAAATTATGTACATTATAATAATTTGATATAATTTGTTATAAAATATTAAATATATTAATTGAAAATGATTAATTACAATAATTTGATGTTATTTAATGTAATCTATCATAATCTATTATATTTTGATTACATTTAGTATAAATTAATATATATATATATATATATATATATTGATTTACTATATATTTTTATAAATTGATATAAATATTTATAAATTATTACAAAAATGAATTCATATATATACATATATATAAATATATTATTGTAATGTTTTTTAATTTATTATAAATTACTACAATTCTTAAAAATTACAATAATTTCAAAATAAAATAATCAACACTCATATTTTCTATAAATTTTTATTAATGAATAAATACTAGAATAAATTGAATTTTTTTAAAAAAGTAAATAAATCAACCTTAGGATTTATATAAAGATGTTTAAATTTAAATATTTTATTTCAAATTTCATTTAACTCATAATTATTAAAATATATTTATTTTACTATTTTCTAAATTAATATATATTTAAATAAATTGACATAACTTAGTATAAAATACAAAAAATTATAATTATTTATTTTGAATTATTCTAAATCAATATATTTTACTATAGATTGATATTAGATTCAATAAATAACTACAATTTATTATGATTGAAAATAATTTAATGTAAATTACTATCAACCCTTCACAAATTATAGTAAATCAAAATTTATTTAACTAAATTCATAAAAATGAAAAATATGTAGAGAAATTTATATAATTTATTAAAAATTATATAAATGTTTGTATATGTTATTTTAAATTAAAATAAATTAGTATATGATAATAATAATTAATATAATATATTATAAATTAATTAATATAATATTATAAATGTAAAAATTCAAGAAAAAATTATTATCAATTAATACAATAAAATATACTTTAAAATAAATTTATACAAAATTGTTGTGCCTAAGTATAAATTTTTATGGTTTTATATACACATATATAATTTATTATGAATTCATAAAAAAATTATTAAATAATTATAATTCATATAAATTCTTATTTTTATAAATTTTGGGTGATCTTATATTGATATTGACTATATACCGTGAAGAGAGTTGATGCTAGGAGGAGGAGATACAATAATAACAGGAGAAGTATAACAATGTGATGATAAATTTTATGCCTCTATATACACAATGTTTAGGGATGGATTTAACTACCACCACTAGACGTGGTCAGCTACACCCTTAGTGATATTATTATTGTATTTTCTTCAATATAATATTTTTATAATATATAATTTGAAATTTTACAGAGAATGACTGTATCTAATTTATTTTTTTATATACTATATTTTATATTTTCTCAATTGTCTACATTTTTTGAAAAAATTTGTATTCTGTAACCAATATGTTAGAAAATTATTGTTTCAACTAATTTCTTGTTATGTGACATGATGTGTTTTGTAATGGACATTGAATAGACTATAATAAATTAATTATAACATAATTTCTATGTCATCACAATAATATTTTTATAAAATATTTATTTTTATATAAATAACAACTTTTCATAATTAATGTTTGTAAATTTTCTTTTTGTGATGGTCCTTCAAAAATAAATATTTTTTTTTAATTTCTTATACATCCATATAATATTTATGAAAAATTGATAACAATAAAAGGTTTTTTTGATGAAAATGTAATGTAATGTATTTATTGCCTATAAAATGGATTTCATATTGTTAATAACAATCAATTTTAAGATTAAATGTTCTTATAATTCTTATTTCACTCCCCAATTAATAATGACATCTTCTTTATAATTTTAATTTAATCCAAGATATCAATTGGATAAAATTGATTGTGGAACTCCATGTATCCTTGTGTATTTGTTTAATGATATCTTAGTAATACAATAACCTGAAGAATCATCTAGAATTGGAAGTATATTTTGTCATTGTATGTTGATCAACCACCATCTAGATGGAACAAACTCCATTAAATATCTTAGGAAGACCAATAATGAAATCTGAGGTGACATATCTCATTTCAATAAATATAAAAATAATGGTTGTATCATCCCATTGGATTACTGATATTTCTATTTTAAATGTTTCAATGCCAACCATCATGAACAATACATCAGAAACATATCTCTTTATATTAACCCTAATGATGTTTTTTATGATTTCTATTCATATTTCATCTTCATGAGTAAGTAAGAATAGATAAGCAACTTGAATCAGAAAAAACACCATTTTCAACTCTATTACCTATGAGCCACGTATTTAGATTCTAAATCATAAAACAATTTCTATAGAGGATAAATTTTAGAAAATATTTTACCTTCTTTTGTAGATACATATCATATTTTCAATCCCACATGATCTGCCACTATATTTTAGTTAGAGAAATCATTTCCAAATGGACTAATTTTATCCTTTCAATTGTGACATACTAGCTGATCCATTGAAAATATGTGATTATTGGATCTCATTAAAATAATAACATGGGTAATGTTGTCACATCTTTATTAAAGATATAAATATGAATTTCTCTATCCATGCAATGTAGTTAATGTTTTGATAAATGATATTCTATTGCAAATTCAATAATCAACTACAGTTCTTTTTATACTCCATATTTAGTAACATATAATTTTTGGTATTAGGATTTCTATATATATATATATATATATCACATTTCATACAAAAATGTTATATCCTAAATATAATTAATGGAAAAAATTTTATTATATGTTCAATATAATGTTTACAATAATTTTTATTGTTTTTTTTACTTAATAAAAAACATTAAAATTCATCATTTTATACATTAAAGACACAACCCCCTCCATTCATAAATGTATTAATATATATAACAATATATTTTACACTTTATGTATGTGTAAGTATATGTATAGGGACTGACCACTTATAGATATTTTAGTGTTATATTTAACTTTTTTTACATAGGATCATCACTCCATTTTATGTTAACATCGATAGTACATTTGAAAATATTGAAATTTTTATTAATAAATTATTTAGTTGTCTTGGTAATAAATAAATTCTATAGATTTCATCACATTGGTTAGACTTTTCTATTATATATCCATATTGATATGTAAAATATGAACTATTATTACTTCTCTTATGATTATAATATATAATAATGATATTTTTGTAGAAAACATTCATAATTATGGAACATAAAATTTAGTTTATCAATATATATGGCATATATTAAAAATCTAATTAATCTTAATTTTCTTTCATTATCATAAAATAAAATATAATATCACTAATAAAGAATATATAAAATCACCTTGTAATCTCTAATAAAAGTATTACTTAAATTCATGTTGATAGTAGATGAATTGATATTTTCGAATGGAATCACTATGAATATATAGTGCCTATATCATTTACAGGTGAATTAATTTATTATATCTAGTCCCTTTACCCAAAATTCACTTTATTTTTATCAAATATCCTATTTTTAAAAATTTTGAACCTCTATAATTTGATATTATATATCACATACATGTCCTAGAAGATAGATTTTATTGATCATGATCATTATGTCTTCACAAAAACCATTAGAAATATTCATTGATATATCCTTCTTCATATCATTGATGACTGAAATCCTTGTAATGAAGCACATGGATGTTTAAAACTCATTTCTATAATATCAAGATGTTTCTTCATAATGTATTCATACTCAATAATTTATATTCCTTAATGTCACTTCAATAAGGGCTTAAAACCATGTATGTATTTAATAAAAAAAATAAACCTCATGTTTAGGGGTATTACATAGTAATTCATTGTTTAATGAGTCTATATATTCCCCCATAGTAATCAAATATTAAATGTAGAGTATTTTACCATCTATTTGAGTTATATATTCCTTATAATTGGGTATCATTACTCATATTAAAGAATTAATAGCTAGATACAGTATATAATCTTACTTGCATAGATATTTGATAATGGACTGATTTAGGATATTAAATTATATTTCATTATTTTTACAATAGATATGATATATATGTATGGAGATATATTTCATTACAAATTACACATCAATTTTATACCAGGGAAAAATAAAAAGGATTATAAGATTTTATATTCCAAATATATCGAATAGAGAAGAGTAATCTATTGTGGATAAATTAATTGCACCACAATCTATTTTCAATGTTAATTAATGATAAAAAATTGGAGTTACTGAAGTTATATTATTTAACAATGAACAAAATATGAATAAATATGATCAACATGAATAAAATAACGCATCAATATATTCATGAATAATAAATTAGTGTAACATTCAAAACATCATAATCATGATGTACAAAAAAATGATTTTTTATTTCCATACCCAATCCCATTTCATTTTTGGATACATATGACTATTGTCCATGTTATATAATGCATTGTTGAATTTTTTTTATATAGTAAAAAATTTATTATAGTTAATTCATTTATTTGTGAGTTTTTAAGTATTTGGGATATATTTAACAGATACTAAATTATATGGATTCAATTAATCTCTTCTAAAATTATATGTTTCATGGAGTTCACTAACACATTCAAAATATTTAATTCACGTATTTATGTAATTTATTTTCAAGTTCGTCTTATCATATAGTTATAATAATGTATTAATTTTAACTCTCATATGTGATTTATCATATGAGTTTACTTAAAATCCTTTAATATTTTCATATCTCTATATCTAATAGAATATAATCAATCTCTGAATTCAATTTCAATATTAAGTGCATATAGATCAATTTAATCTGACCGAAAAAATTCCTCCGATTCATTACAGTTTTAGGTCCAGGTTTTATGACTGTGAAAATGTTATTTTTATTTAGTTTATGTTGAAAAAAATCAAGGGTATATCTTATGACCCTCATGGGGTTATAGTTATTTTGACAACATAATTCTTCTTGCTTAATTTTTAACTAAATTATATATTTCTCCATTTTATGTGGAATAATACTAAATGAAGAATATTTTATTAAACCCAAATCATTATAAGTTATAAAATAATTATTTCCTATTATTCATTACATAATTTCACATAGATCATTTTCACCTTCCACATATTTAAAATAAATTATTATCATTTCAAAATTTGATCATTGATGAATATAAAATACATTTGTCATACTAGTCAACTATTATAAAATTAGTTGATTAGAAGATCGACTATATGATTGTGTACATTGACATATAAGGCAATTGATAGTGTGTTTCTCCGACTATGGGGAATTTGGGATTTTAAAATGATTTAGGTTATCATTTGAAACCCTTGAAATCATTGTAATGATTTAATTCACATAAAATTTTATACAATTTAGTTTACCATTGTCTACATAAATATATATTCATTCATAGTCACTTTCTACCTGGCTCCTCTTGTTTTTTTAAATTAATGAAACATATAGGTTAAAAATTATTGGATATTTATCAATTCTAAAGAATCCCATAATAATGAAAAATATAAAAAATTCATTTTTAAAATATCCAATGTTAAATAGAAATGTTATAATATATAATAAATATTTTTAATTCAACATAAAAAATAAGTTTTATAATAATAAAAATAGAAATAGAGGAGTGAGATCCAATATAGGTGATGATAATTATTCATACCAATGTTAGAATTTTAAAATTATATATTAATATGATATTAAAATATTATTCCTTAATAATTTTATTTCCACATAGAGTAGGTGTATGTACCTTTTGAAAAATAGAATAAAATAATTTATAAATTATATTTGTAAATGGTCAAATAATAAAAATTATGTATTGAGAAATAGGTATTAATTCTAAAAATTTATTTACCTTGGATTACCAATTGTTCTGGTGCACAAAAACCTCTTGTATTATAAATTTATTCATATTACATAACTAAATTAAGACAATATATATTAATGTTAATTGATACTAATAATATATAATTTATCTTTGACTACTTATTGATTATTCTTTGTTCAAATTATTATTTAATAGTCAATTTCCTTGTTTGTTCAATTATTGACATGGTTAGGTATTCTATTCACAATATCCATGATAATGTGTAGATAAATTTATAAATATAAATGGAGGTAAAATAAGATTTCTTTATATATTTATAAAACCCAATGATGAATTTTTGGAATTTGCAGTGAAATCTCATAAAAAGAATCTTAAATCAACAGCTTTGTGAATATGGATTCATTACATTAAATTGGATTCACTAATAAATATATCATAATATATTAAAATTCTATAACTTTTAATAAGTATATATTTTTTTGTCAAATTATATTACAATTAGATATGTTTTCTTAGTGAAATTGGGATATGAAGATTATTAAATCATTTATATAGGTGGAAGAAAAAACTAAAACCTAAAAATGATAAAATAAATGAATGGATAATAACATGTTATTATATATATATATATATAATAAAACCATAATTTTAGAAAAATGTTTACTCATAAATTTTTTATGTGATAAATTATATTTAAGATGTGGGGGATGAAAAGATAATAATGAATATTCAACAGAGGGTAATTATAATGTTTAAATATAGAATCCCCACATTGATAATCTTTTAGAAATGAAGGATTTCAGAATCCATAATGTAAAAAGATAAAACAGAACATGGATGAAGTCACATATCTTTTTCTTGGTTTAAATATAAAAAAACAAATTTATATATTTATTTATTTATTGAGTTAGAAGTAGAGATGATATTCAATTTCGAGGCAGGATGTGCTAGGAATAAAATTTTTGAAAATACTAAATATAATTTATACAATGTATACATGGTTCATAAATATAATTATACAAATATGAATAAGGTATATCATATTAGAAAATCCTGACCTTAGGAGAGCCCATAACATATTTTCCCCCTAGGAATGACCTAAAATTTAAAAGTGTGTGGTGTTTATACCTCTCTCTCGTTGGCGATACATTTAGTAGAGTAATTAATTAATTTAAATTATTAATTAATTAAGTTAATATAAATGAAGTGTTCTATTAGAACACTACCATGAAAAATTATCTTGGTTTAGCCACATATATTGTAGGATAATTCTAGATCTCATCCATCCTCCTTCAATGATGAATCACCTCCAACAATGATGAAATGCCTGATAAGAGTATATATGGACATATAAAATGAAAAATCATCCTTTATTTGTTGGATGGTTCATTATTTGAAAATGAAAATTGAATTTTCAATGTAGGTCTTATTAGTGTTTTTTACTCCATTGAATATTGGTTTATTGGGAATATTGATCCCATCTATTGATTTTTTACAATAGTGCCCAAACCATGCACAAACCTACAATATCAAGTTGAGTTATTTCATTGGTTTCAAATATCGATATCATAGTTTTTAATCATTTGACAAGAACTCATGAACAAATATAGTTAAACCACATCAGTGGTTCCTTTATCAAAAATATTTATCTTTTTTTTTCATCATTAGATGGACCCTGATGGCTCGGTTAAAAATTTTCTCAGGGTACCAAGCATGATACGACCCATGGATTCACAAAGAATTATAGAATCTGGTTTGTATTGATCAAATAAGTCTATATATGATATCATTAAGGGAAAACATGTGATTATTTAGATAATTTGTTATTGATTAATTGAATGCATAAAGCAAGTTGTTGTACATGTCGAATGACAACCCACCTTTTTTGATTTAAATCAAATTTATGGGGATAATATGGCTATAATCCATACTAGATCTAATGCTTTCGATTATAGATGAGTCTGAAATTGAATTTGTGTGTCTTTAATGAAGGCGCATAAATATGATACAATAAACTAAAAAAACCCAACTACACTCCATATACATGGATTTCCACATAGTGATTACCCCTGAGTGAATTGGATAGTGTTTGGGGATTATATATCTATTTAAATGCATTTATGCCTACTACATTCTATGTACCACATCACCGAGTGGAGGAGTCATCTGATGGACCACACATGCAAGACTCTTAGTGGGAAAACACTACTAGGTATAGAGCTATGTACTGGAGTACAAATACAAAGGTAATACTCACATATGGAACCTTGTGTAAAGAATTATTTTGTTCACTAAAGATCATGGACTATTGATCAATGTAAAAACACATGTATGGACAGAAACAACCTAGTCCTAGGTAGCTTAGATTCCTTATTTAGTTCATCAAAAAATAATGTACTACTATAGAGAAATGGAGACTTGTACTAGCCAGGGAAACATCTAGGAAGTGGAGTGAGACCAAGACTCAGGTATATCCCGTCACACATCTTTTAACCCATGTTTCATACTCATGATATTCTAATATAGAGTATTTCATAAATTCGAGCTTGTATTTTGGCCCACTATTAGCCTATATTGAGTGGTTTTCGGCGTAAAACATGTTGGTCCTATATATTTAATCTTTTCATATACTATTTGAAATGATCACAGAATGGTTATTATTTTAGAATCAAATAATGAAAGTATGGTCCTTGAATGATATCTAGATCATTCAGAGTAATTCCCTTCAGTAGGGCTATGTATTGGAGTCCTCAATGATTACAATGTAGTAGCCTCATGTAGTGATGGGTGGTGGAGGCCACGTTGATTACTAAGTAGTACCCTCTAGTAGAGAAAGGAAGTGGATTCCATACTAATTAGATATTAGTAAAATATAGAAGATTTTATAAGTGTATTCCATGATTATTACAAAGTATTATCATTTAGAGGAGCTAGATAGTGGAGTCTCAATTAAAATATGAGTGTTTCCCACTAATATATCATTGAATTGGTTCATTAATTTACCTATTGAGGTGTTAAAACCCATCAACATGGGTGGAGGTCCTATATAGATACTAATTGAGTTTAAACCCATGAAAAAATAGCTAACATATTCTCTACATGGAGTTTGTATACTATCTACCCTGAGGAATTGTGATGAGGAATTGAATGAATCATAAGGTCACTTCTAGTCAGATACATGAGATATTGGAAATAGATTATGGATTTTTTTAAATATTGGATACTCTTTTTCATGGACTGTGCTATGATCTGGATATCCCATCACAATCCATGGTGGTGTTTTCTTGATTAATATGATGTATATTCTTCTATATTTATATCTTTTTATTTAGGTACTCACATTATATTAGAGTCGAAGTCACACATGTAATGCCAGGTGATTTTATTGTTCATCATCTAATTGTTGGATGAGTCTACACACCAACAATATGATGAAAATACTTAAAATTTATTCCATCTACTCACCGTGTTTATCCCCATGTGATTAGATGATGATTTATTACCTCTTTTTTTGGCTTAATCTATTATCTTTGACTGTATAAATCTTCTATTGTATTTCTATTCATATTATATCTCTTTCTGCACCTCCTTTATCTCTATGGATTTCTTATGGGGTATGTATATACTCAACCCTTCATGGTATTTTTATTCAAATGGAATTAGGTATACATATAATGGAAAGTTTTTCAATGCCTTCATAGGAGGTTAGGGAACCTAGAAACATTGGATCAAGTATGGTGGTCATAATTGGGGATATGAAGCTGGGATCCCAAAGCTGTTTACATTTTAGAATATTTTAGTTTTGGTCATATTTTTTGTTGGTCGTGTATTTTTAACATATTATTTTTTTCACAATCATATTATTGTACACACTAGTGGTTATGCAATGTTGGATAAACTGCTTGATATGTTTCATATTTTACACATTCAAAATTCACAAATGCATTGAGATTGATATGATTGTGTGTTTTGATTATGTATAGGTTATGGGGAAAGGGAATCCCACTATTAGATATAACTTTTTCAATAGTCTACACCCTTGGACGATAAAGGTGATAATGGGTTAGTTGCATCTCGATCCTCGACATGGGTAGGGTCATGAATGATAGGTATCAGATCATGTTCATTCCTTAAGATGTTTTTTGGAACATACCTAATATATTTTTTATTTGGGATCATGGAAACAATTTCAATGTATCATGATTGTATATCTTAGTATAGTGAATATATTTATGGTAAATAAAAATTTATTTATCCATTCATCATGACCTTCACTACCTACATGTTGACTAGGCATATCAAGGCATTGATTGTAGGTATCAATTGTATATGAATCATATAGGATTGATTCGTTGACTTTCCTCAATACGTATTCTCCCATTTGTTGTTATATACATATATTATCATCTTATGAATGAATTCAATACTAAATATCATGATGGACCACATAAAAACCCACATAAGATACCATATCCTGACTGTTATGATGATTTTGATGACAAGTAAGGACATAGTTTAGTGTCCATTCTGTGATTGACAACCTGTAGGTGGTTGGGTAGAAACACCACCACCTATTGATAAATTGTTCATTACTATAGTCTATCTTTTGAAATTGTTCCCACATAGCATTTCTAGGTGTTCTAGTTCCATAAGTTGCAGAAGATCCATAGTAGGCTTGATCTTAACATAATAGATGATCATCTAGACTCTATGGTCCATATCTTCAATATTGTCTGTACCTAGAAAATTCATTTGAGTTCAATGGAAACAATCCTCATATACAGTTTTTCTATGAACTATTGGAGCTTTAATAAATAGATATATGATGATTCGACAATCTATTGGAGAGGCTCTGAGTAGTTTTTCAATGATAACAACTACCCATCCTATATGAACTTAATAAATATTCAATATCTTCAAGGGCTGCAACATGGATGTATAATGATGGATGCATATGCTTATGGATTTCATACCTTACGCAACACTCACATAACATGATCCATAGTGGCTACATCCAAGAACATATGTTTGATAAGGTAATGAACATAGAGATTCGTTCTAGTGTTGTACCCTAGTGAATTCGCAACAATATCAAGGTGGTAGAGTGGGAACTACTAAAACATTAATTTAATTCAAATAGATTCCAAATAGCTTGAGATATTAGTGGGAATCAAAGAGATAAATATAGTATTCAGTATGTTCCAGTCTCCAGAATCTCTGTAAATTATTTCCATTCAGAATCTAGATAAACCCTGAGGTCATGTAGAGTGGGGATATCAAAGATAATCATGGATGAATATAGAGGCCCATGTATATTCTTTTTATACGATATGTCACATAGCTCATGAAATCCAAACTAGACATGGAAACGAGAGGATGCCAATTGTTGGTGGATAGACATGATAGAGGAAACATAATTATTCGTGTTCTTCCAAGAAGGGACAATGTGGTGGATTAGTAGACAGAGCTGGAAGATGAGTTGGATGAGATATGGGTGGTGGACCCAACTGCGATATCCTCACAAAATGACAATGAGTTGTCCCATGTCATGTTCATGGATTTGTTCACTTTATTCACAAACACTTGCAAGCATTGAATGATTATGAACCAATATAAAAAAGTACTCATTCTTTAATACTATTAGAAACCCATTCTAGTCAATCCTTCTTATCATTACTTTTAGTGAAAGTGGTCTATCTCCCAATTTATTCACTACCATAGTATCTTCATATAGAGGTTCATACAAGGAACACATCATCAATATATTTTATCTTCTAGTATTGAGATCTATCACTTGGTTGAGAGAGGATCACATGGGGCCTTTTGGTGATCATTATAAAACTATACGAAAACATCATTGGAATTTATTTCCCTCTATGTTCTATTCCTAGATTTTCTATCACCACAGACAAATAAGATTCATATTCACTGATTAGAAAATATTCTTGTTTTCTTGATTGAGAGATCACATTGGAGGGAAATAGTGTTATATGATAATGAGTATTTATCCCAGTACTCAATAGATTAGAAATATAGTGCAATGTTTATCAATAACATCAATAATATAGGTATCTTTAGTTGTGTCAATGTATATGGATTTATTCAAAAAGGAATATTAGGACAACCTATGTTGAATATAAAGGATTATTTTTCTAATTACATCTTGGCACCACTATGATATTCTAGGTGTCATATCAGATGAACTATTCCAAGAAACAAATTATTTTGTTCTAGATGGAGGACCTTAAATAGAAGGGTTTTTTGGCCTATTGTGTCCCCATGGGAATCACTATTGTTGTTTCAGAAAAAGGAGGATGGGAGTTCGGAGAATTTTATTGATTATCTTCACTTGAACCATGCCATGATATAGAAAAATTACCACATATTGGGTATTTATGACAACTTTTAATAATTTGGAGTTTTGGGATGTTTCATTGTGGTCAATCAAAGGTTTTTCTATGACCAGTTGAGGTTTATCATGGATGATGATCCAAATATGGATTTATGATGTTACTATAGAATCTATGATTTCTTAATGATACCCATTGGTGTGAATAATGTACATGAATTGTTCAGGGATTTTATATACCACATATTCCATTTATATTTGTACTAGAATTCAATCAGCTTAATTTATAAAATACAGATCAACTCCAAATTAGAGGATGATCATGCAGACCACTTATGTATGGTTATATAGATTCTTTAGGTGAAAAAAATTTCATTTGGAAACTCTCAATGTGAAAAAGATATATTCATGTGGGTCACATTACGAGTAACATCATTTTGTAGAATTTTATAGTCATATTATTCAAAAAAGATCAATTTAGTATTTCCCTATGATCCAATGAATGGAATATATAAGGGGTACATCCATCATGGCATGGTGGGGATCTAGATTCCATATAACTTACCCATAATTTTAAATGCATTGACCTCATTAAAGTCGAATTGGTGGTCATTTACCAATAATTATTAGTTATATATGAATTTGGATTAGTTGTGGCTGAGGATATGGAGTAATTTTATTTTGAGACTACCAGAATACAACATTAAGTTGGTAGTCTATTTCAATGCCTCAAGAGTTCGGATTAGATTCTTATTGATGTACTCAAAGGTAGTTATTTTAGATGGGTTGAGCCAATTGAGACTCAAGAATAAGTCCTATTAAACTCATTCCTTATTGATAGCAACTATAGTCTTCATTATATAGATGAGGAGGAGCTAGCTTCCATGAGAAAACTTTTTTTGGTTTACTCAGAAAAACAATCTCAAATACGACTTCACATACAGAAACCTGACCATGAGACAATTGTGATGGTTGGAATTCCTACATGTCTATGAAATATAGGTAGTCTATACTCCATTTAAGTGATCAGGGTATAAGATTATGTTATTGGGATGTTCTTAACTCACTTGGTGTAGGAGGTTTCTGAGTAGTTGTCCTCTATGTAGCTAACCATGGTGGATAAATAGGGTACATATTTTCATTAGCTGATATTGTTGAATCCTCTATATCTTGATTATGTGACTGATTCCAATCTTGGAGAAATATAATGTGAGGCCTTACAATACCATATACCAACATGAAAGACACTATATAAAAATTATAAACCAGGAATCAAATTAATATTTCTATCCGACAGATGGTGGTTCTAGTCATGATGTGGGAAGAGGTGATTTGAGAGTTATACAAACCTCTAATAGTTGTAATCTCTGTGTGGGGAAATTTTACATAGGCCTCTAGTGGATATTTTGGGGGTCTAACATTATATAGAGCATAACTGAGTTCATATCTTGGTTCCTCACCTATCATTAGTTGAAGAATGAGAACCATGATCTATATGGTTTTTTGTATCACCATACGATCTATGTGTTGAAGTTGTTTAGAATATCCACATTTCTTTTGAAATGAATTAAACACACAATGTAGGGTCATCAGGCCATATGGGTGATCGTTGATTTACCCATGAATTTGGCCCCCTTATTTTCTATTTGAGGGAAAAGATTGGTAGAGATTTTGTGGTAGTTGTACCTAAGGGATATCATTCTACTACATGGGGTTCCCTAGATTATTTTCTTTGATATTGATGGAAGCACTATAGAAAAATTATGTACATGAATGGAAAGTGAATTTTGGACTCAAATGAGGATGATTCTAGCCAGTCACCCCCATAAATATGGGAATACATAGAATGCTATATATATTTAAGAGATTATACTGAGGGTTTTCAAGTTATACAGAGGATACAGGTGTGAGGATCAAATAATATTAGTAGAGTTTGCGTAAAATAGTAGCTTCACTCTACTATCGGAAGGTATCCTTTGGAGGCCTTGTAATTAGGACCCTTTATGTCATCCCTGTACTGGACAGAGATTGGTGAGACAACTCTTATGGTCCCATATATGGATTTGGTGAAAAAATATAATGTTTTGTTAATCCATGAGCTGAGGAAAATGGCCCATAGAAGACCAAAATTCTATATTGATCACTATCGTAATACATTGGAGTTCATGTAGGGGGACCATGTTTTTTTGAGATTCTCCCCACAATGATGATTTTGAAGGTTTGGATAGGAAGGTAAGAAGACCTTGATCATTATATTTTCATTGATTATAATAAAATGGGATCACGAGGTTGTTTACCACACATCCCTACCCCCACAACTAGACGGGGTGCATGACATCTTCCATGTGTCGTAGCTGAGGTGATACATTCATGAAACAACAATTGTATTAAATTTTTTAGATATGGACATCATGTGTGTATCCCCCATTTTGGATAACTCGGTTTTGATCAAGGATCGATACTATGGGATCTGATGTGGTTGGACTATCCATTTAGTTCACTTATTGTGGAAGCACCAAAATATAAAAGAGAGTACATTGGATGTGGAGTGGAAAGTCTGAGCTAAGTATCCGGAGTTTTTTTAAATTTTATTATAAATTAAATTATTGAGGGAATGATATATAGACATAGTTGATTCTATGTAATACATTTATATATTTAAAAATATTTTTTCAGATCAGGGAAATGAGATGATGTGTGATTCCGAGTGCCTCTGTTCTTAGAAATAATATTATAATATTATTATATATATTTCAAACTATGCACATATGGTTATTAAATAAACGGTAAAACTATTAAAAAGAAACTCAGATAAAAAAATTTAGACCTTATTTGAGTCAATAATTTGGTGTTTACCCTTGGTGAGACCTATAATAGATATGCTTTGGGTGTTTGGAAACCTCCTATGTTAGACTCACATTTAGTGGATTAATTATTTAATTTAAATAATTATTTTATTCAATTTAACTAATAAAATTATATATATGTACACATATATGGAAATTATTAGATGGATAACTACATAAATTGTAGGAGAAATCTATATCACCTCATTCCTACTAATTTAGAGAATCTCCTCAGACAAGGACGGAATGTCATATCAGAGATGATCGAGATTATAGTAAACAACAACATCCACCAATATATTTTTGGAATATTATTAGATTAAAAAAATCAAATTTCTAGGTAGGAATCATCAATTGTTGGGTTAATACCATGAGTATTTAACTGACTGAGAAGATCGATCTCTTTTATCGATCTACTCTAATTGTGTCATTGGCATGTACCCATATTCTTATTTAAATTGAGTTGCTTCACAAGTTTATTACCTCGGTATCATTTTACATGATAGATGTATTGGGAAGCAATAGAAAATCATTTTGATATGTTTACATTACCCAAAATATTTTGTACACATTCTTCAATGATATTACCCTACGGTCCCTATTCAACATTGTGTGGAAACCGAGCCCGGTCGGACACTTGAAATCAAGACAAATTGAAAAATGAAGTTTTTATTGATGAAATAAGACTATATCATGGTTTATTTTGGTGGAATTTTCCTTGGATAATCAGTTTCAAATTAATATAATGTGTAATGTTTTTTAGAATAAGGTCAAAGGCTATAATCCACCAACTAGCACTAGATCCAATGATTTCAAGGGAAGAAAGGGTCCAAATCAAATCATAATTTCTTGAATCGATGTGTAAAAATAAAATCATGTAAACTATAAAAAGGAATAACTATAATACATGTAAAAGGATAAAAAAATTGTGTGTTTATTTTATATGTAATTTCTAGGGTTTTGGGAATATATATGTCTGAAACTACATGTATCTCTCCTACATTTCATGTTCCACGTATAGTGTTGTACGATCTAGTTAATGAGCCACATGGGTTGTAATATATGTGGGTTTAAATGGAGTGGACACATCCATGTACAAGAGTACACAAACATGGACTGAGCACATTATAGGCACCACATGTGAAGAAATATGACATGTACTAATGTATACCAACACAAGATGAACATACACAGATATAGATAGATGTACACGACCCGATCCCAGGTAGATTAACCTCACAGTGTAGTCCTCTTAATGATCTTTACAAATCCAAGGATAGAAATTCCTATAATGTCATATGACACAATCATATCATTGACATGGGCATCATTCTTTATGGGAAACCTAGAACTCCATGTACCACTTGGATCCAATTTAAGAAAAATTAATCTTATGTATCTACATTGTATGAACATTGATTTTTTTTTTCTGCATGTTGCCTATTCTGTGGTTTTATGCATCCAGACAACACTGTTACCCTCTACTTTGTCATTCAAGGTAAAATGTTAACTATTACAGGAATTATTATTTTATAGTAAATAATAGAAAAAACTATGATCACACTAGATATCCATAGATTAATGACTACTATCCTCTAGTAGAGCTCAAATGATGTGTCATTAATGATTACATAGATGTAACTTCTAGTATAGGTGAGTAGTTGGGTCCTTAATGATTATAAGGTAGCATCCTACTGCTGAGATGGGAAGCAAAGTACACTATAATTATCGAGTAGTACACACTAGTCAAGATGCATAGAAGAATCCTTAATGATTACTATGTATTACCATTCAATAGTGCTAGGTATTGGTTTTCTTGGTAACATTAAATGTGGTACACATTAGTAGAACATGGCTTTAGATCCATCATTAACCTATAATGTGGAACCCCCCATCAGAATGGGAACATGTACTCTACTATTACCATATGAGTGTAACACCTCTAATGCACTAGGGTTCGTGTATTCTACATGGTGTTTTTTCCCTCGACTGTGCGGTATAGTGGTGAGGCATGACATGACAGTGATTATTACATCAGGGAAGACATGTGAGATGATGAGAATTTTTGATGGATTTTTTGAACACTTTTATACTCATATTCATGGGCAGAGATATGATATTGATATCTCATCACTCTCTCATTTTGGATTCTTTTGACTATGTGTGTGTGTGGGTGTGTGTCTATATATACATGTTATTCTCTACTCATATTGTTTGATTTGGTTACACTCTTTCCATTATAGGCGGAGACATGTGAGGTATGTGATGTGTTATCTGTTATTAGTTTTTCAAAGGTAGATGACTGTATTATTCCTCTATAGGCAGTGAAGAAATGATTTGTAGTTAAAGGACTCATTGTGTTCAGATATTGAAACTTTCACCAGGGTTATGTGTTCAGATGTTCTCTCTAATTGTATCTTGCTTCTACTTTCATTCTATACATGTTTTATCTCATACTTATACTCTTTTATATATTGCGGAATCATAATAGTTTTGTTTTTAATCACCCCTCATGGAATTTTAACACATGTGACATGTCTTATGATGTTGAATAATAGGTTGGTAGTTAGTTCAGAACAGATTTGAGAAACCTGGAAAGTTTGATCTTGTACGGTGGTCAAAATTTGGAGATTAAGAGATGGGCTATCTCAAAAATTATCATTACTATTTTTTCATGGTGGGGCATATTTCCATTTGGGCATGTATTTTTCCTGAATACATTTCAGTTTTCACTCTCGTACTGTTATACACACTATAGGTTATTCAGGCATGGTAATCATTATAAACATGATGGATGTTTTATTATTTTCATCTTCCATTATATATCATGATGGTAGTGTGTGTGTTTGGGTTTAGTTACATAGGAAAAGGCACTGATTTGTTATATATACCTTTGGCGCAGGTATCCTCCCGTAGCCTATGGTGGCAGGCTTGTGGTAGTTCTATCCGATGTCGTATCATTGGTGGGGTCATGATAGTGATGTCAGATTCATAGAGAGATAATTTTTTCAATAATTCATTAGGATGTACATGGATTTATTTTAATAGGTTACAAGTGGAAATAAACATTTATTGTTGTCAATATGTTGAAATTTCTAAGATATCTATACCTAAATGGGAATGTAAATTTTTTTACGGTTATTTAGGATCAAAATTGGAATAATAATTTATTTTTTTCAACAATCCACCTAAAAAAAATATAGAGACATGTTTATAAATATTTTCTATATTTACCTCATTATTTCTCTATTTTATCATTTTTTAACCTTACCATGTAAAATATTTTTTACATTTTTACTTATATTTTTTCAATCAAATTAAATTTAAATTATTCTTAAATTTATTCATTCTTTTACAAAATGTGTTACTTATATTATTATTTTTTATTTAAAAATATTTTTGTTTTTTATATAAGTAATCATGTCACAAAAAATAATTTTAATGCAATGGTAATTTGATGAAAAAATTGATTTTATCTTATATCATGAAAGGTATAAATTATTAAACTAATGTTAATATATTTTATCATTATTTTGAATTAAATTAATAATATATTTTTATTAAAAAATGATGATTCAAAAATATTATATTCAAAAATTTCATTAAAAATATCTCTTCTAAACATTGAGTGATTATATTCCTAATTATAAAATTGTAATTATTTATTTAGTAATGGATAACATATATAATTAAATATTTATTATTATCAAATTTCTTATTTAATTTAATAGAATCATTACTATTAAATTATATACATTTTAAATGAAAAAATAATCATAGAAATGAATATATATATATATGGAATGATAACATTTATTACTAACTTTATTCATTGTTTATTCCATGATAACATCTAAATACTAAACCAAATATAAAACATTAATAGTAATTAAGAGTGAGATTAATTTTTTTATGGTGATTTAGCCATAACATATCATTTACATTATTCCAAGAGCTCAAAATTCAAATTTAGGAGATTTATCTTCATCTAAACATTTTTATGATCCAAATGGACACAGTTTTAGAATAACCTGAGTGACAGAGTCTCTTTTTGATTATCTATAAAATAATACTCCTAATATTGGATTATTCTATATAGTTATATTTTCCATTCAATATATATTTAAAATTGTTGTCAAATCTATTTATAAAATCCAATTCAGTGGTTATGTCATAGCAATAAAATTATAAAGAAATAATATTTTTAAAATTTTAAATTTGTTTCCATTAAATATTATTATGTACAATGATGTTATAAATAACCATATAATATTAATGTTCATATATTCTCTACTACTGAACATATAATGGTCATATAGAATTCCTATATATTTCTACAAAAAAATTTTGAAAATCACACACCTCACACTTATTTGATTTCAAACCATTTTTATAATTTTTAAAAAATATTCAATATTGAAATAGTTATCATCAATGGTATGATCCCTAAACAATAATATGATGATTATTATTTGATTGATGTTATATTTTTATTATATTATAGTTTCAGGTCTTTTAAATTTTTGTCTTTTTTTCATTAAATTTCTATGTAATTTATATCCTTTCTTATAATTATATTCTACCATAATGAAATTTCCCAATGTTCATTTTTTAGGTGATTCATGTAAGAAACTCTTTTACAATAATGGTTTTATTTGAATAAAATTTAATATTAGAAATTTGGGGTGTTACGATTGGGAAGTGGAATGAATTATTTGACATTTTTATCCACAAACATAGATTTTAAATTAAAATATTGAAGAATTTTAATTTATGAAGAAATTGTTTTTGATCAACCCAAAATAATTTTATTTTATATTTTAATATAATTGATGTAATATATGTTGTTAATTCCCCTAGATATTATGGAAATAAGTTATTAGAACTTGTTATTACAATAATGTAGTAGTTTTATATTGATCCTGAAATAACATATATTTTTGGTGTTGTTATTTTAAAAAATTATTTTTATAAATATAACATAAAAATTTAAAATGAACTACTTTTAATTGTTATAGGTATGAATTCCACTAATTATTTCGGGAAATAACTAATTTTTTTACAACAAATAAGGAATATGTATTACTAACTAAATTGATAAATTACATGTTAATTGAAAAATGGATTACTTCCATTCGTATATGATGTTCTTATAATTTTGTGTCACATAGAATAATAAAAAAGAAATAAATAATGGAAAAAATAATGACAATATAAAACATAGGGGAAAAAGATAAAATATTTAAAACCTAGGGTAACACATTTCTTTACATAATAATAAATGTGAAAATATATGAAGGATTATCTCATGGTATATGAAGAATAATATTTAAAAATTATAAATAAAATAAATATAATTTATATAATTTTATTTTCATTATAGAGATCCAATACACAAAATTTATATACTCTCATTTTTAATATTTTTATTATCATTGATTATTCTTACAAAAATTAATTGGTTTGTATGTCTTTGATTATGATGTAAAAAAAGTTGAATAAAAAATGTAAATGAAATGTCATGGATAATAGTTGATATTGCAATATTGAATAACATTTTTATTCCATCTTTATTACCTACTCTTGTTCATGTATTATTTTCCTCCACTGGCCAATATCGTAACAATTTAATCGTCAACTACATAATACATATTTATATTAAATATCATGAAGATAAATACATTATAGAAATTATAATTTTTGTTTCTTATATAAACTAAATGGAACCACAAAACTCTACCATATAATGAGTGGATCAGTATATCCTTATATCTGATTATTGGAATGAAACTCAATCAAGTTATTAATATTTCAGGATGTTGAGTTATTATTTTTATAGTATAAAACCCACGTCATAATTTCACAAGAAATTTTCCCTTTCGAAAAATATTTTATTTTTTTAAGAATGATTTTAGTGGATAAATGTATTGGTATGATAATAATGGAAGAATAATAATTACCAAATAATAACATAAAATAAACCTTTACCAACACATTGTTGGTAAATGACAATGAAATTATATATAAACTAAAAATATTAACAAATAAATTGGTCAATTATACCCATATATATTAATTCAAATGTGTTTGTAATCCATAATGGATTTATAAATTAATAATGAGAAATAAATTTTATTGAAAATACAATAAAATAAATGTAATTATAACAACTAACACCACTATCGTGGACTCTCTCTTTATAGGATTAGTTTTTATATTATATATAAAAACCCCATAACAATCAAAAAACTTTTATTCATTTTTTTTCTATGTAAATTATCTTTAGCCGTGATATATTCATGTGTATTATAAAAATCCATATTTGTAAAAAAATAATTTGTCATATTTTCCTATTACTGAATACTATATCATTGTCATAAAATCATTCCTTCCATGTAAATGGGAAAACATATTATTATTTTCTAGCAACTGCATAATTTAATTAATAACCCTTAACAGCATATTTCTTTAACCATTATAGTTTTTATCTTTCCATTCTGTTTACCTATGTTTATATAATACCCGAGAGAATATTATTTGAAACTGAAAATTTAAAGAGAATGGTGGGATTCATAGGAATTTCGTTAATTGGTGTGAGATTTGTCATTTAATATTTAGATTCACCCTTTTATTATTTAAAATTCTTAACCACATGACTCTTATAGATCCCGAAAGAATATATTATTTATTTCTAGTGATTAATATAAAAAATTATATTGAATAAATATGGTGGATCCTTCTCATTTATTTATCATAATTATTGACTCCCCATATGATTCTCAATGAATTTATATTTAAAACTATTCATGTCATAGATTGAATTTTAGATGTTTAATCATATCACTTTATCATAAATAATTTATTATTTATAACCACTGAAATTTAAAAACTAATTTAGTGATATCATATTCTCACATTTTATAGGAAACATAAAACTTCATTAACATTTACATCAAAAAGAACGAATATAATCTCTCATGATAATACTATGACTTTATTTTAAATCAGTATGTGTGATTTGGCAAAAAAGTACCTTGGGTGTTTAATGATATACCTAGTATATTTGGATTTTTTTTCATCAATAGGTACACTTATAATTATAATCACAACCAACTCCAATATTTTCATGTTTGACTAATCCCTAATATATTGTTGACACAAGGTTCTTTATATTCATGTTTTACTTTTTACACGACCACCCATATAATAAAAAATAAATGTCATTAGGAAATATTAGAATTAACTACATGGTTGATTTCATATTTTGTTTTTATTATTTATATTCATGCTAAACAACTATAAACATTAAAATTAAACAAATTAATATCTGGATGTTCAATAATGATCCGAATAATCAAATTACATTAATTTCCAAACTAATCTGAATATTTTTTTAATCTATTATGTAATGAATTTTAAAAAAATATAATAAACGTTGCCAAGTAAAAAACAATAAATATTTTAATATAATTAATTTGATCTAAAAATATAAATATTAAAATCATTCTATAATTTATATTGGCTTCATTCCACATGTTAGATAATCATGATCTTAAAGGCTTCTTGGAATGTTTCCTTAATGTTTGATCAATTTTTTAAACTCTTTGGTAAGCCTCTAAATTTCAAAAAAATATGATATATGTTGTGTAATCATTTTCACCTAAAAGTATAGGGTCAAAATAATTATATATTATATATTATATTAAATTATATTGTTGTAATTATATTCTACATGATGTTTTAAAAAACATAAACAGATAATACATGATATTTTTTCAATCCAAGCTCTATTTTGAGTAAATGAGTAATAAAATGAGGAAAAACATTATTATTAACTCTACTCAATCAAACAGTTGATAATCATAATAAAGTATTTCATATAAAAAACATTATTTTAAAAAAAATTCAAAACTCTATATACTATTTTTATTTGAAATAAGTAAACATGGTATATGGTGTCAACTCAGATTGTAATAGTTACCAATGTATGTTCTATTGTGATGAATCCTTTTGATATAATGGATATGATTCCAAAAGAAAGTTCATCTTCCACATATATGTATTTTATGAAAACAATCCAAGTGGTAACATCACCTATATGGATTACCACCCTTACTCAACCCCCAAAATACTAAAACACCAATGAACTCGTTCATCGAGTGATTATATAATGTATTATTCTTTCCAACCCATTCAGCTAAAGTAAAAACCCCCCTACCCTTTGAATTTTTTTATATAATATCTTCACAGTTTATTATGATAAAAAATGATATCAACAACACAATTTGGCACATTTCAAATAACAAAAATATTTATGTAACAAATTATATTTATACTACTATAATTGGATGTTATTTTTCATATTTAGTTCCATAAAATAACATGAAAAAAGATATATTATAATTGATTTACATGACTATGGTCAGGAATATCTTGTAATTATTTTTTTATCATAGGTTGTGAAGATACTCATCATATCAGATATTTGTATTGTGATAGTGTCCACCTTAATCAAATCATGTGACTATAATAAGAACTATATATTTCCATCACTAACATTGGTGAATGGTATCCCCAATGGAATAATAAGGAGTAAAGAATAATTGTTATTATTTATGTGTTTGAGGATACATATTAATATATTGTGAGAAAATATTAACAACGAGTTAATATCATGCTAAATCATAAATAACGAAAATATTTCCTTCTTGATAATGATATGAGATCAAATACCAATAAAAGTTATGATAATTATATTCCAAACTATGTTACTAGATTACTATGATGAAACAATAAATTTTTTCCATTAACATTGTCAGAGAGTCCATGATACTGTACTTTTTTAGATGGAGAATTTTTTTGGGAGAGAAATTAATTACACACTCAAAGAATATTAATATGGGTTCTTCATGTGAAATATTTTTACAGAATAATTATGGATATGAGTTCCTAAAAAATAAATCTTTGTCCTCATAAAATAGTTGTGAAAACATATGACATATTGTTTTCCATATATTTATTCTATTTATAATAATTTTTTTGTAAAAATCCAATAACTCATTATTATATCTATGGAACAATGATCCCCATTGAAAACATATTCTGTGGTAAACCAAATATCATTAAAATTATTCTTGTTTTGTGGGATCCAATTGGACTTCCAATTGATCAAAAAACATAACTCGGAAAAAAAATATCTTCTATAATTTTTATATTATTTAAAATGTTTTATTAATTTTCATGAACACATTTATAACTACATTATCAAATATCTACATGATTATATACTCACATTCATTTTTATACCCATGATGATTTATAAACAATAGTATCATATTGTTATGTTTCTCACACGCAGACATATCCATGTTCACACCCTACCTCAAAAACACTTCTCAACCATCCATTCCGTGAGAAAAAACAACATTTCACCCATTTCTAAATGAAATGATTTCTAACTTGACACTTGATATAGTTACATCCATTACATATAAAAAAGGCCTATAGGTTTCTTATAAAATAAATCTGGGTACTCCCATTGGTGAAATAAATTTTCACTAATATAATCATAAAAGACTAAAATTTCATTAACTAAATTATTTATAAAAATCATTAGGTGAGTTTGGTGTCAATAGCTATGGAGAGGGTAGTGATGGTCCCTACCCCACAATTGTAAAATTGGGATGTTCCACAGTCACCATACTTTTTACAAAATAAGTATTTATAGAATAATACATTTTCATATCAATTAAAATTTATTGAAAAGATAATAACTTTTCGTTAAGGATGACACTTTTTCAGTTAGTGTAATTGACATGCAACAACATTTTGTTCTGAAATGTTACATTGCACATAATATTGACTTATACTGAAAAATAATATAATAATAATTTTTCTAGTTTAAATAGTAGTTATATCAATTCCATTGTATTGGAAGGAAAGAAAACAATTAAATATATTATAATTTTACATATTATATAATTTTTAATTATTTTCCCAATAAAATTTAGAGGCTTAAAATGATAACGAGTCATATTTTAAGCATAAAATACTCTTTTATTTGAAAATTTCATTTACCACCATTTGATGGAAAACCCCTTCTAAATATAGTTTTATATTATTTTTATTTGTTCTATTTGAGAAAATAAACTTCTTCTATATAAGTGGGACCTCAAGTTATAAAATGGATAAATTTTTGATAATTTTCTGGAAAGGTATCATTTTTACTGAATAGTAAAAAAATATATTTTAAGTCAAAAATGCTATTTCATCTAATTTATTTATATAGATATATTATCCAAATAATTTATTATAAGTTTTATTTGATTATTTTTTATCATTTAATCTAATAATGGTGAATTTAATTAATTTCACATTTTAAATTGATTTAAACACATGCCAATCGTTTGATAGATTTAACATCATAAAAACATGTTCTCTGGGTTTGACAATGGGAATTAATTTTAAATTAATTTTATCCAACTCATTGTTTAAAATATGAGAAAATGGTTTCAATATTTTCAATCCTAAGTTACTAGTTTAGTAATTAGGAACCTTTTATTTTTTTACATTACGAATAGTAACTTCAATAATTATTTTTATTTAGCATGGTTAAAAGGGTAAATCATGTAAAAATGTTTATAAAATATTATTAAAATAATGAAAATATAAAATAAAACTTGTCCTAATAGTATTTTATGATATATTTATGGCCATGAAAAACCATAGGTCTAATTTAGGACCCCATGGAGCCACATGGGTGTGATAATAACATTTAATAAATATTAATTTAATGGAAAGGTCAATATATTGTAATCATGTATCTTTTTAAAATCAATTTTAATATGGGTTTATATAACTGATAACTTTAACTATAAATATTATTTATAAATATAAATAGATTTCATTAATCATGGTATTTTATTTATAATTTCTATATATTACAGAAATAAATTTATTTATGAAAAAATAATGATGCAATGATAATAATAATAATGAAATATTAAAATAAATTATATTTTAAATATTAAAATAAATTCAACTAAATTATTTTCATCCGACCCAAGAATTTTATTGATTATATTTATATATTTTATTTAATATAATTTCCTCTTTTGAAGAAATCATTTTTATGTCTTTAATAAAAATCAATTACTAAATAGTGTCAAAATTGACGTAAATGAGTTTTTAAAACAAATATTATATTATTAAATTATATAATATTCCTAAAAATAGAATATCAATGAAAAAAGAATTATATAATGCTTCCAATATCATTGATGATCTACTTTTGGTTCTCTTGAATTTTAATAGTAATTATAGTAACCATATATTATGAAAATACAAGAAGTCATGGTAATAGTTAATGTTTTTGACTAAGGGTTAAAGCTAAAATATAATGTCAATTTTGATTACCTAAACATGTATTACCCTTATTGGTTGACAGTAATTTTAATTATCATCGTCATAGAATATAAATATATAACTTTGGAACTATTATAATTAGAAAATAATTATATAAAAAAATAATATTGAAATACATTAATAAATAGCTCCTCCTCCAACATATAAAAGGTCAAAATCTCTACCCACTTACATACACCTCTAAAGATTCTTCTAATAATTCAAATTCACCTCAAATAATTTATCAACATCCACCCCTTACTTCTAGAAGCATTACTTTGGGAAAATGCCCATTTAAGAAATCCTTTTGTCTCAATGCCAAAGGAGTTACCCGTTTTAGGGGTACCATCTTCTCTAAAATCCATTCATTTATTTTCCATATCAACTACATATTATTTTCTTATACATTGATCAAAAAATTACTCAAGTATCATCAATATATTAATTTGTTTTTATCATTTAAATTAAATCTAAACTTACAAAAACCTCCAATTAATGGGTACAAACATACTATTTCTAAGTATGATGATCAATAGCCTCACAAAAAAATTATGGTTCAATTTTCCCTTACCGCCTATCATGGTGACCATTATGATAGAATTGTATTTAAATATGATATATAATATATTTATATGGTCTCTATGCTTCTGTATTTTTATTTACAACATACCATTATGATTTAAATAATTTTTTAATATAATAATTTAATTTGAGGAAATGCTGACTACCGCTCCCTATATATGATATGGATCATTCATGCCATAAGTGAAACGTATAAAATATGGAAATAATAAAATAATGTAATATATATATAATATAAATTATAATGAATTTATAACATAACTATGTATCATTTATTTTTTATTCCAATGACATGACAAGGAATTGGATAAAGCATTGATGCGTACGTATGACCTACCATCTCCAGGAATAATGTTGTTCATTTATTTTCTCCAAATGTTATGGACTATTATAAAATACATATATATTGGATATATATGTTATTTAAATAAAAAATAACATTCATGAGATGATTGGAAATTTTCCACATAGACAATTTACATCAGACAAGTTAATTTTCAACTAATATACCAAATATTGAAAAACTAACTGATATGAACTTAAATAATTATGTAATTTTTATAAAATGGTGATAGTTAATATTTAATGAAAAATGAAATTCAAAAAGGTAATGAAGAATGTATAAATTAAACAATTTTTATTATTTAGGACATTAAAATATTAAGGAGACATGTCAGATTTGAGGTAAGGGAATCCATATCAATCTCATTTAATAGCGGCATATTTTTATTTATACATAAATTTCTTCTATAAGGTATATAATCAACCCCTTTGAATTTTAATCTCATTAAATAGTATTCAAAATTAATCTTTTTCTATGAAATAATTTTCTTAATGAAAAATGGAATATTTCATTTTAACACACACAACGACAATAGCCTTCCAACCATTGTGAGAATTATTTCATATTTGGCTTCACCAAAAAGCCGTAATAATTTATAAAAAGGAAATTAAATACCAAATTAATTTTTACGGTAATTTGGAATTGAAAATGGTTTTGAGTAGTGATTGATTATGTCAATATCCTGAAATTATATCTTATGATTGCAATGTGGAAATGTTACCGTTTTATTATTCTTGTTTTATGTATTATGATTATAGTGTAGTTCTTGGGAATTCATTACATGTTCAAATGGTTCTACGAGAAACCAACAGAAGGTGAGCATGAGATAGATCTCTAATGCATTAGGTAGTGTGATAGAGGTAATTGTAAATACTTCTCCTATTAGATTTTTCAAATATATTGTGATGGGTATTCCAAATGGAATCATAATGGTTAATCCAATTGTATCTATAAAAAATAAAATCTTAGTATCATACGGATTCCACAAGTTGACATCACAGTTTATCATTCATATGAGCTACTCATAAATCATCTGATATCATGGTGATTTTTATGGAGATAATATTTTACATGTGAAATGTATGATTACATTGATTTTAATGTATTCATGTAGTAATGTTTTCATTCCTTACATTATAACCCTTAAATATATTTTTATTCTTAAACCATGATTTTTCAATGTTTTTCATAGGGTATTAGGAAGAGTGATAGAATTGAAGAATTATAGAAGATTTTTATCATGAAAATAAATCTTATTTTTTAATGGATTTTTATTGTTGTGAAAAAATTGGATGTGTATACATTGTAATATTTGAGATGGAATGAAATAGTTATGGCCTAATTCCCGAAAACTCTAAACCTATAAAGGTCCTCAATGTGAAATATTGTAAATTCATGATCAAATATCAAGATTATGTAAATTTTATGGCTGCGGGATTATAGTTGGTATCAATGGTTGGTTTAGATAACTTTTGGAGTTAGAATATTGTTATATTAATATTAATAAAATATTTTTACTTTATGGTAATATTGAAAAGCTATTGTATTTAAAGATAACCATGTATATTGTTTATTATAATTTTATATTCATAATTGTTTTTCATAGAGGAAACATTTCCGCTAGTATGGGATGACATCAATAGGAAAAAAAACAACCAATTCTGTAAAAAGAAATAGTCAGAATTAGAACTGAACAGATTGTTGTAGTGATGGTACAGTTGAATTTGGTTACAAATGGAGGTCATATACATGCATAGGATTAGCCAGATCAAACATCATGGAAAATTTTGATAGTGGAGAATTTCATCAGGAAAAATCCCCCATCATTTAGATGATCATATGACTATGTTCATATTGAAGGGTGGATTAAATTACAAGAAAAGATTTTCGATGTCATGGGGTATTCAGAACATAAAAAAGTTAGTTTTTATCTTTACCATTTTGAAGGTGATATCGATCAATGGTAGTCTAGGGTTAGAAATATCACGGACATTGAAGAGATTGATTATCTAGATTTGAAATAATTTGAAGGTATGTTAATGGAGAAATATTTCCCCTTGGTGGATTGACATATGATGGAAAAAAATTCTTCAAGTTGAGGTAGGAGGATGACTCAGTGGCCACTTATAAAGAAATATTCACTCTACAGTCATGGTATGATCAACATTTTATATGAGATATTGATGGTTAAATCAACCATTTTTACTCAGGAATAAAGATAATGTATCGAATAGAATTAGCTTCTCATTAGTTCAATAGAAATGAATAACTTGTTCAATATTTGAAGAAGGTGGAAATGCTTCTTTATGATGATAAGTTGTTCTTAAAAAAACAGAATAAGAGATCAATGTGGCTGAGGAAAGGGAAAAACTGTTTAAAAAAGACTGATGTAATGATACTTATATATATATATATTGTGAAAATTATAGTAAAAAGTACACTAGGGATTTCCTTTTGAATTTAGGAATGTGCTGCTGTTGTGGTAAAATTGGACATAATGCTCGTAATTGCACTTGAAATGATCAGAGTAATAGTAAGAAAAAATCTTATATATTGTTAGTACAATGTTTTATGTGAAATAAAATTGTTCATCATGAAAATGAGTGTCTAATGAAGGACTGAAATTATCGAAATATTCTGGAATACAAGAATAAAATGGTGGTGAAATCAATTGCAACTACCTCAGTAGATGTTGGGAAATCAAATGTAGTAGTATCATGTACATTGTTTTTTATATATATTTTCTAAATGTGTTTTTTGATTCCTATTTTACACATTCATTCATTTCTGTGAAATGTTTTAGTAAATAGGGAACTCCATACCTATATATGAATCCTGATCTAGTGGTAAAAACACAAGTAAAAAATGTTGAATGAAAAATAAATTATATGAAACTTCATATCCTTGTGTGCATAAATAATATACCATAAAACATATTTGTTTTCCTCAAGTATAGTTTGATGTAATTTTTTGTTTGGATTGGATTTCTATTTATCAAGATAATATTGACTATAGAGCAAGATATGTTTTATTTTAGAATGAAATTCTGTTTGTGTAAAACAGTGACCTCATACAATTGATAACATCATAATAAACTAAGAAACTACAAAAATATGGAAATTAATGTTACCGTGCACATATTTTTGAAAATAATGGAACTAGTCAGATAAATGATATGCTAGTTGTAAATGAGTATCCTGATTTTTATACTGATGAGTTCCCGGTTATAATACTTGACCTGGATGTTGAATTTCTTTTTGAATTGTTTCATGATAAAAATTCAATTTCAATACCCCCATTATTGAATGGATCAAATTAAACATTTAGAGTTGAAGAATGAATTTTAGAAGTTATTAGAGAAATGTTTCATTTGAACTTGTGCTTCACCTTAGGGTGAACTTTTATAGTTTGTTTAAAATAATTATTGTCTAATGAGATTATTCCATGATCATAGAGACTTTAATAAAATCACTATAAAGAACACATATTCATTTCCTCATATTAATGATTTTTTTATCATCTCTATGGATCATTGTATTTTTCAATTATTGATTTGAGGTCGGGGTACCATCATTTGAAAGTAATTAAAGCATACATTTTTAAGACAATGTTTCATATTAGATATGGACATTATGAATTTGAATTTATGCCTTATAAGTTATCCAATCCACCTATTGTATTCATACTGCTAATTAGTATAATTTTCTATGAGTTCATGGATATGTTTGTGGTTTTATTTATTAATGATCTTTTTGTATATTATAAATGTAAATAAGAGCATGAATGTCTTATAAGGGTTGTCTCTCAAACCATTGAACAAAAGAATATGTATGGGAAATTATTAAAGTGGAAGTTTATGATAAAAAACATACTCATCCCTTGGTCGCGTTGTTTCTAAAAATGGAAAAATATTAAATCATACTAAAAAAATTATTGAGGAATTCCCAAGACCCACAATATCAAAAAGATTTGCAGTTTTCTTGGTTTAGTAGGTTATTAAAGGAGGTTTTTTAAAACATATTCATTGTTAGCATTACCAGTAACTATGGTAACTCAAAATGGTTTTATCTTCATCTGGACAATAGAATGTATGGAATATTTTCATGAATAGAAAAGAAGATTAGTGAATGCTTCAGTTTTGGCACTTCCTTAGAGAATTTTTGAAATTTTTATCTATAATAAAGATTCGTTGAGTGGACTTGAATGTGACCAAATGTTTAAAGACATGGTATTTTAATTTTCATCACATAAGTTGAAAACTCATGAGTTTAATTACCCTACACATTATTTTGAAATACATACTATTTATTTTGCATTAAAAATTTAGTAACATCATTTGTATGTCGTAAAGTGTGAAATATAAACTAATCCCAATCGATTGAATTATATATTCACACAGAATGAATTAAAATGAGACAAAGGAAATAGAGAGAATTAATTTATTATTATTATTTCATGATTCATTTAAATATAGGATTGGAATAAAGAGTGGTTGTCACATTGAGTATAAATTTAAAAGATATATTAATCATGATAAATTTGGAAAAAGATCAGTCAGTTATTGATTTGAATAATTTTGTATTTGATGTTGTTGGTTAAATGAATATCTTTGTTCTGGTCTAGGTTTTTATACAATCTTCTCTATCATACATAATAATGAAAGCACGGAAAAAATACATTGAGTAGAAAAAAAGGAAAAATTGGTTTAAAAGAGTAAAATACCAGAATTTGTCATTAATAAATACATTATATCAAGGTTTGGATGTAGATTATGCGTGAGTTGTGATTCACAGATCAAGAGAGAGTTCTTATGCCAATCTCGTAGTTCTCTATTTTCAGTTCATGATGGTAGTTCTAAGATGTATAGGTATCTTCGAGAGTATTACTCGTGGTGTGGAATCGAAAGAGATATTGCTAATATTACTGTGAAATCTTTGACTTGTCAAAAATCTAAATAAAAATCCTAGTTAATGAAAGTGATCCTTGGCCTTTTTTATTTTTGGAGTGAAAATGGGAATATATATCAATGTATTTTGTAGATGGATTAACAAAGTCATCTCGAGGTTACAATTCTATTTGGTTAATTATTGATCAATTTAATAAATGTTCGCATTCTCTTTCTATTCGAGACACTCTATCTCTAGATCAACATTCTTTATTTTATATTAATGAAATAATAAGGAAAATGGGTTTCCCCTCTCCCTTATACCTGATCATGATCCCAGGTTCAATTTTTTGTTTTTCAAGGTCCTTTTGATGTCGTTGGGTACTAAATTAATTTTTTTAAAACTATTCATCCTAAATCAGATGGATAGTCAAAATGAGTAATTCAGACAATGGATGATATGCTACATGCTTGTTAAATTTATTACTCCGAATGTTGGTACCATCATCTATCTTTCGATGTATTTTCTTATAAAAATAGTTTTTATTCTAGTATACATATGTCACTATTTGAAGCATTCTATGAAAATAGGTGTCAAAATCTATCTTTTTTGGGACGATGTAGGTGAAAGAAAGATGATGGGACAAGAATTGGTAGTGGAGTTGTCCAAAAATAATAATTTGATTTAGAAGAACATGATGACAACTATGATAGAGAATATAATTAATGTGTGTTACTAAATAATGGTTCTTTATATTGAGGAATGTAATCAAATTTTTCTCAATGTTTCACCATTGAAAAGAGTGATGTGTTTTGTTAAGAAGGTAATGGTGAGTATCTTGCTTATTTGACCCTATGAAATATTTGAGAATGTAGGATCAATTGCATATAAACTGTCTTTATCTCAAAATTTATCCCAGTCAATTAATGTTATTCAGGTTCCAATTTTGATAAAGTACATGTTGGATCAGTATCATATTTTGAGTACCGAGGTAGTTCAGTTAGAATAAACTCTTTTTTATGAGGATCAACCAATTTAGATACTTGACCATTTTGAGAAAGTGTTGCAAAATAATGTAGTTCATTAATCAATGTTTTTTGGAAAAAAATATGGTTGAAGAGGAAACATGTGAATATGAATACTATATGAGGGATAAATACCCTAACTTGTTTTCTATGTGAGTAAAATTGTGCGGATGTAATTCCCATAATTGGGGAATAATGTATAAACCATGGTATTTATAGAATAATAAAAATTTATATATATTAATATATTTGAATATTATATTAATTTTATGTTAAATTTGACACTTTTTCTATTACTGTAATCATCACGCAACAACGAGTTTCTCCAAAATATTATGTTTTACAAAATTTTGAATTATACTGAATAATAACACAATAATATTATTATTATTTTAAATTTTAATAAAAGCCTAGTCCTTGTATTTTCATGAATGAATAGAATTAACTATATTATTATTTTAAATGTTTTTAATTGTTTTTACATTTATCCATTAAATATATTAGTCATAAAATGAGAATGAATCCATATTAATGCATAAAATAGTCAATTATTTTTCAAAGGTTGTTTTATAGCCATTTGATGGAAAATCATATCGAAATAACTTTTTTCATTTTTATATGTCCTATTTCAAAAAATAATAGTCTTCTAAAGAAGTTGGACATCAAAATGTACATCAGGCAATTTTTCATTGTCATTTTTTTTGATAAAGTTCATTTTTAATGAATAGTGAATATTATCGTATTTTATGTCAAAACTACATTTTTGTCTAATTTATTTATATAGATAGACTTTCATTTTTTTTGGTTTTAATGAGTAGTTGAATTATTATTTTATCATTTTATTCAATTATTGTCATTGTATTTAATTTCATATGTTAGTTTTATATGCTCACATGTTAATATTTTGATATGTTTTATTTCTTAAAAAACCATTTTCGATTTTTGACGACAAAAATTAATTTTAATTTAATTGTCGCCAGTTTTGGGTATTGAATTTGGAAAAATTGTTTACATATTTTAAGTCATAATTTCCAAATTTTCTAAATCTGTATCTTATATTTTTTTGGAAATTTTAAATAGTAACATTAATAATTATTTTTATTTACCTGGGTAAAACGTTAAATAAAGTAAAGAAGGATAAAAAAATATTATAATAATTATATAAAACTACCCTAACACAATTATTATTCCTATTGTATGGGATATTTATAACCATCGGCAGACTTGGGTATATCGTTTTGACCCCATGCACCAACTTTGTTGTGATAATGACATTTTATAAGAATTAATTTTATGTAAAGAAAATTAAAACAGAAATATTTATATTTTCTTAAAAAATATTAATACGGGATTATATAACAATTTTATTTCACTATAAATATAATTTAGAATGTTAGAAATATTTCCATCATCACAATATATTATTTGATAATATTATATATTAAATAAAAAATTTTATTTATGACACAAGGATGTTGCAGTGGTTACCTTAATAATGAATGATTCAAATAAATTATATTATAATTATTAAAAAATGTAATTTGATTATATTTATGCCATCAATGAATTTTTTTGACAATATTAAATATTATATTTATTGTAACACCCCAAGCTTCTACGGTACGCTTCTCTTTGAATAATGTGATAGCGTGTGTTGTACGCAACACCGAGTTCTAACACACCATAACTAATCAAACTAGCCGTTATGAATAGTAATACCTACTTTTTGAAATTATATATATATTATATTTGAAAATGGACTTCATTTTTGGATTCAGAATATCGAATTTAGCCTAAGGTGAAATTTTGGTACATTTCGGATAACTTTCATATTTTGATGAATAGTGAAAATTACTAAGTTTTAATTAAAAACAACTTTTTTAATCAAAATAATTAATAGTGATAAATTATGAATTTGAGTGGTTTTAAAGTATATTTAGAATATATTTTTACCATTTAATATAATTTTGGTCATTGGACATAATTTTACAATTAAACCGAACATAAACAAGTGTCAATCTTTTGATAGTTATTATCTCTTAAAAACACGCTTTTTGTTTTGACAGCGGGAATTAATTTTAAATTAATTTCTGCCACTTCTGTGTTTTGAATTTAGAAAAATGGATTCCATATTTGGAATCAGGATGTTCAAATTGTGTAAATAGGTAACTTTTATTTTTAGACATTTTGAATAATTACTGCGGTAAATATTTTATTTACCATGGTTAAGGGTAAATCCGGTAAATAAGGGTTAAAAAATAATATTATAATAATACTAAATTACCCTAAAACGTGTCTTAATCCTATTGGTTGATACATGGTCGACCATGGGAATCTTTGGGTCTATTTTGGGACCCCATGGATCCACTTGTAAGTGATAATGACACATTATATTAATAAAGCTTAAATAAAAATAAAAATGGCATAAGCTTACATCTTTTAGAAGAACAATTTTTACATAAGGTTATACATGTTGGATTTTCTATTATAAATATTCATTAGAAAGCTAAAACGATTTCCTACATAATGATATTTTATTTATAATTTTTAGACATTAAATAAGTTATTTTATTTATGACACAATGATGATGCAGTAATTACTATAATAGTGAAAAATTAAAATAATTAATATTATAAATACCCAAATAAATAAAATATGAAACTTTGAATGAATTAAACTAATTTTCTAGTATAATATGATATATTAGGATTGATTTAATTGACTTTTTTCGAAGTAATCTATCTGTTATGAGTTTCAAAAAAATCAACTATTGAATAGTGTCAAAATTGACATAAAAGAGTTCTTAAAACAAATATTATATTATTAATTGATATTAAATTCCTAAAAATCTAATGTTCGGCCAAGAGACTTATATCATGATAGGTTCATCATTATTGTACCACTTGGGGGTCGCTTGGATGTATATAGTAAGTTTATTAACCATATTATATAAAAATACAAAGAGACATTGTAAAAGTGAAACTAATTAACTTAGAGTTAATACTTAAAGATAAGGTTAATATAAGTACCCAAACCTGTCTAAATTCTATTGGTTGAGTGGTTTTCGACCTATCCCCTCCTTAACCTTTGAATAATCAACTTTGGAGCCTTTAGAAACCGAATATAAATTTATTATAAATTAATATTTCTAACTTTTCCAAAGGTGCCCCTCACCCCCCTTATAAAAGGGCACTCCTCCTTCTCATTTCTTCACACCCTCAAAGCCTTTTGGTTCGGCCAAAATCTGCCCAAATACTCTCCAAACATCCCTCACTACAACCTAGAGGCCTTAGTTTGATCAGAAAGCCAACCTAAGGAGCCCTTTTGATCAAATCAAAAGGAAGAACCCGAAGAAGAGGTAATGATTTCACCACACTTTTCTAAGTTCATTTCTTCTTCCACTTCTTCTTCCTTTGTTCTTACCATTCTAAAATAATAACTCCAGTATCTCACATATACTGTGATGTTATTATAAGTATGGTACAACCATATTCAGTATTCTATCCACCCTTTGAATAACATGTCACCATACGTGCGTACGTACGGCTTACCGTCTCCACGTCGTGGTGTAATTGTTATTCAATATAATATTATTTGGATGGGTATAATAATGATGTGTAATTCATGTAAATAATAAATATAACATGTTAATGATTCTGTATATATGATATACCATTCATTTATATATTATTTTAATATCAAAAGAATGATATTGTCGCTCGTGCGTACGTACGGACTACCGTCTCCACGAACGCGATGAGATTCATTCTCCATCGTAACCATTCAAGTATAATTATCATTTGATGATTTAAAAATGATGTTTAAGGACTATATATCATTCTGGATATGAATAAGATACAACAACCATGGCTTATGTAACAAAACATATAAAGAAAATGAGTAAGTTAACACCCGAAACTACGATAATTCTAAGATATTATTAACAAATCAATGTTAAAAGATCATATATGATATCATATTAATATATATGATTCTTGTATAATTTAATAACAATTATTTCACCATTATACAGGAGGTTAACCTACCCCAACCAAGGAAAAGTACAAGGTAAGGGTTATTTCACAATCTCTTCATTATCTGAGGTTGTTTATACGTAATAATCTACTGGGATCTCTTTATCATCCACATCCATGTTTCTTAAAAATGTATTTCAAAACATTTTTACTATTTACAAGAATATGGGTTTAAGTCATTTATACCCTTGTTTGACTTTTTATAAGAGTTTTATAAAGGAATCTTTCCGTCGTTTTCAAAACAAGGTCCTTTTTTAACCTTTTCGACAGAATTGAGGTAAGAATGTTTTTTTAACTTATACGGCGGGTGCGGTTATTTTCCGCCGTTATAAAATCGTCGAAGCTTTCCTTACAAGCTTATAAGAATATTTTCAAAGAAAATGTTTTATTTTATATGGATCTTAAATGATTTCAAAATAAAAGGAGATACTTCTTTAAAAAGAATTTTGATTTCATCTATGTCAACATCCTTTGATGGATTTTAAGATTATTTGGAGTTGATTTATTATGATACAAAACTTCTATGTTGAATTGAAGGTTTTGTGATATGTTTGACTAAGGTTGTGCTATATTTATACCATTCATAGTTTATGGTGAAATTATTGACATTTCGTATGCCAGTTTTAATACGAATGTTTATGTTATGTTTAAACCTTTTCATATGGGAATGCATTGGACTTAATAAGTGACGGGTGGAGCCCGCTATAGCTCCTCGATGCATCGGTAGGTCTCATGAGACAAACTAGTGTCTTGGCACAAGGCCTTGACAAAATTTTATTTGTAGTCTTGGCACGAGGCCTTGGCTATGTGGTTATGATAGTCTGGCATTATGCATTCCAACATTATGGAAGTGGTTATTGATTTTTGCATGTGATTATTCGATTAGTAGAATATCCATGTGAATAAGTAAATGGCATTATTTCATTTTATTTATGCCATACCATGTTGAAAGTTCATATTTAAAAGGCTTTTGTTTTATTTATACATTGCCTTAAATGTTTATTCGTATTTATGAAAGTTTCCGCTATATTGTTATCCTTACTGGGCATTTGAGCTCACCCCTTTTCTATGTTTTATTTTTCCCAGGAAGTGAAGGAGTAAATTATGAATGACATGCAGGGATTTTATGAGGGGATAATAGTGTGGTCTATTGAGACATTATGTTGTTGTAGTAGTTTTTCATTTTATAATGTAATGTAAAACTTATGATTATATCTGGCATTTTCCAAGGCTACTAAACGAATCGGTCATTCGAGATTTGATCTTTCTTGTGATCATGCCAATGTTATGTAATAATGCACCGACTCTAGGAAACTAGGGTCGGGGCGTTACAGTTGGTATCAGAGGAAGTTTAGTACAAACCTTGGAAGCTAGATTTAGATAAACTCTGATTAGAGCACGTAGACCTAAGATGAACTTTGAGGATTAGTATAGAAGAACTTCCTAGAATTTTGGTATTGTAGAGATTTTGTGAGTTTTCCAAGCAATACATCCCTGTCTGGATACGAGCAGGTAGAGGCGGCTCTGGCACAGATGTACCTAGGGGTAAAACCCGAAAACACCGCTTTGAGCTAGACTCGAACGGGAACTGGTGCACGACAACGGGCCTTGCTGCACTCTTGGTTACGACACTCCCGGGGGATATGCTTAGGATAACTCTCATTTTCTTTACACATCATTTTGAAGGGATTATGAGTATATACTTCCTCAAAGAAAACATTATTATGATTATGGATTATATCCATAAATAGTTCAATTTATGTTAAGTGTTTTATAAGTATGGGATTATGTATTTTGATTCATAAACTGATCTAGTTTATGCCATTGTTTTGAAATGGCGCCTAGTGGAAGAAATGGAAACCGTATCAATGCACGCACTCCATGTATGGATTGCCCTCCTGCTCAAGATAATTTTAGTGGGGCTGGTGATGCAACTGGTGCTGATCAGCTAATCACCATACTGGGACAACTTACTCAGGTTATGAATAATAACCTTACCCGTATGGAGCACCCCGATCTGCAGCGTGGAGGATCAATTTTAGATCGATTCATGAGGCAACAACCACCAACGTTCAATGGGAATACAAATCCCTTAGTAGCTGAGCAATGGATATTTTCCCTAGAGAAAATATTTCAGGCTTTGGGGAGCAGTAAAAGGGAAAAAGTTATCATGGCAGTTTACCGCCTCACTGGAGATGCTGATCAATGGTGGTCATTGATTCAGAACATGAAGGAAGATGATTAAGTATCAAATATGGAATGGAGGGAGTTCAAAGATCTGTTTTTAGAAAAATACTTTCCTCGCGACCATCGAGCAGATATGGAAAGGAAATTTCTAAATCTGAGACAAAAGGAGGATGAGAATGTCACAAAGTATGAGGCTAACTTTACAAGGTTAGCAAGGTATGCTGGAGATTATATTCGCAACCCAAGAAGTAAGATTGATCGTTTCTTTGATGGGTTAAAACCATTTCTCCGTCGAGCGTTAGTCTCACAATCCTTTTCATCGTACGAAGACATTGTCTCATGTGCTATCAAGACCGAAAAGGAATTCTCTAAGTCTTATGACTTTAAAGCAAAGCAAGAGAAGAAGAGACCTTCTGATCAATCTGGGAATGGAAATAAGGGGACGAAGGGAAAGGTTGAATATCCATCTTGTGGTAAATGCGGGAAGAAACATCCTGGTACTTGCTTGAAGGGAATGGGAGTCTGTTACAAGTGTGGTGAAAAGGCCACCAAGCTCATGATTGCAATGGGAAGAAGGAAGCTACCAACGTTCAGTGCTATAATTGCAGGGAGATGGGGCATTATGCAAATGCATGTCCTAAGCGTCAGGAGAACTTACCTCAGAAAAGGCCAAGGGATCAAGGCCAGGCTTATGCTATCACAACTGCTGAGGTAGAAGCTCTGAAAGACGTGGTGGCAGGTAATTTAATGGTTTCCTCAAGTTTAGCAAATGCATTATTTGATTCTAGATCATCGCATTGTTTCATATATTCCATGTTTGCTAAGAAAATTAGATATTTCCAATTTTATTTAATAAGGGAGTTGTCAGTTAAAAATCCTAAGGGAAGTATCATTGCAACAAAGTTTTGTGAATCAGTCCCTATTAGAGCACATAAATTTTCTTTATCTACTGATTTCATCGTCATACCTATGATTGAGTTTGATATAATCCTCGGTATGGACTGGCTTTCGGACTATGATGCGAAGATTTATTGTAAGAAGAAAGAGGTTACGATTCTTGATGATAATGATAAGGAGCACCTTATTTTTAGAGCAGAATCGTCACCACCTAATTCTTATTTAGATCCACCCCCAGTAGCTCAACTTAATTCAATTATGGGGGAGGAAGAGAATGAAATAACTGTCGGTGAGGAAAGGAATGTTCAAATAGAGGATGTACCTGTTGTGAAAGAATTTGTAGATGTATTTCCGGAAGATTTACCTGGACATCCTCCAGAACGAGAAGTTGAGTTTTCTATTGATTAGATTCCTGGATCAAGGCCTATATCGAAGACCCCTTATAGAATGGCCACTGTAGAGTTAGTCGAACTAAAGAAACAACTAGAGGAATTGAGTAATAAGGGATTTATTCGCCCTAGTGTTTCTCCATGGGGAGCCCCTGTTCTTTTTGTTAAAAAGAAAGATGGATCTATGAGGTTATGTATCGACTACAGGGAGATCAATGCTATAACAATAAAGAACAAGTATCCCCTACCTCGTATTGATGATTTATTTGACCAACTGCATGGAGCTCAATACTTTTCAAAGATTGAACTTCGATCTGGATACCATCAGTTGTGTGTGAAGAAGGAAGACATTCCGAAAACAGCATTTCGAACCAGGTACGGGCATTACGAGTTTACTGTAATGCCGTTTGGATTGACTAATGCACCCTCTGTATTCATGGATCTGATGAATAGAGTTTTCAAGGAGTATCTCGATGAATTTGTGGTGGTATTTATTGATGATATTCTGGTATACTCCAAAACCTACGAAGATCATGAAAATCACTTGCTCATTATCTTGAAGACTCTGAGGAGGCATGAATTATATGGAAAGTTTAGAAAGTGTGAATTCTGGCTTCAGGAGATTTCTTTTCTTGGCCATATTGTCTCTAAAGATGGAATCTCTGTTGATCCTTCTAAGACCAAGGCAATCCAAGAATGGCCAGCTCCTACGAGTATAACTGAGGTACGTAGTTTTATTGGTTTGGCAGGTTATTATCGACGTTTCGTCCATAATTTTGCCCGATTGGCAAACCCATTAACGAAGCTCACACGAAAAGGGGTTAAATTTGTTTGGACAAAAGAGTGTGAAGAATGTTTTGAAGAAATGAAAAGAAGATTAGTCAATGCTCCTATATTGACTCTACCATCGGGGAATGATGGGTTCGTTATTTATAGTGATGCATCGAAGAAAGGACTTGGCTGTGTCCTTATGCAGAATGATAGAGTTATTGCCTATGCATCACGACAGTTGAAAATTCATGAACAAAACTATCCTACTCATGATCTCGAGTTAGCAGCAGTGATCTTTGCTTTGAAGATATGGAGGCACTACCTCTATGGTGAAAAATGTTAGATTTATACTGATCACAAGAGTTTGAAGTATATTTTCTCACAAAAAGAACTCAACATGAGGCAAAGGAGATGGCTTGAATTACTCAAGGATTATGATTGTACGATACACTACCACCCAGGGAAGGCAAACAAGGTGGCAGATGCTTTGAGTAGAAAAGACCATGGAGTTTTGAACAATATGAGAATTGAAAGGGATCCAATTTTCATGGATCTAGTGAAGATTGACATGGGAATAACCAGGGAAGGTGAAACATCAATGCTTTTTCAAATGGTTTCCAAACCATCTTTACTAGAAAGGATTAAGAGTTCTCAGACCGATGATGAAGAATTCCAAAAGAAGATTAAAGTTGTGAATGATGGGAGATTGAGAGACTTTGTGTATGAAGATGGAATTTTGAAATTCGGGAAGAGACTTTGTGTTCCCAATATACCTGATCTAAAAAGGGAATTGCTGGATGATGCTCGTAGTTCCAATTTCTCTATACACCCTGGGAGCACCAAAATGTATAGAGATTTGAAGGAACATTTTTGGTGGGACAACATGAAGAGGGAGATTGATGATTTTGTGTCAAGATGTATGGTTTGTCAACAAGTGAAAGCTGGAAGGCAACAGCCTGGAGGAGTCATGCAACCTCTTCCCATACCAGAGTGGAAATGGGACAATATTACGATGGACTTTGTCATGGGGCTACCAAAGACTCATAGAAGGAACGATGCAATATGGGTTATTGTCGACCGTCTTACCAAGTCAGCACATTTTCTTGCTATAAGAGAAGATCTACCCCTGGAACGTCTAGCAAGACTATATATTAATGAAGTTGTGAGACTTCATGGAGTACCCTTATCAATTGTTTCTGATCGTGATCCCCGTTTTACTTAAAGATTTTGGAAAAGTCTTCAGAAATCCCTGGATACTGAACTTCATTTGAGCACTGCTTACCACCCTCAGACAGATGGACAATCAGAACGGACTATTCAAACCCTAGAAGACATGTTGAGATCTTGCTCACTTGACTTTCAGGGTATGTGGGATCAATATTTACCACTGGTAGAATTTTCCTATAACAATAGCTTCCATTCGAGTATTCAGATGGCACCATATGAAGCGTTATACGGAAAGAGATGTCGTACACCAACCTGTTGGGATGACGTTGGTGAAAGAAAACTTGTAGGCCCAGAACTGGTGGAGGAAACGGTGGAAAAGGTGAAAGTAATCCAAAATCACATCAAAGCAGCTCAAAGTAGGCATAAGAGCTATGCCGATAATCGAAGGAAGGATTTGGAATTTCAAGTCGGTGATCATGTTTTCCTAAAGGTATCTCCATGGAAGGGAGTCATACGTTTTGGTAAGAAAGGTAAATTGAGTCCCAGGTACATCGGACCTTTCGAAATTCTAGAACGAATTGGGGTTGTAGCTTACCGATTGGCAATGCCGCCAAGTCTCTCCAAAGTTCACGATGTGTTCCACGTATCTCTATTGAGGAAATACATGCCTGATCCGACACATGTACTCACCTATGAGGAATTAGAACTGGAACCCGATCTGTCTTATTGTGAAGAGCCCGTCAAGATTCTTGATACGAGAGAACAAGTGCTGAGAAACCGGACGACGCGTCTGGTAAAAGTTTTGTGGAGAAACCATAAGATGGAAGAGGCAACGTGGGAACCCGAGAAACTTATGATGAAGAACCACCCGAGTCTTTTTATGCAGTAATACCCTAGAAATTGCGAGGACGCAATTATTTGAAGGAGGGGAGAATGTAACACCCCATGCTTCTACGGTACGCTTCTCTTTGAATAATGTGATAGCGTGTGTTGTACGCAACACCGAGTTCTAACACACCATAACTAATCAAACTAGCCGTTATGAATAGTAATACCTACTTTTTGAAATTATATATATATATATTATATTTGAAAATGGACTTCATTTTTGGATTCGGAATATCAAATTTAGCCTAAGGTGAAATTTTGGTAAATTTCGGATAACTTTCATATTTTGATGAATAGTGAAAATTACTAAGTTTTAATTAAAAACAACTTTTTTAATCAAAATAATTAATAGTGATAAATAATGAATTTGAGTGGTTTTAAAGTATATTTAGAATATATTTTTACCATTTAATATAATGTTGGTCATTGGACATAATTTTACAATTAAACCGAACATAAACAAGTGTCAATCTTTTGATAGTTATTATCTCTTAAAAACACGCTTTTTTTGACAGCGGGAATTAATTTTAAATTAATTTCTGCCACTTCTGTGTTTTGAATTTAGAAAAATGGATTCCATATTTGGAATCAGGATGTTCAAATTGTGTAAATAGGTAACTTTTATTTTTAGACATTTTGAATAATTACTGCGGTAAATATTTTATTTACCATGGTTAAGGGTAAATCCGGTAAATAAGGGTTAAAAATTAATATTATAATAATACTAAATTACCCTAAAACGTGTCTTAACCCTATTGGATGATACATGGTCGACCATGGGAATCTTTGGGTCTATTTTGGGACCCCATGGATCCACTTGTAAGTGATAATGACACATTATATTAATAAAGCTTAAATAAAAATAAAAATGGCATAAGCTTACATCTTTTAGAAGAACAATTTTTACATAAGGTTATACATGTTGGATTTTCGATTATAAATATTTATTAGAAAGATAAAAAGCTTTCCTACATAATGATATTTTATTTTTAATTTTTAGACATTAAATAAGTTATTTTATTTATGACACAATGATGATTCAGTAATTACTATAATAGTGAAAAAATAAAATAATTAATATTATAAATACCCAAATAAATATAATATGAAACTTTTAATGAATTAAACTAATTTTCTAGGATAATATGCTATATTAGGATTGATTTAATTGACTTTTTTCGAAGTAATCAATCTGTTATGAGTTTCAAAAAAATCAACTATTGAATAGTGTCAAAATTGACATAAAATAGTTCTTAAAACAAATATTATATTATTAATTGATATTAAATTCCTAAAAATCTAAGGTTCGGCCAAGAGACTTATATCATGATAGGTTCATCATTAATGTACCACTTGGGGGTCGCTTGGATGTATATAGTAAGTTTATTAACCATATTATATAAAAATACAAAGAGACATTGTAAAAGTGAAACTAATTAACTTAGAGTTAATACTTAAAGATAAGGTTAATATAAGTACCCAAACCTGTCTAAATTCTATTGGTTGAGTGGTTTTCGACCTATCCCCACCTTAACCTTTGAATAATCAACTTTGGAGCCTTTAGAAACCGAATATGAATTTATTATAAATTAATATTTCTAACTTTTCCAAAGGTACCCCTCACCCCTCTTATAAAAGGGCACTCCTCCTTCTCATTTATTCACACCTTCAAAGCCTTTTGGTTCGGCCAAACTCTGCCCAAATACTCTCCCAACATCCCTCACTACAACCTAGAGGCCTTAGTTTGATCAGAAAGCCAACCTAAGGAGCCCTTTTGATCAAATCAAAAGGAAGAACCCGAAAAGAGGTAATGATTTCACCACCCTTTTCATAGTTCATTTCTTCTTCCACTTCTTCTTCCTTTGTTCTTACCATTCTAAAATAATAACTCCAGTATCTCACATATACTGTGATGTTATTATAAGTATGGTACAACCATATTCAGTATTCTATCCACCCTTTGAATAACATGTCACCATACGTGCGTACGTACGGCTTACCGTCTCCACGTCGTGGTGTAATTGTTATTCAATATAATATTATTTGGATGGGTATAATAATGATCTGTAACTCATGTAAATAATAAATATAACATGTTAATGATTCTGTATATATGATATACCATTCATTTATATATTATTTTAATATCAAAAGAATGATATTGTCGCTCGTGCGTACGTACGGACTACCGTCTCCACGAACGCGATGAGATTCATTCTCCATCGTAACCATTCAAGTATAATTATCATTTGATGATTTAAAAATGATGTTTAAGGACTAGATATCATTCTGGATATGAATAAGATACAACAACCATGGCTTATGTAACAAAACATATAATGAAAATGAGTAAGTTAACACCCGAAACGACGATAATTCTAAGATATTATTAACAAATCAATGTTAAAAGATCATATATGATATCATATTAATATATTTGATTCTTGTATAATTTAATAACAATTATTTCACCATTATACAGGAGGTTAACCTACCCCAACCAAGGAAAAGTACAAGGTAAGGGTTATTTCACAATCTCTTCATTATCTGAGGTTGTTTATACGTAATAATCTACTGGGATCTCTTTATCATCCACATCCATGTTTCTTAAAAATGTATTTCAAAACATTTTTACTATTTACAAGAATATGGGTTTAAGTCATTTATACCCTTGTTTGACTTTTTATAAGAGTTTTATAAAGGAATCTTTCCGTCGTTTTCAAAACAAGGTCCTTTTTTAACCTTTTCGACAGAATTGAGGTAAGAATGTTTTTTTTAACTTATACGGCGGGTGCGGTTATTTTCCGCCGTTATAAAATCGTCGAAGCTTTCCTTACAAGCTTATAAGAATATTTTCAAAGAAAATGTTTTATTTTATATGGATCTTAAATGATTTCAATATAAAAGGAGATACTTCTTTAAAAATAATTTTGATTTCATCTATGTCAACATCCTTTGATGGATTTTAAGATTATTTGGAGTTGATTTATTATGATACAAAACTTCTATATTGAATTGAAGGTTTTGTGATATGTTTGACTAAGGTTGTGCTATATTTATACCATTCATAGTTTATGGTGAAATTATTGACATTTCATATGCTAGTTTTAATACGAATGTTTATGTTATGTTTAAACCTTTTCATATGGGAATGCATTGGACTTAATAAGTGACGGGTGGAGCCCGCTATAGCTCCTCGATGCATCGGTAGGTCTCATGAGACAAACTAGTGTCTTGGCACAAGGCCTTGACAAAATCTTATTTGTAGTCTTGGCACGAGGCCTTGGCTATGTGGTTATGATAGTCTGGCATTATGCATTCCAACATTATGAAAGTGGTTATTGATTTTTGCATGTGATTATTCGATTAGTTGAATATCCATGTGAATAAGTAAATGGCATTATTTCATTTTATTTATGCCATACCATGTTGAAATTTCATATTTAAAAGGCTTTTGGTTTAGTTATACATTGCCTTAAATGTTTATTCGTATTTATGAAAGTTTCCGCTATATTGTTATCCTTACTGGGCATTTGAGCTCACCCCTTTTCTATGTTTTATTTTTCCCAGGAAGTGAAGGAGTAAATTATGAATGACCTGCAGGGATTTTATGAGGGGATAATAGTGTGGTCTATTGAGACATTATATTGTTGTAGTAGTTTTTCATTTTATAATGTAATGTAAAACTTATGATTATATCTGGCATTTTCCAAGGCTACTAAACCAATCGGTCTTTCGAGATTTGATCTTTCTTGTGATCATGCCAATGTTATGTAATAATGCACTGACTCTAGGCAACTAGGGTCGGGGCGTTACATTTATTTTAATAAATTTGGGTTGATGGAGTCCTATTTTTATTACTTTAATAAAAATCAACTACTAAGTAGCCTCAAAATTGACCTTACTATGTTTTTTTGAAAAATAATATTTTATTAAATGATATTATAGTCATAAAATTATAATATTTTGTAAAATTATTTATATAATTATGATATTTAATTAATGATAAAATTTTTCTAATAATTTCATTTTATTGTAACTATAGTAACCATATAATGTGAAAATAGTATAAAATGGTAAGAGTTAAAGTTTTTATCTAAGGGATAATGCTAAGAGATAAGTTAAATTTTTTTATCTAAACATGTCTATAAAATATTGGATGTGATTAATTATACCCATTATAATATTATCATAGAAAAATATAACTTTGGAACTATTATAATTCTAATATAAGTTTACTATAAAATAATATTTTTAGAATTTCTTAATGTTACCATGTTCCCTCTTATAAAATTACACCACCTCTACACACTAAAATACACCTCCCAAACCACTTGGATCTTCAAACATCTGCTAAATTTTCTCCCAAATTCCCTAAATTCCACTTATAAGCCTTAACATTTTCAGAATGCAAATAAAAAAATCCTTTTGGCTCAAACCAAAAAAAAGTTACCAGTTTTAGAGGTAGTGTCGCCTCTAATATTGCATTCCTTTATTTTTGATATCTACTCCCTATTCTATTCTTATTACTTGATTAAAATAAATCTTCATTATCCTTAATATACTAGGATATTTTTTATTACAAGAATTAGAATTGTACTTACACACACATCCATTTAATGTATACGGACATACTATTTCTGTGTACGAAAAACCACTCCCTGACGAAACAAGGATTATTCAATATCTCCTACCACCTATAATGGTGGGAGTTATGATGGAAAAATATTTATATATTATATATATTATATTTATATTTTCTCTATTCTTAATTTTTTAATTTACAACATAAATTTATTCTTTCCATTTTGTGTAAATACGATAATTTCATTGAAAATGTTAAGACTTCCTCCCACTCAATGTGTTATGACTCATTCATGACATACATGGAACTTATAAATGAGTTAATTAATGAAATTATCTATCATATATATCATTGATATTACAATAGAATTATAATAAACATTATTATCATTTATTTTTCATACAATTAATTATACAATGAAATGAATGTAGCAATAATTCATACGTACGACATAATGTTTCCATGGACGGTGCATTTGATTTCTTATCTCCATGTGTTATGGAATATATTAAAATACATATATACTAAATATATATGATATTTATGTCATGAATAATATTTATATAATTATTATTATTCTGGGGATGATGGGATTTTCACCACATGCACAATTTATATCAAACAAGTTCATTTTTAACTGAATTACATAATATCGAAAAACTAATCTATGTGAACATAAATAATTATATAATTTTTTTAAAATTATGCTAAGTAATATAAAATTAATAATAAACTTGAAAAATATTTTCATGAATGAAAAAATTATAATATGTTTATTAATAAGGAAATAGAAGAATGAAGGAGACATGTCAGATTTGAGGTAAGAGACTTCGTCTCAATGCATGTTCATAGAGGAATGATTTTTTATACATGAATATATATTATATAATATATTATCAAAAAAATTAAATTTTAATTTAATTCAATGGTTTCCAAATGGAATCATTTCCTATGAAAAATATTATTAAATGAAATTTAAAATTTAAAATTTTAACATGCGGGGTGAAAACTACCTTTCAACCACTACGAACATTATTTGATATTCGGCTTCCTCTAAAAGATATAAAATTTGAAAAGAATAAAACTAAATAACTTATTGTTTTGGGTATTTGGGTTTTGTAAATTGTTTTGAGAATATAAAAATTATGTCAATATCGTGAAATGACATCTTCTTATTGCAATGTTGAAATGTAATATTTCCATTATGCTTGTTGTATGGGTTAAAATTTTTTTATAGTTCATGGTCATTATTTAAATATTTTCCTAGTTCAATGATAAAAATAGGGTGGGTGAGCCCATGATAGATCTATAATGTGATGGGTAATGTGACAATGGTATTAGTCAAGGAATCTTATAAAATATTTAGGAATATACAATAAAGTGTATTCCAAACATAACAATGAAGGATACCCCCTATGTAGCTACAAAATTTACAATGTAAGTATGTTATGTATTCCAGAAGTTATCTTTATGGATTATTATTTTTTTGAGTAATTCATACATATTATTATTTCATGAGTATTATTAAGTGTATTATTTTTTATGATTGGAAATCTTGATTTCATTTATTTATATTAATTAAATGGATAATGTTTTAATTTCATATTTTATCACCCATATAATTCTTTTTAAGATCATCCCATGTTTTTGAAATGACATCCACAAAGTATAAGCAATGGTAATAGAAATGAAGAATAAAAAAATATTTTTATCAACAAAATAATTATTTTTTTAGGTTTTCTATTTTTTTGAATAATGGGAAGTGTCTACTTTTTAATATTTGGGATTTAATTTAATAGTTATTGACTATTTATCAAAAACATTAAAAATAAAAGATCCATAATGTGAATGAAAGTAAATTCTAGATCAAAAAACAAGATTATGCAATGTTTAAGGTTAGGTCCTTATAATATTACTAAAAATAATTGATAAGCTAAATATACTACCCAAGTTCTTATACCTGATTGTTAGGATACTAGTGAACCACTTCTCAAAGGAAACAACAACTGGGAACATCTATATCAAATCCTACTTTCAACCTGACACTTTTCCCAGATCTCTATACATTTTAATAAGTTCACATAAAAATATTATAAGTAGTCCATTAGTCTATATGGTATCTTATATGAAGAAAAAATATCACTAGTATCCATACATGATAGAGTCTACTTTTATATTTCTATACCTAATAGACACATCACCCGAGCTTCCAACTAGAAGGCAATTAACACTATACACCATACCCTGGTGCTACATCACTTATATCACTTTATATGTTTCGCATCACTATTCATTATTCCATTAGTTAATAACATAATATTATTCCAACAAATACATCTTATTAGGATACTCCTCTAGGTTTCCTTATATTCTAGAGGTTAATATCCACATCAAGGTTTAGAATACAAATAATAATAAAATAAATAGGATTAAACGTTGTATATCATTTTAGTAAATCATTTTTGGGTAATACCTTTTTTGAAGATAACATGCATAACTCTTATATTTTCATTGAAATTTATTATTAGTTTTTGAAGATAAATTTAAATAAATATAATGAAATAAATAGGATTCAACATTGTATATGATTTTGGTAAATTATTTTTGGTATTAAAAATTATTTCTTTTGTAAAAACTATTTTTCTTGAAATTTTAAACAATATTTTAATGTTTATTTATATAAACTATAGTAATTTAATTTAATAAAATATTAATTTTTATGAAAATTCAAGTCATATTTATGTATTTTTGTTATTTTTAGATTCTTATAATAAAGATACATTTCTTATAAATAGTAAAAAGTACAGTCCTTAAGAAATAAATTATCATCATTGTTATCTTTATGAGATAGATATGATAAACATATATTTTTTTAACATCTGTAAAGACTAATTTATGATAATAAACTAAATTTAAAAAAAAATAAACATATAAATAATATTTTATTTGATGACATATATAAAAATATTTATATATATATATATACATAGTTCTAGAACAATATATAAAGAAGAAATATTTTGTATCCATGATATTTTTTAGTGAATTAGGAATGAAAATTCTCTAATTATTTTAAAAATATATAAAAATTTGAGATACATTTATTCATATATAAAAATTTATTAGATATATTACAATTGTCACATTCAATTTCTTGTATATTTATAACAAACGGTTGAAAAAATACAATGATGTATTAAATATATTTCAATGAAATTGATCTCTATAAATTTATAATTTAATGGTTCTAAATGTTTTTATTGACCATAATTATTTTGATTTAATATTTTTAGTTTAATTTTAATTTTTTCTAATAGAATATTTTCAGTAAATTAATAAAAAACATAGAAACAATGATTTTATAAGCATTATATAAATGAAGTTAATTATTTTAAAAATTATAAAATAACATTTTAATTATTATTTAATCTGTACAAACAATTTTTATTTTAATATTTCATGTTTGCGATGTTTTAAATAAATTATATGATCTAAACCAGTTTTATGGGTTTATTTTGAGTCAAATTAACTGAATAGTTTAAAAATGAAATTACAGTTATTTTATAAAACTAATATTTCAGTTATAATTTCCAAATAATCAAATTCTATAAATAGAAAAATTAGGATTTTAAACGGGCTACATTGTCATCTCAGGGGTTTTTACGTGATAATTGTAAATACATAATTAAAATAATAGCATGTATGTGTTGTAAAATATATTACTACACTTATATATAAATTGGTCATCCAAGGTTTTAATTAGTATGAAATATTTTAATATAAAACCAAATCCTTTAAAAATATCATTGGATGATTCTACATACATGTTATCCTCATTTTAATTTAATATTGATCGATTTTGAAGAAATTTCATTGAAATGTGTTAATTGTATTTTTAATCATCCAGAAAATCCCAAGAACCACCTTCCACTAAAATCAAAATAGATCAAAAATAATATTTTTGTCAACCCACTTTTATATATTTAGGTTGGAAAATACCACTCATAGTACCTTACATTATTCCTTCACCACTTCACTAAGCTTATTTTAAAAAAATCCATCCATTAAATGTTATCATGCAAACCAAATGTGTTTTTTGAATTTATAGTTTTAAATATTAAATGCTAATATTACTTATTTTCTTCTAATAACAACTATAAATATATATAATTTGTTTTACGGAAAATGGTTCCATTGGATATATATAAGAATGACTAACTATATCAACATATTTCTATAATTTTACTTCATACCCTACTATTCAATGATTGTTATATTGATGTATTTAAAAATTAGAAATGATAAACCATTACATCTGTTGGAAAATGATAACACCTCTCATGTGTGTGTGTGGACCACCATCTCTATGAATAAATATGACTCATATTTCATTTTATTTTTACATAGATGGTAATATAGATTTATTTTAGAAATATAGATTGTATCTATGATATAAAATCAATTTTGGAATGGTGAATTATTTCTCACCATTTTTATCTAACCATATAAATAAGTAAACCACATTCTAGGGTACGTACGTACTAATATCTTTATCAATGGTGTAATTAATTTTTCAATCAATAACATTAATAGAAGATTCTATTTATTTATACTGAAAATGAATAATATTTATATTCATATTAAAAAAAATTATATGATATTCAAGATAATTTTACATTATCTTGGACAATGATAATAATTAATTCTTGAAAAATGAATCTGATATCGCATAGAACAGTGACTGTAAAAATTAGTTGTTCATAAAGAGGGGAAAAATGTCATAAGTAAATCATATAATGTATTATGGATATTTTTATATGTTTTTAATGTACTTTTTATAATATATTTATTATAGATGATGTTTTGATGTGCACAATGGAATATAATACTTGAGTTGAGGTATTTATTGTTTCACTTTTATTTCTAGGTTACATATTTCATATTCATGAGTAGTTACTTTTTTTGTCTATATACTATAACCATGGCCTTATATATCCTAAAACTCATTTGTTTCATGATACTTAATGATTCAATTGTTTTTATTAATTCATGGGGCTTATGATTCATTACTTACTAACATTAATGTGAATTTATATTATAAACTATTTATTTATCGATATTGTTTATGATAAATTTTCATGTGATGAAATATCATGATCTCAATCTTAATAATCAAAATAATGTTATTTATATATGTTTATTCATTATATATTTTCGAAATGTGAAAATTTTACTCTCTATGTTAATTAAAATTATTTAGATTATTTTATTTGAAAAACAAAGATCACTTCAACTTTAAATAAATATTATTTTTATATTATATACATATTTTCTAAACACAATTTCATTATTTTTTTGACACTAAAACCTAATTTTTCTGTATATTATTAAATATTTTTTACTTTAAAAAAATCTAATGGAATTCCCCATTTTATTTTCCAAATGATGTATTTTTTGAATTTATAAAAAAATATGAAAGGAATGTTATTTATAATAAATCTCATGAACAAAATTTTCTATGGACATGAACACTCAATATGTTTTAAAATCCCAATCAATTTTTTAAGGATATTTTCAGTTATAGTTCTTCATTAATTCATTTAAAATATATAGATGATAAATATGTTATTTAAAAGTGAAAAGATTATTTTCATCAAAAATATTTTTGTTATTCTACTAATCGAATATTCATATATGGTATCATCCAATAATTTTAATTGTGTTTCAATTGTGACATAATCCATTGGAACCATCATTATTATTTATGTTGATTATTTTATGATTATTATAATGATATATTTTAAAACAACTTTTATTTTATTGGGATTATTCGTTGATTACATAATAAAATTATTTTTAGTTCATTTTCATTACCTAGATTATGATATAATTATACGATAAATATGATATGAAATTTTGTAATTCATATGAAATATATCATTATGTGAAGGGTTGATGATATTATATATCCCTATAATTCATTATGAAAATTTATAAATTTCAAGATATAATAATGGGGATGATGTATGTGTTCTTGATCCACTATTGGAAACATGTTGATATGCATGATACAGTTAGATAAAATGTTGAGGAGATTGATTCACAATGGGAAACATGTCATTATTATTTATCGGTTCTGATATTATAAAAGGTTTTTATTCATGATCAACAATTATTTAATGCTCACACTAGTTTAGTAGGACATATAAATTAGTTTCTATACTAGTTATGGTACCACACTTATATGATATAATCATTGCGTACACGAAGGATTTATGATGACTTACTTCTCTTATAAATCATTTAAATTTAAATTATTATGTTTTATATTATGAATCATGTTTTTGAACCATGATATATAGGGTTCGATTTTTTTTTCAGTTTTTTCATGATATCATATGATTTTTCAATCATATGATCATTAATTGATATATACCTTTTTTTACAAATACTATGAATCTGAGATTAGTCCTTATTATATTTCCATTCATCATGTTATGATGAATTTTTTTATGTGTGAAATTTATAACAATGGTTATATATTTTAAGGTCATTTTGAGAGATGATAAAAACAATTCATTAAATAAGATGGTTTCTTTCAAAAAATTAATGACTGAAAACATTTGAGGTCCTTTGAAAAGAATTTTTAAAATATATTTGATTTACTCTATTAATATGTATTATATATGTATGAAAATATTTTGAAACAATAGATTCAATATAAGTTTATTTTTAGTTATTCATAAAAAATTAGGGATAGAAATCATTTTGAAAAACCGTGGGGTTATTATTACGTATATAATAACATAATATTTTTTGTTAGGGAGTGAATTTTATATTTTCCTTGAAATAAATATATTTCGATACACTATATGCATATATGTTTTTTGAATATAATAATCTATCTTTAATAACCCCCAAATGATTTTTTATATTATTTCATGTCATTCATTTTGGTGCATGGTGTGAGTTCCCTTACTGCTCACCTGTAATGACACTCTTGTGGGATATTCATGGGTTAATTTGCATTTCCTTTATAAACCATTGTGAAGGATTTAAATTTTTATGAACATTGATAAATTAGGCTATACATAACATATAATGTATTAAAAATAATTTATAATGTTTAGTATATCTTATTAATGATAGTTCATGATTAATCAGAACAATTAAGAATACTCACACCGTACTTTTTTCTACCAATGAATGGTTGGAACATAAATGAATTACATTAATGATGAATTTTATAGGAAAAAATTTATAATATCATGAAATGTAATGTGAAATATGAGTGGGAATGTGAAACACAATTATTTTTCATAATCGTCTCTGTTATTACATGATTAACAAAATCTAATATTTTGTGTTTCCTAACAAACATAAAAAGAGAAAAAGGTGATTCATAACAAAAAATGATGGAAAAATATTTTTTTACCTCTATATAATGTATGTGGGAAGAAGCATTTAGTGAAATTAATATCAGGAATGGGAAGTTATTTTATCTGAAAAAAATAATGGAATATGAAATTCAATTTCTATGAAAAATTATGAAATCAATGGATGCATATTTTGTTCATCTTCAGGGAAAATTCATTATAAAATGAATTATATGTGGGGAACATTGTAATTATCAAAGTCATTAATACATGTTATAACTCTGAAACATTGGTAGGTCTAATTTTATGGTGATTTTTCATGATTAATGATTTATGTTCATATGTATTGTAATGAAAATTTTATTTAAAGAAATGCATTATTCAATGGTACATTGTTTATAAGAGTCAAAAAATTTAAGTATATCTATAAAAGAGTATTTTAATTAAGGAATTTTATGAATATTTTGAATGGAAGAGATGACCTAGAAAAGTAACATGATGATAATGACATATATTCTGGAAAACACGTTATTGATAAAAATAAAACCATAAATATTTTCCAAATATTGTGATAAATATTATTATTTTAGATATATTTGTGATTAGTATTTATAACATAAATGATATAGTTTTGTTGAAAAATGAACTAATTTGTTATTTGATGAATTTTTTTTTATGATATCGTATATGGAGTTTATTGTTTCTATTATTTTATTGAATACATTTTATATAATGTGTTTTATATTTTGGAATAATTATTGTGTAATTTTATTTTATCATATATATTATTATTGAGGTTTTATGGTGATGCAAAATAGTATAATGCTTTTATAGAGAAAATACATCACAAGTTTGTTATGTCTCATTAATAGAATAATTATGTTGTCTGGGGGATTAATGATAAAATAATTTTGATAATTAATTTATCCTATTTCTAAATTCCATTATGGCTATTGGATTTGGTCAGACATTTTTTAAAAGAGTATATAGGTTAAATATTTACTTAATGGTATATATTTAATATTTTATCTTACTATTTAGGATTTAATGATTGATATATTATTCTACTATAAATTTCAATATTTATGATTATCTAAAATTAGAGGAATTATTTTGTATTCATGATGGGATCTTATGATCTGTTAAATTTTAATTTTAATTCTTCATCCATTAAAATATTCTTCAATATTAATTTAATAGAGTAAGAGTTTATGTTGAAATTTAATGAAGCACACCTTACTTATAAAACATTTACTATGAAATGGAATTAAATTAGTTATGGGTATTTGATTATCACCTATATCATGTTAGTAATAGAATACCCAAAAATTATGAAAAGGATCATGAAGTAAAAATTAAATAATTTTCCTTTATTTCAAATGAATTGATGATATTTTCACCCCTTAGTGACTTTTTGATTTCTGGACATCAACATTCTCATGAGCATATTCTATGTCACTGTATAGTCCGAGTTTACTTGTTTTCTCATCTATGTATAATTATTATCATCCAATTTTTTTTATTTTTATCAAGGAATCCAAATTTTTGTTATAATTCATTGGATTTATCTACCGATGTTTCAGATTTTTGGACGCAATTGGATTTAGAATTACTAAATTATATATTAAATATTTTTAGTAATTCCAATTGTGCCTTACAAACATTTATAAAAGGGGTCATCATTTATATATTAATTTCCCCACATTAATTTATATATCATGTCTAATATAGAATACAATACATAACAAGAATCCTTCAATGAATCCAAGACTCTCATTTTTTAAATGTACCTTCCCATCAATAATTTAGTAATATGCCAAAAGTTTTTAAAATTTTTAGGTGTAACAGTAAACCAGCCATTTTTAGTTTTATTTCATTTTCTACCTTCACTATATATATTGTATTTTTTAAAATATTTAATATATTATAATAAATGTAAATATATGTTGTTATTAATATGGGAAAAACTTTTTCCTCCTCATTTTAATCATATAGAAAATGAATACATCACTAATTTGTACATAATCCAATTATCTCAAAATATATGTGTAATTTAATTTTAATCATGATAATTAATGGATGGTTAGAATATAACTATTACTAATTGATTATGATATTTAATTTACATTTTCCTTTCTATAAAAATGAATGTTTTAATGTTTTTTCATCCTACATGTGGAGAACCATCTCTGCAATGAAATGTGAATCATTTTATGTTATATTTATTCATTTACAATAACAAGAATAAACATAATGAAAATAAATTATATCAATTATATAATAATTTTTCTTAAATATATATTAATTTAATACCATTATTTCAATTAACCGATTGAATAATTAAATTAATTATCATCTGTATGTTTGTAATACCATCTCCATGATAGGTGTAAAATATTTTTCTACCACTAACATTTATCGATGACTCTATATATATATGTATAAATATATATAATTAATTTATATTGAGGTGTATAATTAATAAATTAATGTAGATGATCAAACCAATATAAATTTATATGTCATATAACATCCAGGGATTCCATCAAACCTAACATCCAACTCGCTCTTATGCATGGTCTGAAAGGTGTTCTCGATCTGCATGGGCTAGAATCAATTGATGAGAATAAAATGAAATACATGTCTAAATTATTTATTCCTAAACAATAAACAGTTTCTAATAATCAACTAATCATAGAGATAATTCATGAATAACAATCAACAAATCAAAAATAAATAGATAAGATAATACAAAGACAAAAGACAACTAAACTAGATGAAACTAAATACAAAGATAAAAACTAAAACTAAAAGTTGGACAACACTATCATGATATCCATGTGAACTCATGGTTACCACCATTCAAGTGACCAAACCACTCCAATGATGATCTGAATAACCCAAAAACATTATCAAGATATTAAAAATGAAAATTTCTTGGAACTACTGACAACAAGTTGTAATAGTAGGGTGACATCAACCCAGATTAGTATAAAACCAACATAGAATCCATGTCATTCCTTCGCTGAAAATAGTATATTAAATCCAAATTTAGTATACATTTATATAAATATGATTTCTTACATTTTATTAAGAAAACATTTCATTTCTCATCTTCTAATCCAACCCACGCCACCCCACATTGTCAAAAAAGTTTATCATTTAAAAACAAAAAACCAAACCTAATGATTATGTAAAACAATAATCAGATATGATAATATAACTATATAGTATATGTAGAATATAACTTATTGTAAAATTTAATAACACTACTATATAATTTAACAATTTTGATCTCAAACATCATTAGATACACCCTTGGACATACTCGATTCAGAACTACCTATCAGTATATGGTGAATCCCTTACATCTATAACCAACTAGACAACCTCAATATACAAATATAGTGGATCAACCCACCTATTCTCTTAGTAATCTAAGGGGTTAAAACCCTTTTAATTAGGGATGGAGTTTTACTATCACTAAATAATATAAATGAAACCCAGAAACAAATTGTAGAAGTACACATTGTAAGTTGGAGGCCCTTGCATGTGTGACCCATTGTACTTATTTTCACCTCATTTGTTGACCCCAATCACAGAAAACACAATATGATAAGACATAAAAATAAATCACTTGTATTGGTGTTACCACTATATAAAATCATATATATATATATATATATCAAATCATTGATGTATCTTACCCGGTCCTCATATCACTTAACATTCTACCCCAATCATTAAAAACATAAAAATTTCTAAACTGGCCTTTAGTTTTAACTATTAAGATTAATTTACAAAAAACATTAAATAATATCTTCTAAAAAAATACCTTACATAACAATTAGGTTTGAAATTCCAGAAGAGTCTGTAAGCCAATCATTTTCGAAAACATAGTTCATGTTCGAAATGGTATTATATTTTATGATTCCATTTGAATCCAAATATATGGAAATTGTAAAAGGGAACTGAAATAATATGAGAAACAAATTTTCTAGGAAAACATTACTCTATGGTTTAGTATTCATTTGATTTTACATCCCTATGTGCACCGAGTGAACCCATGAATGTTTTATCATTCAATGAAACACAATTAATTTCCATGAAAACACCCCAAAATCATTATCAAAACCATTAATATATTTTCTATCCAAACCCAATCATTTCAAAAAAAAAATATATGACATAAAAAAAATTGTTATGAAGCCTTGTAAACCCTTTAAAAATATTCTCATATGTCTGTTAAACCAAAAATGAATCCAAATTATTAAATTAAAACAAATTTATAAATTAAAACTATATTTCCGAACGATTTAAATGGCCAAATATCTCAAAAAAGGAATGATTTAATATTAGGGAAACAATAGGAATTTAATAAAACACATCAATTTTAAAAAAAAAATAGGCACAATTGAAGAATCACTCAAAAATAATTTTTCTTAATTTTTTCCAATATGTAATCAGCACCCTAACCTAACCATATTCATTATAATGATGTGAAACTTGTTTAGAAAAATCAATTCAAACAACATTTGATTATGGGAATGTTTCTAAAAGGAAAGAGATATAAAACCTACTTTGTTTGAGGACTAGTGTGAAATTAATCTCAATGGAGGAATGATAGATCGCTATTGTGGGTTCCCTTAAATGATTAATGTGATTTTGGGTACTTAGATGATGCAGAGAGGCTGACCAAGGTCGTTTCTCAAATGAGGAAGTAAATTAAAAAAACTTCTTAAAGGTATTATAATCATAAAATAGAATAGAATTAAAACACAACATTAAAGGATAGGGTTTTTTATAGTTTATAAATCTAGAAGAATTTTTCTATAAGAAGATTACATTTTTTGTTTTTAATTTTGAAATGAAGTTTGATCAAAAAGACATAACATGAAGATGTTTTTTAGAAAATTTTTTAAAAGGAGAAATTGACCTAACAATACCTCTTCATTTACTTATTAATAATTATCATTTAAATCAATATACACTTAATAATGATCCCCTTATTTGTTAACCATATAACCCAAAAATAGTTAACTTAACCACAAAGATGAAATTACTTAAACCCTATGCTAGCTTTGGAACACGCAATCGCAACACCCTTATTTGATTATTGTTCTAAGGTTAGATTATGGTAAGTGGTTAATTATAGAACATATCCATTCTAGAAATTATTATTAATTGTGATTAGGGATTATATTTGAACTCTAAAAATTTATCCTGTGTGGTCTTGTATTACCGATTAAGATTGCGCTCTCACAATTTACAAAAAATCCCGACCTCATGTGATTTGGTGTTAATTGTTTAATTTCTTGATAGGTTTCTTAAATTTTTTTACAAAAATTCAGGGATAATATTAAGTGAATTACAGTATCTCAATGATTCAAAATAATTAAATGAAAATGTTAGAAGATAGATCGATCACTAAAAAATACTCTTCCATGGGCGGTGTGGTCTTCATGGAGATGTTTTGCATGAGAAAAGGATTGAAAGGGAAGAACCCAATCTTGCCTCCGCTCTGGATTAAAACCCAATTAAGAAGATTAAGAGAAGAAGAAAAGTGAATAACACAGAAGATTATTGGAAGAAAAATTCAAGATACAAACTTGAAAGAACAGAAATACAAAGAGGAGGTGGGAGAGGAGAGCCTTTTTGGATGAGAGGTTTTCACAAATCCTTACTTCATACAAGAGTTGCGAGGGGCTCCCAAGTGACAACATTTCGGCCGCACATTCCCAAAGCCTCGACAAGCCCTCTCAAATAGTGAAAAAACCACATTAAATAGTGTTTGTGAGGGCTAGGGTTAGATAACTTTCTAAGTGTGAAATGAATAACTCGCCCAAATATTTTATTCCATGATTCACCGCATAGTTGACCTCAATCATGCATGAATTGGTCGGCCTTATAGAGGGATGGTTTGTTCCAAACCATGTACCCAACCTTTTCAAAAAAATTGGGCTCAATCAAAGCCCAGATGAAGATGATATGGCCCAAAACAGAACCCATGTCCATTTTGCCATGTCTAGCCCACCACGGATTTAGTGGCCCATTTAATCCATCCAAATGCAAACTTTAGCTGTAGTGTCCTAAATAAAAAGTGTATAAATTTAATTTAGGATCACTATTACAAAATATTATATTCAAATAATAAATTTTAAAATTTTAATCTTCAAAATACTATAGTACATTTTAAAAGGGTAAAACTGAAATTTTAATCAAATTTTCAAATGAATGATCTAATCCCAAATATTTCATAAATGAATATATTTATCACAATGTGAAGAAATTATATCATTTTTTATCAATAAAATATTGAACAAAACAGTGTTTTATCAACTCCCCCACACTTACACTTTTGCACTCGTGGGAAAAACCTCATGTCAAGTAAACATCAATATCAAATCAAAACAAATTTTAAAACACATACCCTTGAGATGAAACAATTAAATTCCAAGAAACAATAGATAACATGCCTCCTGAAAACCCATTATTTCAATTTCTTAATTTATATCATTCAATATACTTCCACATTATATATCCTCCAATGCACAAAACACTTACCTCACTTGAATTTTCTCTTATCACACAAATGTCATTTTTTTGAAATACCTTTCTCATCCAAACTCATGCAAGGGTCACCATAGGATTGAAAAATTTATACATCACTACTCGATGTGAGTCAAGGACATATGTTTATCATGAGGACTTTTCTAGGTTGTTCTGTTGCTTTCGGTTGGAGGGATTTAGATTTGAATAATTCTGAGGCTGAATGAGGAGGGCTTGTCTTCTTTTGAAGCAAAATTGCATTAATCAAATTTTCACTTAAATATTGTCTTCTCCTCAATCCTCTTAGTATAAATTCAGCTCTATAATTATGAAAAATAAAATATTTTTCACACCATTCATCATTTCCACAGTAAAAATGTCAACATTATTTTCTTAAAAGCTCCAGATAGGCACAAATTTCCCCTCCTATTAAAAGATTTAGAAAGGCACAGTTTCTTTTATCATGAATGCTCCAGAAAGGAATAGCTTTCAATATAATATTTTTATTTAACATCAATCACATCTCTTCATAATATAATTTTTTTATCTAAATTATCGCTAAATGTTGTAGCACAACACAAGACAACTTCCCCCACACTTAAGCTCAACTAGATTATGCAATTTCACTTCAAGAGTTGGTTGGATAGGGAAAATTGGCTGGTAATGTGGCTATCCTAATAGCCTATTCATTGCTTCTAAGGGATAAAAGGATTAAATGTTAATGGTAGGACATTATAAAAAAGGATTCTTTGAAATAGGGGCACTAATTCCAAACAAATTCCTCAATCATTTAAACATAATTACCTCAATCCCCCTTGTTTTGCCAAGAATAAATCAAATTCTGGTTAAATCAAGAATGTTTTGGTTCTCTCAAGAAGTTAGGTGAATGTATAGAATATGAAAATAATGGTTCTGATGCTTCACAAGAAATTGATTTCATATATAAAGACAGTGAGATGCGGCATGGGATTCAAAATTTAGTGTACTTTTCATCAAATTACTAAATATTTTAACTTGAAAGAAAGTAATTTCAGCACTCTTTAAGCTTAGTTTCAAGTGATAAATTGATTCAATTATTGATAGGGATTTATAAATGCTAATTAGAATCATTTCATCTCAGAAGATTCAAAAATGCACAGAAAATTGTAAAATAAACGCAAAATTTTTTAAAAACACACATTTTTTGTTTTTTTTAATCAGGAAAACAATTGAAATTACTAAACTAAAAGGTTCCCTCACCCACAAATAAAATATTAAATTTTCCTCAATGTGATCCCATGAGATTATATATGAACATGAAATGAATAATTTTAAATAGGGCAAAGAATAACAATGTTAAAGGGTTAGGAACAACCTGATGTGCTCATGTTATGATGGGTTCGTGCAGTGTGATAAAATCCACTGCATCAGTAGGAAGTCCCTCAATGTATCTCTTCAAACATTTCCCATTGACTGTAAAGATCATTCTTGTGTCCTCTAGTGTGATATATACTGCGCCATAAGGAAAAACATTTGTCACAACTTAAGGACCTAACCATCTAGAACGTAACTTACTAGGCATCAGCTTCAGTCGTGAACTGTAGAGAAGGACTTTCTCTCCATCATGAAACTCGTTTTGTTTGATCATTCTATCATGTTCTGCTTTTTATTTTTTACATATAGTGCCTTGAGTTCTAATAGAAAGACAATAGAATCTCCTCAAGCTCTTGAATTTGCATCTTCCTTTGGATTCCAGCTTGGGCCAAATCCATGTGGCATTTATTTATATCCCAACAAGCCTGATGCTCAACTTCCATAGGGAGATGACATGCTTTCCCAAAAACAATATGAAATGGGGACATACGAATGGGTGTCTTGTATATTTTCCTATATTCCCACAATGCATCATCCAAGCGCTTTCTCTAATCCTTCCTTTTTGGTTGCACAGTTTTCTCCAAAATCGGTTTCAGCTCACGATTTAAATCCTCGGGTTGGCCATTTTTTTGGGAGTGGTATGGTGTTGATGTTTTTTATGTCACCCCATACTTCCCAAGAAGGTAAGAATGATTCTGATTTTCAGAAGTTTGTCCATTGGTTACTGATGATGGCCTTCATTACTCCAAACCGGAAAAAAAATTTGTTCTTTGACAAATTACACAACAACATGAGAATCATTAGTCTTGGTGGCCTTAGCCTCCAACCATTTACTCACATAATCAACAGAAACCAAAATATATAAAAATACAAATGAACAAGGAAAAGGACCCATAATATCAATTCCCCATACATCAAAAATCCCACGGAATAGTATGGGTTGTTGGGGCACTTGTGTCTCCAAGAAATATTTCCAGTGTCTTGGCAATGAGAGAATAACTTACAAAACACATGGGAATCATGGAATAAGCTAAGACAATATAATCCAGAGTCTAAAAACTTCCTATCTATCCTTTTGGATCCAAAGTGTCCACCACAAGAATGTTTATGACAAAAATGTAAAACAAACTCCAACTAATGATCAGGAACACACCTCCTAATAACATGATCACTACAAATGCGCCAGAGGTATGGATCATCCCAAACATAATACCAAGACTCAATTTTTAATTTCTAGTCATGATGTTTCTTTAAATTTTCTTGGATTTTAGAGGCAACAAAGTAGTTAACTAAATCTACATACCAAGGATGTGTACCTGAGATGTAATGAATATGCTTATCGGGGAAAGTGTCCTGAAGTGGTACCTGGTCCAAGGTGTCATCCTCTAGAGTATGAGTAAGCCTACTCATGTGGTCCGCCACAAAGTTTTCTGACCCCTTTTTTCATTTATCTCAATATCAAAGTCTTGCAGAAGGATCATCCATCGGATCAGCCTAGGATTTGCATCTGCCTTCTTCAAGAGGTCCTTCAAAGCTGCATGGTCAGAAAAAACAACTACTTTAGAGCCCAATAAATATGATCAAAATTTATCTAAAGCAAATATGATAGGAAGAAACTCATTTTATGTCGTTGTGTAATTTGATTTGGCTGAATCTAGTTTCCTCGATGCATAAGTGATCACATGTGAACGTCCCTCCACCCTCTGAGATAAGACAACTCCAACCGTGATGTTGGAGGAGTCACTCCTATTCTCAAAAGGAATATCCCAGCGTGGGGATTGTATGATAGTTGTAGTGGTCAAAAATTTCTTTATCTCATCAAAGGAAATACTTCAAGAATCATCAAACAAAAAATCAGAATCCTTTTGAAGTAATCATGATATAGGAAGAGAAATCTTACTAAAATCGTTGATGAAGCGCCGATGAAATCATGAATACCCTAGGAAGTTCAAACATCACGCACACATGAATTATAGGGTAAGGATGAAATAATTTATATCATAGATCTATCAACCACTATCTCATGTTTTAACACTACATGCCCAAAGACAATTCCATGATCTACCATGAAATGACACTTTTCAAAGTTCAGGACTAGATTCCTCTCAATACAACGATTCAATACCTTTCCCAAACTATTTAGACATTCATTAAATGGGGATCCATACTGTGTAAAATCATCCATAAATACCTCCATATAGGTCTCAATAAAATTAGAATAAATACTCACCATGCATCTCTGGAAGGTACCTGGGGCGTCGCAAAGTCGAAATTGCATCCACCGGTAGGCAAATGTGCCAAAGGGACAGGTGAATGTAGTCTTTTCATGATCCTCTGGAGCTATAGGAACCTGGAAATATCCAGAAAATACATCCAAGAAACAATAGGGTGTCTTCCCAGCTAGTATGTCAAGAATCAGATCAATAAATGGTAGGGGGAAATTGTGTTTGCGAGTGGAATGATTTAGTATCCTCTAATCAATACAAACACCAACTGTTTTTTACCCTCATTGGAACTAACTCATCTTTCTCGTTTTTATCAACAGTAACACCACATTTCTTATGAACAACCTGAATAGGACTTACCCACTGAGAACCTGAAATGGGATAGATTATACCTTCCTCGAGCAATTTTTTAAACTTTTTTTAACAACCTCCAGAAGGGTTTGATTGAGTCTCCTTTTTAGTTGCCTCACCGGTTTAGCCACATCCTCCAAACTAATCCTATGGATGTAAATAGAGAGGATAATACCTTATATGTCAGCCATGGTCCACTTGATTTCCCTGATGTTCTCCCTCAAAAGATTCAACAAAATTTCTTCATGTTCAAAAGGGATATTGCTAGCAATGATAACTAGTAATTTTTCACCACTTAACATGTATGAGTATTTGAGATTTGGGGGAAATGGATTGAGTTCCAGCGTAGGGGGTGGTGTATGGATGGAAACATAGAAGGTACTGAAATATTTTCTCAAAGAGCATTAATATCAGAATAGAAATCATCACAATCAGAGAATAAACCATCAAATCCATCTATATACTCAACAACCATGTCATAATTAGAGTTAACATGATCAAAATAAGAATATGATTCCATTTAAAAATCAAATAATAGAGAGTCTTGTTTCATAAAAACGGGTGTGGAAGTACTCTTAGATATCAAACATGAATGAATAATTATAATCTACCTAAGCATAGGACAATCCAATTCCATTGTGTTTTTACTTGGGGGTTAAAAATGGGAGATAAAAAATGCATAATGATCCTATGAGGGGTAGATCAAGGAATCCAAAACATTAAATATAAAAAATTCATCCCAAAATTCCATGGAATGTGTACCGTCATTGACATTTATGATAGTTTATGCAGTTTTGAAGAAGGGTCTACCAAAGATAATGTGGGCATGAGAACTTACCTGATCATCCTCCATGTTAAGCACGTAGAAATCTTCTGGAAATATCATGTCTCTTACCTGGACAAGTACATCCTCAAGGACTCCTGCTAGATATGTCGCAACACTATTAGCCAACTGCACTACTACTCTCATCGGCTTCAACTCACCAACCTGTAAATATGAGAATACAGAGTATTGAATCACATTTATTGAAGCTCCTAAAACACAATGAGAATTAGTGAAGTGCAACTCCCCTATGGTACATGGGATGGTCAATGTCCCGGGATCCTTGCACTTTGTTGGCATTGCAATAGTTGGTGTAATGAGTGATGAGACATTCATTCCAAGGCTAATCCTCTCATTTCCCTTGAGCCATCTTTGATTGGTGCAGAGTAATTTTTTAGAATTTGGCATACCTTGGGATTTGATTGATGGATTTATGTAGAGGGATGTTGATCTCAACATGTATAAATCTGTCTAAATCCTCTTTTATCATCGCCTCTTCAGCCATCTTCTTGGTTTGAAAAACCCTATTTGGAAATCGAAGAGGTTTAGGAGGAACATTATCAGTATTTTCCTTACCTTTATCTTTCTCCTTGGGTTGCTCATCAGTTGATATGGGAAAGGGCTTTTCCAGAGTTAATGTGTATCCCTGTGGAATGGTAGGTGGAGAAGCATCAGTTTTTTGCTTCCCACTTCTCAATGTGATGGAACTGACATTCCCCTTTGGATTTGGAGTGGATTGGGAAGAAATATTTCCAGAATTCTTACTTACCAGTTCATGGAGGGCAGTGGCAATCTGGCTCATTTTGTCTTTAACTCCATCAACTCCGAACCGTGACTCTTCTGCTCATTATATTGATTAAGAACAATTTGCATCCAAAGATCATCAGTATTAGTTTCTCCCATTGGTGGGGGATTCCCTTTTTGTTGACTTGTTGATGGGTGAGCTTCAAAATCTTCTTTGGGGTTGTTGGAAACCATATTGGCAAGGTGGACACTGCTAGAAGTTTGGTTGAAAAGGGGGCCTTTGTTGATTTCCTGAGCCATACCTCATGTCCGGTTGATCCTTCCACCCTTGGTTGTATGGTGGAGAAAATGAATCATAATTATTTTGGGGGTATGTCTTTTGTTTCTGCTGATATGGTCTCCCTGGGAATACTGATGCACAATCCTCTGTCTCTTGTAGTTGTGGGCAACAGTCAGTTGGGTGGCTTGTCTTAGTGAAAATGCCACAAGGACTTGAAGGAGTGGGTTGGGATGCCTTTTGAGAAAAAGCAATCTTCCTCACCATAGTGGTAAATTCGTCCAACTTGGTATCAATCAAATGACTTTCAGGAGAAGAAGGACTTACCTGATGTACTCCCCTGAGATGTGATGTACCTTTATCGCTAATTTGTTGTGAGTTTTGGGCCATCTTGTCGATCAATTCACATGCGGCTACTGGTGTCTTGTCCACCAATACTCTTCCTGCTGCAGCATCCACCATGCTTCTCTCCATAGGTGTGAGTCCTTCATAGAAGTACTGGATTAGTAATTTCCCACTGATTTGGGGATGTGGGAAGCTTGCACACAACTTCTTGAATCACTCCTAATACTCATATATTGACTCCCCTTGTTCTTGCATGATCCCTGAGATCTCTTTACGAATGGAAGTGGTCCTCAATGCTGGGAAAATTCTCTTCAAGAGATGACATTTCAAATCGTTCCATCAAGTTACATCTTCTGGTTGTAAATAATACATGCAAAATTTCGCAGCTCCATCATGTGAGAATGGGAATGCTCTTAGTTTTATTTGAACTTCAGAGACATTTATAAGTTTTAGGGTTGAGAAAACCACATTAGATTCCTTAAAATGTTAATTGGGATCCTCATCAGAGAGGCCAGGAAACTTTGGATGTAAGTGAATTAACCCATATTTCAGTTCAAATTTTGATTTGAGATTTGGATATACAATGCAATTTGGTTGATAGTTAATATCAGGTGCATCCAATTATTTAGAAAGGGGAAAGAAGAAAGAAAGAGGTGAAAAAAATAATTAAATGAAAAATATAATAAATACCTATAATTGGTTGAATAAATTAAATGCCTCCCCGACAACATTTCCAAATTGTTAGAGCACTTTTGTGGGCGCCATCAAATTATTAATCTGATTTGGGGGTACTTAAGTGTAGTAGAGTGGCTGACCAAGGTCGTTTCTCGAAGGAAGAAGTAAATTAAAATAACTTATTAAAGGTATTATAAAAATAAAATAGAATTTAATTAAAATACTACTTCAAAGGATGGGGTTTTTTTATTGTTTATGAATCTAGAAGAAGTTTGCTGGAAGAAGAATGCAGGTTTTTTTATTTTTATTTTGAAATAATGTTTGATTAAAAAGACACAACAAGAAGATGTTTTTTTAGAAAATATTTTAAAAGGAATAATTGATCTAACTATAAATATTCATTTACTTATTAATCATTATCATTTAAATAAATATACACTAAATTATGATCCCCTAATTTTTTTACCCTCGAACCCTACAATAGTTAACTGAACCACAATGTTGGAATTACATTAACCCTAGGCTAGATTCGGAACACGCAATCACAACACCCTTCATTGATTGTAGTTATATGGTTATCTTATGGTAAGTGGTTAATTAGAGAACGTATCCATTCTGGAAATGAGTATGAATTGTGTTTAGGGATTATATTTTAACTCTACACATTTATCTTATGTGGTCTTATATTACCGATTAAGATTGTGCTCTCATAATTTACACAAAATCCCGACCTTGCATGTTTTTTTGTTAACTGTTCAATTTATTTCATTGTTTCATAAAATTTAAAAACAAAATTCTAGGATCATATTAAATGAATTACATTATCTCAATGATTAATAATAATTAAATGAAGAGGGTAGAAGATAGATCTATCATTAATTACTACTCTTCCTTGGGCGATGTGGTCATCGTGGAGACGTTTTGCGTGAGAAAAGTATTGAAAGGGTAGAACCCAGTATTGTCTCTACTATTGATTCCATCCCAATTAAAAAGACTAAAAGATGAAAAGAAGTTAATAACACATAAGATTATTTGAAGAAAAATTCATGATACAAACATGAATGAAAAGAAATACAAAGAGGAGGTGGGATAGAAGAGCCTTTTTGGAAGAGTGGTCTGCACAAAGCCGTACATATTCCAAGAGTTGTGACGAGCTCCCAAGAGACACCCTTTCAGACACACCTTTAAAAATCCTCTACCAGCCCTCTCAAAGAGTGAAAACCCCCTTTAAATAGATTTTGTGAGGGCTAGAGTTACAGAACTTTTTAAGTGTGAAATGAAAAACTCGGCCACATATTTTATTCCATGTTTCACCACATAGTTGACCTCCAACATGCATGAATTGGCTGGAATTTTAGGATGATTATTTCTTCCAAATCATGTCCCAGAGCGTTCCTCAAAAGTTTGTCTCAATACAAGCCTGTATGAAGAAGATATGGCCCAAAACAGAAACCATGTCCATTCTGCCATGTCCAGCCCACCATAGAATTAACGGCCCATTTAATACATCAAAATGAACTCTTTAGCTGTAGTTTCCTGAATAAAAGTTGTAGAAAATTATTTTTGGAACACTGTTACAAAATATTATGTTCAAATAATAATTATAAATAATTTTATTTTCAAAATACTACAGTACATTTTAAAAGTGTAAAACTGGAATTTTCATCATATTTTCAAATGAATGATCTAATCCGAAATATTTCATAAATGATTATATTTAGCACAATTTGAGGAAATTATATCATTTATTATCAATAAAATATTCAAAAAAATAGTGTTTTATCAAGGAAAAATTGACCCCCTCGCAAGAACCCACCAGATACCCTAAAACCCAATCAAAATCTAGTTACATGGAAACCATAACTCATCGAGTTCAGCCCAATGAGAATCCCTTAATGAATTCCATAAAATAGAGATATTATCGGAGAAAGAGGATAGAATAAAACCAAAACTGTAAATCATACATAGGAATCTTGATGATCGAACCTTGGAGGTATGGGATCTAAGGGAGAAGGGGATTTTTTATACCTTGGTGGGACTATACTGATAGGGTAAGAGGAATCCCTATTTTGGGATAAAAGGAATGAAGAATGAATAATGGGTTTTAAGATCATTATGACATCGAATGACATAACAGTTTGGTCGCATAGTTTCCAAACAATGTGATAACCCTGTCATAACCTCTACCAGAGTAGGAATTGCCTGCATGACTAACCTTCATGGTTTATGAAACCATGTGAAAATATTAAAGAATATTTTTTAAACCTCCCAGACCTAGAACATGATTACCTGGGATGAACTGAATGGTTTCTACTAACCTTGTGGTTCTCAAGCACCAGATAAAAAACCCACATGAACATTCAAAATTATATAAATAAAACATGGTATCAACCCATTCCCCATCGGAAAAAACCCAGGGCCATGAATAGAATAAAAAAATGTGTATCAATGGTTTGTGTTTGACAATTCACCCTACCATAGACTACTTATCCACCCCAAAAATTTCACCAATATAAAAGATTTACAATTTTGAATCCATACCCAATCAAATTAAAATTAAATAAAAACCATGATTTGACCATTTCCACAATAAGTCAACCAGACCCATCAAGGAAAATCCTCCACATAATAGTTAAGGGAGAACATGAAGAGATTATCCCCAGCATTAGAAATCAACATACATGATAACATAGAAATCGAAAAAAACCCAAAATGTCTTATTGAAGAAACCCACCATGGGGAATCCCAGAAAACTTAGACCCCTAAACTAACAAATATTTTCATACAATCAAATCTATTCCCTTTACACAACCAGGAACTTTGGAACACCTTATGAGATCACATCCCTCTTCCTTAGTAAAAATGAATATAAACCACTCCAAGATCCAAAATTACCCCACATTCAAGACTCCCAACACATGGGGAATGTCCATGAGAATAACAAGAAACAAAAACACTATCCATAAATTAAAAAAAAACACAAGAACATAAATATGATAACTGCTAAATGAAAACCATACCATATAAGGGATGATCACAAGCTATGAAAAACAATGATTTATAAGGAAAAAAAATAAATACAAATGATAAGATTACAATAGAACCAATACATCATTACTTTACAATTAAATGAAGAACACACAATAGTATGAGTATAAGAAAAATGAAACATTATATGTATCTATAATGAAATGAAAAAGAAAAATAGGGAAAAGGTTTCACACACCATGAAAACTCTTGACTATGTGAGAGCTTCACATTGAGACTATGGTTGGAGATTAGATGAATAAATAATCTCTTTCCACAAAGTCATGTACTTTTAAATTACAGTAAAAAATAATTATTTGAGAAATAATTTATACCAAACTGTTCCATATTACCAAAATGGCCACAAAGATAGTAGGTCTTCGTAGTGATGAGAGAAGAAGAATTTAAATGTCATGTGGCCACATTGGTTGCACGTAAGCAAACAACCTGAAGAACTTGAGATCATTCCGAACAAAGGATATTCCATACATAAATTTTACTTTCTCAAGAAGTTCTCTTAATATGGTAAACCATTAAAATGAAATCATATTCTATATGGCCAACTCCCCACAATCTAGAGACTAGAATAGTAAGAAACACATCATCCACTAGATTCATGAAAAAATAAATGTCCATGGAAGAGGGGAAACACTAATTGATATTTGGATGAAGACACCCAATGATAACATAATTCGTAAATAGATCCTGAGATTCCACATCCAGAGAATATGAATCCAAATAATTTATTTTATCAACATAAGAATTCTATGTCCACTAGCCTTGAAGAATATCCAAATACTCTTCCACCTTACTCAACTTCACCTCCTTCAGTAAACAAATTTGAAATAATGTTGTATTAAATAATTCACATTTCCTAACATCGACTAATGATGATGGGAAAATGTGATTCTGTTGAATCGAAACATGACCATCAAACAAACCTAGGACTACATGAACTATAATAACGTCAGATGTTCCCAATGATTTGAAGACAGAACCAACCACTTCTTTAAACTCCACCGACACTAAAGAACAAAGATCACCAAGTAGGATATGAAATACCCAATAAGAGTCTAAAACCCTGGATTAATCATATAAATTTTTGTGATTCTTTCACGTTGGAATATTATGATCAATATGGAAAAAACAAATCCAAAACAAATTAAAAAACCACAATTAAAAGGAACACATAGAGCCCAACAAACCAGATCAAAATTCTTTCACATTCAAATAAAATAAAAAATAGTAGATTTGAAATCCATCAATATCATTTCAATTTTCAAAAAAACCTTAATTAAAGGTTTCTTTCTATACATAAAAGTTAATTTTCACAAAATAGATCCCACATTCTAAAACACTCCATTATTTTCAAAATCATTTTTCAATTTCAAAACTCCATTCATAAAAACAATATCGAAACTTTGGTATAAAATACAAACCCATGGAATCCTATTAAACATTAATCATGTTTCCATAAATTTCTATCTATATATACCACCATGTACCCTCCTCACATACCCACTCTAAACAGCATCCATAATGATGAACTACTAGTCATGCTTCGCCTGACGACATGGTAGTGAGCCATGCCCCTAGAAAAAAATCATCCACTATGAGGTATTGATCTTTGTACTCACACTCAACATGGGTCACTACATCATGTTAGATCACAATGTGGAACGTCATCATCACTGTTTTCATCTCTCAGTCCAATATTGACCATATAATGATAGAGTCTCAATTCATGGATAACACCTAATAACTCGAGGATCAGAACGAGAAAGTATGCATGACATACATACTATAACTACCACATATGTCCCAAAAATCCTTAAATAAAAATACGACACACCAAAATTAAGAAAATCGACTCCTATGAAAATATATTTTCACAACCCCTCATGTGATTACACCAATATAAAAAATCCCAGATGATCTGAAACATGGTCTGAAAGGTGTTACCGATCACCACAGGATGTAAACTAATAGCAGGAATCAATTGATATATAAGTGGGAATAATTTTGTCCCAATTAATAATCTGGATCAATTAAAAAATAATCAAAAAAAATGATGCATAATTAACTAAAAATGATCATAAATAAATACATAAGGTGGTACATATATAGAATATGACTAATAAAGAGGAAACTAAATTCAAACTGAGAGAAAAAAACTAAAGGAGGACCTTGCTACAATGATCTCCATGTGACCTCAATTTCACCACCATCAATGAGTCAAAATCGCTCTAATGATGATCCATTGAACCTAAAAACTTGAGAAAGTGACTTAACATGTAATCATATCATGTCTACCAACAACGAGTGGTATAAGTAGGGTGTCATCTTGATAAATCAGTACGCAACAACCATATAATCCAAGATATTCCATTTTCAAAAATATTACATTATATATATTATGAAACGAAAATATAAAATTAGTGATTTCAGATGTCATATATAAACCAAATATTTTCCTATTATAAAATATATCAAATGCCACATCTAATTTTCAAATCTTGCTATCAGTTTAATAACAATGAATATATAAATCCATAAGTAAAAAAATATTGGGCTATGATAAAATTAAACGTGTAGTTTAAAATGAAAAACAAGTGTAGAAAATGAAAAAAACTATCATATATAGTAACCATGGTAAATCATAAAAATCCCAAGAATGAACCCTATTCATACTCAGTTCTTAACCACCTGATGATGAATAGTGAACCCCTGTGTTTATAACAAATTGGAAACCCTAAACTGACCAATCTAGTGTTAAAATCCACCTGGACTCTTAGTGATCTAGTGGTTACAAAACCTTAAAATTAGATATGGGAAGCAACCATAACTTGATCTTCTAAAAGAAACCCAGTAACCCATGGTAAAACTACACTTTGTTTGTAGGAGGCCTTCACACGCATAACTCATCTTACCTGCCACCACTGCACTCATCTACCAAAAGAACAGAAACCACTATATGTTAATCCATAATGAATAATCTCTCAGATATGGGTTCCCACTATATAATTTCATATATACAACATAATTGAAGGTTCTAACTGGTCCATCACATTACATATCATTCAAACCCATTCAATAATAAAAATAAAACTTCCCAACGAGCCTTTAGTTTTATATATTAAAATTAATTTAATAAAACAATTACACAATATCATTCCAAAACAATAGAAAACAACAAATTTTTTAAATTATTTCAAAAGGGTCTAAAAGCTAATTATTTTACAAAATATAGACCAAGTTCAAAATATGATGAGTATTGAGGATTCCATTTGAAATGAATTATTTTTAAAATTTAAAAAGAGAAGAGAAATAAATTTTGAATCAAATGTTAATGGAAAAATTACATAAAAGATCCGTCTTCATTTGATTTCACATCCATGTCTGCACCCAGTGAACCCATGGATGTGCCATTGTACAATGAATCCCTATAAATTTATAGGAAAAAACCCATAATCATTTTAAAAAAACATCAATGTATTATTAACGAAATGCAATCATTCCACAAAAGATAAATACAATAATCATAATTCATTTGAAACTCTATGAATCCTTCCAAAACAATAAATTATGGTTAGGAAAACAAAAACTAATCCAAATTTTTACATTAACCAAAAATCATAATTTAAAACTATGTTAAAAATTATCAAAATGTCCTATTTACATTAAAATGATAGATTTAATTTTCCAAAACAATAGAAATTTAAATATACACTTTATTTTCCCTAATGCATTGGCATAAATGATGAATCATTCCAAATATAATTTTTAAATTTCATTACCATTATGTGTACACCACAGTAACCAAATAATATTCATTATAAAGGTGTGAACCATGTTATAAAAATAAATAGAGAAAAAAAATAAAATAATCAATTATTTAGGAGAGGAAAGGGATTGAAAAACCAACATTATTAGTGTGAGAATGTGACAAGACACATAGTGAAGGATGAATAGGCCCAAAAGAAATACATGATCACCCTAAAACTAAATTAAAATTACCATACATGGAAATCATAACTTCGTGGGTTTGGCCAAATGAGAAACCCCCAAAAATGAAAATGAAATATTGAGATGATGGGAGAAAGGGGGAATACCCACACCTTAAATCATACCTTGGATTCTTCAAGATCAGTCCATGGAAGGATCAAATCCATGGGATAAGGTATTTCATGATCCCTTGGTGTGACAAACCCATGTTGGGAGATGGAATATGGATTTTTGGGGAAATGGGGGAGGGGGAAACTATGGTTTTATGAATTTAATGAACTGGATTGATGGCACAATTTGGCCACACAGTTTACCAAATCATGGGCCAACCATGTGATAGACTCTTCCCAAGAATTAACTGACCATTCAACAAACCTGCACTATTTTTTGAGACCATGAAAAATCATGTACTATTATTTGGTAACCTCCCAGACCATTCCCATGATTACATGGGCTTAACTGCATTATTTCTATAGATTGTCTAGTGCTTGAGCACATTTGAAAAATACACATGAAAATAATAAATTAAAAAGTGTTGACCCAGTCTTCTATAGAACATCATCAACAAAGATTCAATTTCATGAAATTAATAAAACAATAGATTAATTTAGACCAGGGTATGATAGTGTAAGGCCATGGACAAAAAATGATAGGATTCATAAAAAATGATCGAGTTCTGTCCAATAAATATTATTTTAATAACGAATTGTTAATAAAATGGCATTGAAAATTGACAATAAAATCTTATATGTTATGATATATTTGTGTATAATTTAGTAATAAATTTATACAAAAATTATTATTCTAGATGTTTTACTGGGCACATAAATGTTGATATTTGATTTATCAGATTTTAGGTTTAAATTTTATTTCATGGAAACATATTTTCTATTCACCACTATATTTTTTTTATAAAACAAATTTTAAATATATATAATAATTATCCTTATATTATTTTTATTCAATGTTTTATTTTATTCAATTTTTTATGGTTCTTATTATTTAATGGTAACCATTATGGTTTAAGATTTAGGTTATAATCTCATTATTTATCAATATTGTTTCATAATATTTTTATAATGAATAAAATTTTTAGGAATTAACATTATTTAAACTTATAAAATTACTTATAAAATGGTTATTAATGTATGTTTCATTAAATAGAAACCATTTCCCCCAATTTTGTACTCAAATTTATTGAGAAAATAATTTTATGAAGAAAAAATTATTTTTTTCATTCGATGAAAATAATTTTTCATCCATATCCATGTTTCAAAAAATGTTATTTGAGAATGTATTTAATTTTCATAAACTATTGTACAATTCTATTGTACCCATGATTATATTTCTACATATTTTCTAAAAAATAAACATCATTCCATTTTCCGAATGCTATATATTTTTTATTTTAAAAAAACATATTAGAATGTTTTTTTAATCTATACAATAAGAATGTAATATCCACTATAATGGCCTCTTAATTATTTTAATCCTTATTTATATATTTCTGTGATCAAATAAATTAAATAATGTTATTTTTATTTGAAATTTTTTTAGTTTTTAAATAATTTATTTCAAATTTAAAAAGGTTTTTTCTAAAAAAAATATTCTAGTGATTCTATAAAATAAATTTTCTTATATGATGACATCATTTGATGTAAAATATGATTTGATGGGGATTTATACATTGATTGTTTTAATAATATTTCTCTCTATGGTTAATATTAATGCTGAAAATATTTTTATGAATAACAATTATTTTTGAAGGGTTACACAACCATGTGATTATAAAATGATTATGATGAATGTTTTATTTTCTTGGGTTTTTAAATGATGATATGGTTAATGTTTTATGGTCATTTTTAAATTATATTTATTGTTTTAATTATGTGGAAACGTTGATAGAATTATATATCCATTAAATTTCATAAGTAATTTTTCATATCTCATGACATTATTTTTTGAAAAAATTTATGTGATTCATTATATAAAGGAAACAAGTGAATGTGATTGATTCAATTGGGAAATAAGATGATGTAATTGATAAATAATGGGTAATAGGTAATGATTATTGATTCTTTATGATTTGGGAGACATTTATTGATGTTTAATATACTATTAATTGATGGCCTCAATATTTATCTACGATATTGGAAATGAATTATATTCCAATGACGATTAAACACTAATATGACATGGAAATATTGTTCATGGTTGATTTATACTTATATCTCACTCGTATGATTTATTTCTTTTTAAATAATATTAACTATTCCATTCTTAAATCATTTTAAAAATCCATGATAAATTTCATATAAGAATTTTTTTTATAAATTCATGATGTTGTATCCCTATGATTATATTATGTTGAAATATGATTATCGATTTATATATATTATGTTTATCCATAATATGAATATAATTTCCACCCTTTATTATGTTTTTCATTCCAAATGAAATGTGTAATGTATTTATGTTTGTTATGACTATAAAGTTTAATATGTGGGAAGATCATTTTTGGGAGATGATGGTTTTTATTAATGAAATAATATAATTGTCTATCTAGTATTCAAAGACACTAATCCTTCATGGTCCTTATGAATTTTGAAAATAAAATTTATATTCATATTTTAATATGTAATATCTATTTATAAAAATATGTGGTCATAATATTATTTTCAAATAAATATATTCTTGTTTATCACCTATTAGAGTATACCAAAATGGACCACCTATGATTACCACCCACACCAATACATTGGTTTGTTAATTTATTTTAGTACTTATAGTTATAAAATTTATATCTATATAGGACCTAGTCCAATCAACAACACGTCATATTTCTTGTATTTGGTATTAAATTCCAAACCATAAATAGAAACACTATAGTCCTAGATAAATGAAATTTGAAGGAACGATGTCTATCATTATATGGTATTGAACAACATTGGTTCATATTCCCATGATAGGGTTATATTGGAATACCCTATGATTGGTATGATCTCACCTATAAAACTCCTGATATTTTTTTACCTACGTCCCATATCCTCCCTGGATGGTGACAAATATATAGTTTCAATATATTTGGAACCATATGAAAGAGTTTCCAAATAATCTTCTCATAATTGTGTCAATATATTCCCCACAAGCAATGTAGTCTTAAATATATATATTTAGCCAATATATTTTTTAAGGGTAAATAATATTATTATAAAAAATGATTCTAAATTTTTCCTTGATTCTATATTAGATCCATAGAATAGATATTAGTACACATAAGATTTGATTCATAATCACACCATCTAGAAAAGTGGATAAGCTAGTTTTTTTCTAGTATCCTAGTGATATCCCACCTTTATAATGTTCATCTACACTGATAATTAATGAACAAGAGAAGGGATAAATTAAGAATAAAATGGAGAAATTTATATATATTGAAAACAGGGAAATGAAATGATTGATGATGAATTCTTATTAGTGATATTGAATTGATTCATTCATTTTTCTTCTCTAAATTCCAAATGGATCCCTTGTTTAAAAATAAATTAGTTTTGAGCCTCTCTAATCTTCCCATAGGGAACAACATCATGGAAAAAATATCTATGTAATTCCATCCTATGAAACATCGATAAAATTTTATATTCATCACTATAATTTTCAAACGTCCAATTAACTGATTTAATATTTCACCTAACAAATACTTACAACACCTTCTGGTGAATAAAATGATCTAGGAATAACTTCATGATGCTTTTATTGTAGTAATGGGACTGTGAAATCATATTTATGAGGGAATGTACTCTTGAGGGGAGAAACCATGTAGTAAAATTAATCGGGGCATGAATGCGATCATGGAATTAAACTCCATTGGTATTCGATACACTAGGATTGACAATTCCTACCTCTATTATCATAGAGAGTAAAATAATGGAATATATAATATCATTGAAATAAAATATGGGCCTATAATGATGGATCATATTATCTATATTTAGAAACATTGATGTATGACCCCATATCTTGAATAAGTTATATATCATATAGTGGAATGCATAGTCATCAAGGCTTGCTCACATAGGTAGATACCACCGTGAGAGTGGACAATTATTAAAACATGAGAGTGGACCTCGATTTATGTCATTTCCAACTTCCCTATATACAATAAGAATATATTGATAGAATACTAGGGATACTCAAAATAACTATAACACAATAATCTATATGCATCATCTATTATTTATTAAATGAAATTTGTAACTATCATCTCACCCTCGATTAAGACCACTAACCATTGTGGCGATAGTGGATGTTGTTTTCCAAAAAATTTGAAACATGTATGAGATATGTCTTAGAATTAATGGATATTTTCTACATATTACAAATTATCCCATGTGAAACCCTATCTCATGGGGATATTTAAATTATTAGAACCATATCAAACTCATGTATTAAAAATTCTAATATTATGTGAATACATTCTATAAGGGAATTTTTTATGCATTAATGTTATGTTCACATCAGTAAATATCATCATTATTAGTGATATTATTTCTATGTAAAATCATTCTATAAAATATAATTTTGAAAAACAGGAATATGCATAAAATGAAGGGGCTATAGTGGTATGATGGCAAGGATTAAATACTATGTACCAATAGAAATCCCACGATTTTGGATACCTATTTAATATTCCCCTACCGACCACTCGACATGATCATGAAAAAGGAAATGATTTAGGGGTGGGAAAATCCACATCCCACTCGAAACCCATATTGGGGAAACTATCTCAATCAAATAGTTTATTGATTAATTAATGTATTAAATAAATATAATTGGCAGGAAAATTATTTAATTTCATAGGTGAAACATACCCACTAAATATGTTCTTTTGGATGAATTAACCATGTATACATTAAATAACTATTGACTATATGAAGAGGTTACTCTACCCATATTTTTGAGATTCAATAACCACATTAAAATAAGATCTTGTCATCTTTATAATTTTAATATAAAATTGATTGATTATAAATTTTTTCCATCACATGGGTATAATCAACCTCTAATATTGAAATTAAATAGAATTTAAATTAAAAAGGGATATACTATGAATTAATATATTCTCATATTTGGTAATATATATATATATAAGGATAAATTATATATTTGAAACCCCAGAAGAGTAAATAATTATGATGGTTGATTTGACCCCTCCACCACATTATATCATTAATCAAAACACCATAGCAATATATGGAATGCGAGATCTTGACAAACATCTCACAACATTTCCTCTCCGACTATAATATTTTGGATCTTATTGAATACAAATTATTTTCCTTTTCAAAAGATTAATGAAAACCATTTAATGAAATATATTTTATAGAATTATAACTATGCCTTCATATATTTTAAATAAGTGGGAGGTCAAATTAGAAATTCCTATTCAAATTTATCTCCCAATAGAGGAAAATAATTATCTTTGACCAATATAATTTCATGAAATGGGAGGATGATAATATCAGAGATTTCATTATAATAAAAAAGGGTTTGATGAATGATGAAACTATATTTTGTTTATATGATCCCAATTAAAAATGTTGTTTTAGAAATTTATTTTACTATAGATTAGTTATTATGTTTAGATATAAAATTTGAATAATGAAAACTATAATGAGGAATTAAAATGAGTTAGATTTTCAGTTTTTTTATTTAGGATTTTATTATCACTCTTAGGACATGACACATTATTCATGTCACAGCCATCAGTTCTGAATTTGAATTCACATCATAAGTGTTTTTCACATTGAGTATTGATGGTGTATTTATTTCAAAACACATGGTCATGATATGAAGAATCATTAACAATATGAATAAAATTAGAAGATTCTAGAGTTACTTGAATAAATGTATTCATTCTATGACTTTTTAATTAAAATTTACAACAGGTATAAGCAAGACAAAAATGAATTAAATATTTATAATAAAACATTCTTTATCCAATTATCCTAGGACTTCGAAAAATCGGTCAGAGTTATGGAATAATCCAAACATCATAAATCGATATAAATTAGAGCACTATGAATTATTATACCTAAAAAATAAACATCCGAAAAAATTACATTATCCTAAATCAATAGAAAATGTGGTTTGTTTAGGATTCTTGAAGATCATAAATTTTTTAAAACAAAAAATTCCCATTATTTAAATCAATAAAGATTTATATACCACTTTATCATCAATCCAGTTTCATTCTAGGTTAATTTATTAACAAATTTTATAATTCATGTTTCAACATCTCTATGAATTAAAATTTAATTTTCATCAAAATACTCAAGATAGTGAATTGAATTCCTGGTAAAGTGTTTAAAAAAATATTCCACCATGTTATAATAATCATCATAAATTTATGTACACTTATAAAGTGAAGGTTATTGGTTTTCTAGTGATTAATAAAACCTAGAGAATTCATTCTATTTTTTTTAATAGTGGGTTCCTTTTTTCTTGGGATTTTGTTATCTATTGAAATGAATTTATCAATATATGTCTCTCATGCCTTTTTTGACTAGATGATATTTGGGGATCATTCTTTATATTCCATAGATATCCATTATCAATTTTTTTATTTTAAATTTTCACAATATATTTTCCACTATACAAAATTAAAATTGATTTTGTAGAATTAAATGTTATGGTAACATTATACTCAATTTTTATTTCTAGCATCATTTTTAATGTTTTTTTAAATTCAACCCCTATTAAGATTTTATCTATGTCTTATATTTTTTATAATATCCATTTATTATAATATCTAAAATTAAGCTTTTTTAATAAATTAATTTTTGTTTCCATTATCTTATCCAATATCATAGTTTTCACTTTTAATTGGGGAAAAGTTTTTAGATTCCCTTGGTTCTTTTGGTATGATATGTAAGGTTCGTGCTCCAAATAATGACGATTATAATTAATTTTGTTTGAAAATTCATCATAAAACATTTCTTATATAAAATGGATATGTTTCATGGATTCATTTAACGAGTGCATATATTTATATTATAAAAATAGAAGAAAAATTTAAATCCAACGATATTGAATATTTTGAATTGTAGAGTTATTATATGAAAATCATTCATTTTGGATTAGAATAAAAAGAAATTTCTCATATTTTTTCGTGAAAATAAAACATGAAATTTAAAAATTATTAGAGGTTTCACATTACAAAACAAATAATTTGGAAGATACAATCTGTTATATGTATTGATTACATTTTCAAGGTTTTAGTTTGAACGAAAATCAACATATTATACTAATTATTGTATTATTTATAGACATATAAAATGGTAAAACGTCTATTGGTGATAATATTTATATCAAATAATTAATGAAATAAATCCATTGGGTATTTATGTCTTCTTGGGATACCATGGTGATGTAAATATAATACATTAAAGACATAATAAAAATTTAAATTTAGGACATAATATATTATATTATGATCTATGAGTTCCTAATGTTGATACATGGTTATCAAGAATCTATAAAAGTAATTGAGAAAAAATGAATCGACTTCAAATTAGTAAATGATGAATCATAAAATTGTGATAAAGTGTCTCATCAGGCATAAAATAAAAAAATATTATAAAATTAATCCCATCGGAATTTTAAAAAATAGAATATACAATTTGAATTTAATGTTAAGTATTTTTAACCAAAAACACCGTGGAAAATATTTATATAATTCTCATTGATTAAAAATAATGAAAAATATAATATTAATAAAAACATGAATGTCTTCTTGGATTGATACAAATTAGAAATAGATGATTCTCTCACCTCAAATTTGTCATGTTGTCACGACCCGCCCTCGGGGTCTGTGCCGTGACTACCCCAAGCCCGCCTTCCATAGGCTAGGGGTTGGCGACTAGCACCAAGGCGTAAATCCCGGTAAAAAGGGAAGGCATTGCCTTTGTAAGTAAACAAACACCACAGAGTAAGCAAGCGGAAAGTAAACACTAAGTAAAAGAAGAGTACAACTGAAAGTGCGGAAAAGTAAATGGGCCAGTATACAAACCCAAACTGAAAGTAATGTACAACTCGAAAGGGAAAAACAGCAACTGAAAAGTAAAAGCCGCTACACCGAGCTGTCCACTGGAAATCCCACCTGAAGGGTCGGTACAGAAAGCTCCACTGCTCCACGGGTCCTGCCGTCCGCTCCGAGCACGTCCCGCCCAGTGGTCCACCTCCAGGTACCGTCCTGCTCTGCAAGCCTCAGCTAAGATCAACGTTGTCCGTCGTCTGCAACCAACACAACGTAGTGCGGGCAAAGCCCGTGTAGGGGTGAGTATAAGCTACTCAGTAGGGACCCCGAGACCCCTGAAGGTCTCTCAAAATCCACAAAGGATAAACCACGAAGAAAGGTACAATCACGAAGTAACAACCGACACTGCTTAGGTATATGCCCATACATATACCTAAGTCATCAATTTCAAATACGCTCCAACCTCCGAGCCCAAGTACAACTCAGTCCACACAGGAAAGTAAACGTATTCCACACAGGAAAGAAAAACGTAATCCACATAGGATAGCACAACACAATCCACACAGGAAAGCAACAGGATTCAGCTCACACAGTATTTTCATTATCAAAACGTAACTACTGAAGAGCCCCATCTCTGAAGTGTACAGTGTCCTGTCACGACTCTGAGATACTGCTCACTAACCTAAGACTGCTGAGGTACTCCTCCTGTCGAGTACCGCGGGTCTGCCGCCAACTACCGGGCGCTCCGTCCGCTGAGGGTCTGCTGCCAAATACCGGGCGCTCACCCAAATAGCCTACAGAGGTACTCCTCCAGTCGAGTACCGCGGGTCTGCTGCCAACTACCAGGCGCTCCGTCCGCCGTGGGTCTGCCGCCAAATACCGGGCGCTCCGTCCACTGGGCTAGTCGACTCACTCCAAGTCGAGTCGGTCGAGCAGTCTTCAGGTCTCAGCCGGCTACACGGTCTCCGTACTCCGTACGCTCGTCTCCAGTATCGCGGGTCTGCCGCTACAACCAAGCGCACCACCTCTATCGAGTAAAACAGAAGATTCTTCTCACATAGGTATACTTCTTCGGATGACGATAAAGATGATCACTGAACCATCTAAGTCGTCGGACCCACGAAGGATCGATAGGTACTAACCCCCGCAGTGACCTACACAGGATCGGACCCACACAGGATCGGGCCCACGCAGGACCTGTAGCACTGATCCACGTAGGATCGCTGAGTGCAGTAGTCGTCGCAGTCCACTGCGGATCTCTGCACAGTCGTCGCCGCATTCCACTGAGGATCTCTTCATGGTCGTCGTCGGAGTCCACGGAGGATCTCTGCACAATCGTCGCTGTCGGAGAAGCAGTCGCAGCCAGCACTAGGGTTCCCGCACACAGCAAACTCATTCGGAGGGTTCGCTCCACGAGCTGAGAGGCTGATACATCAACTGTCACAATGTCCAGAGTTGATGTATGCAAAATTTCCGTATCGTCAACAGGAACTCAACGCAACAGACGGCGCGTCGATCGGACGCCCGGTCTGAGAGTTATTGGCATTTTCGTCCCCGGGACCCGGTTGGTTTTTAAGGCAAAACCAACCCGACCGTACTCCACCTGCGTCCAAACCTCAGGCGGAGCATGCCAAAAGAACCGTCTCACTAAGAGGAACACAACAATGCTGACGGTACGTCAATCGGACGTCCGTAGCTCAAGATATGAGCGTTTCCGCACCGAAGGCCCGGTTGGTTTCGTGAACGAACCAACCCGGCCGAACTCAAAGTGTTCCGAAACCTTGAGTGCGATATACCGAAACGACCGCCTCGATCCAAGGATCGCGTTTCCACAGACGGTTCGTCGATCGGAGGTCCGTGGCTCAAGTTATGGCCAAAAGACCGAAACTGATTCAAAACGGGGGGGTCCGGGTCCGGGCCGACCCTGCCCGACCCCCCCTGGGTCGGCCCGAACCGGGTCGACCCGACCCGGGTCCGACCCGGCCCGGCCGGCCGGGGCGCGGCGGCGCGGCGGCCGGGCGGCGGCGGCGCGGCAGCCTGGCGGCGCGGCGGCCTGGCGCCGCACGGAGGCAGCACGCGGGGGGGGGGGGGGGGCAAAGCCCCCCGCTTCTTGGAGTGGCGGCGCGGCATAAGTGTCGCGCCCTTTTGGAAATCGGCCCCCCTCGTGGGGGCATGCTTGAATAAACCGGGGGGCCGCCTGACCCCCCAAAGGAAACCGCCCCCCTCTTAAATGAGGGGGGTTTTAGAGCTGGCCGGGGGAATTTATTTCCCCCGGCCTTTGACCTTCCTGCCGGTCATCTGCCGGCCGGTTTTCTCCAACGAGACCGGCAAACCGGTCCCGTTTCTGGCTTCTGACGCCGGCGTCCCGGCCGCCGGTCTTCTCGTCCCGCCGCGGCCCGGAACCGGCCGCGGTGTTCGTCGTCCGGCGCGGTGCGACGACACCGCGCCCCTCCGCCGCGCCTTTGATTTCCTTCAACGCGGCGCGACGGCATCGCGTTCTTGATGATTCTTCCATGGCGCGGCGCGACGGCCTCGCACAATAAAAATCGGGCGAATATCCGCGTGGTGCGACGGCACCACGCCACCTTGATTCATCCGCAATATAAAACATCAAGAACGAAGGAGGGGGTTCGGCCATGTTCATGCGGTCCGGCCCCCTCACGTTAAACAATAACACTTATTTAAAATCCTTACGTTAGTCATGCAAGAACCATGAACAAGGATAAATAAATAAACAAATAACAACAACCCCTACCTTGAAAATTGACGTCGCACGTCGGTTATCGTGGAGAAAGGCGTCGCGGCGTCGGACGTAGATTCCGTGGACGTCGGGGTGCGTCCGAGGAGGAAACGACGTCTGTTCACTTGTCGCTAAGACGAAGAAGAGAGGTACGTTGTCGTCGGCGATGTTCACCACGGTCGGCGACTTCTCCCTTGTCGAGGAGGAAGATGGAGACGGAAGAATCTGGGACGTCGAGTCTCGAAGGTCGTGGGATCGATGTTCCTTGACGGAGAAGAACCATTCTTCACGTTCTTCGTCGAAGACGAAGAAGATCTTCAAGTCTGTCAACGATTCTCCCAATCCTCTCAAGTAACAAAGTAACTAACCCAAAAATAAATTAAGCTTACTCTTAATTTATTAACACAACCCAACCTTTGAAATTCAAGAGTTTGAATTTCATAAACTCAAAATTAAACTCACATATTTATTATACATGAGTTGTATAATTAAATAAATGTTAAGTTGACAAGCCTTTAAGAGGGAGAGAGGGGAGTTAGGGAATTTGAAAAGGTGGGGCTCGTGTGGGCCCCTCCTCACCTTAATCCTCTCTTAGGTAGTTAAACCACCCAACTTCCAACAAAAGATTATAACCACTTTTAAGATATAAAATAAATATTGTATAACAAATTTATTTTACTCTTCATTTCATCCAGAAAATTAAACATCTCTTCCTAGGAAAACGCAACTTCGAAAAAGGTCCCCTTAAGCGAATATCGGCGCTGCGAGTTCATCGGTGCCCTCAGATTTCAATTCCGAGCACCGGATCAAAAGTTAGAAATTCCCGCTCATTCGTTCACTGAACATACCCGAGCCAAACTTCGGAAATTGATTCCGGGCACTCCGGGCCTCGGAATCAGGTGCCGTCAGAAACCGCGCTCTTGTAAAATTCCAAAGAAAATTAAGAAAAAATTTCCCTTGAATTTTACGGGTCTTTACATTACTCCCACCTCAGGGCTTTACGTCCCCATAAAGATACATCAAAAACTAGGGAAACAAATGAGGGTACTGAGCACGCATCTGATCCTCCCGCTCCCATGTGCTCTCCTGGAGATTCTCGTGCTCACATCTGATGCGCACAAGAAGAATCGATCGCCCACGTAGGACCCGCTCTTGTCGATCCTCTATCTCCACCGAGGCCTCCGTAAAAGTCGCCTCATCGTCAACGTCAAGCTCCCCATGGTCAATGATGTGCTTCGGGTCGTGCACGTATCTTATCAGATGGGATACGTGGAAGACGTCGTACACCCGGTGCAACTGAGGTGGCAGAGCCAGGCGATAAGCCACCTCGCTAAACCTGCTGAGGACCTGGAAGGGTCCGATGAAGCGCGGAGATAACTTGCCGCCTCGGCCAAATCTCCGAATACCACGTCAAGGTAAGACCAGAAAGAAGACGTGGTTGCCATCCTCGAACTCTAGTGGCCTCCGCCTCCTGTCAGTGTATGACTTCTTCCGGCTCTGTGCTGTCCTCATCCGCTCCTGGATGACCTGGACCTTCTCTGTCGTGGCCTGGACCATCTCCGGTCCCACCAGAGCTGCAAGATTTCTTCTTTGCCGATAAGAGAAATCTGGTCCCATCCCCTGGATGAACCACATTCTTTGCCTAATACAGTCAATCCTAACATGGATGATACTAATCCATACCAAGGATGACGTCGTAAGGCCTCGACGCTACTACTAAGAGATTCAACGGTTACTCTCGCCTCCAAGGGTTGAGTCACACTGTCGGCATCAGTGTGTGGTAACTGGGTCTCCTCCAGTAGATGTCTCACAAGTGAGGGTCAAGTCAATAGCCAAAACTGGAACCACTTAGTAACATCACGAAAGAGGACAGGAACGAAAATATCACAAAGGTATGCGTTTTTTATTATTATTGCAGCTCATTATACAAGACGCTACACAAAAGAAACAAGGAACCATAAGTACAAAGGATGTATCCACTAGTTCTGCTCCTGTCCATCGGCTCCCAGATCTCCATGATCGAAGGCCTCGGCTGCCTGAAGCTGAGCTCTCGCATGTTCACCTACTCCCTGTGGTCGGGGTGGACCTCCTGGTGGTGGTGGTGGCAGAGCCTCAAAGCGTCTCCCACCACCGACTGCTCGTCCAGCTCCTCTGCCTCGTCCGCCTCCTCCCTGCGGACCGCCACGGTCGAACCTCTGCCTCTGCCTGGGAGGTTCTTCACTTATCTGCTGATCATCAGCATGGCGGGTCGGACAGTCACGAGCCATGTGACCAATCCCGCCACAGGAGTAACACTGCCCACTCTCGGCACGCCTGGCTCTAACTCCACCTCGGCTTCCCCGCACAACTGAGCCTGAGTCGTGCAGTCGGCCACTGGTAGGTCTGGTCTGCCTGGAACCCTGAGTCATCCGTCGGCTACCTGTTGCCGAAGACTCCGCTATCTGCCGCCCTGCGGTGGGTCGCTGCGCTGGTGTAGACTCAGCAAGGAAGCTCTCAATCAGAAGGGCCCGCTCCAGTATTCCTGTCTGAGTCGGTATGCTGAGGGAGATCAGCGATGCCCGGATCTCGTGTCTCAAACCCTTCTCGAAGGTCCGGGCCAGGAAGAATGGGTCCCGTACCATGTCGGTTGAGTAACGCGAGAGATCAGTAAATCTCGCCGAGTACTAAGCGACGGTCATGCTGTTCTTCCGCAGCTGAAGAAGCTCCTGGATACGTACCGCACGAAGGGTGGCTGGGACAAACTCCGAGCGGAAGAGTCTCTCAAAGTCCGTCCAAAGTAGAGATGCCTCATCGTGCACCTGGAGCATCAAGCTCCACCATCGTCCTGCTGCTGCGTGTAGTAGGCTCGTAGCGAGGATCACCATGAGGTCTGCTGGTGTCCTCACTAGCCTAAACACTAGTACCACTGCCTCCAGCCAGTCCTCTGCTGCCTGGGGATCCGTCTCCCCGCGAAACCTGGGTGGTCACTGGCGCTGAAACTCATGCAGTGCGCTGAGGCGACGTGCATCGTCAGCGGCTGGCGCTGGAAGCATCAGGGGCTCGGCGGGTAGTACTACCGCCGGTGCCACTGCTGACAAAGGGCCCTGCACCGAAGCCTCGTCGCTCGGTGGGCTGTCGTCACACTCGACTCTCAGAACCCTAGCTGGCTGCCGTCGTGGGGCCATCCTGAAAAGGAAACAGGTGTGCCACGGTCAGAACAGTATACCTGGTGAGCTGATTTATGTAATCACAAAGAAAACTTTGAAACACACACGCAATCAATGTTTTCGTGCATTAAGTCAGAAATCAGAAGTCAGAGTCCTGGTGTACAGATACGTCGGCCGCCGCACCAACACTGGACTCCCTGGACTGATAACCACACTCAATACGCTAAACATTATTGCTTCACATAGAAAAGATCAGAGTTCGCGGTAGAACCGAACTCCTCTGATACTAATTTGTCACGACCCGCCCTCGGGGTCCGTGCCGTGACTACCCCAAGCCCGCCTTCCATTGGCCAGGGGCTGGCGACTAGCACCAAGGCGTAAATCCCGGTAAAAAGGGAAGGCATTTCCTTTGTAAGTAAATAAACACCACAGATTAAGCAAGCGGAAAGTAAACACTAGGTAAAAGTAGAGTACAACTGAAAGTGCGGAAAAGTAAATGGGCCAGTATACAAACCCAAACTGAAAGTAAAGTACAACTCGAAAGGGAAAACAGCAACTGAAAAGTAAAAGCCGATACACCGAGTTGTCCACTGGAAATCCCACCTGAAGGGTGGATACAGATAGCTCCACTGCTCCATGGGTCTCGTCGTCCGCTCCGAGCACGTCCCGCCCAGTGGTCCACCTCCAGGTACCGTCCTGCTCTGCAAGCCTCAGCTAAGATCAACGTTGTCCGTCGTCTGCAACCAACACAACGTAGTGCGGGAAAAGCCCGTGCAGGGGTGAGTATAAGCTAATCAGTAGGGACCCCGAGACCCCTGAAGGTCTCTCAAAATCCACAAAGGATAAACCACGAAGAAAGGTACAATCATGAAGTAACAACCGACACTGCTTAGGTATATTCCCATACAAATACCTAAGTCATCAATTTCAAATACGCTCCAACCTCCGAGCCCAAGTACAACTCAGTCCACACAAGAAAGTAAACGTATTCCACACCAGAAAGCAAAACGTTATCCACACAGGATAGCACAACACAATCCACACAGGAAAGCAACATGATTCAGCTCACACAGGATTTTCATTATCAAAACGTAACTACTGAAGAGCCCCATCTCTGAAGTGTACAGTGTCCTGTCACGACTCTGAGATACTGTTCACTAACCTAAGACTGCTGAGGTACTCCTCCTGTCGAGTACCGCGGGTCTGCCGCCAACTACCGGGCGCTCCGTCCGCTGAGGGTCTGCTGCCAAATACCAGGCGCTCACCCAAATAGCCTACAGAGGTACTCCTCCAGTTGAGTATCGCGGGTCTGCTGCCAACTACCAGGCACTCCGTCCGCCGTGGGTCTGCCGCCAAATACCGGGCGCTCCGTCCATAGGGCTAGTCGACTCACTCCACGTCGAGTCGTTCGAGCAGTCTTCAGGTCTTAGCCGGCTACACGGTCTCTGTACTCCTTACGCTCGTCTCCAGTATCGTGGGTCTGCCGCTACAACCAAGCGCACCACCTCTATTGAGTAAAACAGAAGATTCTGCTCACACAGGTATACTTCTTCGGATGACGATAAATATGATCACTGAACCATCTAAGTCGTCGGACCCACGAAGGATCGATAGGTACTAACCCCCGCAGTGACCTACACAGGATCAGACCCACACAGGATTGGGCCCACGCAGGACATGTAGCACTGATCCACGTAGGATCGCTGAGTGCAGTAGTCGTCGCAGTCCACTGCGGATCTCTGCACAGTCGTCGCCGCAGTCCACTGAGGATCTCTGCATGGTCGTCGTCAGAGTCCACGGAGGATCTCTGCACAATCGTCGCTGTCGGAGAAACAGTCGCAGCCAGCACTAGGGTTCCCGCACACAACAAGCTCGTTCGGAGGGTCCGCTCCACGAGCCGAGAGGCTGATACATCAACTGTCACAAAGTCCAGAGTTGATGTATCCAAAAGTTCCGTATCGTCAACAAGAACTCAACGCAACAGACGGCGCGTCGATCGGACGCCCGGTCTAAGAGTTATTGGCATTTTCGTCCCCGGGGCCCGGTTGGTTTTTAAGGAAAAACCAACCTTACCGTACTCCAACTGTGTCCAATCCTCGGGCGGAGCATGCCAAAAGAACCGTCTCGCTAAGAGGAACACAGCAAAGCTGACGGTACATCAATCGGACGTCCGTAGCTCAAGATATGAGCGTTTCCGCTCCGAAGGCCCGATTGGTTTCGTGAACGAACCAACCCGGACGAACTCAAAGTGTTCCGAAACCTTGAGTGTGATATACCGAAACGACCGTCTCGATCCAAGGATCGCGTTGCCACAGACGGTTCGTCGATCGGAGGTCTGTGGCTCATGTTATGGCCAAAAGACCGAAACTGATTCGAAACGGGGGGGTCCGGGTCCGGGCCGACCCGACCCGGGTTCGACCCGGCCCGGCCGGCCGACGGCGCGGCGGCCTGGCGGCGGCGGCGCGGCAGCCTGGCGCCGCACGGAGGCAGCGCGCGGGGGGGGGGGGGGGGGGGCAAAGCCCCCCGCTTCTTGGAGTGGCGGCGCGGCATAAGTGCCGCACCCTTTTGGAAGTCGGCCCCCCTCGTGGGGGCCTGCTTGAATAAACCGGGGGGCCGCCTGCCCCCCCAAAGGAAACCGCCCCCATCTTAAATGAGGGGGGTTTTAGAGCTTGCCGGGGGAATTTATTTCCCCCGGCCTTTGACCTTCCGGACGGTCATCTGCCGGCCGGTTTTCTCCAACAAGACCGGCAAACCGGTCCCGTTTCTGGCTTCTAACGCCGGCGGCCCGGCCGCCGGTCTTCTCGTCCCGCCGCGGCCCGGAACCGGCCGCGGTGTTCGTCGTCCGGCGCGGTGCGACGGCACCGCGCCCCTCCGCCGCGCCTTTGATTTCCTTCAACTCGGCGCGACGGCGTCGCGTTCTTGATGATTCTTCCATGGCGCGGTGCGACGGCGTCGCGCAATAAAAATCGGGTGAATATCCGCGTGGTGCGACGGCACCACTTCACCTTGATTCTTCCGCAATATAAAACATCAATAACGAAGGAGGGGGTTCGGCCATGTTCATGCGGTCCGGCCCCCTCACGTTAAACAATAACACTTATTTAAAATCCTTACGTTAGTCATGCAAGAACCACGAACAAGGATAAATAAATAAACAAATAACAACAACCCCTACCATGAAAATTGACGTCGCACGTCGGTTATCGCGGAGAAAGGCGTCGCGGCGTCGGACGTAGATTCTGTGGACGTCGGGGTGCGTCCGAGGAGGAAACGACGTCTCTTCAATTGTCGCTATGACGAAGAAGAGAGGTACGCTGTCGTCGGCGATGTTCACCAAGGTCGGCGACTTCTCCCTTGTCGAGGAGGAAGATGAAGACGGAAGAATCCGGGACGTCGAGTCTCGAAGGTCGTGGGATCGATGTTCCTTGACGGAGAAGAACCGTTCTTCACGTTCTTCGTCGAAGACGAAGAAGATCTTCAAGTCTGTCAACGATTCTTCCAATCCTCTCAAGTAACAAAGGAACTAACCCAAAAATAAATTAAGCTTACTTTTAATTTATTAACACAACCCATCCTTTGAAATTCAAGAGTTTGAATTTCAAAAACTCAAAATTAAACTCACTTATTTATTATACATGAGTTGTATAATTAAATAAATGTTAAGTTGACAAGCCTTTAAGAGGGAGAGAGGGGAGTTAGGGAATTTGAAAAGGTGGGGCTCGTGTGGGCCCCTTCTCACCTTAATCCTCTCTTAGGTAGTTAAACCACCCAACTTCCAACAAAAGATTATAACCACTTTTAAGATATAAAATAAATATTGTATAACAAATTTATTTTACTCTTCATTTCATCCAGAAAATTAAACATCTCTTCCTAGGCAAACGCAACTTCGAAAAAGGTCCCCTTTAGAGAATATCGGCGCTGCGAGTTCATCGGTTCCCTCAGATTTCAATTCTGAGCACCGGATCAAAAGTTAGAAATTCCCGCTCGTTCGTTCGCAGAACATACCCGATCCAAACTTCGGAAATTGATTCCGGGCACTCCGGGCCTCGGAATCAGGTGCCGTCAGAAACCGCGCTCTTGTAAAATTCCAAAGAAAATTAAGAAAAAATTTCCCTTGAATTTTACCGGTCTTTACACATGTAGTGAGAGGGATGAGTTCCACATGGTAGATAATATCGACAGTAGTTGTGTAAACTCTGAATACGCTTCTCCATCATTCAACAATTCATCTTCATCCTCTTCATCTTCATAAAATTTCCAGTGCTAAAAATAACAAAGATATACTTATGATAAAAATTTAGAATATTTTTTATAAATAAAAACATCAAATAGGTGCTCAAAATAAATTATAATCCAGATCAATACTAAATGAAATAACTCTTTATTTCGAAAGAAAAATTATCATCAATATTTAATGATCATATATGTTTTAATGATATATATTACACTATTTATGATATATAATTTATTTCCAAATTTCACTTAAATTTTATGATTAATAAATTATTTTTTTGATGCTCAATGACCAAAAATTTTAATTTTGGAATTTTTTTAAATAAATAGAGTTTTTAAATATGTTTATCTTTTAATAAATAAATTTTACAAAACATGATTTTTTAATTATTATCATAAAACTGAACATCTAATTAAATAACTTAATTGTAATATGATTTTATATTATAAATTAAAATATTCCACCATTCAAATCAAATATTATAATTTTTTATTTCAAAATATAATTAAAAACAAATTCCATTTTAAAATTTGTAGTCTCAAAATCTATGTACCATGTAAATAAATTTTTTAGTAATACAATAAATATTTCTAATATAATATTCCCAAAAACAACCATGTTTCAAGGATATCAAATTATAATAGAAAATGTGTGGTGAACCATATAATTGTTTTTAAATTTAAGACTTGATGGAGGAAATGTGGAAATATGTTACTATTAAAAAATTAAGAAAATCAATATTTCGCAATCAATTTTCTTATTTAATCATAAATAATATATTTTTTTCAATCGAATATCTATAAAATAATATTATCAAACTTATAAAATTGTGTGATAATGGTATAAAAAAATATTTGGTTAAATATATTTATCAAATATTTGAATCTCAATGTAATGATATAATTTACCAATTTTCATTTTCAAAATTTATATATTAGAGATTTTAAATATATTTTTTTCTCAAAATATGAAACTCAAGATTTATTATTATAGAGAGCCATAGATTTTGAATATGTTTCTTAGTCATTTTATCACACACACACACACACATTCCATAAGATCAAACAACATCAACACATATCAGATTTACTAAGATTTCATTTCAAAGATAATATTTTATTCAATCCTTGTGAACATTAAATGATACAAAAAAATATCAATATCCAATAAAAAAATATAGAACTATGAATCACTAGATTTTGTTCACCTTCATATTTTGAACCGACTACTGAATAATGTATCAATGTAAAATAATTATATTTTGAGATTATTCATGATTATAAAAGATTCAAATATTTCTTCACCTTTGAAATAAAATGATTCAAGAAATTTGATAATAATATTAACAGAGAGGATAATATATGAAAACGAAAAAATAATTTAAATTTTAACTGATAAATGAGAATGTTTTGATAAAATATATATTATTTAGATTCTCCCCCCCATAATTATTTAATCATACATTTTCAATTCCAATAGTTACTCAACAAAACTATCCTGTTGAAGGATAAAATAAAAATATTGGCGATAACTAATGATACCTATTAAATGATTTCAATCTCCCATAAAACATTTGGGTTTTGGGGGATAATACTTATTTGCAAATCATAAATCATTTTCTCACAATACCCATTCTCAAAAATAAACATTATGAACTATGGAAAAAATTATTAATGATTCCATTTTGAATATTTTTTCATTTAAATGTATTATTATTAACATTAATGAAAAATAAAAAATTAGATCAAAAATATGATGATAGAATCATTAATGGGTACTCAATCTTTTATAATTCAAAATGAGTATTTTATAATATAATAAAATTCATTAAATAATGATTTAATATAAATTTTTAATAAATATATTATTATCAATTCAACTAAATTTAAATATTTGGATAACCGTCAATGTTTTAATTTAGAAGATTCGATATGTCCTAAATAACATGTTGATCCTCATTAAAATTATATTATAATACATAGTTACATAAACAATTTAAATATTATACATTTGAGTATATTATCATAAATTTTCATGTTAGTAATCATACAATAATCTATGTTTTAAATTATATTGAAATATTTACTTGTTCATTTCAAAATTAAAATTAATGTGATGATTTTTAATGAATACAATTGTGTTTTTAGGTAAAAAATGATTAAAAATAATAATTCAATATTATTTGGTCCCATGTAAAATTTCCTAAATATAATCCTCTTATTTGTATGAATTGGGGTTTTTATAAATATATTTTCTGGGCTTGGTGATGTCAAATATAAAAAGGCTAGACTCAAATAAAAAATATATAATCATGATGATGTAATTAATATTGGTGATATCATCACCCTAATTTATCAACATTAATTATTTATTATCATTTTTATATTCCAATACATTTTAAATTTTAATCATTTTTAAAAGGATGATAAATGTTATTTTATGAATAGTTTTTCTCATGAAATGTTTTTTTGTTGAGAAAAAAAATATTTTATAAAATTTTATATTTCAAAATTCAATATTCAAGATAACCAAATATTTATATTGTTTTAAAAAATACCACTGGACATAGAATGAATGTTTAAATTATTTAATTTTATTAAATGGTTTCATAATGTTAAAATAATATTCAATTTTATCTATTACAAACTTTAATATGATCATACAATTTTTCAAATATATATGGATAGTATAATTATAATATTGATAATGAAAAATATTTATAATGAAATTTAAAATCCAATGATAAAATCTATTGAAATGTGTTTATAGGTGAGTTATTACATTTTCTTGGGAGTTTAATCTCTCAATATGTGGATGAAAATTTCCTTAGAAAATTAATTAAACATTCCAAATAATAATGAGTTTTGTAATGGTTGTAAATTAGTAAACATATAATTATGGCTTCTTATCTAATTGTATTAATATAATGTAAATTGGGTGAAATAAATTCTTTATATAAGTATAGTTGGGAGTATTATTTGTCATAATGTGACCCATCAAGACATTACATTTAATTTTCCCCATTGCATAATTTTTCTTGGTAATATTAAATATTCTCATTTAAAATATCATAAAAAGATATTTCATTTTTAAAAAGATAAATGATTCATGGATAATAGTATCCTAAATAAACATAATTTATTATATACATTGTTCCATACACGATTTTATCATATTCTCCCTATATATTAAGTGTAAAATGTAGTCTCATTACCCTATTAGTAATTCAATAATATATTTTATTTGTAAAATGAAAATTTCAGATTTAATTTATATAGTCCATGTGTAATGTATATCCATTAGTATGTTTTTCACTCTAATGGTACGGATGAAACCTAATGTCATCGATTCTAGGATTCAATTTCATCATGTAGAAATTTTATTTGATAATAATTGTTCCAAAAAGGCCTCTATAAATTTTTTTCAAAATGATATCACCAAAAAAATGGAAATTAAATTAAAAATTTTGAGGGAAAACATTATTTTGAGAAATATTTTGTTTTAATTCATTATATATGATCTTCAATTAGTTTTTTTTCTTCCATAAATCTATTGATTTAGAAAAATTTATTTTTTTAAAGGGCGGTGTAATGATGTTATTTTAATTTAACATATTTACAACTTATAATCTATGATTAATAATGAATTTCTATTTTACAGATTAAAAAACACATGAAACGATTCAAAAAAAATTATCACCTTGAGTATATTATACATTCAATGTCTCTTATATATCAACATGATTTTCATTGTATGAAATTGATCTAATAATAAAGGGGTAGAATAATTTATATTGTCAATACATAAAACTACATTGAGTGAGGAAAATGGTATCAATTTGGCTGAAAAAGACTATGAAATTAAAAGAAGAGGTATATCACTAAGAGAAGGATTTTTTATGTGGGAAACATCTAATTTCAATGATATTATATTTTAAATCATTTTTCTGTTCACCAAAATTCATCAAAAAATTAATATCTATTATATTTTTTAATGGAAATTTAGAGTTTGTGCTTAAGAATAAGGGGAATATTATCAAGAATATAATATTTTCATATATTATCATTCAAATAAGGTTTTTTTGACCTTATATTTATTATATTTGTTATTTTTTTGAGTAAATAACAAAAAATGATGTTGTTGAACAAAATGGAGAGTTCAAAATAATTCGAATGTTTCTTCAAATTTTGATATTTCATGATTAATATTCCTCATTCATAAAACCATATTCACATCCATATTTTCCATTGAGAATCTATATTGACATAAAAAATGGTTTTCACATGTTGTAATGAATTTTTTGGTAATTATCTATCTTATTTGGAATATTTTATCACATTATAAATTTATTAATGAATTATTTTACAGCTTCTAATAAGGATGAAGTTCATACCATAAATACTCTATTAATTATATGAAAATGAATTAAATGCATTCATAACCACCATTATTTATGATAAAAATAACATTAATCATGTCTCTTATTAATTCAATGAATCTATATGGAATAAAAAAATATTCTTAGCATATTTTAAGACTATAAATAGACACCTATGGAGTCATTGATATACTAAATGAGCCTCATTGATGACCATTGACTACCAAATATATCAAATACATGATTATTCAATGATTCACCACATTATACCAATTAATATGAGGGAATCCAAAAATAAATGGATTCAATACAATGTAATTTTCCACATTATAATTTATCCATTTCTACCTTTTTGTAATTTTTTAAATTATCATCATATTCTAGAACCTCTATCATACTCTTAATTATTCAATTTTTCTTAAAAATACTATTGAGAGAAAGAGAGATAGAGTTGGGTTCATTTTTTTGGGGTTTGTAAAACACCATATATCATTTAATATACTAAATTAGGATTCCAGTAACATTAATGTGAATGTAATTTGTTTCCATTAAAATCATAGTAATTGATATTATTTTCAACATTAATACTATTGAAGAAAAATATATAATATAAACCATTATAGAATTATTTATTGGAAGATAAATATATAATCATTCTTAAGATATATCTAATCTACCTTATCAAAAAATGCTATTTTAATTTTTTTAGTTTATTTTCCACTACACTATTTTTAAATTTAATATTATCCACATACATTATAAATTTTATTCACAATTGATTTTATTTTATAATAAAATTATAAAATTATCTTAAAATGAATTTCACCTACCCCCTTTAAGTTTATATTTTACATATAAATAACATCCTTGTAATTATATATTCTATGACAATAATTACAGTATATCTATGTAGGGAACATATAATAGAAATATCAAAAAAAATTCTTCATCTTAATGAAAACTAGGGTGCATGATTTACTATGTATGTAACAAATTATAGAGGATATTATTGAATGAACTGATTAAAGATAATAAAATGGAACACCTTTATAGATATGGAATACTATAAAAGAATAATTAGTCTTTTTTCACCCTCAATCTAGTGGGATTAAAGTGATGTGCCATTAGAAAAAGGAAATGGAAATTGTGTATCTATGTTATGATCATGTACTATTGTATATCATCACTGAAGAGGTTAATATCTTTATTATGATACCAAGAATTAGGAATTTAGAAAAATGAATGAAAAATTATTAGACTAATTTATCCCATCACCGACATTTTGATGGGATACATGATCATAGAATACATAATCTAAATGTAATTACTATAAAATATATTTACTAATTGTAGAGACCCAAAGCTTGATGTACGTGGACATTAAATTTCTTTTCTGGAATACTTAATACATAACGAAAAAATACACACAAGGACCGTAATAGTTTAGTGTCGTTGGAAACTCGGAAAATAATCATCTAATCGTGGTGAAAGATATTCAACATCTCCCATAAAGATCTTCCCCTTTTTGTTTTCTAACCTAAAACATTTCTTTAAATCCTTGGGAAAAGAAAAAACATATAAAGGGTGATCTCAAATGCTCAGTATGGGTAAGCATAGAGAACATAATACAATCCATAAACATTTGAATGCAAAAAAACATGAACATAAAATCTAAACATCAAAATCATGAGAAACAACATAAACCATGGAAGTACAGAACGCATAGATCATAAAGGAACAATAGTCACGATAAACTAGTAGGGTAAAAAAACATGTAATTGTGGCATCCATTAAGGACATGTTATGATTTCCTTAGTAGCCAATGCATTGATTCCAAGACCATCTTAGTGGACAAAGTCCCATTCTGAATCGAGTTCACTCCTCGTTCCAGTCCTGTAACACTGAACCTGGAAAACTTACTGTTCCAGCCATGTCTTTCTCATGAGATATAAATCATTACCCAATGCATTGTAGGGAGATATAGATCCCACCCATCTCATAAATAAATCATTATTACATGTTCCACAAAATAAACATCAAACATTCATCATAACCCAAAAAATAAAATGGGTTTCATTAACATCATCCCATCATCACATAATTCATATAAAACAAATGGATATTTCATCGTAAGAAAATTGAAACCCTGTAAATCATAGAGAAATTATACATGAAACATACACATATGAAATAATGTCATCTTAAATGGAAAATGGGTTTGATAAAACACATGAAATTAATTCTTGAGGAAAATATCTGTTCTTCTTCAAAATAATTTTCTTTTCACAAAATTCCATCTAATTTTAAAAGAAAAGTATTTTGATGAAAATATTCATAAAATATTGTATAGTAAGATTCATGAAAATGAGGCGTTATGAAACCGTAAAAATCCATTCACACCGTATAAGTTAAAAATAACATTCTTCTCGTACTTTTGTCAAAAAAGGAAAACATTACCTCGTATTGTAAACAAAAAAAGATTCCTTCTATACGATGTGGTAAAAGTAAAAAAAATGGTAAGAATGAATTTAAACATACATGGATGAAAATTAAACATTTTATGAAAACATTTTGAGAACATATGGACATAGATAATAAACATAACCCCAGTAAATACTTACGAATAAACAATCTCGAATAAGAATGAGATTGGAATAATTATCCCTTACATTATGTCTGATAAGATTCATATGTATCGAAACCTATTTTATAATTATTTAAATAATGTCAATGACTTATTACAGAATCATATTCATTGTTATTATATCATATATGGTTCACTTAGGTATTTATATTACCCATTCATTTGTCAATTCCATGCTAAAGTAGCGTTTTGGGTAAAATTGTTTCATTTACCGTACATGTTTGGACTTGTTGTTCTTGATATTATTATTACTTATATCATGATTTACTTAGTTCCAGAATGTAAAAAATTATTTATGTATCATATATATTCATTATATATATAATAGACAGATAAATGAAATAAAACACACCGTTCATGGAGATGGTAGGCCGTACGTACGCATGAACACTATTTTTATTTCTTTGTTGACTTGAATGGAATTAAGTAGATGAAATATATATATATATATATAAATAAATAAATCCAGTAGCTACATTATGTCATATATTTCATTATTATTCATTATATATACATTATAATCATTTTGAATGGTTAACATGGAGAATGAATCTCATCGCGTCGTGGAGACGGTAGTCCGTACGTACGCACGGGTGATGATATCATTCCAATGATCATGGAATTGTATTGAATCTTATGTATAATATTTCATAATAAATATCAAATTAAAATAATCATATTTATTTATTTATTTACACCATTTTACCCCTCCAAGTAAGGTGGTGGTTGAAAATAGATTACACCACGACGTTGAGACGGTATTCCGTACATACGCACACGTGGTGATTTCGTTTTCCGTATGATGGATAGAAGGTGAAATAGGGCTGTTTCATATTTATAATGACATATCAGTATATAAGAAATACTGATGTTATTACTTTATAATGAGACAACTAACAAAGAATAAGTAGGAGAAGAAAGAAACTTGAAATAATCAGAAGAAGAGATTACCTCTTCTTCGATGCACCTCCTTTATGCTTCCTCTTATGGAAGTAGAGTTTGACTTTTGAGAAGACAAAAACCTCCAAAATGTTGATATGGAAGTGTAGAATATAAATGGGTAGGGTTTGGCCGAGCTTCAATGATCAAAAGGGTGTGAAGAGAAGAGGGAATGGGTGCCCTTTTTATAATGGAGGAGAGGGACACCTTTGGAAAAACATAAAATATTATTTTATAATCAAGTCATATTCGGTTTTTAATAGCTCTCAATTGATTTATTTATAAAATAAGGTGAAGATGGGTCTAAATCCTCTCAAACAATAGGTTTTAGACAAGTTTAGGTTACCATTTTATCCTTATAATTAAGATTTAACTCTATGTTAAATAATTTAACTTTTAACGCGTCTTTTTGTTTTCTTACACTATATGGTTAATAAACATACTATAACAAGCCAAAACCACCCCAAGTGGTTCATTATTAATATATATATCTATATATATGTCATTTTTCCCATACTTACATTTTTAGGAATAAAATAACAATTAATAATACAATATCTGTTTTAAAAACTATTTTATGTCAATTTTGACACTATTTGGTACATGATTTTTGTGAAAATCATAACACCATGATTATTTCGAAAAAAGTTAATTAAATCAATAATAACATGTCATACTAACCTATAAAATTAGTGTAATTCATAAAAAGTCTAAAATTACACTTATTTGGGAATTTATAACATCAATTATGTTAATAATTCATTAATAAGGTAATTACTGCATCATCATTGTGTGATAAATAAATTAAATTATTTAATGTCTAAAAATTATAAATAAAATACCATTATTTATTAAATAATTTTAGCTTTCTAATTAATCTGTATATTATAATTTATCTTTTGTATAACCCCATATTAAAAATGAATTAGTTATTAATTTTTTTTTAACTATTTTAACCCTTCTTTAAATAAATTAATAATAAATGTCGTAATCTATCCATGTGGACCTAAATGGTCATATTTTATTCTTAGGGTTGTTTTTGGTCGAATTACACTTATCCAATAGAATTAGGACATGTGTTAGGGTACCAATAATATCATTTATACCCTTAATTACCCTATTTACATTTAACCGTGGTAAATAAAAGTAAAAAGTTACTATTCACCAAAAAATTATTTTCATCTTAATAAACCGCATTTTAGTCCTTGATATTAACTGTGTTAATCGGATTTTCAAAATTCTACTCACAGAAGTGGTAAAATTATGTTTTATGTGAATTTCCAAATTTTCCTAGGAGGTGGGTAAAAGACGGTGAAATGTTCAATAAAATATTTATAAATGGATCCAATGAATTACATTGAACTTATGTAGGTATTATGTATCAATTTTTACCTAAAATAAATTTAAATAAAATATATAATTATTTAAATAAAAATTTGGTTTTTAAAAAGTAACCTAGTGTTTTCACTATTAATCAAAATTGAATGTTTTCAGAAAAATACCAAAAATTTACCCTAGTCTAATTTTGTTATTCCGAATCCAAAAATTAAGTCAATTTAGAAAGATAAAATTTATAAAATTTTAAAATGTGGGTATTACTATTCTTAACGGCTAGTTTATATAATATATCGTTGTTTAGTAAAAACTCGGTATTGTGTACAACACACGCTATCGGGGAAGGTCGTGATTGCGTGTAATGAAATCGAAGTCAGGGATGCATGTAGTGAAAGCTCCTTTTGGTGTAGCGTACAACAAAAGACATCAATAAAAATAAAAAGAATATTTTTTATAAAATCTCAGGGTTTTACATTCTACCCCACTTAAAAGGAATTTCTCCCTCGAAATTCGTCGGGGTTATAAATGGTTTACTACTCGAATGTTTATTTAATAGAAACCCACATCGTAAAAAGGAATACAAAAACTTTTCTTTAAAAACTAAAGTATGAAATGTAACGGTTACCCAAATTAACTAATCACCGGGTTTCCACATAGGAGAACATAGGTGAAAATATGGATATGGAAGAGAAATCTAACCATCATGTTCTGATGGTGAATGGTAGAGAACATGGCTATGAAAAATCCAACAATCACAAATCTATAAATTTGTGATGATCTAAGGTACCGTCTGATTCATCGGAGATAAGGGAACTAGGACAAATTTTTTGGTTTTCAAGATCATTTCCCTAAATTTGAAGAAATTGGAATTAGAATAATTACTTTCTTGATTTTGGTAAAGTCTCACCATTGGTCATTCCTTGGACAATTTCCACTTCATCTTTTAATGAAATGAAGTTGAATTTGTCATTCGTGAAGTGTTAGCAGATCATGTTATAGAATGATGGGTAATTCCATCTATCTCAAACAAAAGGATAGAAAATGTTATCAAAAATACATAAGTCCATCTATAGTGAGATTAATCATATATGATTCCTAAAATGGACTTATACATCATATATCATACTGATTAATATAATAAAACTGGTTTCACCTAAACAGGAACTTCTTGTAGGCCAGTGGTAGGCGATAAAGGCATGTTGCATTTCAGTTGTGGGTTAGATTCCCACAGCCTTGTCCGACGCGACGGGTTGTCTGCCATCCTGCATGTTGTCCTTTTCCTAACACTACATTATTATAACATTCCATAAATAATATCGAAAGAAAAAGAAAAAAAATACTAGCCTTAAACAATTCTATCTGATGTCCGACATAATCCATTCCAACCATTGAGCTTATCGAAAATACTTATGTCCAATCTCATAGTGTAATGAAAATTATTACATGAGAGGTCACATAACAAGTACGTGAATACCATAATTTATCTCCCATATATTATACGATATATCTTTTTGGTCACATTCCAAACATTAAAAGGCCATAATCATGTATTCTCTTGAAAAATGGATACCCATTAAACCTTAGTGAAAACATGAATGCAGTTAAAAGTTAACACATTACACATACCAAAATACCCAAAATTCTATATACTCAAACCATGATATCACATAGTCCATATATCAATCATGAGCTCATGAATACTATCAAACAATTTATTTTATCCTTATCCCTTCATTATGCGCATATCATCAGGTTTCCAAAAAATTTGAATCACTTTTCATGGTTACCGGTAACATATTCTTATAGGAAACCACAATGGACCAATACACAGTTATTTCAAAATTCCACAATACTATAAATGATATTCCATGATACTATTTTGAAATACCATTACATAAACACTTAATCATTACATAACATCTTTTTCATACTCAACATCACAAATAGTGATCGCATGTGACTTCCCTTTATCCTTTGCCTTAAGAGGTTGCTCATGTTGATCATTATTAACCCTTGGATTAGGGCATTGATTAGCATAGTGCCCCATTTCCTTTCACATGATGCATTGAAGTGTTGGTGGTGTGTTCTCTGTAGTATTTTCTTTATTCACATCATTAGCAACACTTTTTCCATTACTTTGACACTCATCTACTCGGGGACATTCATTTCCACACTTAAAACATTTTCTAGTTCCATTATGACAATCTCTACCATTCATCTTTCCACACATTGAGAATAAATAAACATTCATCTTCTTTTCGCCATTATTATGACATTTATCCTTGAACTCCATATTTCGTTTCATGTCAAAACCATGAGATGGATATGTTGCACTAACATCCAGTTCTACCTTGATTGCACAACACACAGTTTCTTCATAGCTTCTGAAGTCTCTTATAGATAATGCCTTTCGAGAACTTGGTTTTAAACCACTGAAAAATCGATTAACTTTACTTTCAGGTTGGATGATAAAGCCAAATTCATACCTTTCATGTCTTGTAAAATTCACTTCATATATGCCAACAGATTCATCCTTCTTCTTAAGATCAAGAAACTCCTTTTCCATCTTTGTTTGAAGAATACAAGAGATGTACTTACTGAAAAACAAGTTCATTAACTCGTCCCATTCCATGGATTCATTTTCATCTTGGGGACTTTTATTCTTAATTAGAGTTTACCACAGGTCTGCTTCACCTTCTAAACGAAAAATAGATAAAATTACTTTTACATGTTCTGAATAGCAAAGTATGGAAAATATATTTTCAATGGTGTTGATCCATTGTTCATCAACAATGTGATCAAAAGACCCATTGAAAGACGGTGGGTGTTGCCTCATGAAAGACTCAATAGAATATTGATCCCTTCTCTGATCATTTGGAAATACAGAATGATTCATAGCTTGTGTAAGTATAGAAATAAGATTTTTTCACTCCATCTCCCATCACATTTTGTTGCTCTCGAGGACAATCATTGCATTTTCAATTAAATTGATCAACATGGTTCCTTCGGGATCCAACCATTGTCTAAATCCCAAAACGAACAGTATGAGAGGAAAAAATCATGCTAATAAAACAACATAATAAAGGGGGAGCACATTAAATATCTAACATCATAGGATTAATTATAATATCGTTACCATAATTCTTGGAATATAACCTATACTTATACTTGTCCTTAGGGACATCCCTAGACCTACCTTAGAAATATCTCTAGAGATATCAGTAATGTTTTCGCATCCAAGTTTCCAATGGTTAACTAAACCATTCCTATGATACAAACTATAGAGACCCAAAGCATTATGTACATAAAAATTACATTTCTTTTTATAAATACATAATACATAATGAAAACATACACACAAGGACCATAATGGGTTAGTGTCTTTGAAACTCGGAAAATAATTTTCTAATCGTGCTGAATGATCTTCAACATCTCCCATAAAGATCATCCCCTTTTTGTTTTCTTTCCTAAAATATTTATTTAAATCCTAGGGAAAAGAAAACATATAAAGGGTGAGATCAAATTCTAATTAATGGTAAGCATAGTGAACATAAAACAATCCATAAACATTTTAATACAAAAACTTGATCATAAAATATAAACATCAAAATCATGAGCAACGACATAAATCATGGAAGTACACAAGGCATAGATCATAAAAGAACATTAGTCATGATTAAATAGCATGGTAATAAGACTTGTAATTTTTGCATCCATTAAGCACATGTTATGATTTCCATAGTAGCCGAGTCATTGCTGCCAAGACCATCTTAGTGGACAAAGTCCCATTCTGAATCGAGTTCACTCCTCATTCTAATCCTGTAACACTGAACCGGATAAACTTACCATTCCAGCCATGTCTATCTCATGAGATATAAATATATACCAAATGCATTGGAGGTAGATATAGTTCCCACCCTTCTCATAATTAAATCATTCTTACTTGTGCCACAAAATAAACATAAAACATTCATCTTAACCTAAAGAATAAAATCGGTTTCCTAAACATCATTCCATCATCACATAATTCATATAAAACAAATGGATATTTCATTATTAGAAAAGTGAAACCATTTAAATCATAGATAAATTATACATGAAACATACACATATTAAATAATGTCATCTTAGATGGAAAATGGTCTTGAAAAAACACTTGAAATGAATTCTTGAGGAAAATATCCTTTCTTCTAAAAAATCATATTCTTTTCACAAAATTCCATGAAATTTTAAAAGAAAAGTATTTTTTGAAAATAGTCATAAAATCCTATAGAGTAAACTTCATGAAAATGGGGCATTATGAAACCGTAAAAATCTATTCACGCCGTATAAGTTAATAATAACAATCTTCTCGTACTTTTCTCGGAAAATTGAAAAAGTACCTCGTATGGTAAACAAAAGAAACATTCCTTCCATACGATGTGGTAAAAGTAAAAAAATTGTAAGAATGACTTTAAACATACATGGAAGAAAATTAAACATTTTATAAAATTTTTTTCAGAACTTATGGACAGGGATATTAAACATAACCCCATTAACTACTTACGAATACACAATCTCAGATAAGAATGAGATTGAAATAAATATCCCTTAATTTATGTCCGATATGATTCATATGTATCCGAACCTACTATATAATGATTTAAAAAATGTCATTGACTTATTACAGAATCATATTCATTGTTATTATATTATATATGGTTCACTTAGGAATTTATATTACCCGTTCATTTGTCAATTCCATGTTAAAGTAGCGTTTTGGGTAAAATTGTTTCATTTACCATACATGTTTGGACTTGTTGTTCTTGATATTATTATTACTTATATCATGATTTACTTAGTTCCAGAATGTAAAACATGATTTATGTATCATATATATTCAGTATATATATATATAATAGACAGATAAATGAAATAAAACACACCGTTCATGGAGACGGTAGGCCGTACGTACGGATGAATGATTTTTTATTTCATTATTGACTTGAATGTAAGTAAGTAGATGAAATAAATGTATATTTATATATAAATAAATCCATTAGATTCATTATGTCATATATTTCATTATTATTCATTATATATAATTTATAATCATTATTGAATGGTTAACATGGAGAATGAATCTCATCGTGTCGTGGAGACGGTAGTACGTACGTACGCACGAGTGATGATATCATTCCCATGATCGGGGAATTGTATGTAAGCGTATGTATAATAATTCAGAATCAATATAACTTTACAATAATCATATATATGTCTTTATTTACACCATTTTACCAATCCGAGTAAGGTTTTGGTCGGAAACTGATTACACCACGGCGTGGAGACGGTATTCCGTACGTACGCACGCGCGGTGATTTTATTTTTCGCATGATGGATAAAATGTGAAATAAGATTTTTTAATATTTAAAATAACATATAATTTTATAAATAATACTGTTTTTATTATTTTATAATGTGAAAACTAACGAAGAAGAGGTAGAAGAAGAAAGAAACTTGAGAGAATTGGAAGCAGAGATTACCTCTTCTTCGACGAACCTCCTTTAAGCTTCCTCTTATAGAAGTAGAGTTAGTCTTTTGAGAAGACCAAAACATCCAGAATTATTCTAGGTAAGTGGAGAAGATAAATGGGTATGGTTTGGCCGTGCTTCAAGGCTCAAAAGGGTGTGAAGATAAGAGAGAAGGGGTGTCCTTTTTATAAAGGAGGAGAGGGGCACCTTTGGAAAAACGTAAAATATTATTTTATAATAAAGTCATATTTGGTTTTTAATAGCTCAGAATTAATTTATTTCGGAGATAAGGTTTGGATGGGTCGAAATCCGCTCAACCAATAGGTTTTAGACAAGTTTCGGTAACAATTTTATCCATATCATTTAGATTTAACTCTATGTTAAATAATTTAACTTTTACCATGTCTTTTTATTTTCTAACACTAAATGGTTAATAAAATTAATATAACAAGACAAAAGAACCCCAAGTGGTTCATTATTAATATATTTATCCTTATCTAAGTCATTTGGCCGATCCTTAGTTTTTTAGGAATAAAATAACAATTAATAATATAATAATTTTTTAAAAACTATTATATGTCAATTTTGAAACTATTTGGTAATTGATTATTTCGAAATTCATAACAGCATCATTAGTTCAAAAAAAGTTAATTAAATAAATACTAACTTGTCATATTAACCTATAAAATTAGTTCAATGCATAAAAAGTGTAAAATTACATTTATTAGGGTATTTATAGCATCAATTATGTTAATATTTCATTAATAAGGTAATTACTGCATCATCATTGTGACATAAATAAATTAAATTATTTAATGTCATAAAATTATAAATAAAATACCATTATGTAGGAAATCGTTTTAGTTTTCTAATTAATATATATAGTAGAATTTATATTATTTATAACCCTATATTAAAAATGAATTAGTTATTAAACATTGATTTTAACTATTTTAACCCTTCTTTAAATAAATTAATAGTAAATGTCCTAATCTAATCCAAGTGGAACTAAAGGGTTATATTTTATTCCTAAGGTTGTTTTTGGTCTAATTATACTTATCCAATAGAATTAGTACATGTGTTAGGGTAATAATAATATCATTTTACCCTTAATTACCCTATTTTTCTAACTATGGAAAATAAAAGTAAAAAGTTACTATTCACCAAAAATTATTTTCATCTCATTGAACCAAATTTTAGTCTTTGATATTAACTGTGTCCCTCGAATTTTGGAATTCCACTCACAGAATTAGTAAAATTATGTTTTATGTGAATTTCCAAATTCTCCTAGGAGATGGGTAAAAGACGGTGAAATGTTCAGTAAACTTTTTATATATCTAAAATTATTATAAAATGACTCCAATGAATTAAATTGAAATTATATATGTATTAAGTATCAATTTTGACCTAAAATAAATTTATATAAAATAAATAATTATTTAAATAAAATGTTGGTTTTTAAATAGTAACATAGCATTTTCACTATTCATCAAAATTGAACGTTTTCAGAAAAATTCCAAAAATTCACCCTAGCCTAATTTCAATATTCCGAATCCAAAAATGAAGTCCATTTCGAAAGATAAAATTTATAAAATTTTAAAATGTGGGTATTACTTTTCATAACGGCTAGTTTATATAACATATCGTTGTTTAGTGAAACTAGGTATTGCGTACAACACACGCTATCGTGGAAGGGCGTGATTGGGTGTAATGCAAGCCATGACCGGGATGAATGTAGTGAAAGCTACTTTTGGTGTAGATTACAACACAATACATCAATAAAATTAAAAAGAATATTTTTTATAAAAGCTCAGGGTGTCACAGTGATGATCATATATAATTTCAATATCCTAAGGGGTATGTTTCATGAGTTTCTACCATTCACAATGAAGCTGAATAGCAATGGGAAAATATTTCTTATCTAAATATACAACATTTTAAACACTATATAATATATAACATAGTGTATGATATTAATTTCATAAAAATGAAATGGATGAATAATCAGTATATTTCATTGATTCCCTATATAACTAATATTGAGTATTATATAGATCTCTACCTCATAAGATCCAATTTAATTAGCAATAGTTGGAATTATTGGATGGGGGAGTTTATGGATTCCAATATAATTCCTAATAGTAATGCTCTATTATCCCCAATCATTTGGAATATGTGTTTCATCCATGTAATTTAGATACACTTTTGATGTGGAGCCATAGTTCACCCATATCATTGTTATTAGAGTGACAAACATGCAGGGTAAGTAAAATTTAATTTTCATAATTTGGGACCTGGTTTCCATCAACTTGTTATCACTATGGATAAAATTATTTTTACCTAGTTATAATGAGTCCACTCTTGATACAGTTGATCCGATTTAAAAATATATTCAATTAATCAATAAGATTACCAATATAATAATCATTTCTCTAGAAAATATGATTTTTTTGGTAACCATGCCTCTAATGTTAGATTCTTCAACATTATTCAACCCATACATTTCAATGGTTTAGGGTATGTGCATGATCCCAAAGGAGGATATAATCATTAAAGTCCCAGACATGGATTATATAATCAACTATGAATCACGCCACTCGAAGATGAGATCATGTTTTAATGTCTCCAAGGACTCCCCCTCCATAATATTCCAAGGATATTTATACATATGAATATTTCGATAATGTATATAAATAAAAGAAAAATATCATGAATGTAACAATCTATTTCCTTCTATAGAAGTTTCCCTGTGGTGAAATAAGCATTTCCTACTATAGTGGTTCTGTTTTTTTAATATTCCATAACCCATATGACATGAGGATTTAGCATATTTTCACACATTTAATTTGTGTTCCCCATACATTGTTTTTCCATAGTGATCGGCACATAGTCCCCATGAAATTTAGGGTTTTCAAATTTATCTATTATACAATAATTTCCATATTCATCAAGGAAAACCACATATTACTATGGAATTACCCAGATTTTGGAACTAATTCCAATATCAAAACATTATAAATATACCCATAATTATCAATACAAATATTTCATGCTAGGAAATAATGTAATCAATGAAAAATTTGTTGATTTGAAAAATTATTCATTTGATTCATAGTTTGTTAATAGTTTTTTTTCCTTTACCATTGCGAATGGATTTATTCATATACTAAGGATAAGGAAACATATTGACTATTTATATTATAGGTGAAAATAATTCAATCACATACAATTATTTGATATTTTATAAAATAAATAGATTATATATCATTACTGATTGGATTTAGAAGACATTGTATGGGGGTAATGGAGTAAATGTCATCCAACCCATAAGTACAACCATAATAACACTTTGTATTGAAAAAAAAACAAAATACTAATGGATAATAATTTAATGATGATAGAAGAATAATTTTCTAATCCTCTATAAAATTGATGGTGGAATCATCATTCATCAATTCATTTGGATGTAATTTTATTGGGATCCCAAAAATCAAAAAACATGGGGAGGAATCCTTATAAATTATCCCAAATATTTTCCTTACCACTAATTACTATAATATAGAATTAGAGTATAAATTTTATTAAAATATTACATTTTTGACATATAAATACACATATATAATAAATGTATCCATGATTAATATATATGAACCATTATAACTTGAACTGAAATGAATTATGAATAAAAAACTGATTCATATGAATGATTTCCATGTCACATGGCTCCAAAAGGAACACTATAAAAACCATTTTTTGGGATCCCAACTGAACACCATAATATAATTATTCTGTGACTCTAAACTACATTTAATTCATTAAATTTAACTCGAGGCTAAACTTAAATGAATTCAATCAATATTTAATGAATTTAAATTTCAATAATATAGGTCCATACCACAAAACCTAATACTATGCAGGACCCATATCACAACATATGACCAGGTATAATTTGGATTATATAATGTTTTTTAACTATAAACAATGTTAATTTGATTGTATAGGGGATAAATCATCACATACCCAAAGTTTTTTATTTGCAATATTTGAAATACCATTTCATGTCTATACATGTCTCTTATAAATTAAAGTTGACCATATACCAATTACCTTGATATTATCATTACCTATTGATTCTTTTTGTTGTTTATTATGAGGATTCATATAAAATTCTCTTACATTAATATCTATTTATTTTTAATTATTATCTTATATATCATATGAATGTTAATGTATAGATTATTATAAACCCTCTAGAAAATAATATCTACAACACAATGTACTTTATAATTTCTATGTATAAATAACTATAAACCAAATTACTTATGATGATATACAATATATTTTCACCCAAACTCCATGATTCAATATACCTTACATGGAAACCCACAAATTCAAATCATTAAAATTCTATATGTTTCTCTATATCATAAAATTTGGAAATGGGATTATAGACTCATCATAATGGACCCAAACCTTGATTCAATAGTTTCATATTGTTTCCCAACAAATAAATAGTTGAAAATATAAATACATCAATCCTCTATATAACCACTACATCATTTTTTTATCCTAAATTAGAGTTACCCTAAATCCATATGCTATATCTTTACAATGTTGTTGCAGTTTATATTTTATTAATGAAAATCATATTCCTAGTAGTCATTATTTCAACATTTTCTATTTGGTCATTTGAAGACAAGATTTAACTCATCGTATTTGACAGTTTTATATGGATAATAATATATCTATATTTTAATTTCCATATATATTTTAGGAACTATTAAGGATACAACAATTCATATGATAATAAAATTTAGGATGCATTTTTCAATTTTTTATAATCATAAACTAAAAAAATCAAATTTAATTCATATGAGACATTAATCTTCATGGAGTATCATTTACCATGTGACCATAAATTATAATAAAATCTATAAATAAGATATAAATATACATTAATGTATACATTCTATGATATTTTATGGAAATTTATAGTGAAAAAAATACTTTTACCCATGTTATTTCTTGACTGTTTAAATAAATATCCAACAAGTACACAAAACCAACATATCAAGAGGCCAAAATGAAGATCAAAGACTTGGTTCATAATTAAAAAATGAAACAAAGTGTTGAAATTCGTTATTTTTATTTCTATACTGATATCCTAAATTGTTTACGCATCAAAAAGGGAAAAGGAAAAAATACGGAATACAGAGAAGAATGTGGTGATGAATAAAACCTAGTATGAGATTAAACATGAAGAATTATTGCATCACATAATAAAAATAGAAGGAAATGATATCATTAAATATTTTTCTCCTAAATAAAAAAACATAGGGTGAACATACATTATAGAATCATAACATCATAAGAACATGGGGTGGTGGAAGTAGAAGAATACATGAAATAAAAATAAGTGAAGGCTCTATGACATCACAATATAATAAGGTGGATAATATCCGATCATGGATTGTGTTTACTCAATAATCCATTATATTAAATATCATGACACATAATCATAACACAATTCATGGGAGTAATATCATGGAACACCAACTACTAACATGTACAAGAATAGTTGTTCAATATAAGGAAATTATACATAAGGAATATTAAAAAAAATACCAAGGGAAATTTTTTTTTTATAATCATTCCTTATTTTAAAATCATATGTTATTTTTTAGGGATTCCAAATAGGGAATGCATTTAAATATCCTGGTTATTAATTTAGGAATAAATATTCATATTTCATAAATTTATATGTCATTTAACAAAATATAATGAGAAATGGTAGATAATTTTCAATAGAAATGAAAAATAAAAACATAATTATAAAGAATTTGATAACTCATTTTCATGAAATAATTAACATATGATATTTTTTGAAAACAAATGAAAAATTGAAAATTTGTATATGTATGTTATTATATTTTTAATGAAATAATTAATGTGAATAATTCCTTTAATCATGTGTTATAATAGATTTATAAAGTGGTAGAAGTATTCAAATTAATCAGGATTAGTTTTAATGAGTTTATTCTATGAAATGAACATAATTCATATATATACCATTAAAAATTTGATAACAGAATAATTACATATGTATTTATAGTAAATAAATAATCTATAATCATACCACAACAACATATATATATATATATAAGAGAGTCATTGTTTATAAACCAATGAAGATTCAATGTCTTAGAGTGTTCCCCTAACTCTTATCTGGATCCATTATTCATGTGACCGTAATATCCTAAAAAATAAAAATATATTCATAAATTACATATTCTCGGAAATTTTACATATATATTTGGTTTACTATAAGGATATTATATTAAATTTCATCAATTTAATTAATAAATAATGTTTGATTTCATGATTCTGAGCGAGTGTTTCATTCATCCAAGGTCATATCTATGATTACCATTAGGTCATAGATAAGGATAATTTCAATTACAGTATATAAATATTGAAATGTTAAAGGATTTTAGTTGTCATGGGGTAAAATTTAAATGTTCTCGGTAGACTCACCAACTGCACAGTTTGTTAAAAAATTTTGTGTTAACCATCTGTTAACTATGTGATCTAATTATTTGATATTATAATGGAATTTTTTATGGGTTGGTAGTAGTCTATATAACAATGAAACATTATCCATGTAATCATGTGAATGTTAATTTCAAATGTAACTATCCACCACTTGGTGGATCAATGTATATCAAACATTGTGTACCATCATTTTAGCCATTCCTAATCATTTTAAAATATAAAATTACAACAAAATATTTGGTTGTTTTGATCAAAAATCACAGTCTAGTTTTTCATTATCCCAATACAAACCCAACATACTCTTACCATCACTTTCATTGTGATCCCTGATAATTATTGTGGTATATCAATAAGGTAATTTTTGTTCCACATGGTATCTCCTCTTTTTCCATGATCACTTCTAGACATCAGTTCTTATATTCTTATTAAACCCATATTAGATTTTCATTGATGTTCTGGAGGATTTAACATGGATTTTTTAGATTTTATGTTAGTTCTATGATTTTGAAGATCCAATTTCATTTTTTCCATAACTATTCATGAAGTAAACATCAATTCCTAAATTCTCTCTATTTGTGTTACTATATAATATTCCAACCCTTGGAAAAAATATGTTCTTATGATGATTTAAAATGGAAATAATTATTAAATACACTACATACTATTTCAATTTTATTTATCCTCTATGAATAGTGATTTACAAATGTTTATGATTTCAAATAAACATTTGTTTCTCCTCATGTTTATCAAAAATACATAAATGAGGGTATTGAAATAAAATCATTTTCCAAGAATGGGAGTGATGTAGTATCAATATATAATATATTTAGGAAATGTGTAAATGATTTCAAATTCATTTTCCAGTGATTTTTTTGAATCATGGTTTTTTTCCTTAAAGAAAATGATGATACAATATCACACTAGGTAAAAGTTGTTTTAATGGGAAAAACTAATAAATAATGAGACCTAATGTTGTTAGTTTTCACTAGGGCTGGTACCCTTAATGTTTTAGTGATTAAGGGAGAGAATTTAATTGGAATTTTAGTGCTTCGAAATTAGTAGTAATGTGTTTCTTTTTTGGTTCCATTAATTTTTTTAGTGGTTGATAGTGTTCTCCACTATGTTATGGATTACCATTTTTATCCATTGAAATTATGTTTTATGGATGATACTATGATATGGTTATTTGATCCTGTAACACCCCGAGATTTTATGAGATATATTCTTTTTAATTTCTTTTATGTCTTCTATTGTACACGACACCAAGATTAGTTTGTACTATACACAACACCGTATTAGCTTGTAGTATACACACCACTATTCTTGGCTCGTGTTACACAAAATTTCATGTTTGTTTTTTGGAAATTATTCTATAAAACATTAAGTATAGATTTTTTTAATGAATAAATTTAATCAGTTTTGATTATGTTATATGAACCTCCAAAGGGAGATTGCACTACAAGAAGCCCTGACTTTTCTTGCATTACACGCAATCGCGACCTTCCTCGATAGCATGTGTAGTACGCAATATCCGGTTTCACTAAACAATGATATATTGATATAATATTATTATGAACTATACGTTATGAATTGTAGTCACTAAATTTTTAATTTTATGACATTATAATTCATCTACACATTTTATAGATTGTGGTATGAGAATAAAAAAAATCTCGGGTGAAATGTGTATTTTTCAAAAAATGTTGTTTTGCCACCTTTTGATGGAGAACCCACTTTAAATATATTTTTTGACATGTTTATAAGTTTAATTTGAAAATATAAAATTCTTATTTGGAATAAGGATATAAAAATTTACTTTGGATAAATTTTTTATATTTTTCTTATAAGTTTCGTTTTTTGAAGAATAGTAAAAATAAACGAAATTATAAATAAAAACATCTTTTTTCATCGAGATAATTTATAGGGGTAAATTATAATATTTAATGGTTTTAATGAATAAATAGAATATATGTTTACCATTTAATATAATACATGTAATTACCATTAATTTTATATTAAATTCATAGGTAAAAACATTCAATCTTTGACAATGATTTAACTTTTAAAACCCATTATCTTAAAAATGTGATTAATATTAAATTAATTACTGAAACTTCTGTGTTTTGAATTTTGAGAAATCCATTTTATATTTGGATTCAGTGGGTCCAAATTATGTTAATAGTTTACTTTTATTTTTTTGACGTTATGAATAGTAACTACGGTAATTTTTATTTACTAGAGGTTAAGGTAAATCATGTAATTAAGGGTAAAAATAAGATTATAAAATTACCTTAACACCTGCCAAAATTCTATTGGATGAATAAAAGTGTACCCATATCACCTAAGGGTCATAATTTATTTGTTACATGGACTATTGACAATGGAAATGATATAATTATAATTAAAACCAAAGAAAGTGACAACATGTCACTCTCTTAAATCTTATAAGTATAATAATTTCAATATAGTGATAAACATCATGAAACATCGAAAATGAATAGTCTCAAGAAATTTAATAAAACTATATACATCATATTAAATTATTTTTTATTTTTGGGGATTAAATAATTATCATTAATGTGACACAATAGTGATGTAGAAATTATTTTATTGATTGAAATTTAAAATAAATGGTTTTAAAAATATTAAAATAAATATTATATGAACTATTTAATGATATACACGAATTTTATAGATAAATATGACATGTTATGAATCTATTAAATCTTTTATTTCAAACATATCTTCTCTGTGGATTTTATTTAAATTCAAATAAATTAATAGTGTCAAAATTGACACTATTGTTATTCTATAAACAAATTACATAATATAAAATTGTTTAAAAATCACAAAAATATTTAAAAATTATAAATTAAAATTTATATGGTCCAAAATGATATAAATCATCCAATTATGGATAATTCACAACACATAAGCAATTATTTATTACAATTTAAAATTTATAATCTTTTACCACAATTAAAATTAAATAGAATAATTAAAGATAAATCAAGGTGATAAGTTTTAAAATAAATTTTCAACATGCCTAAATTTTATTGGTTGATGATATTACAACACTATCCCATTTAATATTCGAATATGAGTCATTTTTGTAGGTTTTTAAGTGGGTTTTGATTTATTATAAATTAATACTTTTGAGATTTCCAAAGGTGCCCCTCTCCTCCCTTATAAAAGGGCACCTCCTTCCTCAACTCTTTACACAACATTGAGAATTCAAGCTCGGCCAACACCTGGCCATTTCACTTCTCTACGTCCCTAGTTATATCATAAGGGTTCTGGTCTTCTCAAAAGAGAAACTCTATTTCACAAAGAGGATGTTTAAAAGAGGCACATTGAGGAAGAGGTAATCTCTTCTACCGATTATTTCATGTTATTTTCTTCTTCTACTTACTCTTATTTATTTTTTTCATTATAATGTAATAACATAAGTATCATTAATATACTGATATGTTATTATAAATATGAAACAACTCTATTTCACCTCCTATCGATTCTATGGAAAACGAAATCACCGTGCATGCGTACGTACGGAATATTGTCTCCATGCCATGGTGTAATTTGTTTTTCCACTACCCCCTTACTTGTATGGGTATAATGGCGTTAATAATAAATATATATTGTTATTATAAGATCATAATGATTCTAAGATATTATATCTTCCACTCCACTGTTGAGTCGATAAGGTTTTCCTTATGACTTATCCATTCCTTCTTGTTTTGAAAACCACAAACACCTTATACTTAAGCAAATATTATTTTGACTCAAATAAGGAAAATTTACTTATTTAAGGAAATTTACCTTATCCTAGATTTCCGTATACATATCTTTTTTCATTAAATTAAAAAACCGGAATCATAACCAAAATTATGGAGCCTTATAATGAAAAAGTTGGAGCATTCTGTTTTTAGGATCCAAATTCTGGTTGTAATCTGTAATATAGTTTTAATCCGAATTCTTGACTCCGAACTCTTAAGAAGTTCGACTCCGAACATCTAAGAAGTTCGACTCTGAACTCTTAAGAAGTTCGACTCCGAACTTTTAACCAGTTCGACTCCGAACCCTTAAAAAGTTTTACTCCAAACTTTTAAGCAGTTCGACTCCGAACACTTAAGAAGTTTGACTCCGAACTTTTAAGCAGTTCAACTCCGAACTCTTAAGAAGTTCGACTCCAAACTTTTAAGCAGTTCGACTCCGAACACTGAAGAAGATCGAATCCGAACTTTTAAGAAATTCAACTCAGAAATCTTGAGAAGATTGACTCCGAACTCTATAGATTCAGAATCCAATCTCTGGTGAAACCAGACTCTGAATTCCTATAAAACAGAATCCGAAAATTTCTTAACATAAACTCTGAACTTCATTTTTGGTTACACTCCGAACTATTAATTATCTTTTACTTACATATTCTTCATTCGAAAACGATGTCATATATTCAGTTATATATAGTTTGTTATAAAATGATGGCGTCTATTCTGTTTCTTACTAACCGTTGGTTGAGTTACACGTGTACAAGTCCCTCTGAGTTTTATGGATAATATGACCGTTGGAGGAGGGAGCAGACCATTGGAAAATTTTCCTATAAATAGGAGCTCATTTGAAAGAGAAAAAAAATAATGAAGTTGATCAATCTAGAGACCACACGCTGCTATGGTGATTTCTAGAGAGGGAAAGCTTTTCATGCCTTGTGCATTCTGAACCGCTCGTTCAGTTTTTGCTTCGTGCAGCTCCGAATGTTGGTGATTACATTCGAGGACTTCCAGGGATAGGATGACAGAGGTGCCGACTACCTTGAAGTTGAGGGCTTCCTTGCTGTGGAAGACAGAGGTTGCCAACTCTCTTGAAGTTGAGGGCTTGCAGGGATAGCGAGACAGAAACTCCGATCTTCGTATCGAGGGCTTACCCTGGTGTGGGTAAGACAGACTTTCTTGAAATTATAAATCAAGGGACCTTCATCCAAGGTTGTCGGATACCCTTCTCTTTGGGCTAAAAGACTTATATCTTGTTACTTGAAGTTTTACTACTTGTTTATTTCTACTGCATTTTGTATTATAAGGAAAGTATAAGTTTCTTATACTTCCTTGTACTCTATTTCATTTAGATTCTATACGCTTTAAGGTAGAATCTCATACTGTAAAATTTTGTTAAGTTTCAAATTTCGGAACCATACTTCCAGAACCTACTTTCAGAATCTCTTTCCAAGATTTCATTTGATATTAGAGGTGTTGTGAATTTTCTTAAGTTTAACTTTGTTAAACATAGCCCTTTCCTTTTCTTAAGGAAAACATAGTTAATCGTAACTAACTTTAATGATTCCAAAGGAATTTTTAAAGTATAAAATTCACCCCCACTCTTGTATATTGAGCATCTACATCAATATTTCGATCCTAAAATTGGTATCGAATGAGGTCTCTGAAATAATTTTAATTAAGAATATGTTTTTCTTGCTCACTCTATCATTCCGAACATTCCCATTCCGAAATTTCTATTCTGAACTTTGTCATTCTGAACTTTGTTATTATGAATCGTTGCTACTAACAAGTTTTTGTGACGAAGGTTATTATTAGTATCGCAGGAATTAATGTTGGTTCAATTGATAATCTAAATCCTAAAAGAACACCAATCTTTGATGGTAATGATTATGAGTACTAGATAGATCGAATGATGACTTTTGTTATCAATACTGGAGTAGACAATTTTTTTATCCTTACTGGTGATTATAAGATTCTTGACAAGGAAGTTAGAACTTTTACTAACCAGGAAAAGCAAGAATATCAACTCAACTATAAGGTATGCAATACTCTACTTTGTTCAATGACTAGAAATGTATATAGCCAAATTTCTTCTTGTGAAGCAGCTAATTGTATCTGGAAGAAGATAGAAGTTACACACTTGGGAACTTCTAAGGTGATTGAGACTCGGAGAGCTATTCTTAGTGCCGATTTTCATGGCTTCAATTTTCCTTATGGAGAACCAATATGTAATGTTCAATAGAGATTTATGACTATCGTCAACAGCCTATAGTATATGGGAGAGAAAGGTTTAGATGATGAAGCTCTTGTGGATAAGATAATTGATATCATGCCAAATGAGTGGGAATCCAAAAGAATAGCTATAGATGAGAATATGAAAGTGACTCAGATTTCTCTTGATGAGTTATTTGGAACTCTTCTCCAACATGAAACCATAATGAAGAGAGATGATGACAACATAAAAAAGAAAAATGGAAATGGTACTGTTGCTTTTACAACAACATCAAATCATATTAAAGCTAAGACTCCTGAGAGAGTAACTAGATCCAAGTCTAAGAAGATAGTAATCCAATCAGATTCTAGTGAGAGTGAAGTATCAGAAAATGAATTAGAAAATCTTGCTCGAAGAATGTACAAGATAGATGGCAAGAGAAATTTCCAATCCAAGTATATGAAAAAGGAAAAGAAAGACAAGAAGGATGGAGAAGTTACTTGTTATGAATGCAAGAGAGCTGGACATATAAGACCAGATTGCCCTATTCTCAAAAAGAAAGAAAGAAAAGAAAGGCATTCAGACAGGAATAGAAATAAATATTACAAAGACAAAGCTAAGAATGTTTTGAAAGCTAATGACACCTGGAGTGCCAGTGGTGGTGACTATTCAGATAAATCTTCCGATTATGAATCTTCAGGACAGAAGAATCTAGGTCTTATAGCCAGATTACGTATTGATAATCATTGTTTTATGGCTAAGGTACGAAATGCTGAATCATTGACCAATGTTTCTTTAAATTCTAATGATAGTAAGTATTATGACTCTTCTGATGAAGAATCTTCTTTTGATGAAGAAAATACTTTACCTACTTAGGAAGAAGTCTCTAGGTTTGCTGAACTTCTTGAAATTGAGAATTCTAAACTCAATAAAAAACTTCATAAGGCAAACTCTAGGAATTCTATTCTTACAAAAGAAATATCAGATCTTTCAAAATATCTTGATAGGAAAAATGCTAATTTTGAAAATATTTCAAAAAATCTTGAGGAAGTAAGTTCTGAGAAGAAAAAACTTTCTAAAGAATTAGAAAAAGTAATTTCTAATAAAAATTTTTCGAGCCTAACTCTAGTTCTAAAACTAATAATTTCTAGGATAAAAACTTGGTTGTAAAACTGAAGTCCGAAATTTTTTCCTTAAATAAGTGTTTATCAAACATTACCCATGTTAAGGAAAATTTTGATAAAATGTATTCCCAAATAAGACCTATATGAAATAAAGTCGGATTTGGTTATACCCGTGCAAAACAAATTTTTAGTAACAATTATTTTGTTCCTCAAAGTGCCTCATTTTGTACCAAGTGTCAATGTGGTGGTCACTGGGCAAAAGATTGTTCCTTAAAAAAACCCAATCTCTAGGATTTCACAAAGCTTATTTTTCTAAGAAGATGTGGGTACCTAAAATTTCATTATCGGGAAATCTCGGATCCAAACAAGTTTGGATTCCGAAAGTCTAATTTTCTTCTTGATTTTAGGGAAATAAAGAGTGTACCAGCAACAATACATGGTACATGGAAAGTGGATGTTCCTAGCACATGACTGGTAATAAAAGCTATTTTGAAAAGATTAACAAAACAAAAGGAGGAAAGGTAACTTTTAGAGATAATTCAAAGGGTGAGATTGTTGGTATTGGTAATATTGTTTTTCTTGGTAAAACCTTGATTTCAAATGTTCTTTTTGTTAAGGGTCTTAAGCAAAACCTCATTAGCATAAGTCAGTTATGTGATGAAGGTTGCCTTGTGAATTTTAGGAATGATAAGTGCTTAGTTCAAAATTCCAAGGAAGAATTTATTCTCTAAGCCAATGGGCAAGAGAATGTTTACAACTTGAACATAGAAGAACTTAGAAGGAAAGATTTACCTTTACTAAGTGTAATGGAAGATCATTCCTGGTAATGGCATAGATGACTAGGTCACTGTAATCTTAGGAACCTATGTAAACTCTCTAAGAAGAAACTAGTTAAGGATCTACCGGAGCCTGGATTTTATTCTTCTAAAGTTTGTGATCCTTGTCAATATGGAAAGCAACATAAATCTATTTTTAAATCAATAGGTGAAGTCTCAACAACCGGTGCATTACAGTTAGTGCACATGGAACTTTTTGGTCCAACACAAACTGGAAGTATTGGAGGAAAATACTATGTGTTTGTTCTAGTTAATGATTACACTAGATTTACTTGGGTCTATTTTCTAGAAAAGAAGTCTGAAGCTTTTTCTTATTTCAAAAGTTTTATAGCTCAAGTTAAAAATGAGAAAAACCTTCCATTGAAAACTATTCATAGTGATCATGGAGGATAATTTCAAAATTCTGATTTTGAAACTTTTTATAGTAGAAAAGGTATTACTCACAATTTCTCAGCACCTAGAACTCCTCAACAAAATGGTGTAGTTGAAAGAAGAAATATAATTCTTCAAGAAATAACTAGAACCATGTTGAGTGAATATTCTATAGCTAGACATTTTTGGGCTAAAGTTGTAAGTACTTCTTGCTATACTATAAATCGAGTTTTAATTAGACATTTTCTTAATAAAGCTCCTTATGAGTTATGGAATGGTAGAAAACCAAGATTATCCTACTTGAAGGTTTTTGGTTGCAAAGTATTCATTTTGAATACTAAAGATAACTTACATAAATTCACACCAAAATCTGATGAAGGGATTTTCTTAGGCTATTCCACAACCTCTAAGGCTTATAGAGTTTTTAATAAAAACACATGTACTGTTGAAGAAACAGTACATGTAGAATTTGATGAGTCAGATCCTTTTGTTTTAAAACAATTTCATCCTACATCCTCGGATGTGTTTTCAAAAACTGATTATCAACCTTTGATAGAAGAACCTTCTGATAAGGATAATGTTCAAGAAGATATTCCTGAAACATTTACCCAGAAGACTTTCTACCCTATGTTGATGAACAGACTTTTCAAAACCCAAATCAAGCATTTCTAAAGAATCATCCCAGTGATAGTATCATTGATGATGTAAATCAACCTGTAAGGACTAGAAGTTCCTTAAGAAATGAAGTAGAACATCTATCATTTCTTTCCCAATTAGAACCTAAATCACTAATGAAGCTTTAGGTGATGATGATTGGATCAAATCCATGTAAGATGAACTAAATGAATTCGAAAGGAATAAAGTCTGGACTTTGGTTGAAAGACTTAAGGAAACTTCTGTAATTGGAGTCAAATGGGTTTTTAGAAATAAATGTGATGAAAATGGAGTCATAGTAAGAAATAAAGCTAGACTTGTTGCTAAAGGCTATAATCAGCAAGAGGGAATAGACTATGAAGAAACCTATGCTTCAGTAGCTAGACATGAATCTATCCGTATTCTACTTCCCTTTGCTGCTTTCTTTAATTTAAAACTTTTCCAAATGGATGTGAAATGTGCTTTTCTTAACGGTTATGTTCAAGAGGAAGTGTTTGTTGAACAACCTCCTGGCTTTGAAGATACAAAACATCCTGATTATGTTTTTAGACTTACCAAAGCTCTATATGGCCTTAAACAAGCCCCACGAGCGTGGTATGATAGACTTACTGGATTTTTGCTTTAAAATAACTATGTTAAGGGAAATGCATATCCAACCCTTTTTATAAATAAATATATGAAAAATGTGTTGATTGTTCAAATTTATGTTGATGACATCATATTTGGTTCAACTCAGCAATCTTTGACCGACTCTTTTGCAAGTCTAATGAAATCTGAGTTTGAAATGAGTATGATGAGTGAGTTAACATTTTTTCTGGGTTTTCAAATTTCTCAAAAACCAGATGGAACCTACATATCTCAACATAAGTATATTAAATATCTTCTTAGAAAATATGGTTATGACAACACTAAGAGTATAAGTACTCCTATTTCTACCTCAAACTCTTTAGATCTTGATGAAGCTGGGAAACCAGTAGATCAAACATCTTTTAGAGGTATGATAGGGAGTCTACTATACTTAACAGCTAGTCGACCAGACTTAATGTTTTTAGCATGCTTATGTTCAAGATATCAATCCAATCTCAAGGAATATCACTTAAAGGCAGTAAAAAGAATTTTTCGCTACCTTAAGGGAACCATGGATCTAGGATTTTTTTATACTTCTGGAAATGATTTTGTCCTAAAAATATTTTTTGATGATGACTTTGGTGGTTGTAGATTGGATAGAAAAAGTACATCTGGAACTTGTCATTTCTTAGGAGATTCATTAGTTTCTTGGACCTACAAAAAGCAACATTCTGTAACACTCTCCACTGCTGATGCTGAATATGTAGCAGTTGGAAGTTGTTGTGCTCATGTACTATGGATGCAACTCACACTCACAGACTATGGCTTGAGTTTTACTAAAACTCAAATTTTGTGTGATAAAAAAAGTACCATTTCTCTTAGTAAGAACCCTTCACATCACTCTCATGCAAAGAATATAGATATTAGGCATCACTTTCATAGGGATCACACACTAAAAGGATATATCATTCTTCAGTTTATCGGAACACAATATCTACTTTTTTATATTTTCACAAAATCTTTGTCTTCTGATAGATTTGAATACATTAAACAGAAGTTAGGAATGATAATCATAAGGTAATCCTTCTTAATTAACTATCTATTGAAAAAATCTCCTTACAGTAATAAATTCCTTTTCATAGCGGGAGTACATTTGTTTTCTAGAATAACAATGTTTTTCAAAGATTGTTTTGAAACCTTTTGGAAGTAAGATTTCCGGTATGGAAATTTTCGGAACTGAAATTTTTCCGGAATGGAAATTTTTCGTACTAAAAACATCCGGAATGGAATTTTCATATTGATAATTTTCGGAATGGATATTTTTTGGACTGGGGTTTTCGAAACGTTGTTTTTCGTATTAGACTTTTTATAATATTTTTTTAAGAATATTACCAATTTCAAATAATATTTATTTTCAATCTGTAAGTCATGTTTTTCATACTTATAGTTTTGTAATCGAATTTTTCGCAATGATATCTTCCTTGTTTAGTTCGGATTCTAATTTTTTTTTCTTCATATCCGAATGTTTTCCTTAAAAACCTCAAAAGATCGGAGTCATTTTTTTTCAAGATTATTCCCAACCGTCAGATCAAGTCAAAGTATTTTCAACCACTGGATGACTATTGGAAGTCCAACGGTCAATTTCTTTGCCTATAAAAAGGGGGTCCTGAGACTCGTCCCACATCGGTTTTTCAAGCTTTTGCATCTCGAATCCCTACTGCTCCTCTTAAGGCCAGTTCCGAACTGTGTAAAGCTGATCTGAATCTTATAGTTTACTTCACTCCGGATGTCTATTGAAGAAACTTCACAAGATATGTCAACTGTGAAACCAATTTCAAAGTGGTTGCTTTACAGAGAAAGTTTAGTTCATCCGTATTTTTATAAGCTTGATTATATTATTTAGAAGAATATTAGACTAAATGGATGGGAAGATGTCTGCATAGCTAAGTCAGATAAACATGAACCAGTTTATACTGACTTGTAGATAGAGTTTTATTAGTATGTTTCCTTCCTGGTGGAAGATGGCAGAGAAAGGTTTTCTTTTAAGTATTATGGGAAGACCTATAAACTTTCTTATACTAAGGCAGCAAGCCTGGTTGGTATAGCATATGAGGGAGAAGTTGAGTTCTGCTCTCACAAACTTCCCGATGTGCAAGGAAGTTTTAATAAAGAAAAGGCACTGAATTTCCTTGGGCTTAAGGATGATTCAACTAATAAGATGTCTCGGCTCACTCCGAATAATATAATACTGCAACTATGGGTGCAAGGTTTTCTGGTTCTAAGAAGAGGAGACAAAGAAAATCTAAAGAAAAGTGATATCTATGTCTTACATTTTCTGGTAAATCTAAGGAAAATAAATCGGTTAAGGCATGTCTTGGTTACAATCAAGAATATAAAAGAAGGAAATCTGAGTGCTCAGATTATAATGTTTACTTCCTTATTGTTTAAGTTGATTTTTCGATGCTTAGAATCTTTCAATGTTGCCTACAAATCAAAGATCCGGAATTGCAAGCTCATGCTTGTCAGTAATGATACGCTTAAGAGAATGAAGATGGGATTTTCTAGTGAATCTGGAGAATTTTATTCCCTATCTGTGGAGGAATTTGAGGCAGCTGAAAAAGAAACACAATCTCCGGAACCTTTAAAAAAGCAAAGGAAGAAGAGAAAGACTAAGGAAGTAGTTACTGATAAAGAAGATCCTCAGCCTAAGGAAACTGAATCCGCACCACCCAAGCCGAAGAAGCAGAAAATCTATACAGATGATGTAGCAGCAAAGTGGAGGAAAGATAAAGAAATGAGTAAGGAAGGGGATCCCCAATTCAGACTCGACCCTGCTGAGGCAAAGGCATTAAAAGAAAAAGCTGCTAAGGAGCTGTAAAGACAAGCGAGGGAAAAGAAGTTGAGGAAGAAGATGACTGAAGCTGAACTAATATAATATTTGCTAAAAGGTACAAAGTTGGCTTCTGAAAGACTTTCATTTCCAGAAACTTTCGGAGTAGAACCTTCTTTACCAGAAACACCAGCGAAAAATTTTGTAACTCCGGAAAAGGACAAGGGGAAAGAACCTATAGTAGAAGCTAAGAAGGAGGTTGCTGAAGCAATTGAGGAAGAATTAGAAGAAGAAGAAGAAGAAGAAGAGGAGAGTGAATATCTAGATACTCTGATCGAACAAATTCTGAATTATAAGGCTGAATCCAATAAAATAGCATCTCCAGGGAAAGGAGATGAAGAGCCCAGCAAGCAACTTCAAGAAGAAGAAGAAGAGAATGAGCTGCTTGATGAAGAATAATCCTATCAGAAGAATTTTCGTGAAGAAGGTCATGAAAAACAGCAACCAGATGAAGATCAGATTGTTCATGTTTCTGAATCTGAGGAAGTTTCTCCAAATATGAAATCCATTCCGAAATCCGATAAAGGGAAGAAAACATTAATGGAGGCACCTATTAAAGATATCATCAGAAAGAAAGAGGTTGGTGGTACCTCTAGAAGGAAGCTGATTCCAGTTGAAGAAGAGGAATCTCAAAAAGAAGTGTCTGATTCGGAATCATCATCCCACGGGAATGATTTTGTGGTATAATCTCTGAGAAAGTTGGTGGATACTATTCTGATTCTTCCAATAATAGATTCTAGATGCCAGTTGCTGCAACAATCTATGAATCAAAAATCAGATTCATTATCCATGGTAATGGATAAATTTGTGAGATTGGAAGCCGAACAGAAAAGTTTTCTGATCGATTATGACCTGCATAAGAAATCTTGTAGTAAAGTAACCAAGTGGTCTAAGAGAGTTGACAAAGATTTAGTTCACTTTGAAAGTTTTCAGGCTGAAGATAAAAGTTCTTTTGAAATGGAGGATAAAATGGTTAATGAATTTTCTGAGAAGTTGACCCAGGAGCAAAATTTCCGGAATCAACAGGTCAGGGATCTGAATGGCAAGCTTAACTCAGTTTCTCAAAATTGGAAAACTGAAAGAGATTTCCGGATTGAGTTTCAGCAGAAGATGGAAAACCAGGATGAGTTGTTGAAGTTGCAAAAAGAAGCCTTGGAGGCTCAAGCAGAGGCGTTAAAGGTCCAAGAAGAAAATGTAAAATCCTTGGAGAGGCATCGAGAGGAAGATCAAAGAGATTTGAAGAAACTCAAAGCCTTGATGAAGCAACTCATTCCAAAGGAAAAGGAAGTCAAATTAACCCACTCCGATCTTTTGTTGTAGTTGTCTTTCCTTGTAATTTTTTTCTCAACTCTAATGAAATAATTATCTCGTTGGTTTGTTTCTTGTTATATACTAATTCTTCAGGTAGCATAATATGTTTTCCATTGCCTTCAATTCTTTTTGAAAATCACAAAGGGGGAGAAGGAAAAAGAACTATTCTTAAGGAGGAGAAAGGAAAAATTTCTAAGAGAAATATCCTTAAAGTAAGGGGGAGTTTTCTACTACAAAGTTTTTTTTTTCAATAATGATAACTCTACTCCAGAAACCCAGAATACAATACTTATAGTTTCAATGCCTAAGGGGGAGTTAGTTGTATTCACTTCTATTCATGAACAAAGGGATATAAGTTTTAATTTTCATAGTCTAATGAATTTTTTCAAAACTCTTATATACATTTTCAAAAGGATGATTATGCTTTCCAAAAAGGGGTAGATTGTTGAGTCAATAAGGATTTCCTTATGAATTTTCCATTCCTTCTTGTTTTGAAAACCAAAAAACACCTTATACTTAAGCAAATATTATTGTTACTCAAATAAGGAAAATTTACCTTTTTAAGGAAATTTACATTAACCTAGATTTCCTTATACATATCTTTTTTCCTTAAATTCAAAAACTGGAATCATAATCAAAATTCAGGAGCCTTATAATGAAAAAGTTTGAGCATTCTGTTTTTAGAATCCAAATTCTGGAAGTAATCTGTAATATAGTTTTAATCCGAATTCTGGACTCTGAACTCTTAAAAAGTTAGACTCCGAACTTCTAAGCAGTTCAACTCCGAACTCTTAAGAAGTTCGACTCCAAACTTTTAAGCAGTTCGACTCCGAACTCTTAAAAAGTTTGACTCCGAACATATAAGCAGTTCGACTCCGAAATCTTAAGAAGTTCGACTCTGAACATCTAAGCAGTTTGACTCCGAACTCTTAAGAAGTTCGACTCCGAACTTTTAAGCAGTTCGACTCCGAACTCTTAAGAAGTTCGAATCCGAACTTTTAAGCAGTTCAACTTCGAACTCTTAAGAAGTTCGACTCCGAACTCTACAGATTCAGAATCCAATCTCTGGTGAAACCAGACACTGAATTCCTATAAAACAGAATCCGAACATTTTTTTAACATAAACTCTGAACTTCATTTTTGGTTACACTCCGAACTATTATTAGCTTTTACTTACATATGCTTCATTCCTAAATGATGTCGTACATTCAGTTATATATAGTTTTTTATAAAACGATGTCGTCTATTCTGTTTCTTACTAACCGTTGGTTGAGTTACACATGTACACGTCCCTCCAAGTTTTATGGATAATATGATCGTTGGAGGAGGGAGCAGACCGTTGGAAAATTTTCCTATAAATAGGAGTTGATTTGAAAGAGCAAAAAAATAATGAAGTTGATCAATCTAGAGACCACACGCTGCTATGGTGATTTCTAGAGAGAGAAATCTTTTCATGCCTTGTGCTTTCTGAACCGCTCGTTCGGTTTTTGCTTCGTGCGACTCCGAATGTTGGTGATTACATTCAAGGACTTCTGGGGATAGGAAGACAGATGTGCCGACTACCTTGAAGTTGAGGTCTTCCTTTCTGAGGAAGACAGAGGTTTCCAACTACCTTGAAGTTGAGGGCTTGCAGGGATAGCGAGACAGAAACTCCTATCTTCGTATCGAGGGCTTACCCTGGTGTGGGTAAGACAGACTTCCTTGAAAGTATAAATCAATGGACCTTTATCAAAGGTTGTTGGATACCCTTCTCTTTGGGTTAAAAGACTTATATCTTGTTACTTGTAGTTTTACTACTTGTTTATTTTCGCTGCATTTTGTATTATAAGGAAAGTATAACTTTCTTATACTTCCTTACTTGTACTCTGTTTCATTTAGATTCTATACGCTTTAAGGTAGAATCTCATACTATAAACTTTGGTTAAGTTTCAAATTCCGGAACCATACATCCGAAACCTACATTTGGAATCTCTTTCCAAGCTTTCCTTTGATATTGAGGTGTTGTGAATTTTCTTAAGTTTATCTTTGTTAAACATAGCCCTTTCCTTTTCTTAAGGAAAACATTGTTAATCATAACTAACTTTAAATATTCCAAAGGAATTTTTAAAGTATACTATTCACCCCCCCCCCTCTTGTATATTGAGCATCTACATCACTATTTCGATCCTATATCCAATTCCATTCAATAATTATCGTAATGATATCATTGCTCGTGTGTACGTACGGATTACCGTCTCCATGACGCGATGAGATCCATTCTCCATGTTAATCATTCAAGAATGATTATAAAGTATATATAATAAATAATCATAATTGATATGAAATAATAATGATAATGTATTTATGTACGTATATTTTTCAATTACATAATTTCATTCAATTCAATAAGTAAATGAATACCGCATTCATGCGTATGTATAGCCTACCGTCTCCATGAACAGTGTATTCCATTCCATTTAGTGATCTACCTTATATATTTATATTCTATATATATATGTTATATATTAATCATTTTTTACATTTTGGAATTATTTAAATCAGAATATATGTAACAATATCAAGAACAACAAGTCTAAACACGTATGATAACTGAAACGATTTTACCCAAAATTATCCTCTAACATGGAATTGACAAAAGAACGGGTAATATAAAGTCATAAGTGAATCATATATGATATCATAAATATTATTATGGTTCTTTTAAAAGTTAATAATATGTTTAAAACTATTATATATGAGTTTTGGAAATGTACGAAATAAATTGGACCTAAGGTTAGAGATAGATTTCCAATCTCATTTTTTATCTGAGATTGCTTATGCGTAAGTATTTGATAGGGTTATATTTTTCATCCATGTCCATAAAATGTTTTTCATAAAGTGTTTAATATTTTTCCTTATATATATAATTTCATGTTTACCATTTTTTGACTTTTACTTTGTGTTATGGAAGGAATCTTTCTTTTGTTTACCATACGAGAATTTTTTTGACTTTTCCGGCAAAAGTACGAGGATAATGTTTTTTTTACTTATATGGCTTGAATGGATTTTTACGGTTTTATAACGCCATATTTTCATGATGATTGAACCACAATATTTCATGATTATTTTCAACAAAATCCTTTTCTTTTATAATTTAATGGCATATTGTGAAAAGAAAATGATTTTGAAGAAGAAAAAAATACTTTCATCAAGGATTCATTTCAAGTGTTTTGTCCAAACTATTTTCCATCTAAATTAACATTATGATTATGTTTCATGTATAATGCATCAATTATGGTTTGATTCTTCTTATGATGAAATGATATCCATTTTCTATATGGATTATATTATCATGTGATGAGGTTTATGAAACCCATTTTATTAATTGTGTTATGATGGATGAATTATGTTAATTTTGTGGAGCAAGTAAGAATGATTTAATTATGAGATGGGTGAGACCAATATCACCCTCCAATGAAGTGAGCAATGATTTATATCTCATGAGATATACATGGTAGGAACGACATGTTAATTTGGTTCCGTGATACAGGACTGGAACGATGAGTGAACTCAATTCAGAATGGGTCTTTGTCCACTAAGATGGTCTTTGCAGCAATGCCTTGGCTACAATGGAAATCATAACATGTGCTTAATCGTTTCCACAGTTACATGTTTTATTAGAATTCTGTTTTTTCATGAATAATGATCTTTTATGATCTATGCCTTATGTACTACAATGTTTTATGTCATTGCTAATGATTTTTATGTTTAGATTTCATGCTCATGTTTTTACATTCTAATGTTTATTGATTGTTTTTTGTTCTCCATTCTTACACATATGGATCATTTGAGCACACCCTTTTTATGTTTTCTTTTCCCTAGGATATAAATAAATGTTTTAGGAAAAAAATGGAAGAAATTTATTGGAGATGTTGATGATCATTCACCATGATTAGAAGATTTTGTTCCAAGTTTCCAAGGATACTAAACTAATACGGTCATTGGGCGTCTGTTTTTTTATGTATTAAGTATTCCGAGAAAGTAATATAATTTATATGTATGTCAACTGTGGGTATTTACAGTTGGTATCAGATATAAGGTTTAGTTAACCTTTGGAAACTAGGATGCAAAAACTATAGTGAAATACATAGAGATATTTCTAATGTATGTCTACGGATGTCTCTAAGGTTAAGTATACGTATAGGTTATAGTATTAGAATTACGATAACAATCATAGTATTAAACGTACGATTTTATATATTGAAGGTACTCCCCCTTTATTATGTTGTTTTCCTAGCATGGTTTTTTCCACTCACACTATTCTTTTTGGGTTTTAGAAAATGGCTGGAAATAGGAAGATTCACGATAATGGAAAATATTATGGACAGTAGAATGATATTCTTCCTGAGCAACCTACTGAAATGGGATTTGGAAGACCAAACATCGTTATTATTCCTAATAATGAATCTCATAATATGATCAATAATCTCAAATTTGGTATCTATCCTGACTCAGCTAATAAGAGAAAGATGCAGATTCATGATGATCAAAGAGGAAAGAAAGTTCAATTTCCCTCATGTAAATCATGTGAGAAGAGGCATCAAGGAGACTATTTCAAAGGAACTGGAAGATGCTTTGGGTGTGGAAAGGAAGGACACGAAGCCAATAAGTGCAAAGTAAAAAGGTTCAATTAACACCATGATCATGGATAATGGTATTTATACGACATCGACATTGATTAAATGTTTTAAATGTAGTATTTATGGGAATTATGCAAACCAATTCTCTAAGGGAAAGTCTCATAAAGAGAATCATAAAGGTCGTATGGGTAGTACTTATATTGATGATGATGAGGAGACTACAAATGATATGTCAGATGAATGAATTGTTGATGGTCGATCAATGGTTTAAGAAGGTAGAGGAATGGTTTATGTTTTTTAATTGTTATATTGTATATGTAATTGTACTATGGAATAAAGACACATCTAAGGATTGTTACACTATTTTTTTCATAATGTATTTGAAAGTAAATGTTGAATGGTACTAGTAACCATGAATGGTTATTCAGATATTTTTGGAATGAATATGATATGTTCATAATGAATGGATACAGATAAAATAATATGTTTGATAGTATTAATTAGCTCATGATTCCTATAAAAACAAAGTGACATCATGGTTTGAGTAAATAGAATTTTTTGGATTTTTTATGTGGAAAGAGTTATTTTGTTACAGCATTCATGTTTTTAACTATGGTTCAATGGGTATTAATTTTTCAAGAGAATACATTATTAAGGTATTCACATGATTGGAATGTGATCAACAGATATATGTTATGATTTATGGGGGATAAATGATGGTATTCATGTTATTGTTATGTGACCTTTCCAATAATCATTTTCATTATACAATGAGATTGTACATATGTATTTTGGATAAGTCTAAAGATTGGAATGGATTGTGTTGGACATTAGAATATATTTTTTATGGCTAGAAATAATTTGGATATTATTTCTATATTGTTATAATAGTTTAGTTTTAGAAAAAGGACAACATGCAGGACGGGCGACAACCCGTCGCTTCGGACAAGGCTGTGGGAATCGAACCCACAAACAAAGTGTGATAGTCCTTTATAGCCTACCACTAGCATATAGGAAGACCCTGGTTAGTATAAACTAGTTTATTTTATTATGTGGTGTGATAGATTAAGTATAAGTCCATTTTTGGAACCATATACAATTAAGCTCACCATCGATGGACTTATGTATATAACTATTTCTAAACTTATGATTGAGACTGATGGAATGACTTATCATTCTATCGCATGATTTTCTAACACTTTTCAAAAGAAAAATTAAACTTCATTTCTTTATGATATGATGTGGAAATTGTTTAAGGCATGATCAACGTTAAGAATGTACCAAAATCAAGTAAGTATTTCTTTTAATTCAAATATTTTTCAGCATTAGGGAAATGATCTTGAAAACAAAAAATGTTGTCCGATTTCCCTCATATCTGATGAATCAGATGGTTCCTTAGATCATCAAAAATATATGGCTTTTTTATTTTTGGCTTTTTCATAGCCATGTCCTCTACCACTCTCCATTAGAAGTTGATGGTTATATTTCTCTTCCATATCCATTTTTTCACCTATGTTCTGTTATGTGGAAACCCAGTGATTATTTAATTTTGGTATCCATTATGATTCATACTTCACTTTTTGTATATTAAGTTTTATTATTCATTTTTATGATATGGGGTTCTAGGAATGAAGCATTCAAGTAGTAAACGATTTATAACCATGATGAATTTCGATGGCGAAATTCATTTTAAGGGGGGTAGAATGTAACACCCTGAGATTTTATGTGATATATTATTTTTAATTTCTTGGATGTTATATATTTTACACTACACAAACATTAGCTTGTACTATATGTAACATCGTATTATCTTGCAGTATACGTAATACTATTCTTGGCTCATGTTATACACAATTTCAAGAACATTTTATTGGAAATTATCCTACGCAACATTAAGTATAGATTTTGAATAATGAATAAATGAAATCAGTTATGATAATTTTATATACAACACCAAAGGGATCATGCACTACACACATCCCTGACATGGATTTCATTACACGCAATCGCAACCTTCCTCAATAGCGTGTGTAGTACGCAATACCGGGTTTCACTAAATAAAAATATTTTGATATAATATTATTATGAACTAGACATTATGAATAGTAGTAACTACCATTTTATTTTTATGACATTATAATTAATCTTACACATTTTATAGAACATGATATGAGAACAAAATATATTTTTTTTCGGGTAAAATGATCATTTTTCAAAAAATGCATTTTTTCCACCTTTTGATGGCACACCCAATTTAAATCTAGTTTTTGACATGTTTATAAGTTCAATTTTACAATATAAAATTCTTCTTCGGAATAAAAATAAAAAAAATTTACTTTGGATAATTTTTTTTTTCTGATAAGTTTCTTATTTTGATGAATAGTAAAAATACGATAAATTTTAATTAAAAACAACTTTTTTCATCGAGATAATTTTTAAGGTTAAATTATAATATTTATTGGTTTTAAAGTATAAATGGAATATATTTTTACCATTTAAAATAATTCATGTCATTACCATTAATTTTATATTAAAATTAATCGGTAAAAACATTTCAATCTTTGACAATGTTTTAACTTTTAAAAACCATTTTCTTAAAAATAGGATTAATTTTAAATTATTTACTACAAATTATATGTTTTAAATTTTAAAACATAGGTTCCATATTTGGAATCCATGGGTCCAAATTATGTTAATAGGATACTTTTATTTTTTGACGTTATTAATAGTAACTAAGTTAATTTTTATTTACTATAGTTTAAGGTAAATCGCGCAATAAAAGGTAAAAGTAAGATTATAAAATTACCCTAAAACCTTCCAAAATTCTATTAGATGATTAAACGTCTACCCATATCACCTAAGGGTCATAATAGATTCGTATCATGGACTATTGACCATGAATATGATATATTTATAATTAAAACCGAAGAAAACGACAACATGTCACTCTCTAAAATCTTATAAGTATAATAATTTTACTATAGTGATAAACTTCATGAAACTTCGTACATGAATAGTCTCAAGAAATCTAATAAATTTATATATATCATATAAATTTATTTAGAATTTTTAGGTATTAAATTATTATCATTAAAGGTGATACAATTGTGATGTTGAAAATATTTTATTGATTGAAATATCAAATAAATGGTTTTAAAAATATTAAAATAAATATCATTTGAACTATTTTATGTGCTACCCAAATTTTTAAGAAAAATATGACATGTTATTAATCTATTAAATATTTTATTACAAACATATCACTTCTGTGTATTTAATTTAAATTCATATAAATGGATAGTGTCAAAATTGACAGTATGGTTATTCTATAAAAAATAATATAATATAAAATTGTTTAAAAATCACAAAAATATTTAAAAATTATAAATAAAAATTTATTTGGTAGAAAATTTCATAAGTTATCTTATTAGGTATAATTAACAACACATAAGTAGTTATTTATAAAAATTTAAAACTTATAATCTTTTACCACAAATAAAAATAAATAGATTAAATAATGATAAATCAAGATGATAAGTTTTAAAATAAATTTTCATCATCTATAAATTTTATTAGATGATGAGATTAAAATTCAATCTCATATGATATTCTAATATGTTTCTTTTTGGAGGTTTTTCATTGGGATTTGATTTATTATAAATTAATATTTGTGAGGTTTCCAAAGGTGCCCCTCTCCTCCCTTATAAATGGGCACCTCCTCCCTCTCCACTTTACACAACATTGAACCTTCAAGATCGGTAAAACCCTACCCATTTCTATTATAAACATCTATATTAATATCATAGAGGTTCTGTGTTCTCAAAAGACCAACTCTAGTGCCCTAAGAGGATGTTTAAAAGAGGCACCTCGAGGAAGAGGTAATCTCTTCTACCGATTATTTCATGTTTCATTCTTTTTCTAATTCCACTTATTTATTTGTTTCATTATAAAGTAATAAAATAATTATCAATAATATACTGATATGTTATTATAAATATGAAACAACTCTATTTCACCTTATATCCATCCTATGTAAAAAAATCATTGCGCGTGCGTACGTACCAAATACCGTCTCCATGACGTGGTGTAATCTGTTTTTCCACTACCACCTTACTTGGATGGGTATAATGGTGTAATGAATAACTATATAGGGTTATTATAACACCATAAGGATTCTGAGATATTATATCAACCTCTCCAATTCCATTCAATAATTATGGGAACGATATCATCGCTCGTGCATACGTACCGATTAACGTCCCCACGACCCGATGAGATTCATTCTCCAATTTTACCGTTCATGAATGATTATAAAGTATATATAATAAATAATCATGAAAGATATGACATAATTATGATACTAGATTTATTTATTTATATTTTTCCTTTACATAATTCCATTCAATTCAATAAGGATACGAATATAGCGTTTATGCGTACATACGGCTAACCATCTCCATGAACGGTGTATTTCATTAAATTTATTGATCTACCAAATATATTTTTATGCAGAATATATATTTTATATATGAATCATGTTTTACATTCTGGAATTATGTAAATCAGGATATAATTAATAATATCATGAACAACATGTCCAAACATGTATGATAAATGAAGCTATTTTACACAAAATGATTCTTTAACATGGGATTGAAAAAAAAACTGGTAATATAAAGTCATAAGTGAATCATATAGGATATAATAAATATTATTATGGTTCTGTTACAAGTTAATAATATGTTTAAAACCAATATACATGAGTTTGGGACATATATGTTAGAAATTGTATATAAGGTAAGGGATAATTTTGCAATCACATTTTTTATCCGAGATTGCTTATGCGTAAGTATTTACTAGAGTTATATTTTTCATCCAAGTACATAAATTTTTTTAATAAAGTGTTTAATATTATTCCTTGTATGTTTAATTTCATTTTTACCCTTTTTTGTCCTTTTACTTTGTGTTATGGATGAAATATTTCTTTTGTTTACCATACGAGGAACTTCTTGAATTTTCCAGAAAAAGTACGAGGAGAATGTTTTTTTATCATGGTCGGCGTGAATGGATTTTTATAGTTTTATAACGCCTTATTTTCATGATGTTTCCTCTACAATATTTCATGAATATTTTCAAAAAAAATTGTTTCTTTTTAAATTGAATGGCATTTTGTGAAAAGAAAATGATTTTGAAGAGGAAAGGATATTTTCCCCAAGGATTCATTTCAAGTGTTTTTTCAAGACTATTTTCCATCTAAAATGACATTATGATTATGTTTCAAGTATAATGTATCTATTATGGTTTTATTATTCTTATGATGAAATAATATCCATTTTTTTATTTGGATTACGTTATGATGCGATGATTTTTTTGAAACCTCTTTTATTCTTTGGGTTATGATGAATAAATTATGTTTATATTGTGGAACAACAAAGAATGATTTCATTATGAGATGGATGGGACCTATATCTCCCTCCAATGCATTGGGTAAAGATTTATATCTCATGATATAGACATTGATGGAATGAATAGTTAATCTGGTTCAGTGATACAGGATTGGAATGAGGAGTGAACTGGATTCAGAAAGAGGCTTTGTCCACTAAGATGGTCTTGGTAGCAATGCCTTGGATACTATGGAAATAATAACATATTCTTAATGGGTTTTCCTATTACATGTATTATTCCCATGATATTTTATCATGATTAATGTTATTTTATAATCTATGACTTATGTACTGCCATGTTTTATGTATTTCTCATGATTTTGATGTTTAGATTTCATGATCATGTTTATACATTCTAATGTTTATGGATTGTTTTATGTTCTCCCTGCTTTCCCATACTGAGCATTTGAGATCACATTTTTTTATGATTTAATTTCCCCTGGATATAAATAAATGTTTTACATAAAACAAAAAAGGGAAGAACATTATGTGATATGTTGAAGATCTTTCACCATGATTAGGAATTTTTTCCCAAGTTTCCAAAGACACAAAACTAATATGGTATTTGGGAATCTATTTTTTTTATGTATTGAGTATTCTACAAAAGTATTATAATGTCTATATATATCAACTTTCGTTATTTACAGATCCCATGTGTTATATATGTGTATTAATTCATGAAATTCGTTTACATACCTTTTTTTTCTATTATAATTGTTTAATGCAATTTCTTAATGATTTATTTTAATAATGATTTTTTGAAAGGATATAATTTTTTTTATAATAAATAATCATTTATTCTAAATTTAATTGGATTTATATTGATTTTTATAAAAACATATTCAACATGAACTGATGAATGCATATGGTTACTCATTGAATATATTATTTAGTGGTATCAAATTTTATATTTTTATCTCATATCCTGATTTCTATTTCTGTTGTTTATACCTTTCATTTTATAGGATATTGGTAATGGGATGTGAAATATATATAGTTAATGAATTTGATATCTCTTTTTATAAATAGTGGGTTTCAATAGAGGTAATATTTTTTCATGTAGAACTGGACCCATGATTGGTTTTAGGTTACATGTTTTAATGATCATATTTTTATTATTTGAGACATGGTTGTCCATATGTTTGATATCACCATATTGTTCATTGTTTTTAATATGAATTTTAATTTTTTTCTAAATTGGAACCATATTTTTTTTATATTTATAATATTTTTAAGGGGGTGAACTTGTACCCATCATCTCTTGAATGATTCCAATGTTTTTATTCTAATCATTTGGTTCTCGTAAATGTGTTTAAAAACATGAGGCATTGACATGTGGTTGATGTTTTGTGTTTACTCTTTATGGTCAGTTAAAAATTTGTTATAGGGACTCTGGATATTGTGAACGAAGGCAACCATGAATGAGTTCCACCCTCTTATGTAATGGGGTTATTGGTATATTAGAACTAGGAGTGGACATGGATCAAGGTTTACATATCATGTATAAGATTCATCATCACATTTATTCATGAAACATGAGTTCCCATGGGTAGTAGAGATTTAATTTCTAATTTATTACTTCTATTAGTTATTGAATATTTTTATGTCATTTAATTTTTATTGCTATGTGTTAATTTAATTATCTATTTTTTTTGGAATTGGGGTGTAAATAGAATAAAATTTCATGTTATGAGGTTGATTTAGATGGAATAAAAACAATGAAATGTTTGAATATATGATATTAAAAATGTTATAGTAGTTGTAGAAATTTGTATAATGGATATCAATAATGTGTCTAGGCTGAGCCCAACTCCACATATATTTAATATATTTGATTTGAAGCTATGATTTTTGAGTCATTGTATTGATATCATTGATCTTAAAGGAATTATAGTTGATCCTAGAATTTATTTATATCATGAATAAGTTATAAGAAATATTATGGGGTATTTTTGTATAGGTGTTGTGTAACCATTTTTTGTTTAAAATTTTATTACATGAAAATTTCTATTAGTTCAAATAATAACTATTTAGTAATTCTCTTTAAAATATTTGTTTATTTCTATATACTATTTTAGGAATGATTTATTTTCATAACATCTTGAAATTTTTTTTTCATAACCTAATCGTTTAACCAATGGCATGAAATAAAAGAACAATCACAAAGCATGTTTCAAATAATGAATAAACTAATTATAATATTATATCCCAACCAAGGGTATAACATTCGGTATATTAATCTTGATGAATGAAAAATATAAAACCAATTAAAATATATAATTTGGAAGAGAAATTTTTTTTATATTGACAATCCATGGTAATAATCTAAATTTTCTTGAAAAAATAGGGTTCATAACATGAAATGGTTATGTTCAAAGAGGAATTTATAAATTGTTTCTAATGAAAAAATAATGAGATTTATATGGTGTTTTGTGTAATTTGATGTATTTTCATATTGGTTTCCAAATTATATTTTGGTAATATTTATACAATTCTGATATGGAAATTAAATTTCAATGTTTCATGGAATGGGGAAACACCATTGACAATAGTTGTTCCTTTCTAATGTAATTTTATGCAAGGTAAAAATATAAATAATTTAATTTTTATATTTTAAGATTATTTTATTTATTTTATTTATTATAAAAAATTAAAATATGTCTACTTATAAAATAATTTTTTTGGATAACTCATTTTCAAATGGCATTGGGGGTTTTCATAATGTGCAGTATTGGAAGAAGTGTTTTCACATTCAATGAGCCTATTTTGGATACTCTTCAAATGTGATTTCTTGATATGTTAATTTTAGTGTTTATCATTATCCTTATGTGTGTATAGGATATTAAATGTTCTTTAATGGATATGTAAATATAGTTTTATCAAAATATTTTTCTTGGGAATGACTTTTAGAGATGTCTTGTGTTTGAGTGATATGATTTCCTTGAGATCGGCCATATTCTCTAATAAAAAGTCTTTCTGAGTTCTTGAGTGGCGGGAAAATCGTTCTCCTCTTTCAAGAGGTAATATAATATCTAAAATATAAAACAATATTAGTTTAGATGGATAGTAATTTTCAGAAGGTCTATTTATCTTGGATTAATCGATGTTTGTGAAAGGTAGTGGAATATGATTTCCATCATGTGATATGCGTGATAATCAATTTTTCTTATTAGTAAATAATATTATGTTAGTTGTGGTTTTGCTTATTCATTTATTAATAATAAACTTTTATATAAATATTTAGAATTATTCATTGACATTATAGGAAATTTATATGTTCTTTATTCCAATTTTTTGACACTATGTTCACTTTCTTCCAGGGCTATCATAGTGTGAAAATTAATTACATGGGTTTTTCTTTAAGGTCTAAATACTATGAACGTTGTCCATGTTCATGGTTAACATAATTTAGTTTCCTAACGTATATTTTGATAGATCCATTGATAATATGATGTTGAAATGTAAAATTTATGAGAAAAAAGTTATGATCTATATACCTGAGATATCATAGACATATTTTCATGAAACAATACATGATCAATGTTGTCTTATGCTAAGAAATGTTTTTTAATCTTTGTACGATTATTTTTGTTCTCTAGGATCTAGTAATTTTTTGAATAGAAAATGATATAATTAGTCTTTGTATAACCTTTTAATGATTCATTGTGATAATTTCATTTCATTGTATTGATATTCTTCCCTTACTATTGTGTGGAACATTTAAGATAATTCAGCTTTAATTTGATTTTTATTAAATGAATTGGGGGTTACTAATGTTTGAAATGTGAATCATCAGTATTCGTGACATTGATAACCTATATAAATGATGTTCTTGATTTCTTTCAATATTTTAGATTAAATCCAAATATTATGGAGATCATTCTTATGACTCAGTGGTTTTATAGCCTTCTGCTTGATAATGTATAGAATGTAACTTTATTGAAATCATAGAAGTGTGGTTAACATAGACTATAGTTTATTTAAATCTCATTCATAGTTGGGTATTTATAATATTACAATAAATCCTCATATATAGATTGGAGATATATATTTTAATATGAAAATGGGTGATTCCTTATAGTTTTTATTAATTATCCAATTATAAAATAAATATATACCGCTATTAACATTATGAGATAGATGTTGTACATTTTCAATGAACATGGTGGAACTAAACCCTTGGAGATATTGTGATGATATATTTTTATCATAGATGACATATGGGTACTTTTTCCTTCTATAAAATGATTATATATGTGAAATTTTGGGTTATTTGGTTTCCTATATTTGATTATTTTAGAATGTAAAATATTGGAATAGGGGAAGTGTCCAAATATATCATGGGGAAGGTATCACCAATGTAGGATTTTTGAAATCAAATGTGGAGGGGTCCATAGTGATCATTTTCATATGAATGATCTAAGATATGTCAGAGGAATTAATTTTCACGTATTTACAACTTTTTTTAATTCGTATTCTTTTGTGTGGAAACGGTTTCATCAAAATAATTCATCATACAATAGTAAAATTTTTTGTGATTAGTAATTTTATAGAGGAGAGACCATGGTTTCTAGTTTCAATCATTCTAAAGTGACTTTTTCAAATTCATATAGGTGTATATGTATTTTAAAAAGATTTCAAGATGGTCCACACACTATTGGATTATCAGGTTGTGTCATGATTTGATATATCAATTTTAGTGTCCTATAAAGAAAAGTTCAAATAAAGACATTATTTCTTGATGGCATTCCTTCAAGAAAGAAGAAGAAGAAACCCAATGACCAGTGGTTTAGGATTCCCATTATCCATTTCAATATATAGTATGGATAAATTATCTTTATAACTGATATATTCCTCAACGTAGACTCCTAGTAGGGAAAAGTTATGCATTGGGTGATGAATCACTGATTCATGAAAGGTTTCCATGTATTCCCTTCCAAGAAGTTGGATATGGTAAAAGAGATTTCAAATTTTTATATTGATGGGGATTTTAAATGAAAAGGGTTGTTGATAAAATCTATTCATGATGATAACTCATTAAATTGATTATTGGGAATGATGAATCATCCAACTCATGAGGGTAAACATCACTCTTGTATTGTTATTTTGAGTTTCTTTTCCATTTGGAATCTTCCTTGGTATTGGATTATTTTTATGTACAATATGGGATTCCTTATGGATCTTCCTAATGTTTGGAAAAGGATGAATAATGTTATCATGGAAATTGATTTCTTTCCCCTATAGATGGTGATGGTGTGGTAATATTGCCCAAGGGTTCCTTATAGTTATTAGATACAAAAATTATCTGTAGACCACCATCAACATCAGTTGGAGTTTAAGGTATGATATTGGGTTTATAATAGAGTCTTAAATTAGTCGAAAATGAATGATTGATGAGGAATATGAAGTTATTATCTTGTTATGTCTCACTATTTGGGATTATTGAGTGACTTGAGATGGAAATATATATATTAGACTGACCTTCCTGATTAACATCAAATTATTTTGTGTTACATGATTCTCAAAAAAAACATATCACAAATAGATCCACACCACATGATTGAGTGATCTGCTGATGAAATTGATACAGAATAATATTTTGGAGAAATACATATTATAATTTTGTACTGATATCATAATTCATTTCATGTAAATATGATATCATTATTTCATGTTATAAATATTTTGGTTGGCCCAACCATGATCCATGAGTACATGAGTCCTTGAATATGGATCAATGAAATATTCTATTCTCGATTTTACGATTTTGATTCATTTAAGTGGCATAAATATTTTTTATATATTTTTTATTCCATATGGGTCATAATTATACATAATGATAATATTTTTCATGTCCCTTTTGAGTATTTAGTGGCTCTCAGAAATCTATAGTTGAACTTTTGGGTTTTCTAGAAAAATAGGCTACGAGAAATATTAGTTCTAAACATATGTTATCAATTATATATAGATCTATGATTTTTTGGATTCTTTTTTTGATGGTTTGATTACATATTAGAAAACCATTATAACTTTTCAACAAAATAGAGAGATTATTTTACCAAAGTTAAAATGGAAATTACCTAATTGGGGAGTAGTTTTTTCAGAACATGTCTCCATGCCATGAATTCCTAAAAAAAATTTAAATATAAAATTACCCTCTATCCCATGAAGTATTATTATCTTATCACCTAATAATTTATCATTTCTTAGAACCATTACCTCATTGATGCTATATAATCACCCAATTTATTCCTTGTTGACACATGATTTCTTTAATTGGATCTTTTTATGGTACATCTCATATCCCCCTCAGTTTCTCTTCCTTTCCCGTTATATTATCTTTTTATATCTTACTATTATCTTGATGAAACATTATTTTTTTTATGATTTATATAATAAAATCATATGATGTTGGTTTTTTATGTTTCTCTAAAATATAGGGTTTTTAGGAACATAACACATTGTTTACCATCACCGATTAAAAATTATACATCATTTTTTTGAGATAGGTGAATCTTTCAAATTATATGACCCTTAGTATCTCAAATTTGTTTATGTTGATTACCTTTGGGTTTTTATACAGAATTAAAAGTAAATTTTTTCTTTTCTTGGATTTAGAGGTGTTTTCAAAATGATTTTTCATTAGAAGACTTATTTTATGAACATTAATTTTCTATAATTAGTCATCAAATGATATATTTGATGGGAAAATGGTTTAAAATTAATTGATCGAATTTTTATCACCATAAGAACTAATTTTATGAATTTTTTCTGTAAAATAAGAAATATATTTTCCTCAAATTTTTTTATGAAAGATGGGTATTATTTCCATGAAAGTAATGATTATATACAAATATAAATGGAATATCATGATTTTTAAGAAAATACTATATGAATACTGTCCATAATAGTGTTATCTATCACTATGGGAGGTTCCCTGGATGACATTGTGACTTGGGGGATCCGTTTTATGGGAATATAATTTATGTAATTTATGAGTCATATACGTCAGCTAGTGTTCAGTTATATTCCTTAGAAGTTTCAAAATGTACGTCCATCTATTGTAGATTAACAATTTATTTTCATTGATATTATTTTTTATCCATGATATTTAAAAAAAATTCTTTTTTTATCATATAGACAGTGATTGTTTACAAATATTTATTTATCTATTTATTCCATTTGAAATTTAAAATTTCACGTTGCACTATTCTATTTGAATTTATCATTTTTTGATAAGAAATCCCAATGCCTATTTATAAATGTGATTTTTTTTTATTTTTTTATAAATATAATATAAAAATGAAATGATGGATGCATATCGTTAAAAATTGTATTAATTATTTGCTGGAATCCTACATGGAATTTCATCTTACACACAACTTTTTCTATTTTAATATTGTAGCCTATGTTTCAGTAGATATTGATAATGGTGTGAGTGTCATATATTGGATGAATCTCCTTGATCATGTGACATTTTAATATATTGAGAGGAAGGTGAATTATGAACATGTGGATATAGACCTGTGGGGTTTTTTGAGTTCATTATTGCAGTTGTCTTATAATTCTAATTTGATTCATTGTTATATAGATGAAGGATGTGTTATTTGTAACACCCGAGACTTTTATATGAAATATTTTGTTTTTATGTTATATAAATCATCAAAGGAATCTTTCACTAACACTGGCTTGGCTTGCCTTACACGCAGTTGCGGCCTTCCTCGATAGCTTGCGTCGTACGCAAGACCGAGTTTCACTAAACAATGATATGCTATTAAAATATTATTAAAACTAGCTATTACGACTAGTAATAACCAGTTTTTGAAATTTTATAAATTTTATTTTTCAAAATGGACTTGATTTTTGGATTCGGAATATCGAAATTAGCCTAGGGTGAAATTTTGGTATTTTTCTGAAAACTTTCAATTTTTGATGAATAGTGAAACCACTAAGTGGTAGTTAAAAAACCGAATTTTTCATAAAACGTAATTTTACCGCTTCTGTGAGTGGAATTTCAAAAATCTGAGTGACATGGTTGATGTCAGTAAGTAAAATTTGGTTCAATGAGATGAAAATAATTTTTTGGTGAATAGTAACTTTTGGCTTTTTTTTAACCACGGTTAAAAGTAAATAGGGTAATTAAGGGTAAAAATGATATTATTATTACCCTAACACATGTCCTAATTCTATTGGACAAGTTTAATTCGACAATAAACAACCTTAGGAATAAAATATGACCATTTAGGCCCACATAGATTAGATGAGGACATTTATTATTAATTTATTTAAAGAAGGGTTAAAATAGTTAAAATCAATGTTTAATAAGTAAAGAATTTTTAATAGGGGGTTATACAAAAGATAAATTCGACTATAAATATTCATTAGAAAGATAAAAATATTTCCTATATAATAGTATTTTATTTGTAATTTTTAGACATTAAATATTTTAATTTATTTATGTCACAATGATGATGTAGTAATTATCTTATTAATAAAATATTGACATAATTGATGTTATAAATACCCAAATAAATGTAATTTGAGACTTTTTATGAATTAAGAAAATTTTATAGGTTAATATGACATGTTAGTATTGATTTATATAACTTGGTTCGAACTAATAATTCTGTTATTATTTTCACAAAAATCAATTACTAAATAGTGTCAAAATTGACATAAAATAGTTTTTAAAACAAAGATTATATTACTAAATGTAATTTTATTCCTAAAAATCTTAGGTTCGGCCAAATGACTTAGATAAGGTTATATATATTAATAATAAACATCTTGGTGTTCTTTTGGCTTGATATGGTAAGTTTATTAACCTTATAGTGTAAGAAAACAAGAAGACACGGTAAAAGTTAAATTATCTAACTTAAAGTTAAATCTAAATGATAAGGTTAAAATTGATATATAAACTTGTCTAAATTCTATTAGATGAGAGGATTTCGACCCCTACCCAACTTATCTTCTAAATATATCAATTTGGATCTATTAAAAACTGAATTTCACATTATAATAAAATAATATTTTTTGTTATTCAAAAAGTGCCCTCTCCCCCCTTATAAATGGGCACCTCCTCCCCCTCTTCCTCACACCACTTTGAGCCTTCATGCTCGGCCAAACCCTGCCAATTTCTCCTCTCCACTTACCTAGAAACATAATAGAGGTTCTGGTTATCTTCAAAGGACTATTTTATTGCCCTAAAAAGAGGTCTCAAAGAAGCACTTCAAAGAAGAGGTACTGTCTGTTACCGATTCTTTCATCTTTATTTCTTCTTCCAATTATTCTTCTTTAGTTGTTTCATTATTAAGTAATAACATCAGTATTACTAATATAATTATATTTTATTATATTTATGAAACACCCCTATTTCACTATCTATCCATCCTACGGAAAAAGAAATCACCGCGTGTGTATACGTACGGAATACCATCTCCACGTCGTGGTGTAATCTATTTTCCACCACCACCTTACTTGGATGGGTATAATGTTGTAAATAATGACTATATATGACTATTATAAAGTGATATTGATTCTTAAATAGTATACATACACTCCAATACAATTCCACGATCATAGGAACGATATCATCACTCGTGCGTACGTGCGGAATACTGTCTCCAAGATGTGATGCGACTCGTTCTACATGATATTCATTGCATAATGATTATATAAATGAATTGAATGAATGAATATGATATATATTACACTAATACCATTCTGGAAATGAGGTATCTATAACCTAAAGGGAAGAATAAGAATTTATTCGACAAAACACGCATAAGAACAAAAAGTAATAAACACCCGAATAACAAGTAGTAATGAAATATTACTAATAAGAAGATAAGAATATGACAATATATGATATAATAACAATAATTATGATTCTGGAATAAGTCAATAACATTATTTAAATCATTATACAGGAGGTTCGGACACTTACGAAGCAAATCAGACCTACGGTAAGGGATAATTGTGCAAATCTCATTTTTATCCGAGATTGCTTATTCGTAAGTATTTATTGGGGTTATTGCTATCAACCATGTCCATGATTTATAAAAGTGTATTCATGTATGTTTAAATTCCTTTTTACCCATTTTTGACTTTTACTACATGGTATGTAAGGAATCTTTCTTTTGTTTACGTTATGAGGTACTTTTTGACTTTTCCGACAAAAGTACGAGAAGAATGTTTTTTTATCGTATATGGCATGAAAGGATTTTTACCGTTTTATAAAGCCTTGTTTTCATGAAGCTTACTCCTAAATAATTCATGACTATTTTCAACAAAATCCATTTCTTTTAAAATTGCATGACATTTTGTGAAAAGAAAATGATTTTGAAGAAAAAGGGATATTTTCATCAAGAATTCATTTCAAGTGTTTTATCAAAACCATGTTTCATCTAAGATGACATTATTTCATATGTGTATGTTTCAAGTATAATGTCTATATGATTTACATGGTTTCACTTCTCTTATTATGAAATGATATCCATTTCTTTTATATGGATTATGTGATGATGGGATGATGTTTATGGAACCCATTTTATTTATTGGGTGTTTATGAATGATGTATGTTTATTTTGTGGAACAAGTAAGTATGATTCCATTATGAGATGGGTGGGACCAATATCTCCCTCCAATGAATTGGTTAATGATTTTATATCTCATTAGATAGACATGGCTGGAACGGTAGGTTATACCGGTTCAGTGAAACAGGACTGAAACGAGGAGTGAACTCGGTTCAGAAATGGACTTTGTCCACTAAGATAGTCTTGGAAATGAGTCTTGACTAATAAGAAATGAATATCTATGATTATGTGTGTATGCTACAAAGTTTCATGTTTTATGTTATGATTATTGGGATTCCATTTCACTACTATGATTTATCGCATGTTATGAAATTATGCTCTCTTTTGCAGGTTAAGATTTCAAAAAGTTATGTTCTTACGAATATGATGTGATTGATATTTCTTTTGTTTACCCTTACTGAGAATTTGAGCTCACCCTTTGTATGTTTTCTTTCCCCAGGTCAGTAAGAAGGTTATTAAGTAAGATATTCCAAAAGGGACTATAGATATGATGAAATAAATGGGAGACAGTGTAGACGCTATATGCACCAGTTGTTTATGTTTCCCAGTTTCTAAATACACTATACCAATACGGTACTTTTGTGGTTTTGTTATATGTTGTAATAAGTATGCTTCAATTTTGATGTATTAATGATGTATGTAAAGTATGGGTCGTTATAGTTGGTATCAGATGAAAGGTATAGTCATCCTTTGGAAACTAGGATGTGAGAGACTTAGTAAGAACCCTAAGGATAAGTCTAATCATAGAACACAATCTTAGTGTTTAGAAATGGCGATGAATAACCTAGGATAAGACCCTAAGTGGGAAATTTTATTCATGATTATGTGGTTTTCCTATTATAATTAGTGTTTCTCACACTATTCTTCTTGGTTTTAGGCAATGGTTGGAACCCGAAGGAACCGTATTAATGCAGAATGCGACGGGCAATTCAATGATTGTACCCCTGAGCAACCAAACGTTATGGGAGCTAGAATGAAAAATCTTGTAGCCAGGCTCACACAACTTTCTCAAGATATGAATCATGCAGGACTTCCAAACGAGCAAAGGAAGGAGAAACATTCTGTTGAATCCTTCATGAGATAGCGTCCACCTTCATTCAGCGGGTCTACTGATACATTAGTTGCTGAACAATGGATTAGTACTACTGAAAAGATATTTTTAGTTCCTCAATGTTTTGAGCATGATAAAGTCATCTTAGCAGTGTATCGTTTGGAAAGTTATGCTGATCAATGGTGGAATCTTATTAAGAATATGAGGCAAAGGGATGAAATTGAGTCCATGGAATGGGACGAGTTTAAGAACTTATTTTTCAATAAGTACTTCCCTCGTATTCTCCGAACAAAGATGGAGAAAGAGTTTCATGAACTAAAGAAAAAGGATGATGAATCTGTTGGTACCTATGAAGCAAATTTTACAAGACATGCAAGGTAAGCTTCTGGTATTATTATCCAACCTGAGAGTAAGATTGATCGATTCTTTAGTGGCTTAAAACCAAGTCTTTGAAGGGCCTTAGCCATAAGGGAATTTAATAGCTACGAGGAAATCATTCGATGTGCTCTCAAAGTTAAGATGGATATTGGAGTAACCCATCAGTCATATGGGTTTGATAAGAAGAGGAAAATGGAATTCAAAGGAAAATCTAAAGAGCACACTGAAGAGAAGATGAGCTTTCCCTTATTCTCAAAGTGTGTAAAGAAACATGGAGGGAGTTGTCTTAAAGGGACAAGTAAATTTTTCAAATGTGGAAAGGAAGGTCATCGGGCATTTGAATGCCGCAATAATGGGAAGAATATGTCTAATGATGAAAACAAATGAAGGGATACACAGAATGAACCTACTACACTTCAATGATTCAAGTGCAAGGAGATGAGACATTATTCCAATAAATGCCCTAATCCAAGGGTTGATGATTATGGTCGACATCAACAAAATCTTAAGGCTAAAGACAAAGGAAAGTCACCTGCAATTTCTATCAGTGATGTGGAGTACGATAACGATGTGGTGAAAGGTACACTTACCATCCACTCTAAAGTAGCAAATGTTTTATTTGATTCTGGATCCACCCACTCTTTTATTTCTGAATAATTTTCTAAGTATATCACCATATTACCTCAACAATTAGATGTTGAGTTAGTTGTGACAACACCTAATGGAACAACAGTCGCATCAAAAGTTTATAATTCTTCTCCGATAGAAGTTTTTGGGAAAGTGCATCCTGCAAATCTTGTGATCCTTCCTATAGTGGAATTTGATGTGATTCTTGGCATGGACTGGCTTTCTTTATATGGAGCTCATATCAATTGCCAAAGAAGGGAAGTCACATTTCATATTCCAGATCAATCTATGATTGTCTATCAATACAAGGATGAACATAACCTTCCAGTGGAAATTACTTCTACCTTATGGGTCTTGATTCCACTAAATGAAGGTTATTTATCTCAAATGGTTGGTGAGAAACTCACGATTAAGAATATGCCCATTGTACGGGAGTTTGATGAAGTCTTTTCGGAGGAATTAACGGGTCTTCCACCAAATCGTGAAGTTGAGTTTTTAATAGAACTCGTACCGGGTGCTTTACCTATTTCAAAGACACCTTATAGAATGGCCCCAATTGAGTTGTAGGAATTGAAGAAGCAAATCCAATAGAATCTTGATAAGGTATTCATATGTCCTAGTGCGTCACATTGGGGAGCACCTGTTCTATTTGTTAAGAATAAAGATGGATCAATGAGACTCTGCATTCATTATCAAGAACATAACAAGATCACTATCAAGAACAAATATCCTCTCCCACGCATTGATGACTTATTTGACCAACTACACGGAGCACAATACTTTTCCACGATTGATCTTCGTTCAGGGTATCATCAATTAAGGGTCAAAAGGGAGGATATAACAAAGACGACATTCCGTACAAGGTATGGACACTATGAAATTATAGTGATGTCATTTGTTCTTACTAATGCCCCTACTATCTTCATGGATCTGATGAATAGAGTCTTTAGAGACTATCTTGATCAATTTGTGGTAGTCTTTATAGACGATATTCTTGTCTATTCAAAGGGAAAGGAAGAACATTAAGATCACTTGAGAATTATATTGAAGACCCTGAGAAAGGAGAACCTTTATGCCAAATTTACCAAGTGTGAATTTTGGCTTCAAAAAGTTTCAATTTTGGGTCACATAATCTCAAAAGAGGGGATATCTGTGGATCCAGCAAAAACAGAGGTTATCGAAACATGTTCGAGACCAAAAACAGTAACTGAGATCCGAAGTTTTCTTGGTTTGGCTGGATATTATCGAAGTTTTGTGATGATTTTTCACGATTATCTAATCCACTCACCAAGTTGACCCGGAAAGGAGTTATGTTTGTTTGTACGGAAGAATGTGAAGAGAATTTCAAGGAGTTGAAAAGAAGGTTATCCAGCACACCTGTTCTCACACTGCCTTGTAGTGGAGAAAGGTTTGTGATCTATAGTGATGCATCCAAGAAGGGATTGGGTGTGTTCTTATGCAAAATGATATGTTGATAGCTTATGCCTCACGACAGCTGAAAATCCATGAGAAATATTACCCAACACATGCTTTGGAGGTAGCTGCTGTAATCTTTGCATTAAAGATTTGGAGGCATTATCATTATGGAGAAAGGTGTGACATTTATACTGATCATAAATGTTTAAAGTATATTTTCACACAAAAGGAGATGAATATGCATCAAAGAAGATGGTTGGAGCTGATTAAGTATTATGACTGCTCAATCCATTACCACCGTGGGAAAGGAAACAAGGTGGCAGATGCATTAAGTCGACAAGACCATGCCAGTTTATCCATGATGAGGATCACAAAAGATCCAATATTTATGGATTTACAAAGGATGGATCTTGGAATTATAATGGAAGGGGAAAAATCTTTTCTTTCTCAAATGAATGTTCAACCATCTATACATGTGAAGATTAAAGAGGCACAGAAAGAAGATGTCGAGTTACAAAAGAAGGTGAGAAATGTTCCTAAATTCAACCTTGATTGTGATGGGATAATAAAGTTCAGAAATCGGGTTTGTCTTCCTCCCATCCCGGAATTAAAGATGGAGCTGCTGTATGAGGCTCATAGTTCTTCATTCTCAATTCATCCTGGAAGCACGAAGATGTATAGGGACCTGAAAGAGTACTTTTGGTGGGATGGCATGAAAAGAGATGTTGCTGAATATGTCTCTCGATGCTTGGTTTGTCAGCAAGTTAAAGCTGAGAGACAGATGTCAAAGGGGATGTTACAACCATTACCCATACCCGAATGGAAATGGGAAAACATCACTACATACTTTGTTACAGGACTTCCTAAAACATCCAAAGGCAATAATGCTATCTGGGTCATAGTTGATCGTCATACCAAGTCTGCACACTTCATTGCTATTAGAGAGGATTTATCTCTCGATCATCTTTCCAGGATATATGTGATGGAAGTGGTAAGATTGCATGGAGTACCACTTTCTATTATATCTGATCGGGTTCTGAGATTTACCATGAAGTTTTGGCGAAGTCTTCAGCATACTCTGGATACAGAGTTGAGTTTCAGCACTGCTTATCATCCTCAGACAGATGATCAGTCTGAGAGAACAATTCAAACTCTAGAAGATATGTTGAGAGCTTGCTCTATGGATTTCAAAGGAGGTTGGGATCAACACCTACCTTTGGTGGAATTTTCTTATAATAATAGATTTCACTCCAGTGTTTAGATGGATCCTTATGAAGCTCTCTATGGAAAGAAATGCAGGACTCCAACATGCTGGGATGAAGTTGGGGAAAGAAAGCTATTAGGACCTGATCTCATTGATGAAATGGTAGAAAAGGTCAAATCTATTCAGCAACACATAAGAGGAGCTCAGAGTTGATAGAAAAGTTATGCCAACAACCGAAGAAAAGACCTAGAGTTTGAAGTTGGTGATAAAGTGTTCTTATGAATAACTCCCAGGAAGAGAGTCATGAGATTTGGAAAGAAGGGGAAGTTGAGCCCTAGATATATCGGTCCTTTCGAAATACTGGATCGTGTTGGGAAGGTAGCTTACCGATTGGCACTTCCACCGAATATCTCTCAAGTTCACGATGTGTTCCATGTATCTCTCCTGAGAAAGTACATACCTGATCCTTCACATGTACTTAGCTTAGAAGTTATACCGCTGGAGCAAGATCTTTCTTATGAAGAACAACCGATAGAGATTCTGAATCGTAGGGAAAAAGTCCTACGAAGCAAGACCACTCGATTGGTGAATGTTTTATGGAGGAACCACCAATTAGAAGACGCTACATAGGAGCTTGAGGATATAATGAGGGAGAGGTATCCTCATCTGTTTATTACAAAGTGACGAATTTCGAGGGTGAAATTCATTTTAAGGGGGGTAGAATGTAACACACGATACTTTTATGTGAAATATTTTGTTTTTATGTTATATAAATCATCAAAGGAATATTTCACTAACACGGTCTTGGCTTTATTTACATGCAACTGCGGCCTTCCTCGATAGCTTGCGTCGTACGCAATACCGAGTTTCACTAAACAATGATATGCTATTAAAATATTATTAAAACTAGCCGTTACGAATAGTAATAACCAATTTTTGAAATTATATAAATTTTATTTTTCAAAATGGACTTCATTTTTAGATTCGGAATATCGAAATTAACCTAGGGTGAAAATTTGGTATTTTTCTGAAAACTATCAATTTTTGATGAATAGTGAAACCACTAAGTGGTAGTTAAAAAACTGAATTTTTCATAAAACTTAATTTTACCGCTTCTGTGAGTAGAATTTTGAAAATATGAGAGACATGGTTGATGTCAGTAAGTAAAATGTGGTTCAATGAGATGAAAATAATTTTTTGGTGAATAGTAACTTTTTACTTTTTTTACCACGGTTAAAAGTAAATAGGGTAATTAAGGGTAAAAATGATATTATTATTACCCTAACACATGTCCTAATTGTATTCGACAAGTGTAATTCGACCAAAAACATCCTTAGGAATAAAATATGATCATTTAGGCTCACTTAGATTAGATTAGGACATTTATTATTAATTTATTTAAATAAGGCTTAAAATAGTTAAAATCAAAGTGTAATAAGTAAATCATTTTTAATATGGGATTATACATAAGATAAATTCGACTATAAATATTCATTAGAAATATAAAAATATTTCCTACATAATGGTATTTTATTTATAATTTTTAGACATTAAATAATTTAATTTATTTATGACACAATGATGATGCAGTAATTATCTTATTAATGAAATATTGATATAATTTATGTTATAAATACCCAAATAAATGTAATTTGAGACTTTTATGAATTACAATAATTTTCTAGGTTAATATGACATGTTATTATTGATTTAAGTAACTTGGTTAGAACTAATCATTCTATTATAATTTTAAAAAAAATCAATTACTAAATAGTGTCAAAATTGACATAAAATAGTTTTTAAAACAAATATTATATTACAAATTGTTATTTTATTCCTAAAAAATACATGGATCAGCCAAATGACTTAGATAAAGTTATATATATTAATAATAAACAACTTGGGGTTCTTTTTCCTTGATATGGTAAGTTTATTAACCTTATAGTGTAAGAAAACAAGAAGACAAGGTAAAAGTTAAATTATCTAACTTAAAATTAAATCTAAATGATAAGGTTATACATGATACCTAAACTTGTCTAAATTCTATTCTATGAGAGGATTTAGACCCCTACCCACCTTATCTTCGAAATATATCAATTTGGAGCTATTAAAATCCTAATTTGACTTTATAATAAAATAATATTTTTAATTATTCCAAAGGTGGCCCTCTCCTCCCTTATAAAAGGGCACCTCCTCCCCCTCTTCCTCACACCACTTTGAGCCTTCATGCTAGTCCAAACCCAGAAAATTTTTCTTCTCCACTTCCCTAGAAACATCCTAGAGGTTCTGGTCTTCTTCAAAGACCTATTTTAGTGCCCTAAAAGGAGGTCTCAAAGAAGCACTTCAAAGAAGAGGTAATGTCCGTTACCGATTCTTTCATATTTATTTTTTCATACACATCTTCTTCCTTAGTTGTTTCATTATGAAGTAATAACATCAGTATCACTAATATACTGATATGTTATTATAAGTATGAAACAACCCTATTTAACCATCTATCCATCCTACGGAAAAAGAAATCACCGCGCGTGCGTACGTACGGAATACCGTCTCCACGCCGTGGTGTAATCTATTTTCCATCACCACCTTACTTGGATGGGTATAATGGTGTAAATAATGACTATATATGACTATTATAAAGTGATATTGATTATTAAATAGTATACATAAACTCCAATACAATTCCACGATCATAGGAACGATATCATCACTCATGCGTACGTATGGAATACCGTCTCCGCGATGTGATGCGACTCGTTCTACATGATCTTCATTTCATAATGATTATATAAATGAATTGAATGAATGAATATGATATATATTACACTAATACCATTATGGAAATGAGGTATCTATAACCTAAATAAAAGAATAAGAATTTATTCGACAAAACACGCATAAGAACAAAAAGTAATAAACACCCGAATAACAAGTAGTAATGAAAAATTACAAATAAGAATATAAGAATATGACAATATATGATATCATAAAAATAATTATGATTCTGGAATAAGTCAATAACATTATTTAAATCATTATACAGGAGGTTCAGACACTTACGAAGCAAATAGGTCCTATGGTAAGGGATAATTGTGCAAATCTCATTTTTATCTGAGATTGCTTATTCATAAGTATTTACTGGGGTTATTGCTATCATCCATGTCCATGATTTATAAAAGTGTATACATGTATGTTTAAATTCCTTTTTACCCATTTTTGACTTTTACTACATGGTATGTAAGGAATCATTCTTTTTTTTACGTTATGAGGTACTTTTTGACTTTTCCGACAAAAGTATGAGAAGAATGTTTTTTTAACGTATACGGCATGAAAGGATTTTTATGGTTTTATAAACCCTTGTTTTCATGAAGCTTCCTCCAAAATAATTCATGACTATTTTCAACAAAATCCTTTTCATTTAAAATTCCATGACATTTTGTTAAAAGAAATTGATTTTGAAGAAAAAGGGATATTTTCATCAAGAATTCATTTCAAGTGTTTTATCAAAACCATTTTTAATCTAAGATGATATTATTTCATATGTGTATGTTTCATGTATAATGTCTATATGATTTACATGGTTTCACTTCTCTTATTATGAAATGATATCCATTTCTTTTATATGGATTATGTGTTGATGGTATGATGTTTATGGAACCCATTTTATTTATTGGGTTTTTATGAATGATGTATGTTTATTTTGTAGAACTAGTAAGTATGACTTCATTATTAGATTAGTGGGACCTATATATCCGTACAATGAATTGGGTAAAGATTTTATATCTCATGAGATAGACATGGCTAGAACGGTAGGATATACCGGTTCAGTGAAATAGGACTGAAACGAGGAGTGAACTCAGTTCAGAAATGGACTTTGTCCACTAAGATAGTCTTGGAAATGAGTCTTGACAAATAAGAAATTATTCGATATGATTATGTGTGAATTCCACAAAGTTTCTTGTTTTATGTTATGATTATTGGGATTCAATTTCACTACTATGATTTATCCCATGTTATGAAATTATTCTCTCTTTTACAGGTTAAGATTTCCAAAAGTTATGTTCTTATGAATATGATGTGATTGATATTTCTTTTGTTTTCCCTTACTGAGAATTTGAGCTCACCCTTTTGTATGTTTTCTTTCCCCAGGTCATGAAGAAGGTTATTAAGTAAGATATGTCAAAAGGGACTATAGATATGATGAAATAAATGGGAGACAGTATAGATGCTTTATGAACCAGTTGTTTATGTTTCCCAGTTTTTAAAGACACTATACCTATACGATCCTTTTGTGGTTTTGTTATATGTTGTAAAAAGTATGCTTCAATTTTGAAGTATTAACGGTGTTTGTAAAGTATGGGTCGTTATATTATTTGTGTTTTTTATGATATAAAATATATTATTGTTTTATTATTTTGTGCATTTTTTGTTTTATTATATAATCTATCTATTGAGTGTTAAATAATTCACATATTGTCTTTATATTATACCCTATATCTTCTTTAACCTTTGTTTCGATTGATAAAACACTTATCTGATGACCCATAACTATCATACATTTATATTACATCTTTTAAAATTAATATTCATAGAATTATGAATGTACCAGCATGAGAACCATAATATATCAGTTTTTTTTTGAAACATGGAACACAATATTCTAACATAGTGAATGATCATATTTGTTTCCCACAATGTTTTTATCATTTAATACTCCTACATAAAATGTTTTATCAAATCATAGTGAAAGGAAACAAAAGGAACTGTGAAATTAGATGCTTTTAGGGTAAATAATTGTGATATATAAGCATAATCATGAACATGGGGTTATGAGAACATCAAAATAATATTAGAAGAACCTACCCAGTATATCAAATATAATAATTTTTAGACTAGAAATAAAAATTAAATTTTCACAAGAAATAAATTATAACAGAATTAATGAGAATAATCAATGGGATCTTAAAATTGGATTTAGCCATTGAAATTTGGCATATACATCATCTTATAACATTGTGAACATGTTTAAATCCAAGAAATAACCCTCATTTTGTAAAGGAAATAAAATTAGGGCCTCATATAAACAATGTAAATGAAACCTCTTCCACACATATCATTGTGAACAAGTAATCAGATACACATATAACATTGTGAATGTGTAATTAGGTTCACACATGACATTATAAACTTGTAATTAGTTTTATGCATAATATTGTGTATATATTATCATGTTCATACATAACATTGTGCACATGTTTTCAGTTTCATGAAATATTGGCTATACCATATAGTTTGGAAACACCATCATTCCCCATGGCGTCACTTTAATACTATAATATGTTTTATTCCAATCGTATACAATTCTAACCCAAGAGATATTGAAAATTTTACCCAATGAATTAGATAACGATATATGTCCAACCAATCGTAGAATGAAATTGTATATATGTGTTCCACATGATATGAAAACATTCATCATATAAATACCCAAAAAAGAAATTTTTTTCCTAAACATCATATTATATTGCATCATATGAAATCGGTATCATTAAAATTTAATTATATCATAACATGTAGAAAAGAGGAAAATCATTCCCACTTTTAATAACTCAAGAAAGTAAGAGAGTTTCATATTCATTTGATAATTCTACCACCTAGGTACAAGAAATAGGATTTATAAAAATATTCATCATAAACATAAATAATATTAGGAAATTATAAGAATGGTTTCCTTGGATTATACACATAGTAAATCATAAACTATATCACTAAAGGATATTATAGACAGAGAAGCATTTTTAAATATCCATTGGTTTATTTAATATGGAAAATAACTATTCATTGAAAAAATCAATTTTTTAGAAATAAAAATATTTTATATTATTGTTTTGTGTACCACATTGATAAAATCTAAATTATTATTAAAAAGTAATTTTAAATTTTTATTTTGGAAAAAATTATAATCTATTAGAAAGTATATTTTTCAATCCTAAAACATTTTTAAAACCTTTTTTATGAAAATAACAATGAAATATTAAAAAGAATGCTTTGAAACCCATTTTAAAAAAAAATTTAAAACTGGAAATTGTTTTAAAATATAATTCCTTGAAAATTATATCAAAAGGTTATTTGAAATTTTTAGTTTTTTTAATTCATGTTTTATGAATAAAATATATTTGTAAATGGAGAGATAAATGTATTTTAATATTCTTAAAAAACATTCTTAATTATCAAATGATCAAAAGAGTGAAAATTGTAATTTTAATGGAATATTTCATTAATAAGAGTAGGGGAATATATTTAACTATAATTCTTGAGATATGGATAATAATACTTCATTAATGGATTCTTAATCACAACAAACCCAAATAAAAGATTAGATTACAGTAATAAATTATTACTACTTTGGTAACCCTGGAAAACAATCCCCATGAAATAATAACATTACATGAATATATTAATATCATTTAGATAATTAAATTCAATGTATTTTACTCCAATGTTTTATTTTATACATCTCATAATGTCATATTGTTATATAAAATTTCTTGTGTCTCAAAGAAGCCAAATTGAGACAACATTCCATTACAGATTCATTAATGTTTTAACCATAAACATCATGAAAGTGTTATATTATAATGGAAATGGAAATGAAAATATATTTTGTTATAATTATAATGAAATAAATTCATTGGTGGTATATAAACCACATTGATGAAATAGGTTTTGAATATTGAATGTGTAGTGAAAAAGTAAAAAGTGAGACCGAAATCCCTAACCATAAGTCAGGATATACTTAGTCTAAATTAACAACAGCATAATAAAAAATATAATATTATTATAAATATATTAAAAATATTTATTAATATATATAATACCATATATGTTTTACTTATTATTGTATGTTCCCATTTTATTAACAATCACATGTTAATGTTACGTTTTGGGTAATAAATGTTTTGTTTTTCATAAATTTTTTGACTTGTTATAGTTGGATAACATAATTTGATCATGATTTATACATATATAAAATTTATATAATGATATAAATGTGATATATATTAATTATATATGTATATATAAAAATCATTAATCCATATAAATAGAAATTGGTATACACCTTTCAGGAAGACAATATGCCATATGCACCCATGAAAATTGTTTCCATTTTCATTTCATATTGAATGAAATAAAATTAATTGAAATAAATAAATATATATAGTCATAAATATTTGATTATTATTTCATATATATCACATAAATATATTAAACTCTTTCTTAATAAATTCTATGTAAACTATGAATGAATCACATTGCATCACGAGACAATAGTTTTCCGTACACCTGAGCGACTCTATAATATTCTAAACTTTTGTAATGCAAGAAGTTTAGTATCATATAAAAGTTATATAATCATTATATCATCATAAAAAGTAACTATATCTTATATAAAATGAAAATCCACCTTTATTTTCAACCATTAAATTTGTTAATGGAAGAAGGAACGACATAAATTGGGGAGGCATAGTGGTTCTTACACATGAACGATGATGGTGTATCCCATTAGATGGAAGTGTGTGAGTCTCATGGAAATACATTTAAAATAAAATAAAATATTTATATTTAACATACATAATTTATTATATTATAGTGATACAAAAAATCATTAATTTCTTTGCGGATGAAAAAAATAATATGGGTTATTGATGAATGTCACCTCTTCTTTAATTATATCTTTTTAAACTGCACTAAATTCCAACACCTTTTTTAATTTATTAACTACTTTTGGCCTAAAAAATTATTTTATGATAATTTTTAGTTTATTTCATTATAATTTTAATAACCTAAATGTCTGTATATGTTTGAATCCCGAGTGATTGTGAATTCCATTTTATAATGGAGGAGTAGAATTCTTTTAAGTAACAAAGAGGTAAACATTTTTGGGTGGTATTCCTTACATCATGCACCTAAAATAATAAAACATTATTTATAAAATATTTTATATGTTCAAAATGTTATCTGAAATTGGATTTGAACAAGTTTATGTGTCATTTTTTTCTTAATTTTAAGGTTTAGTCCCTTAGTAAACATCATTTTCTATTAATCACCGTGATTAATTTTAATAGTTTTCATTAAGAATTTTTCTAAAATATTATGAAAAAATTATAAGAAATTATAAATTATTTTTATCCCTAATATTAAATCAATTTTTTAAAATTATATTCATTTGTGTGGTAGAAATTAATTTAAATTAGTCATGTAGATGGGATGTGACAACCAGTTTTTAATGATAAAATGTTCAATTTTATTATATACAATGTCAAAGTTAAATATAATACAATAATTTTTTTATTAATATATGAATATTTCTACTAATAATAATTTAAAAATTAAATATATAATTTAAATTGAAAATTATTTACATTAAAATTTAATTATAAATTAAAAATAAATATTACCACTATTTATCAAAATATGAAACTTCTCTAAAAAATTCAAAAAATTCACACTAATATATAAATGATTTTCTAATTTAAAAAATAATTTTTTTTTTCAAAATAAATTCTATAATACTGTAAAATGTTGTTTTTAATATAAAATCCCCATAAAAGGATATGCAACTGCATTTTAGATAAATGACTTTTTTATTTCTAAAATTGGAGTGATGATTTTCTCATTTCTAGAAAACATAGAAGATGAATTTTAAATTTTTTATTGAATATATAATATATATAAATAATTTAAATGATTAAAAAAATTGTTTTATTATTTATTGATATAAAACATGATTGTCCATAAAAAATATTTTGTCTAAAATGAAATTTAATTTTCATATTGTTTTTAATATAATTTATAATTAATTAGTAAGAAATTAATTTTTGAATAGAAGTGTGAAAAAAATATTTTCATAATACATTTAATAGTATTCATAACATCCATTCGAACGTATTTGTAATAAATTTCTAAATATTTTAAATATATTATTAATAATATATTTTAGTAGTCTAATAATTCATCGGGCATGTATTGGAACATATAAATTGATATTATTAGTCTGTGTAAAATAAGGAAAACATTATGTCGAGTTTATATAGATCTAAAGATATATTTTTCTCTATAAAAGACTAATATTATATTTCCAAAAAACAAACATGAATTACTGTAGCTTTCAATTCAAGTCATCAAACAATATTTATTTTAAAAAAAAAATAATTCATAGAGATAAGTGTGTTACATTCAACCCCCTTAAAATGAGTTTCACTATCAATTATTTTGGTAGTTTAATTGTTAACAATTTTAATTCCCCTCTATATAAACGTACATTATAAAAAGGAATTGGAAACAACTTACTAAAGAGGGAATGTTGGAAACATAAAAATTACATAATGTGACTCATAGAAATGTTTCCACATAGGTGAACATAGTAGGGAAGTTAAAACATAGGGATAAATCATAATAATATATCATAAATAATGATATAATTTGATAGATATCAGGTTTAGGAAATTATTAATGATCAAAATATATAACCCATAGATGCATCAAAAAGGACGTTTATTTCCTAAAAATGATCATAATATGACACAATTTTTTTCGATACCCCTTTTCTAATATATAATAGTTTTTATGAAAATATATAATTACATGATTTAATTCCATTTTATTAGAAAAATATCTATATTTTGTTGCGCCTTGATGAATTTCCACATTATCTCATTTTCGAATAAATGAATTTGATTTTGTTATCGTTTAAGTATTGACAGATCATAAGAACTATAGATAGACAAATAATTAATTTAATTTATCTTCCAGTTTCATCAAAGCTAAAATGGTTCATACATGTAATAGATTATATATAAATCCTCATATGGTGATGTTATATTTTAATGTAAAAAACCACATCCAGAGATTAAATCAAATCATTTAATCAATGGTAATTATTATAACCATTCCAATATAAAATTCTCCCTTTATTCATTAAATAATATATTATCTTATTCAAAAAACATTCTACACAGATACATGGATCCATTATTGTAATGATATAATATAAAATATTACATTATTATTCCAGAGTTTATGTACAGGGATATTGTCATGTCTCGTCCAAATTTCGACTAAATGTTTACCTAAGTTGTTGGGTCACATGAGGCCATACACATCTCGCCAAATTCCAGATGATTTTGACTAGTAGTGAAGCCCTAGGGTGTGTCATTGGGGAGACTATTAGATCATGTTAGAGTCTAACACAATATAATAAGTATATAATTCAATAATGGAAGATGATATAATAATTAAATCGTAAATATAAGATGAACGTACAAGAAATGAAAATAAAAAAATGAAAGTAATATCATATTAAAGATGATATATCATGTAATTTCATGTCTCTATAATAGCAAAAATATTTATTGAATAATCACTACAATACATGTATCAGGATACCCAAATGACCAAAATGAAATATCTCTTCTAGCATCATGAGCCTCACCTCAGTCTTATGATCTCATACTTTGAAGCATAATAAAATAATGCATCATATTGGGGGTGATTTCCCGGATCCCTATCTGCATCTATATAATATTTTAGACTACCCAATAATAGCCTATATAGGGTGTATTATATTCTCATTAGTCCTACACCAATGAAGCCTATAAAAAATCTGGTATATACAATACAATTTAAAGTAGTTTGCAGAATAAAATAAATATTAAAGTAGAATATGAGAAATTCCAAAGGAAAATTTAATAAATATAATGTAACACTATCAAGAAAAATAAGGATACAAGGAAACACTAGTTGGGATCAAATAAACTATGGTTATTGAAATATAAAAATTAAAATGTAATATTGTTTACTATACCAACTATAGTCAAGTACCCAAAACAGGGAGATCTGCAATCATAGAAAAAATACCCACCGATGTCATTCCATATAATAATATTTTAAAAAAAATCATGACCACGAATTATTTCATATATATATATATATCATTCATCATGTCCTCACCATTTAAAAAATGATCCACAACTGCCTATATATGATATAAAAACTGTCTCACTAAGAAAGGTAGGATCCATGGTATAGAAGACTATGTAATTTACATTGTGTCTCAAGAACTTCTCTATGGAATCATACTAAAATTTCATGAGGGGTACATTGATCAAGAAATAAGATCATTTCTAATATAATAAAAAGAGACATAGCTGTAGGGGTACAAAGTTCTAAGGCATCTTACAAAATATAAACCTCACGCGAAACCATGTTATAATCCATCCACTAAGGCACTCAAATACATGAAATAAATGTGCATGAAATACTATGTAATTAACTTACAAGACATACCAACAAAGTAATCCAAAAACATTTTATCTCATCGATTCATTTTCATCAACATTTTATAATCAACTGCATTCCTTGGGTTCACCCAAATCATGTCAATAATTTATTATTAAATAGATAATCTATTCACTGCATGTAGTAATGTAGAAATAGAGGCATCACTATATCCTAAAAATTAAATTCAATTTATTTAATTAATCAAGCCCTCAAACTTATTAGTGATCAAAAAAATTCTAAATATGGTGGTATAACAGAGGGAGAAATCAAGTACACACTCCATGGGAGGCCTATTTTTGGGAAACAACCACCAAAAAACCAAACAGAAATACTGTCCATCCCAAACATGTTTTAATTCATTCATTCCAAGAATTTGATTACTTAAATATGTGATCCAAAAATGTAAAGAGTGTTTCACTATGAAAATTATTATTATAAAACACCAAACAATGGAGTTGTTGTCTATAACACCAATCGTAGGTCTATAGTAGATAACTCATGCATTATTAATATCTAATAATGTCTAGATCTAGAATAAAAAATATATACTACTGAAAATATAGTATATTTTCATTCACCAAAATAAATCTATTGGTACTATGTCAAATGATTTCACCATATTTTCTAAGAACATATATATGCGAATTCAATGAAACCAATGTAGTACGATTCCAACATTGAATTGAGAATAATTAGAAAAAACTAACTAATGGCCTAAAATGGAGCTCCCATGGATTAGGTTTTGTCCCATGGAGGATGCAATGAAATTTATTTTTGTTTTAAAATAATTAAAATTTGAAATTGGGATTTATGGAATAATTATTTGGCCACATGGTTTTTTTCAACACTGACCAAACCATTCACCAACTCTTCACCTTCATTGTGTTAATTATTACCCAAACATGGTTGGTTTTCATGGATTAGAAAAAAATTTAAACCAATGCCTCAGTATTAGTTAAAAACTACTACAATTTTTGAATTAGAATTAGCAATAATCCACAATTATTCCTTATACAATTTTCCTCCAAAAAGAGGCATGGAACAACTCACATGGTTAGAAATATTCATTTAGTATTACCTAAATGGTTTCATTAAAATATTTTATCTACATTGATTTTACAAAAATAGTGTCCTCGATAGCTGAACACACCCTGGAGATAACTGATAACGCTATGATCACATTGGTTAATCACATTAGTCTATAAACTAGCAATTTAAATAACAATCAAAACATATATACCCCATTATAATCCCTTATATCATACAATCTTCTACCCATAAATCATTTCTTCCACAAATATGACCCTTTAATGTGGTCAAGAATCATCTCAAAATAAATATATCCACTAATCATGTACATATTCCCCCCAATCCCATGTCTTGTCCTTTAAATTTTTCTACTGCCCTGTCACCCATACTATAGGAACTGACATACCTCACAAAACCTTCACTCCCCTCTCAAGAATATTAATATATTGCTCCTAAAAAGACATATATACTTGTCATATAACTTTATCTGACTGTACAATGTGATATGGGTCTAAGTGATAATTTCATAGACTAGAGACACTAATGGATTCATGATAGTCTCAGTTTCTCTATGTTATCTTCACTTGATAGGTTTTCGGCCTAAGTCACGAAAAAGTATCGAATAACCCTACATATCAAAGTGATGTATTACCCCATCCACTAACTGGTTTATATCCCAACCTTGGGGATATACATAAAAAGACCTGACACCAACCTCAATCTTGAGAGGTAATCAGTTTAGTTTACCATAATGTTTAGATTTTAACTATGTTGTAATAATCCAATTTCCAATCAGGAGGGCCTATATAACAGCATCTTAAAGTATATGAGGTTCAAATATTGCTTAATATTCTACATTTATCAATCACAGGGATGATCATAATGGAATTATATAAAAATAGTCATAAGTATTTTTATTTATAGTCAACTGATTGAAATTGTAATAGGAAAAATCAACTAATGTTACATTCCTCTCACAAGAGCTCCAAAAATATTGGATGCATTCTCCAATATTTTACATTGGAACCTCAATTTTGAGCACTGACTTACCATTTGTGTAAGGGTGTTATTTCTACACAGAAGAACCTATGTAATAAAATCCCACTACAAACTCAGCTAGAAATCAGTAGTAGACAAGGAATCTGTATATGAATTTATAGAATAAGAAAAACCATGATGTATTATTATCTCATTAATATAATACCCCATAAGATAATCCTCTAGGAAGGCGTCCTATATTTTTAATTAATGAGAAACCATCTTGATCCTCTCCACAAAAACCCAAATATCATCACTACCTTGAAATAACCATTACAAAATGGTCTACAAATCCATCATGAAACCACTCAATTTCTATTAGAAAATATGAAAATGATAAACATTCATAGCTACAGGATAATTTTCAACTATACCTTCTAATTGGTGTAACATATCATAAAAAATTTCTTAAACATGTTTCTTACTGGGCCACTAATATTGGAAATAAAAATCATGACACATCATTGTAATGATGAGACTAAATGCATGAACTAAACAATGGAACTCCCATATCATCTACTCAAATATGTCGTCAATAATCGATACACATCCCTAAATATGAAGGATCACATCCACTCTATTACTCTAACGTGGATGTGGGTCCTCCCCAACCACACTTTTTTTTATGTTTAGGCCCTTAAAATATGATTGATTACTAATCCTCACTCTATGAATAAGTGTAGTGGTCACTGTTTAGGATGAATGAATAATATTCTGTTTAACTTCCTATAACTCTATGATATTATCTGGAAAAAATCCATAAGCTACATGTCACACCAAGCCTATTGAATTAAAAATATCTAAGTTCACCTTCTGAAAGCCTTAAAAACAACATTTCCATAAATTGGAATATTTAAAATCATATTGTTAGAATATAATAGGTAATTAAATCACATTCACAACCTAAAATGTATGGTCTCACTCTGTTAATATATATTTGAGTATTTTATAGTATGTGTAAACCAAATCAATATCACCATATACGTAATGTCTCCAATAGTGAAAAGCATGACCAACTATAATATAGTTGTTATCGTGCATCTGGTAATTAATATTTTTTACCTCATTTTATGAGACCCATATTATATGAATATATACCCACGAATTATTTCTACTACTAGCCTTTTACCTTATGTGTCACAATACACAGTGTGTCTCCTTCCCATCCATCTTTTTATGAGGACCCATACTAAATTGAGTCACCATTTTTTCTCTTGAAAGGTTTTATCCCAGATATTTGACCATAAATACATTAAACCCATCTTTTTTGAGATATAGATTTGATCTTCGATGAAATATAATTACATTTTAAAAATAATTTTATAACATGTTTTCCCCTATGAAATTTTTTATGTCCATGATATTCTTCTTTTTGTTAAGGTAACTACATATCTCCCCTTCTCTAGGTGAAATGATAATTCTATCTCCATGATTATGTGACATAATAAGTGATTCATATTCATCTATAAGTTGTACATCGATAGCATAAAATATACAAAAATATCTCCCAGTGTATCAATAATGATCATAATATGTATATCATGGTCGTGTCTATTTATATAATACATCATGATAACATCCATGAAAACAAACACAAACGAATTTAAATAATAATAGAAAACTCATTTCCAATGTCCCAAAAAACTACCGGCATGATGATGAGTCCGAAAGACATAAATAGTGACTCATATAGACCATATATGATATGGAATGTTGTATGAGGTATTTCTATAGGTCAAACACAAACCTAATGATATCGATATATGAAATCAATTTTTGAGAAAACCCGATCCCCTTGGAAAAAAAATAAAAAATATCACTTATCTATTGTAGTGGATAAATATTTTAAACAATTAACTTGTTGAATTTTGAGTAATAAAAATATATCAAGAGGTTACTATCTAACATTTTTACAAATAGTACTAGTGAACCCCATTGATAAGTGTTGTAATGTATAACCCCTTTTCCTAAAAGTCATCTAAGAACCTCTTTATCACACATAAATATCTCATATCCATCCTCCATGTATGAAAAAATAGTGCTTTATATATTCATCTATATATAATGGAAATATCGACATATATCTCATGATGTATACCAAAAATTTCATTAGTGAAAACATCCCTAAAATGATCAACCACTTGAGGGAAACCATTCTATCACGTTCCCATGTAATCCATATATAAACATGAAATTTGGGTTGTCATCCAAACAAGATCATGTTTCTCTAATATATATCATTATGTGAAGACATATCCTCCACCCTTGTGAATAAATACTCTACCATATACTGATATAAAAAACATCTATCAATGAAATAAAAAAACAAGGGGGAAATTAGAAACTACCTAGTCTATCAAATTTATGATGTCAACCCCTATCATCTAATGGTAAAAATATAGAATATGTTGTGACAAAAAAACTATAACAGGGAATCTCCATAAACAGGTGTATAACCTCTATTTTGATTCGAAATTGAGTATACCAAAGTCGTAACACCATCTAAGAACTGAATAATGAGACCGAGACTCCATACCAGTTGTATATATAAAAAATATGTGATGAACATGTATTGAAAACAAAATATAATATTATATTTCCTAGTAGGATCATACAAATTAACATATATGGAACAGTTCAATAATCCATCTAGGTATGCATTACATAATATATATCATATAAACCATATACCTATACCAGAACCTCAATACCAAGAGATATCCCACTCTACTTTCTAGGTATAATTTTTTCTGGGATGCCTCATAGACAACCACAACTTCAACCTTATCAATATGTAATTCCCCGACTACATATCTGGTAGGGATATATAATCCCAAGCGTGATCTCGTGATTAGAGATGATCCCCTTCCAAGGACGACTATATGGAATGCTCTATAGAAACAATTCAGGTATCCCATTCCACCACAATATTCACACTCAACATGGTCTAAATCAAACCAAATCTCTTTATGTTAACATCGTGAACATTGAGGAATGAAAACTAAACTACCATCTCTAACATCATGGTTAGTACCCACCACATATGATGCTATAAAACATTTCTTTTTTTTTCATAAGAAGTTATGCCACCTGTTCAAGATTCTATATATCCATACATTGTGTCTAAAAATCCATTGATTACATTATATAATCATAGACAATTTCATTATGTCCTTAATAATCATCAACCTGAACAAGTTGACCATATATCGAACAAAATGTCATGGAAATTTGTCAATTTGTATCTGCCTCGATGCCTCATCAGCCTGATATATTATAACAGTGCATTTTATCTCTTTACAGAATTATAAATACTCCATAACTATAAGTCCCCGACCTTATACATTACATAATCTGGAATTATATGATTAATTGACATTAATTATCTATTCAGGTTTAGAGTTTTAGAGAATTGGGCCATAACTATAACATTACATCTCAAATATTACAAAGTAGACACTTCTACTCAGTATCCATTTTTTCATAAAACAAGGACTCATTAAATTAAAACAATAATTATTATCATGATATAAATCTTCTTTAATTCATTCATTCTCTTATCATACCATACACACAATGAATAACTTTTAAAAAACATAGGATGAACATAAAATGATCAGTAAGTGTTATAAAGTAATCAAATAAAACATTAGTCCATGAATAAATTAAAAACATATTCTCTTTATCATACCTAATTGAATCATAATATTTATTAATACAACATATAAATCAAAAATCATAATTTTAACTTGTGGCATCCATATCAAACTTACATTGTAGCTTTCACTGCTATATTGGGAGTTACGTTTAGAATACACATCACATTATATTCCCAAAACATCTTAGGAGAAATACTAACATATACCTTTTTCATTTTACCTAATGTATTAGATATCTATATATGATTCACCCACCCAAGGATTATCATAGAACCACACATATACGTAATCAATTCCCATGAACCATAACATATTCACAATATATAAAACCTACATAAATGAAATATAATATTTCCAAATTGTAATAAAAATATTTCTAATAAATATATTGACCTAATTAGTCTATTGTCAAAACCATTTTCAATACCAAAATACGTAAAATATTATATTATATTTATTTCACAACGAAAAACATTGCATCTGGTTAAGGAAACCAAATATAAAATAATGCTCATGGTGACGGAAAGGTCGTTGTAACCGTATACATTAAAAATAAAAATTCCATTTTTCATATAGTAAAACTCTATGTAGAAAAAGATTCTATTTGAATGAAATGAAATTTCAAAAGGGTTTTTACATCGAATATAATTTAATCAGGTATAAATAAAAATATTCCTCAATGAAAGGAGATTGAGACGATGTCCATTATAAATATCATTTGGAAAATATAATTGATTGATTATGTGTATTCAATAAAAGGGTACCTAAAAAAGGCATAAATACATGATAAGTTATAAAAATTTATTTCTCATATAACCAAGGAATTAAAAAATCATGAATGAGAAGATCGGCCCAATGAATGGAAATTGAGTTAAGAAGTTCTCTAACCTCATGTCTGACATGACTACTTCATTCTTTAATATCCTAAATAATAAACTAAATATAAATTATACATTACTAGAAAAAAATTTAATGTTTATTTTTCCTTTTATATCACATATATCTACTTTATAAACTTTACATAATAATTTAAGTTAATATCGGTCAATTTGGTGATATTTGGTACTTGAGTCAAAAATGAACTTCGTATAATTACAAAATAACCATGTGGTCAAAATTCCATTATATCCCTAATTATACTAATTATTTAGATATCATATATATAAATATATATACAGTATATATATGTATTTGAATTAGTAAATAACATTTGGTGATATTAAATGAAATGCAATATTCATGGAAATGGTTATTCATACGTGTGTAGGAAAATGATACGTTCATTTATATTTCATATAAAATGGAATGAAAAAATATAAATAAATAGGTATATTAGTATTCCAGTATAATATAATATTTTATATTCATTACATATTTTCATTAACACCATATTTTATATGTTCCATAGATGGCTTTAACCAGTCATATCACTTTGTGGGGGTGGTAGTCCACACATTCTCAAATGAAATTATCGTATATACCCATTATAGAAACCATAATGGTATTCCATAAATAGAAAATATAGAAGCATAGAATAATATAATGATAATATATATTACATATAAAAATATTTCTATCATAATGGACACCATGAGTGGCGGTAAAAGATAATTGAACAATTATTGTTTTGTGAGGCAGTAGTTTTTTGTCCACAGAAACAATATGTTCTAAATCAATTAGATTTATTTTTGTGTAATTATAGTTGGAATACATATCATAGAAAATTAATATATTTGGATACTGTGGATTTTATGTAATCAATTAATACGAAGATAATTGTGGGTGGATAGACAAAATAAAAGAAAAGAACTTGAGAGGATATGTTACCTTAAAACCGGGTAACACACTTTGGATTGAACCAAAATGTTTTAATGTATTTTCTTCTACCTAGATAAGACTTCTTGGAGGAATATAGGGATATTTTTATATTACTTCGGTTGATTTTGGACAAATCATGGTTTTTTAGAGGTGTGTGTAATGGGTTATATGTGACAACCTTTTATAAGGTGGAAGAGGGACTCTTTAGGAAACTCTAAAAGAATTTTTTTATTATAAAATTATTTTGGACTTCAAAAGGTCCAAAACATTTTAAATTTTGATTATAAGGTGAAAATAATAGAAATGAAATCATCCAATAAGAATTAGTTAGGTTTTGGATATTTTTTAATCCTTATATTTTTTATTTAAACTTTAGGAATGTTACAAAACTTTTCCGATGTTCTCTTTTATATTTATACAATATGATCAATATATTTATTATGAAACTCCAAGCATCCCAAAATGGATCATTAATGAAATTATTAACATAATATATTTCAGTTATATAAATATTAGATTTTAAGACTATTTTATCATTTAATAAAATATTAATTCTTCTAAAAACTCATTTATATTAATTTATAAACTATTCATATCAAAGGCATTTAAAAAATTAATTATATATTTATTATTTTGAAAACCCTTCAATAATTCAAATATAACTTGTCATAATTATCTTTAAAATAATTTTATTTCTTTAAAATTATAAAAATAAATATATTTTAATATTTATAATATAATTTATTTAAATCATTAATTAGTAAGGTAAACACTACATCACCATTGTGTCATTAATTAAATTATTTATTTCATGTCTAAATATTATAAATAAAATAACACAATGTAGGAACTATTTTTATATAACCAATTAATATTTATAGTCTAAAATATCACGTATACAACCTCATATAAAAATTGTTATACTAAAAGATATATGTTTATGTCACATTTTCCTTAATGTTAAAATAATTTTTATGAAATGTCATTTTCACTTACAAGTGGCTCTATGGGGTCAATAAAATGACCCAAGGATGCCCATGGTATGAAATTTATCATTTAATAGGGTTACTACACATGTTAAGGTAGTTTAATATTATTATAATATTATTTTTTACCCTTATTTACCAGATTTACTTTTTAACCACGGTAAATAAAGTATTTACTAAAGTCAAAATTTATAATTTATAAAAATAAAAGTTACCTATTTACACAAATTCTCCCTCAGGATTCAAAATATGGAATCCATTTTTTCAAATTCAAAACACAAAAGTTATTGAAATTAATTTAAAATTAATTCTTGTTTTCAGAACATAAAAGGGTTTTTTTAAGAAATAATGAATATCAAAAGATAGTCATTTGTATATGTCGAATTTCAAAATAAAATTAAATAAAATGAAAAAAATTGGATTAAATGGTAAAAATAAAATCTAATTACACTTTAAAACCAATCAAAATGATACTGTAACTATATAAATAAATCATATGAGAATTTTTTTTTGAATTAAAATACATTATTTATCACAATTCATTAAAAAAAGAACATTATCAGAAAAATACCAAAAAAATTATCTAAAGTAAATTTTGATATTATGTTTCAAAAAAATATGTATATTTTTTTCAAATGGATCATATTAAAGTGACCAAAAATATATTTTAAATGGGTTCTCCATCAAAAGGTGGTAAAACTACATTTTAAAAATATTAGAATGTTTATACTTAAAATTTGATTCATTCTCATTATAAGACTCTAAATTTTATTGGATAAATGTAAAACCATTATAAAAAATATTTAATAATAATATGGTTTTCTCTGTTCATTACCGAAAATAATACGGCTATTATTTAGATACCATTTAAAATTTTAATATTATTATATTATTTTTCGGTATAACTCAATGTTTTGTGCAATATATTATTTCAAATAAACCAGTTGTTGTGTATTGGGTAAACAATCGAACATAAAATCACCATTATAATAAAATTAATACGTAATTCACTAATATTAGTAAATATGAAAATTTGATATTCTTTATTTACCTAAGATGTAACATCTTGGCCCCCTTTTGGAAATTGCATCCCAGGAATTTTATTCACTTATCAAATAAATGGGGATATTTATCCATCATAGCATTCTCAGATTCCAACATTTCCTCTTCAACCATAAGGGTTTTACACAAAACCATTACCTGATGAAATACCTTATTCCACAACACTTGCTCTATTCAGTCAGAAATCTGGACTAGTGGTTCCATATAAGAAAATTTATCTTCCAACTGAACTACCACTGGACTCAAAACATGAGTTGGATCCGAAAAAATACTTTCTCAACATTGAAAAATGAAAAACATTTTGTACCTAGGTAAAAGATGGAGGTAAAGCTACTATTTACACAACTAATATAGATTTCTACAGGTTTTCATAGGGTACAACGATCCTCAGACTCAACATTCCCTTCATATAGAAACACATCACACTATTCCTCGGAGAAAATATGAGGAAGACATGATCACGGACCTCGAAAGAAAGATCTTTTTTTTTGGTAATCCACATAACCTTTTTCTTGATCTATGAAAATCTTACCTACTTCTGAATTCACAGAACTATTTGTTCCATCTATTCTACCAAATATGGTCCCTTTATTTTCCTTTCACCTAGTTCATCCCAAAAAATTGGAGTCTGGCACCGCTTCCCATATAATGCCTCAACTGAATCCATCTCAATATTGGAATAAAATTGTTATTATAAGAATACTAACCCAAATAAATTTTTTGATCCCAATGAACTTGGTAATCCATTTAGCATGATCGTAGAATATCTTCTAATGTATAAATTGTTTGTTCTAACTGACCATTTGATTGTGGATGAAATCATGTACCAAAATTTAATTTAGTACACAATTACATCTGAAGGCCTATCCAAAAGATAGAAGTGAACCTCAGATCACGATCTGATTAAATAGAGAGGGTAAATCCATGTATCCTAAAAATCACATTAACATACAACTACAAAAGTTGATATAGTGACAGAGTATCTCGAGTAGGATGAAAATGAGTAGATTTAGAAAATCTATCAACAATAACCCATATTGCATTGTTACCTAGAGATGCCTTCTATAATCCCACAACGAAGTCCCGGGATATATTTCCCATTTCCACTCTAGCAGTGGTAAAGGCTAAAGCATCACTTTTGGTAACTATCACTCGACATTAACCTATTAACAAGTCAGTCACTTCACTATAAATTCAGAAATATATCTTATCATTCCATCCCACTAGCAATACTCATGAAGATCTCTATATATATCTTCTTACATTCACGATGAACTAAAAACAGACCACTATGAGCTTCACATTACTACTATTTCATAAACTGTGAATCAAAAAGAACACATAATCTCTTCCCAGACCAGAAAGAAAATTTTTTATCAATGCTAAATCAGGTAACATACCCACATGAACTAACTCTACCTTTTTATGAAACTACCTATCTTCATTTTGTGCTTTCTTTATTCTATCTTCTTGGTAAGATTTCACTAACACCTGAAACAAATAAGAGGAATATCATACACCAAAAACATCTATGACAATGATAACAAAATCATTAATCAAACGATATTATTTCAAACATAACATGGTTCATGTAGAATTACTCTTTCGACTTAAAGAAAAACCCATTGTATTTTCCTTTCCTAGAGGGTAATGAATCATGCTATCATAATAATTGATTAATTACATCCATCTCTTCTTTTTAATGTTCAATTATTTCTATGTGAATATATACTGAAATCATTTTTGGCTAGTATATATTAATCGTTTTACTCCATACAGATGATTTCATAAATTTTTTAATGAAAACAGAACAGCTGCTAATTCCAAATCATGTGTAGTGTAATTTAACTCATGAGAATTCAACTGACATAATTAATAAGAAATTAACTGATCATTCTTCTTAAGGAACACCCAACTCCTTTCCACTAAGCATCACAGTAGATAAAAAACTCACCATTTCTCTAAGGAAGTGTCAATACTGGAGGATACACCAATAATCATTCCAATTCCTAAAAAAATCATCACATTATTTTTTCGAGAACAACTTAACACCATTTTGAGATAACGTTGTCAGTGGGATAGATAACCTTGAAAAAAAATCCAACAAACCTCTGGTAATAACCTACTAAAATAAGAAAACAATGTATATTAGTTATATTTATGGTTCATGGCCTTTCTTCAACCACTTTTGTTTTAGAAGGATCAATTGTTTTTCTATTTTTTGAAACAATGTTACCAAGGTATGAAATTGGTTGTAACCGAAACTCACATATGGAAAATTTCCCATAGATTTTCTGGTCTTTTATTGTTTTCAAGAAAAACATTAACTAACTTTCATGTTTCACTTTAATTTTGTAATAAACCAAAATATCCTCAATAATCACAACCACAATCATATCCATGAACTATAAAAAATTATATTTCTATGATCTATGAATATAGCAGGTTCATTGGTTACCCGAATTGGCATAAATAAAAATTCATAGTGGCAATATCTAGTACCAAATGAAATCATCAAAATATGTGATTCCTTTATTTTCAACTGATAGTACCCTTACCTCAGGTCAATCTTTAGAAAATATTATGCTCCCTAGAGCTAATTAAAAAAATATTTGATATGGAAAAAAGGATACGTGTTCTCAACAATGATGTTATTCAATGCATTATAATAAATCTAAAGTCAAATGAACCATCATTGTTTTTAATACACATTATCGGATCACCCCATGGTGTAGTGCATGGTCCAAATAATTATTTATCAATTTTTTTCCAATTTATTCTTTATCTCTAAATGTTATATTTGATTCAATTGATATGTGGGTTTTGATATTAGATTAGCATCTGAACTAATTCAATAGATAATTTAACATCCAGATCCCGTATTATACTAGGGATATCATTAAGAAAAACATCAAGATACTCATTTACCACTGACACATAATTAATTTGAATTTTTTTTTGTTTTCACCAATATGTGCAATGTAACATTCATATCCACCTTTTACATGTTTCTCAGCTTATTGATATGTTATCAATGGTATGTTTTCTTGTATGTAAACAAACATATATTTTAATAAAAATAATCCTCATAGCTCTGAAGTCACTCGTAACATGATAAACGGAACAACATTCCATACCCAAAATGACGTCAAATTCTTATAGAGGCAATACAATAAGAATTTTAGGTATATTGTTTATGTACACAAGGACATAAAGGTACTTATAATTACTTTTTGTCCTAATATTTCATCACAGAGATTTTACCATATGTTAAGTATACTTATATTGATATTCAATTCCCAATTCACAAGAAAACATCTCAGAAATGGATGAATGTGCTGACCTTGAATTAAAAAACACATTGGAATAATACGAATAAATAAACAGTGTACCTAATACTACTTCATTTGAGTGCCGAATATCTACTTATAAAGTTTCAAATGATTTCACCCCTCCTTTCTGTTTGTATTACAGATATGTTCAATCATTTTAGTTATTCGTTGGACACTAATTATCATAATGACTCATTTGATTGCACTAAAAATATTTCACTAACTATAAATCAAATTTTTTCTTATCATTCACCTGATGTTTTTCAGTGAAATTATGACCCTTATGTCCCATTTTAACACATATTTAGCACTTATCCTAATTAAAAATACATTCCCATGAATTCTTTTTACCACAATTTTCAATAATTGTAAACATAAGTTTCTTTCCATCAAACCTTTTTGAAGAGTTATTCCATTTTTGTACCACATCGACCTCTAATTATGTTCTTTTTTAATGAATACCTGGTCATCAGAAAACTCCATGTCCACCATCTCTAACCATTAAAAATTATTTTCTTTACATTTGAACTGATGAAAATATAATTACATTTAATAAATTTTCTATTATATTGAGTTATACTGATTGATTTTACTATCATGATATCATATGAGATTTGAAGAATTCCTTTCTAGTGGAGTGAATTTTTCTTCATCAGTAGCCACTGAGTCATCCTCCATCCTCAATTCGAAGAATTTATTTTTCCATCGAATGATGAACCACCATAGGAATACTTATCTAATGAAACATTCTATATAATTAATCCCAATAAAAAAAATCAATCGCCTCAATATCCTTGATATTTTTAACCATCGACCACCACAGATCATATTCACCATTAAAACAATAAACAACGTGACGCTGATTTTGATGTTTTGAACACACCATGAAATCAAAAATCATCTCCAGTGAATTAATCCATCCATTAGATAGAAGAGGTTTAGATGATCTTTTTGATGATGGTGGATGTTGCCACATGAAATGATCCACTACTGACATGGATCTCATGCATGGATACCTCCACCATTAATATGATGAGACAATTGTTCCATCAGTTCAACAAACAATTCAGTTCTGATTCAAACTATCTCAGGTTTCTAATTGGAAGGTTTCTTCTTCAAGATGTTGTCACATCACAACTTCCCAATTTTTTCTATGGAAAACCATTTTGAACACATAAATGTGTTAGAAAAAAATGTGGTAATCAGCAAATGATATATCATTTCAATTTGACTATAAATTAATTTTTGGATATCAATATAACAATATATAAACTCCTAATGTTGTCTAATCCATCATTTGATACCAACTATAAGGCCCCAACCATATATATTACATAATCCTGAATTATGTGTATAATTCCCATTAAGAACTTTTCTTGTTTAGAGTTTCAAATAATTAGTCCGTTTATAATACAATACATCTAAAACATTACAATGTAGAAACTTATAATAAGTACCCATCTTTTCAATAAATATAAACATATTAAAAAAAATTATTTTCTTAATAAAAATCTTCTTGAGTCCTTCCTTTCACATACCCTTCTAGACACCATGTCAAAAACATTTCAAAATCATGGTATGATCATAAAAATATCAGTAAGGGTTATCATGTAATGAAAGAAAACATTATTCTGTCAATACATAAAAAATATGCTCTTTAACATAACTGATGAAACTATAAGATTTATGAATAAAACATTGAAACCATAATGAATAAAGGTAACATGTCAAATTCATATCAAACATACATTGTATCTTTCATATCTACGTAGGGAGTTATGTTTCAAATACCTATCACAGTATATTCCCTATATCTCTTCGGTGAAATATTAGAATTTACTTCGATCATGATACCGATTGCATTGGATCTCTATATCTCACTCACACGCACAAGGATTATTACAAAACTACCCATATACGTAAACAATTCCCAAGAACCATAACATATTCACAACACATAAAACAAACATAAAGGAAATATAAAATTTCCATAGTGTAATCAAAATATATCATTTAAATATATTGAAAAAATAAATTGATTATCAATACAATTTTAAATACAAAAATACATAAAATATTATATGGTATTTATTTTCCTTTGAAAACATTATGTCTTGTTAAGTAAGACAAATATAAAATAACCCTTGTAGTGGCAGAATGGTCATTGTCACCGCTACATTAAAAAACATTTTTTTTTCATTTACTAAAGTTATACATATAAAATGAATCCCTTTAAAAGAAATGAAAATTATAGGGGGTTTATACACCATATAAATGAATGTCATGTATAAATATAAATATTCCTCAATAAAGGGAGATTGAGACGATGTCCCTTACAAAGATCATTTGGTAAATAAATTAGATTGATTATGTGTATTAACTATAAGAACCTCTAACACATGAATAAATACATGATTTTTAAAAATATTTATTTCTCACATAACCAAATAATGACAAAAATAAGAAAGTGAATATCTACCAAATTAATGGAAATTTGGAAATGATATTCCCTTAACTTATGTTTTACTTGACTCATTCATTATTTAATCTCCTGAATAATAAACTAAATATAATGAATACATGATTAAGAAAAAATTTCATGTTTATTTTTCCTATTTTATCACCTATCACCACATTATAAACCATACATAATTATTTATGTTAATATCAGTTGTTTTGTTGATATTTTAACTTGTGTTAAAAATGAGCTTCTTATAATTATAAATATTCCATGTTGTCAACCTTCCATTATCTCCAGAATTATATTACTGCTTTAAATGTCATAAATATCATATATATAGTATATTTATATATATGTATGTTTGTATTGTAATATATAACATTTATAGATTAGAAATGAAATGCACCATTCATTGAGACGGTAAGACGTACGTAAGCATTTAGAGTACATTAATTTCTATTTCATATTTAATGGAATGAAAACATTATGATAAATAGGTATATTATTATTCTAATAAAATATCATATTTTATATAATATAATTATTTTTATTAACATCATACTTTATACATTCAACAAATGGCATGAACGAGTCATATCACTTTGAGGGGCAGTAGTCTACACATCCACAAATTAAATTATCATATTTTCCCATTAGGGAAACCATAATGGTATTCTATAAATGAAAAATACAGAAGCATAGAAACAATATAAATATAATATATATCACATATAAATAAATTTCCAACAAAATGGACATCATTAGAGATGAAAAGTGATTATTGAACATTTATCATTTCGTGAGGTTGTACATCACAGTCCAAAGAAACATTATGTTCTAAATCCAATTGATGGAGGTGTTTATAACTATAGGTTGTATAATTCTCAAAAAATAGAATATTGTGGATACTAGTTTTGTTATGTAAACAAATGAATAATAAGATAATAGGAAATTGAGAAGGAAAATAAAAGAAAATAACTTGAGAGGAGATATTACCATAACATCAGGTAACTCTCTTTGGTTTGAAGCAAAGGGCCTTCAAAAATTTCATTCTGCCTAGGGAACACTTCTAGGTGGAAGTTACGGATGTTGGGAGATTATTTTGGATGCTTTTTTATGAAACACGATTCTTGATAGGTGCGTTTAATGGGTTAGAGGTAATGTAATTTTATAAGGGGGCAGGGGCTTATTAAGAAAATTTCAGTGTATTATTTCATTATAAAATCATTTTCATTTTCAAAAGGTCCAAAAATTATTTACATCAAAGATAAGGGGTATATTAATCAACATAAAATCATTCAATAATAATTGGACATTTGTGGATATTTTTTAATCCTTATATTTTATATTTAACCATTTGTTAACTTATATCACTTTTATCATTTAGTCATTTTTATTCATACTATATGGTTAATATATTTGTGGTAAAATGAAAAGAGAACCAAAATTTATCATTAATGACATTTTCAACATAATATATGTCATTTTTAGGAATTTTTTATTTTTTGGACTCTTTTACATTTTAAAAAATATTAATTGTTTTAAAAACTCATTTATATCAATTTATAAAATATTTATATCATGAATTTTAAAAAATATATAACAACTAGATTATTTCAAACATCCATAATTTGTTCATTTATAAAAATTCATTACAGAACCAAATTTTCATGGATAACATAAAAGTATTCAATATAAATGTATTTAAACATTTATATTATAATTTATTTAGATCATTCATTAATATAGTAAACACTACATCACCATTGTGTCATAAATAAATATATTTATATGATTTTAAAATATTATAATTAAAATACCATTATCGATGAAATATTTTAATATTTCTAATGTATATTTATAGTTGAAATGATCACTTGTATAACCAAATATAATAATTGTTTTACTAAAATATATATGTTTATCTTAAATTTTCCTTAACATTAAATGAATTTTTATAAAATATAATATTCACTTAGAAGTGGATCCATGGTGTCCCAAAAGCTACCCAAGGATTCCCCGGAACTAACATGTAAAATCCAATAGAAATAGGACACATGTTATGGTAATTTAATATTATTATAATATTATTTTTACCCTTATTTACCTGATTTAGTATTTAATCATGGTAAATAAAATATTTACTGAAGTTACTTTTCATAATTTCTATATATTAAATTTACCTATTTACAAAATTTGATCTCCTGATTACAAATATGAAATTCATTTTTCCAAATTCAAAACACAAAAGTTATAGAAATTAATTTATAAATATTTCACATTGTCTTAATAAAAAGGGATTTTTTAAGAAATAATAAATATCAAATGAATGACGTTTGTTTATATCAAATTTTCAAGTGAAATTACATCCAATGAAAAAAATTGTATTAAATGTTAAAAATAAAATATAATAGCACATTAAAACAAATAAAAAGGTTAATATATCAATATAAATAATTTATATGAAAATGATGTTTTGAATTAAAAAGCAGTATTTTTAATTATACATTAAAAATGAAATTATTAAAAAATACCAAACAATTTACAAAATGTTAATATTAATACACCTATTCTAATGATATTATTATAATTTCAAATGGAAGATATAAAAGTGAAAAAAATATATTTAAATAGGTTTATCCATTAAAAGTCAATAAAACTACATTTTAAAAATGATTGAGTATTTTTTATTAAAATTTGATTCATTCTCATTTTATAGCCTCAAATTATATTGGATAAATGTAGAAACATTTAGCAAACATGTTCAATAAAAATATGATTAGTTATATTCAATACCACCAATAAAATGGAATGGTTTTAACTAACATTTAATATAATAATATTATTGTTTTTTTGGTGTAACTCAACATTCTGTGAAACGTACGATTTCAATGAAATTAATTGTTGCATATCTTGTACACCTTGTAACATAGAATAAACATTACAGAAAATTTAAAATTTAATTCACAAATATTCTTAAATCTGAAAATATCATATTCCATATTTACGCAGAATGTTATAATAAGTCTCATATTTGTTCACTCAAAATTCATAAACTCACTATCCCACGTTGCTCTCATTGTCATGGGGAAAATTATTGATTAAATATGGGTTTGAAGTATCAACAAACAATATATTCCTTTTCGTAATCATGGATCAAAACATTATACAAGTATTTTTCACCCACCAATAGAATATATTCTGTAATGACATAGAAATTCAGTGGAATATTTTTTAAATACATGGGATTTTTATTAGTCTGCAAAAATTTAAGATGCTTGATTCCAAGGCCCGGTGTGCCCAGAATCAATTTTTTATGTTTTGTTCAGGTATGTTCATTAAATGTATGAGGGATATTTTATAACATTTTAAGCAGTGCATGAAACTGAAATCCTACAGCACCGTTGAACTCACAGTGCTGGTATTCACTTAAGAAAACCTTCACCTCGATGGAAAATGGTCAAGAATAAATGATAGGTTTTGGATTTTTTAAAAAAAAATAAAATAAAGTGTGATACAACATTATTTTATTTTAGCCACCATTGCGTTTTTGGAGGTTAAAACCACCAAGTGGAGGTTGGATATGGAGGCCACACACCTTAATCGCCCATGAGAGGTTAAGGTGGTTGGGTTCACCTAAACTCAACCTCCTAGGGATGATAAATGAGGTGGGGACCACACAAGCTTTTAATCCCATTAACACTCTATTTAGGTGGAAAAGAATCTTGACCATCCCCACTAATTAATTGATCCAACTCCACCCCATTAATTATGTGAGTTATCTCATTTAATTAAAAACCACATTTTGAATTCTTGCCCACAATTAAAATAATAGACAAATATATTATTTTATTTGGTTGCATAATTCTTTTGATGGAAGTGTGAGTTGAGGAGTTCATGGAAGTAGAACGCCAAGGAAGGAAGAACTCTCCACCAAAGAATGACAGAAACCTTCTTTCTTCTTTAACAAAAACAAAGGAGGGAGCACTGTCTATGATGAACGTCGAGGACACAATCCCTGACTTCTTCATTTTCAACGTCAATAAATTGAATTCATCCTTTACACGTCATCACCAATGAAATATGATATTAGGTATTGGTTTTGAATTAACATTTCTTCGTTCTACGTTGCTCTGTCTTGGGTAATTTTTTGCCGATTGATATTATCATAATATAGAGGGCTAAGGCCATATGAACATGGCTCGACCCTCACCCTTTGTTTTTCCTTGCTTGTTGACAACCATGATGGAGCAATGGCGGCCTGCGTCAGGCCAGCCGCAAAGGAAACTGGTGGCACAAGGCCGCTGGATCACCCGAAGGGCGTGATACCATTGTGCTGAACAGAGGAGAAAGGATATGAGGCTAGGCCAGGCCGCGGCGGAAGGGCGCTCCGCTGTCATCCCGTGCGGGGGAGGAGATCCGTTTCTAGGGTGGACTGTGGTGGAGGAGCAGCAGCGGCTAGCGTCGGGTCCACCGGGGGCGGTGCGGAGCGGCTGGCCGATTTTATAGCTGGGAAGAGAGGGACCCCGCTGGGTCCTACATGACTTGGACTAGAACCACCTGGTGCCAGTTTGTCCCCTCCTGAATGGCTTTGTCGTTCGGGAATCCTGGGGGCGCGTTCCTCCCCCCCTGGAGGCGGCAAGGGCGGGCCCTGCAGGGCGCCACTAGATGGTACCCTGTCGGGCCTCCCCATGCCGTCGAGCCGGACCTAGCATGGGTTGGGATGTCCCCATGGACAGGGCCACCCCATCGGGCCGGGTCAGATCCATAGACCGGGTCAGACCCTAGTCCAGACCTGATGCCCCATAAACACATTTTTTCCCTTAACATGGGATACAAGTGTCTGATTGACGAACCGTCTGCCGCGACAGAATGTTTGGAGTAATATGATTCTTTTTGATAACCCAATTGATTGTTGGACATAGTTGGGGTATGGTCGAGATGGTTTGAACATAAAACCAAACGGTCCACCGGGATGGAAATTCAAATAACACACAGACAGTGCGTCTGATTGACGCACCGTCTTTTGCGTTTAGAAACCTATGATGTGGTGAACCTTTGAGATACTTCTTCATGGAACTTCGCGACAGTTGGAGTATTACCTAGTAGCACGTGGAGCAGATCATTATAGTGACGAGTAGACAAATTGCAGGGAAATAGTAGCTGGAAAACCTGACTACTGCTTGACCATTTCGACTCAGAGTGATTTGACTAGCCTAGTGGGGAGTTCCTGGTACGTGGCGGCAGACCCATGGAGGAGGATCACCTAGTAGTTGGTGGTAGTCCCGCGATACTCAAAAAGATATGTACCTATGAAGGATAATAGGGGGAGCGCATGGAAGTTGGCGGCAGACCCACAGCGGAGGAGCGCCTGGTAGTTGGCAGCAGACCTGCGGTACTCTACAGGAGGAGTACCTCAATAGTCTATGGTTAGTGAGAAGCACCTTGATGTCATGATAGGCCCACTGTATTCTACAGAGGAAGAGTTCTCCAGTAGTCGTAGTTTCGATAATTAAATTACTGTTTTGAGTGAAGTCAATGACTTTTGTGTTTTCCTCATGATGGAGATGGTTTATTAGATAACATAGGTATATGTTTGGGCATATACATAAGTAATGGTTATGTATTGATTTCCTATACATTAGTCTATACTTTTTTGATTTAGTGAGACCTTGAAATTCTCGGGGTCCCTACTATGTATCATTATACTCACCCCTTCATGGGATATTCCCGCAACTCGTTGTGTTGGTTGCAGATGACTGACAGTGCTGACTGAGGATGAGAGTAGCAGGATCGGACAGTACCCAGAGGTGGACCACTCGGTGTGATGGTACATAGAGGAGACAGACGAATGAGAGTGCTGAGGTGGCCATAAGTACATACTCTTCAGGTAGGAACCCAAGATGATGACCCAGTAGTTTCTTTACACTTCCTCAGTTGTACTATCTTACAGTTGTACTTGTACTTTCTGGTTGGGCATAAATTTTTGGCACCTTTTACATTCCATCACTTCTTTTTTATAACGATTTTCTTAGTGTTTTGCTTCTAGTTCTGTACTCGGATATTTTTTTACTATTATAAAAGCAATGTATTCCCACTTTAGGGATTTTATCCATTGGTGCTTGTCGCCTGCCCCTGGCCTATGGACGACAGCCTTGGTGGAGTCACGATATGGGCCCCGGGGGATGGGTCAGGATATATTTAGAAATATTCAATCTCTAATTAAGATGTTCCTCTTGATTCATGAAGAATGAAAACATACACTATTACCATATCTAAATAACCTGTAGAATTACATCACCGCATAATGTGGTTGGGTGATACTGTTGTAACACATGTACCTAGTCTACCAATGATGGTGAAAGTATCAGTTCTCCCTAAAATGTATGAATATACTATAAAATAACCTCATGGAAATATTTCTCTAAACCACTTTTGTTTAAACTATTCTAACCTCGGCAATAGATATAATAGGATCTTCTATTATCCCATGACCTCCCACCCCCAAAGTCTGGTCATCTCCAACATCCTAGCTTAATAATTGAGGTCATCGTGAAGGAATGTCTCTAAAATGCCATTGACCAACCTCTAAAATAATAAATAGCATCCGGATCACCATATTTTAAAAATAACATACAAGTCAATGACATCATATAATTATATCACACCCCGATGACTCATCCTTAATCGAGGAATTCTAAAAACTAAAAGGTTATAAATATCACTAGAGACACTACCTACCTCCATCCCTAAATCTATGATATGTGCATGTTATTTATTCCCACAATATTAATATCATTTAAATTAAAATTTATTCAATATTTTATTTGAAAATTTAACCCAAATAGTTCACCACCTATGATCCATAAGTGTCTATACACCTCATGATCCAATGTTTGTTGTCAAATAATCCTCCCCATATCATGTTCTATTACATGTGATTAGAGGACTACGACAAAGCATTCCATTATTGACTTCATTTAGGGTCTGTTTCAGCCTAAGATGAAACACAGTAATTACGATATAAAATTCACTCTACAAACAAACCATGTTTCTCCAATTTTCAAAATAAGTCAATTATCAAACTGACTATATATTACACAATACACATATAAAAAATTCATGTAGTCATGAAATTCCCCCTATATGTAATGAAAAAATGAAGTGTCTGTTTATATAATAATGTGACAAATATGATGCATGGGATTTATACGGTCATCTCATCCGAGAATGGTAAAAAAAACACTCAATAATATCATATATATCATTAAAATTCATGTGCATCACCCAATAGTTTAATCAAATCAACTATAATTGAATAAAGACATAAAACAAAATGTATCGTTCCTTGAAATTTGGATTTTCATTTACGATGGTCAGATACTGCTAGAAAAATATCATTACCAAATTCTAATATGTACATATCCCCAACATATTATATAAATATATTAATTAGACTTTAAAATAAAATTCACTAATATAATTTTGTAACATCCTAACATGTATTCCACTGAACGGTGCCTCGAGCCTCTGGGATAAATGAAATCAAAAAAATCACCCGAAATGTGAGAGGATTTTGACTAGTATAGAGGGAAAAGGTAGTGTCAATGGGGAGATAATTCCCATTTTTCAGATTTAAATACATTGGAATAATAATAAAAGTTGATAGTGTATGAATATATAACATATTAATAGAAGATAATAGATAAAAATTCATGAATTTAAGATAGAAACAATGACAGATGTGATATCCTATATAAATGATATATTATGACATATAATATCTATATTTAATATAATGTAGATAAATTGAAATCTATATAACACATGAATCATAATACCAAAAAAATCCACATGAATTATCACATCTATAATTTTGTGCCTCAGATTGGTCATATCCTCCCCTTCTACAAAACATATCATGAATCTAGAATCATAATGTAGGAGAATTCCCTAATGCCTACATACATTCATACATTATATTCGGGTACACCATGGTGCCTCAAAAGGATGTGATATAACATTCAGTAGTCCACAACCAATAGTGTCAATAATAAATACATCCAATATAACAAAATCTAATGTAGTGTGTATTATATAACTCATATGATATTAAGACAAGAATAATGACTATGAAAAAAGAATAGATAATAATATAACACATTCATGTGAAAAAAAAAATTCTCTACAAACAAGACATAGTCTCCCAAAAATAAGGGTAGTATTAAAATATAAATTAACAAGTAATAATACCAGGTCTACCAACTAGGGACATATACCCATACTAGAGATGTTTATAAATGTTGAAAACATTTCCCATCTAGAAATGACATATAAACATATAAAAATTACATAATAGAAACACAATATAATCCATTATAGATATTTCATTCACCATAGCCTCTCCGTAAAAACAAATCACCCACAAATAATTTTCAATTAAATCAAATGTTTCAGAACATGATGTGTCATATCAGAGGTATAAAGGTAAAAGTCATCCAGGTAAAGACCTAAAATAATCATGATGGAATCTTGTTAAAGAATCAAGTTGGGTCTAACAATATTTTTAATAAATGACTTCCATAGTTAGACTATGTGAGATTGATCTATGTGGAATTAATGACAAAGGTATCCAACGAAATCGAGACCCAATGAGAAAACTTGTCCATGTCATCAACTATGATAATCATGAACCAAGGGAGAAAATTTCATAGAATCTAATGGAATCAGGATCCAAGTTATACCAACAATGTAATGAAATATCATTTCATAGGATTTTTTAAATATGAATCATCACATCATTTTCAACTACATTACATGATTTCATCCAACTAATATCGAAAATGTCTAGATATACAATAAAATCAATTCACATCATGTAGTAACATGGAAAATGATGCATCACCATATCCTAGAGATTCAATATAATTTATATAAATTAAAAAGATCTATAAATTAGTGGAAAGCTAAAAACAACAAAAGGGTGGTATAAAAAATATAAAAATCATGGACACACCCCATGGGTGTCTATGAATGTGGAAAAATACCCCAAAATCCCAGATGAAATATTGGGCATCAATAATTTGTTTAAATTAGTTCCTTACAATAATTTAATTAATTAATAGTGAATCTGTATAATTTCATCCATTTAGAACAATGAAGATTATTCATATAAAACTGAAAATCCAAAGTGAGAGGAATATAATACATATCATTTGTCTGTGGTGGTTAAATGATCCTATATCAGTCTCTAATTCAGTTTAAATTTAGTTTCAAACGATGAAAATATAAAGAAAAATATGTTATATAATATTTCACCTAAATAACATAGTCAATAAAATGGTAAAAGATGTATGGAATGATAAAATCAATTAAAATACTATTTTGGTTATAATGTGATTGATGGTGCTCGAATATAATTTTGAATGAAGACTTGGGTGTGTAATCTATCTAATGGCCTTCAATGGATATCCCATGAATTAGGTTCTATCCAATATATGAATAAATGGATAAAATTATGTTATATAACCTTTTAATTTTGAAATGGAAATTTCCCCATCTATTACAGGTATACATGGATTTTCCATGAATTGTTCTAAAATGTGCACTAATCGTTCACCCTTTAGTGTTTTAACAGGGGGACCCCACTCATTTTTTGATAAATATTTAGAAAACCAAATCCAAACCATGTCTCATTTTATGTAAAAAATGTAAATCCCATCACATGGCGATAAACCTTCTTCATCATTTCCTAAAATTTTGTTCACTCTAATAGAGGTTTTCATGACCCTGAATAGTTATATGTAACTATTCATCCTGCCCATCATAGTTTGATCTAACCATGTGGCATACTTATTTTTTCAATAAATTGGTCTATGACTTCCAAATGATCCCCAAAAACCCTCATGGCACCAGTTATCAAATTAGGTACCCACATTAATATATAAACATCATTCAAACTAGATAAAATATCTATTCTTAATAAAAAACTGGGATCTTAAATAAATAATCACATGAATTTTCACTAAATGGAGAACAATATGATTTTCATATGGATTATTCATAAAAAATCAAATATAAAATTCCAAAATAAGAATTGGAGGATTTGTGGTCGCAATATAACATTATTTACATCATTAATTATTATTACAGAAGATATTAATTTTCACATTTTCCATAGAGGTTAATGTGTTTTTTCATCTATATTATCCCTTGGATTGGGGAATTGATTTTCATAATGTCCAAACTCCTAACACAACGAATCATTGATGTGTGGGTAGTGTATTATATCATCGATCTCTTTATTCAATTTGAGGACTACACTATTCAATTCACATAAACATTTTTATTCAATGGGAAGTATTCCCAAACATGGAGAACCTTATAGTTCCATTTAGACTCTCACATATGTTCTCCATCCACCAATTTTATCATTTATGAGTTTATAAATTCTTTTATATCAACATGAAATAATATATTATTTTCAATGGAAGCCGATTTTACATTACATATAAACAAAACCATGTGTGTTTTCATTTAACATTTCCAATTTTAGTTCACATTGATTTTTTTAAGAGAATTAAAATTCCCTTCTATCATACAACCTTTAAATATTTTGTTTCGGGCCACTGAAGATTAAAAAAACATATATTTATGATAAATTAAAATACATAACCAATACCTTCAATTTATTCTAAAATATTTTTGATTGGATCAAATAGATTCATCATCCCTCTTCTTATTCTCCGTAGATTACATCTCCATTATTGTACAAAGAGTGTGAGGAAATAACATATAAATGAATAATATTTTAGTCTCTTACCACTTCATGGAATGAATTTAGACTTTTTTCTTCATATTATTTATAAGGACCCACCATTGATCTACTTCACCATCATGATAATAGATATATACATTGATTTGTTCATGCATTGAACAATAGTGAATTGAAAATATATTATTAGTTTTATAGATCCATTGTTCACTGACTAATGGCATATAGGAACCACTAATGTAAGGTTGGAATTACCTCAACAATAATCAATTGAATTTTGTCCCCTATTCTCATTTTTCTTTTCAGAAATATTCATATCATGAAATATTTGTGAGAGAATATAAATGTGGATTTTTATTACATCTCCCCTAACATTATGATTCTTAATAGGATATATCATTTCATTTTATGTTTCATTCATCATATACACAGTTCCTTAGGGTTCCATCCATTGACTAAAACCAAACACATTGGTAGAGAAACAACAATAATTGTGTAAAACCACATATTAATAAAAATTCAATTATACAAGGTATATATCATATAACAGCATTTTTAATTTTTTAATACTTATGATCATTATAATTTTTATTATTTTTCTTTTATATATATAATATATTATGGGTCAAAAAGAGATTAAAATTTCATAAGGAATATCCCCTTGGTGATTAAAATCTTGTTAGCATGAAGTCCAATTTTTCATAAACCAATTCTCAAACAAGCCGAGCTCAATATGGTGTTATCGGGGTTGTTACCCCTATGTACATGTATGATAGATCCACATCCACATTTAGTATTCAGATAGGGATGTGTTCAATTTAAACCAATCAAAATGCACTTTATGAAAAAAATTATGTCATTTTCTTATAATACGACTCATCCTGAGATGTATCCTTATAGATATCCCCATATAAATATCCACTGAAATATCCATAGTGATATCTCTAAGGTTCTATCATTCATGATTTTGATTGTTAACAAAATATTTCTTTTGATACCATCTATAGAGACACTCAATTAATATACATAGATATTACTCCTTTTTTAGATTAATATTATGTACATTAAAGAGGAACATGCTTGGGGACCATAATAATTGGGTTTATTTCAAACAATGGAAAATAATATTCTAACATTATGAAATATCTTCAAGAATTATCATAATGAGATTCCTATTTCGTACTCATACACTAAAACATTATTCATAACCCGTGGAAATGAAACATAACAATTGTTGAGCTCAAATGCTATATAAGTGTCAACAAGATAGAAATTTATTTATAATAATGAACAAGATAATATGTGAACATGGGTATAACATTATTATATCGTACCCTACATATCTCAGATCTTAATATTGAGTTAAGAAATAATGATTGACATTACCTAAGACATGTATGATAAAAGAATATAATGGCATAATCCATGTGAAAATAAAATTTGTATAGAAAATTCATTTTTTGAATACAAATCTTGTTATAACATTATGAACATGTGTTAATAGAAACAAGATCACTGTAACACCCCAAGAATCCATGGTACGCTTCTGGCTGAATAATACAGTAGCATGTGTTGTATGCAACTTGAAGTTCTAACACACACCACAACTAATAAAACTAGCCATTATAAATAGTAATACCTACTTTTTGAAGTTTTTTACATTTTATATTTCAACATTTTCTTCATTTTTTGATTTGGAATATAGAAATTATCCTAGGGTGAAATTTTGGTACTTCTCGGAGAACTTTCATATTTTTATGAATAGTTAAAATTACTAAATTTTTATTAAAAACAACTTTTTTAATTAAAATAATTAATAGTGATAAATTATGAATTTTATTGGTTTTAAATTATATTTAAAATATCTTTTTACCATTTAATACAATTTTGGTCTTTTGACATGATTTAACATTTAAATCGTACATAAAGAAGGGTAAATCTTTTGATAGTTATTATCTCTTAAATACAAGCTTTTTGTTTTGACTGCGGGAATAAATTTTAAATTAATTTCTGCCACTTCAAGGTTTTGAATTTGAAAAAATGGAATCCATATTTGGAATCAGGAGGTCCAAACAGTGTAAATATGTAACTTTTTTTTAAGAATTTAGAATAAATACTTCGGTAAATATTTTATTTACCATGGTTGATGGGTAAATCTGGTAAATAATGGTAAAAAATAATATTATAATGATAATAAATTACCCTAAAACGTGTCCTAACCTTATTGGTTGATACATGTTCGACCATGGGAATCTTTGGGTATATTTTGGGACCCCATGGATCCACTTGTAAGTGATAAGGACACTTTATATTAATTAACATAAAATTAATACAAAAATCACATAAGCATATATCTTTTAGAAAAACAATTTTCACAAAGGGTTATATATGTTGTATTTTAGACTATAAATATTAATTTGAAATATAAGACGATTTCCTACATAATGGTATTTTATTTATAATTGTTATATATTTAATAATTAATATTATTTATGACACAATAATTATGCAGTATTTTCCTTATTTATGAAAGAATCAAATAATTGGTATTATTAATGTTAAACTAAATATAATTTGAATGTTTTGTTGACATATATTAATTTTATTGGTTAATATGACATTATAGGATTTCCTAAATTAATTTTTTTTGAATTAATAAAGTAGTAATGACTTTATCAAAAATCAATTATTGGATAGTGTCCAAATTGACATAAATGAGTTTTTAAAACAAATATTTTATTTGTAATTAATATTCAATTCATAAAAATCTATTGATCATCCAAGATACTTATTTAATGATAGGTGTATCATTAATGGACCACATAGGGGTCCCTTGGATGTATATATTATTTTTATTAACTATATAATATAAAAATACAAAGTGACATGGTAAATGTCAATCTAATTAACTAAGAGTTAAAACTAAAAGATAAGTTTAATATAGTGAACCAAACCTATATAAAACCTATTGGATGAATAGTTTTTGACTAATCCATACCTCGAAATTTAAATAATTCACTTTGGAGCAATTAGAAACCGAATATGAATTTATTATAAAATAATATTTCTAGCATTTCAAAAGGTTCCCCTCACCCTTCTTATAAAAGGGCACCCCACCTTCCCTCTAATTGATACATTCAAAGCCTTTGGGATCGGCCATCCTCTGCCCAAATACCATTTCAAATATCCTCCCTTAATTCTACAGGCCTTTCTTTAGTCCTAAATCCATCCTATGGAGCCCTTTTGATCAAATCAAAATGAAGAACCCGAGGAAGAGGTAATTTTTTCACCACCCTCTTTCAAGTTTCTTTATTCTTCAACATCTTATTTATTTGTTGTCCCCATTATAAAATAAAAACACCAGTATCTTCAAAATAATATGATGTTATTATAAATATGGTACAACCAAATTCTGTATTATATCCATCCTTTGAATGACATGTCACCATACGTGCGTACGTACGACTTACCGTCTCCACATCGTGGTGTAATTGTTATTCAAAATATTATTATTTGGATTCGTATAATAATGATGTGTAATTCATTTAAATAATAAATATAACATGTAAATGATTCTGTATATATGATATAAAATCCAATTATATATGATTTTAATATCAAAATAATGATATTTTCACTCGTGCGTACGTACGGACTACCATCTTCACAAACACGATGATATTCATTACCCATCGTATCCATTCAAGTATAATTCTCATTTGATGAATAAAATTAATTTTTAGAGACCTGATATCATTATGTATATGAATAAGATACATCCAATCCATAAAAAACATGGATTATATAACAAATAATATAATGGAAAATGAATCCGTTAACACCCGAAACGACGATAATACTAAGATATTGTTAACAAATCAATGTTAAAAGATCATATATGATATCATATTAATGTAAATTATTTTTTTATAATTCAATAACAATTATTTCACCATTATACATGAGGTTAACCTACCGTTGACCAAGGAAAAAGTACAAAGTAAGAGATTTCTTATCTCACTTTTAATTTCGTGAGATTTCCATTACTCACCATTTATTTATTGCATGTGGTGTGTGTACTGCCCATAATTGTATTCATTGTGTAATATAATTTAATTTATGGATATTTACTCCATCATTGTATTATCCTTCTTTCTTGGGTGCATGGTTCATATGTTACCAAATCGATAAGGGAATTTGAAATTTTAATTTCCACTCATTCGTCTTTACAAATACTTCATTGATTATTTTACTCAAAGATTATGTGTGGAATCACTATTTATTTGATTATTTCATAATTTAAACTCCCATTTCTATGTATATACATTTGATACACATAATCACTCCATATATAAATTTTCAAGTCATCGATATGAACTTTATAGGAGTAATTTTAACTCAATCTCCATTTATTGAGTTAAACATCTAATTCATTGGTGTTGTTTTTACAAGAGTAGGTGTGAATGTCCTTTGATTGTTTTAAACAAAATAAAAAATCATATTCAGTGTATTTATATTTTTCACACATAATTATGTCGTTGATTTATCATTAACTTAAGGATACTACCTTTATGAGAGATTTCATCTCAATTTACATTCCATTTGAGACTCCTTTGTTGTTATACACAAAATCACTTTTATAAGGTGTATATAATGTACATTGACATAGTATATCATGAATCCATTTATTCTCATGATATTACAATGTTTTTATCACCTCAATTATTTGTATTCAAGTTTCTCTCTTTTGGTTAGGAACTCTAGCTAAACTAATATTTTAAATTTTTTAAAGATTTATTATTCAAAATATTTCTCATTAATGTACATGTTTAAAAAATGGTTTTAAGGATTTATTTATATGGAATTTAAAGTTTTCAAATCTTAATTCCTTTTAAAAGTTTCAAATTGATATGGGACTCTTTGATTCAAAAATCTGTTTTCAATGACTTCTTGACAAATAGTGTGACTTTTAAATGTTTTCAAGAAAAAGGGGGATATTTCTATCTAATAGTTTTGATTATTATTTTCATCTATGTCAATATCATTCATTATTCTCTATTGAGGTTAATATGATACAATAAAATCTTTCATATTGTATAGAATGATTTATATTTTACTGTGGATGTTCTATTTTTATATCATTCATGGTTTGTGGATAAAGTATTGAAATTTCGTATGCTAGTTTTGATACGAATGTTTATGTTATGTTTAAATATTTTCCTATGAGGAATGCATTGGCTTTGTATGTGACGGGTGGAGCCCACTATAGCTCCTCGATGCATCGGTATGTCTTATTAGAAAAACTAGTGTCTTGCAAAAATGCCTTGACAAAATCTTATTTGTAGTCTTGGAATGAGGCCTTGGCTATGTGGTTATGATAGTCTGGAATTATACATTCCATCATTATGAAAGTGGTTATTGATATTTCATGTGATTATTTGACTAGAAGAATATCCATGTAACTAGTTATATGGAATTATTTCATATTATTTTTTCCATACTATTCTGAAGGTCAAGTTTAAAAGGCTTTTGTTTTAGTTATACATTTCCTTAAGTGTTTATGCTTATCTATGAAAGCTTCTGCTATATTGTTATGCTTACTGAGCATCTGAGCTCAACCCTTTCAATGATTTTTTTTCCCAGGATGTGAAGAATTAATTTATGAATGACTTGTAGGTATAGTATGAAGGGATATGAGAACAATATGTTGTTGTAGTTTTCTTACCTTATGATGTAATCTACGACTTATGAATATATATAGTGTATCCAAGACTACTAAACTAATCATTATTTCGAGAAATGATCCTTTGTGATCATGCCACTGTTATGTAATAATGCACTGACCCTGGGTAACTGGGGTCGGGGCATTATAGTTGGTATTAGAGGAAGTTTAGTAAAAACCTTGGGAGCTAGATTTAGATAATCTCTGATTAGATCAGATAGCCCTAAGATAAACTTTGAGGATTAGTATAGAAAAACATCCTAGAATTTTGGTATTGTATAGATTTTTTGAGCATTCCATGAAATGAATCCCTATATAGAAATGAGCAGGTAGATGCGACTCTGGCACAGATGTACATAGGGGTAAAATCTAAAAACACCACTTTCAGATACACTCGAATGGGAACTGGCGCACAACAACGGGCCTTGTTGCACTCTTGGTTATGACACTCTCAGGGTATATGCTTAGAAAAATTTACATTTTCATTACAAACTGATTTGAAGTATTATATATAAGATGAGATTAAATGACCTTGGTTTATCCTAATGTGTTTAAAATTGAGAATATAGTGACATGATATTCTCTAAATGATTTTATGACTACTATTACTCACACAATGCTTTCTGGTTTCAGTCAATGGCTAGATTCCATGGAAGTCATAGTGACTTTCAGAATTATGTACAAGGTGGGAACGATGGTGGAAATGAGCCACAAAATAGAATGTTGATAGGCGTAAAAGATATCGTCTTCATGCCAAATCAATTTTCAAAAAATATGATCAAGAATGTATATATTAACCAATTCCCGGACTCAACAAATAAGAGAAAGGTGATTAAAGATAAGAGCTCCAGCAGTGGAGACCATGGAGAAAAGAATCCTCAATTTCTATCATGCATGAAATGTAGAAGGAGACACCCAGGAAAGTGTCTCAATAGGACAAAGAAATGCTTTATGTGTTGGAAGAAAGGACATAAAGTGATGAATTACCAAAGAAAAATGAAGAGTACTATGGAAGAAGATAAAAATGGTCCAAAGAATCCATTTACATTCATTTTCCGTAAATATAGGGGACCTGACCATTACCCGAGTGAATTCCCTATTCTATAGGATATTTTCTTTCTCAAAAAAGAAGCTATGTGGAAATAAATGGTTGGAGAAATGTTTAAAAAGTATTAGTGCTCCTTGTTGATGGGTTTACTTTGGAATGATTTTCTATTGTATTTGTAACCATGCAGTTTTACATGTAAGAATTATATTTGAGGAAGAGTTATCTTTTATCATGTGGATAGAGTTATAAATAACCATTTGGTTTTATATGATCATTTGGTTTGAGGAAATTACAAGTTATTACAATTCGGGATGAAATTGCAAGGTATGAGATAACATTTGTGGTTAAATTATGTTATGCTTATTTTGATGAATTTATCTCATTTTGGTAATGTTATAAAATATAGTTTTTGAAAAAGGACAACACACAGACCGTGTGACAACCTGTCACGTCGGAAAAAGAAGTGGGAATCGAACCCCAAACCAAAGTGTGATTGGGATTTATCGCCTACCACTGGACTACGCAAAGTCCCTGGTTAGTTTGACTGTTATTTTTAGTTAAATGATTTTATTGACAAATAATAATTTGATTTGAGATCTTATGTCTTATCAAAGGAATACCCTTAGTATAGGAAAATGATTTGGTCAGAAAGTGATAAATTTTATTTTGGAAGACGTTCGCTTTGTTGGGAACACTATATGCCCAAGGAAAATATAATAGCATGGGATTTCATTTGAGGAGTAATGGTGGATTTTTATCTATGTTGTTATTGTGGATTTATAGTGATTTGTGTTATTTATGGAAATGATTAACCTATAATAGGCAATATGTGATTAGGTTAATTACTTTTAAGTATGTGACATTAAGAGTAATTGATGCCATTTGGAGATACCATTTAACATGGAATACTACATAACCAAATTCTTCTAAGTTTTGAGTTTCAATATTATTTCAGATTTTATTAAAGGATTTTAAAGACAATTCTTTATTGAATTCTATTTATTTAACGTTGGGGTATTGTTGGTTTAATTTTAGAAATTAAGATTAGTGTTTCTTTATCTAATGAAATATCCTTTTGGGGGATCATCAGATATTATACTAACTATTTTGGTTTTGATTGTTATCTAAAGACAAGGAAAATGTATAGTTTATTCTTCGTGGATCATGTGATTTTATAAGAATTTTATTGTAGCTCTTCTAGTGCGACCATGACTTCTGGAATACTCATCATTTAAAAATGAGTTAGTAGTAGAAATTTATTAAACAATGAAACTTTACTTAAAAATTAAGTATATCTCTTTATGTTCTTAGTCATTCGTAGAAAAAATTCCTCACAATTATGTAATGTAACTTAAAAAATGTAATTCGTTTAGTTTTCCTCCTGGGAAAATAATGACCGTTTGTCCCATAACATGTTTTTGGTTTTCTTATTGTTAAAAATTTCTTGATCATGTTTCTTATCTCTCTCCATCAGAGCATGAAACTTATTTTATCATCCATATCCATGTTTTTCTACATGGAATCCTACTATAGGTTATTTAGGGTGACCATTATATTTCTCTTTCTTTCTTTTAAAGTGATAGTTTTATTGACCATTTTTCTGATGTGGGACATTCCATTATATTCCCAAGCCCAATATTAAAAATTGCGATAATGAAATTTATTAAAGTAGGGGAGAATGTAACACCCCAACCTTCCACGGTATGCTTTTCGCTGAATAATACAGTAGCGTGTGTTGCACGCAACTTCAAGATCTAACACACACCACAACTAATAAAACTAGCCATTATGAATAGTAATACCCAATTTTTGAAATGTTATTCATTTTATCATTCAAAATGGACTTCATTTTCTGATTTGGAATATCAAAATTAGCTTATGGTGAAATATTGGAACTTTTCGGATAACTTTCATATTTTGATGAATAGTGAAAATTACTATATTTTTATGAAAAACAAATTTTTTAATCGAAATAATTATTAGTAATAAATTATGAATTTTACTGGTTTTAAAGTATATTTAGAATATATTTTTAACATTTAATAAAATGTGGGTCATTGGACATGATTTCACATTTAAACTAGACATAAACAAGTGTCAATCTTTTGATAGTTATTATCTCTTAAAAACACGCTTTTTGTTTTGACAGCGGAAATTAATTTTAAATTAATTTTTGCCACTTCTGTGTTTTGAATTTAAAAAAATAGACTCTATATTTGGAATCAGGATGTTCAAATTTGTAAATAGGTAACTTTTATTTTTAGACATTTTGAATAATTATTTCGGTAAATATTTAATTTACAATGGTTAAAAGGTAAATCCGGTAAATAAGGGTAAACAAATAATATTATAATAATAATTAATTACCCTAAAACGCATCCTAACCTAATTGGATGATACATGTCCGACCATGGACATCTTTGGTTCGATTTTGGGACCCCATGGATCCACTTGTAAGTGATAAGGACACTTTATATTAATTAAGGTAAAATAAATACAAAAATGACATAAGCATATATCATTTAGAAAAACAATTTTTAAAAAGGGTTATATATGTTGGATTTTAAACTATAAATATTAATTAGAAAGATAATACTATTTCCTACATAATTTTATTTTATTTATAACTCTTAGACATTTAATAGTTAATATTATTTATTACACAATAATGATGCAGTATTTTCATTATTAACGAAAGAATCAAATAACTGGTATTATAAATGCTAAAATAAATATAATTTGAAATTTTTGATGACATACATGAATTTTGTTGGTTAAAATGACATTATATGATTTTTTAAATTATTTTTATTTCAATTAATAAAGTACTTAAGACTTTAACAAAAATAAATTATTGGATAGTGTCCAAATTGACATAAATGTGTTTTTAAAACAAATATTATATTAGTAATTAATATTCAATTCCTAAAAATCTAAGGTTCTGCCAAGAGATTTATATCATGACATTTGTATCATTAATGGAACACTTGGGGGTCTCTTGGATGTATATAGTATGTTTATTAACAATATAATATAAAAATACAATGTGACATGGTAAATGTGAAACTTAATAACTAAGAGTTAAAACTAAAAGATAAGTTTAATATAGTGACCCAAAACCATCTAAAATCTTTTGGATTAATGGTTTTAGACCTATCCCCACCTGAAAATGTAAATAATTTACTTTGGAGCCTTTAGAACCCGAATATAAATTTATTATAAAATAATATTTATATCTTTTCTAAAGGTGCCCCTCACCCCTCTTATAAAAGGGCACTCCCCCTTCTCTCTAATTAATACCTTCAAAGCCTTTGGGATCAGCCAAACTCTGCCCAAATACACTCTAAAAAATCGTCCCTTAATTCTAGAGGCCTTCTATTAGTTATTAATTTTACCTAAGGAGCCCTTTTGATCAAATCAAAAGGAAGAACCCGAAGAAGAGGTAATGTTTTCACCACCCTCATTCAAGCTCCTTTCTTCTTCAACTTCTTCTTTCTTTGTTATTCCCATTCTAAAATAACAACTCCAGTAACTTCTATATAATATGATGTTATTATAAACATGTTACAACCATATTTATTATTATATCCATCCTTCGAATGACATGTCACCATACGTGCGTACGTACGGCTTACCGTCTCCACGTCGTGGGATAATTGTTATTAAAAATATTATTATTTGGATGCATATAATAATGATGTGTAATTCATGAAAATAATAAATATGACATGATAATGATTCTGTATATATGATATACAATCAAATTATAAATTACTCTAATATCAAAATATTGATATTGTCACTCGTGCGTGCGTACGGACTACCGTCTCCACGAATGTGATAGATTCATTCCCCATAGTATCCATTCAAGTATAATTCTTATTTGATGAATAAAAAAATTAGAGACATGACATAATTCTTTATATGAATAAGATACATCCCATCCATAAAAAATTTGTCTCACATAACAAATAATATAAAGGAAAACAAATCCATTAACACCCGAAACGATGAAAATATTAAGATTTTATTGACAAATCAATGCTAAAAGATCATATATGATATCATATTAATGTAAATGATTTTTCTAAAATTCAATATCATTTATTTCACCTTTATACAGGAGGTTAAACTACCATCAAACAAGTAAAAGGTACAAATTAAGGGGTTTCTTATCTCACTTTTAATTTCGTGAGATTTCCATTATTCACCAATTATTTATTGCATGTGGGGTGAGTACAGCCCATGATTGTATTCATTGTGTAATATACTTTAATTTATGGATATTTACATCATCATTGTATAATCCTTCTTTCAGGGGTGAATTTTTTGTAAGTTATCAAATTGATAAGGGAATTTGAAATTTTAATTTCCACTCATTCGGCTTTACGAATACTTCATTGATTATTTTACTCCAAAATCAAGTGTGGAATCACTATTTATTTGACTATGTCATGATTTCCACTCCCCTTTATTTGGATATAATTTTGGCCCACATAATCACTCCATTGAAAAATTCTCATGACATCGATATGAACTTTATAAGAGTAATTTTAACTCAATCTCCATTTATTGAGTTAAACATCTCATTCATTGGTGTTGTTTTTACAAGAATATGTGTGAATGTCCTTTTATTGTTTTACACTAAATAACCTATAATATTGTGTGTATTTATATTTTTCACACATAATTATGTCGTTGATTTATCCTTAACCTAAGGATACTGCCTTTATGAGATATTTCATCTCAATTTACATTCCATTTGAGACTCCTTTGTTGTTATACACCAAGTCACATTTATATGGTGTATACAATTCACATTGACATAGTATATCATGAATCCCATTATTCTCATGATATTAAAATGTTTTTATTACCTCAATTATTTGTATTCAAGTTTCACTCCTTTGGTTAGGAACACTAGGTAAAATATCATTTTAAATTTTTTTAATGATTTATTATTCTAAATATTTCTCATTAATGTCCATGTTTTTAAAATGGTTTTAAGAATTTATTTATATGGAAAATAATTTTTTCAAATAAAAATTAATTTTTAAAGGGTCAAAGTGGTATGGGACACTTTGATTCAAAATTATATTTTAAATCACTTCTTGACAAATAGTGTGACTTTTAAATGTTTTCAAGAAAAAGGGGGATATTTCTCTTTAATAGTTTTGTTGATTATTTTCATCTATGTCAATACCCTTAATTATTCTAGATTGAGGTTAATATGATACAATACTATCTTTAAAATTGTATTGAATGAGTTATGTTGGACTGTGGATGTGAAATTTTTATACCATTCAGGGTTTGTGGATAACGTATTGACATTTCGTATGCTAGTTTTAATATGAATGTATATGTTATGTTTCAGTATTTTCCTATGAGGATTTAATTGGACATAGTAAGTGATGGGTGGATCCTGCTATAGCTCCTCGATGCATCGCTAGGTCTCATGATACAAACTAGTGTCTTGGCACAAGTCCTTGACAAAATATTATTTTTAGTCTTGGCACGAGGCCTTGGCTATATGGTTATGATAGTCTGGAAATATGCATTCCATCATTATGAAAGTGGTTATTGATATTTCATGTGATTATTAGACTAGTAGAATATCCATGTGAATAATTAAATGGAATTATTTTATTTTATTTTTTCCATATTATCCTGATGTTCATGTTTAAAAGGCTTCTGTTTTAGTTATAAATTACCTCACGTGTTTATGCTAATCTATGAATGCTTCTTCTATATTGTTATCCTTACTGAGCATTTGAGCTCACCCCTTTCAATGTCTTATTATTCCCAGGATGTTAAGAAGTAATTTATGAATGACCTGCGGGGATAGTACGAGGGGATATGAAGACAATATATTGTTGTAGTTTTTTTTCCTTATGATGTAATGTAAGACTTATGAATATACCTAGTGTTTCCAAGACTACTAAACAAATCATTCTTTCGAGACATGATCCTTTGTGATCATGCCAATGTTATGTAATAATGCACCGACTCTAGGTAACTGGGGTCGGGGCATTACAATCACTCATTTAGTTAATGGTATAAAACCATGACCTAATATTATCATATGGACTTGAAACCAACTCCCTCATAACATTGTGAACATATAATCAGGTTCATGAATAACATTAGGAACTTGTAATCAATTTCATCTAAAACATAATGAACATCTAATCATGTTCAACAATTACATTTTGAAATTAAAATCATTTTCTTTCATAACATAGTGAAAACATAATAAGGTATACATATTACATTTTGAACATGTAATCAGGTTCACACATAGGTAGTTACACCTCTTAGGTACGACACGCAACCATTCCCATTGGCAACCCATTAATAATATACTACGTTTTCTTCCAATTATATATATTTTTATCTTTGGAGATATATGAATATTTGAAAAATTAATTTGTTTGAGATAAAGGTCCCTCATGACACATAATTATATCATACAAATGTGTTGTATAAGATAATAATACATTAATCATTTTATGCCCCATAAAAAGGGATTTGTTTCATAAATAATAGATCAAAACCCATGAAATTAAATATGTATCATATATATTTTATCACATTATAAATGGTTGAAAATAAATTGGTTTAATAATCATTTTATCTAAAAATTACTCATGAAATGAATTGTAATTCATAAGAATTTTATAATTGCATAACCCATAGAAGATAAATATGATTAATAAACTAATTTAATTATTAAGCATAATCCATTTAAATAATGAATATTAATTGTTTCAGTTTTTCATATCCCCAATTAATAAAAATACTATATCAAAGGATTTTATCTTAGATAAATACAGATTTTGAAATATCACTTAGATAATTTCTTATAAAAAGTAACCATTAAATAAAAATAAGCTATCAATACATATAAATGTTGAAAATACATTCATTTAAAAAAATGTTAAAAAATTATGTATTCATAAAAGACCACATTTATAATATTTCTTGATGAAACCACACATTCTTCATTAATTATTTTTTAAAATATTAATCACTTAGAATACCATTGTCCTTGAAATATCTCAAAAAACTAATAATTGAAGGCCTCATATCTATATGAAGAATGTTTTGAAAATATAAAAAATTCTTAAAATACATTTACAAGAAAATTATCCTAAACCATAATTTTAAAAACAATATCAATTTTTTAGGAAATTATTATTTTTGACTAAAATTGATTTTTCGAAAAAAGAGAAAAATATAGTTGGATTTTATTAAAAAATAATATTAATTAAATTAAGTACCAATGTTATTAAAAATCATACAATTAATTTTATATTTCATGAATAAAAATAGGAGAATATAATTATTTATAATTCCTGAGATATTAATCACAAATTCTCATCAATGGAATTACACTAAAAACAAACTAGATGGATGATGAGATTGAAAATTTAAGCACATACCACATTGGTAACATTGAATAAAAATATTTATGAATTCATAAAAAAACAAGAATCATAAAATAACTTTTAAATATTAGTATTTGTGATACAATGTTTCATATTTTCAATATATACACCTAATAACTTAATATATGATCGTAATATAACATATGTCTCAATGACGTTTAATAGAGAGAGAAAACTGCATAATAATTATGTAAAGAATGCACCATAAACCCCCTGAAATATAAATCCTATAATTGAGATCTAAATAACAATAAATATAATCTTAAATATCATAACATATATTCAGGGAAAGTATATATAGAACACAAAATAGGTGGTGAATATAGCATGTGTCTTTCAAATTAAAAAGTGAGACAAAAATACCTTACATTCAGTCATGGAAAAATAATATATATCATATATAAACTATAAATACATAATCATTAAAAATGTGAAATTTAGTATTCTAATAATGGATGAAAACAGTTCATTTGTTTTTAGTCCTCCATACACATCAATGATGATTACATATCCCTTTTGAAAGAAAAGTTTGAATTTTTTGGTTTTACAATTAAAATTAAAATATCTCACAATATTATAGATAATATGATAATTATACATGAATTATATAAATATGAATAATGGGGTTAAAGTAAGAAATAAAACAAAAATGTTCACTGATGAACATTACGTCATATTAAGAAATCACTTTTTGGATTTCACTAATGGCCCTCCATGGTTTACGTTCTTCCCAAAGTAAGGATTCACGGAAGTGAGGAGGTAATTTGTGAGTTTATTTTGGTAGCTTTAGAATGAAAAAAAATAATTACAGGTGTAGAGAATGGGGGAGTTAATTCACTTTTATAATGTCATAAGAGCATCATTTTTGTAAATACCAAAAAGGAAAATATATTTTGGAGGTCTCCCATACAACATGTGTCTCAAATGAAAAACTACTTTTGATCCAAGAGGGTATATATTAAAAATATGACTAGTTAATGGGTTTTTACATTTTTCAAGGTCATTTTCACAATTTTATAATTTTTATTCAATTATTATAAACATTTTTCTCTTAATCAACATTATTAATTTTAATTCCATTAAATAATTATTATTTTTCAGAAATTATGTTGGAATAGTTATAAATCATAAATTATTTTGATTCCAAATATATAATATAGTTATAATAATTAAATTAAATGATTTCAAATTAAATACTTTAAATTTACTCACACACATGGGAAGAGATGACATGTTTTTAATGTAATTGTTTTTAACGATTGGAATATTTTTAAATCAATTTTCAATGTGAAGTTGATTCTAATGACCAATAATGGATTAATAAATTTATAATTGGAAAAATTATAGTTTAAAATAAATTAAAAATATATTTTATCCGTGAAATTTATTTATATAAAAATTCATTTTTCAATTAAAATTCAGTAATTTAAAATTTTATCATTAAGAAAAATTCCATGAAAAATAATGATATTTCAATATAATTACATTTTTAATATTTTAATTTAAATATAAATATTATTATTTAAAATAAAACATATAATATAATCAAAAATTCATTTTAATATAAGTGTCCCATTAATAGGTGATAAAACCTCCTTTGAGGGAAAAATATTTTGATGCCTAAAATTAGACATATTCACATATTTGGTCTAAAAACACATAATATGAATGTTAAATTTTTATAGAATATATGATATATTAATTTCATTATAATAATCTATAATATTTAATTTCATTAAAATATTTATGAAATATTAGTTTCTTGTGGAAGAATATTTTATTATAAAAGTAATTTCAATATTTTTAAATAGTTCATATACTAATTTCATATAAAATTTTGACAAAATAATTTATTTTAAATACATGCTTAAACAGTAATTTTACAACTTTGTTAATCTTATTGATAAATTACATATCAATTTCTATATGATAACTATCAAAATACTTTAAAAATAATAATAATCATATAAATTAGTTTGGTAATACTTAGACATTTGTTTATAGAAGGCTATCTAAAGAAATAGGAATTATATATAACAACATCCAAAATTAGAATAACATATACCCAAATCAAATCCATTTTTTACATGATGTATACTTTTACCTCTAGTTTTCAGATAAAAAAAGATCTATTTTTTATGTGTGAAACAAATGGCCTCATATAATTTTAATATATTAGAAAACAAATCAATAAAAACATGGTGTCTAACACTTTTTACCATGTGGTATAACAATACGTGTGATGTATGGGATTTTTCTATGTTTATCTATTAGAGGATCCACTGGGATGGATTTTATATGTTATTTACCAGAGATAATAAAATATAAAAATTAAAATGAAATAATATTTATATCATTTATAAAATTAATTTTTTCAAAAATATAGTTACGTTTTGTGGTATGGGGATGATTAATTTAATATAATAAATTTCTTTTTATGTATTCTTCAATTTAGTGGTTTTACCCCCCATCATGGACATGATTAGTTATTTTGAATTCATTGATTAATGACACATTATTTAACATGAAATTACATTTCATATAATTATTAAAAAACTAATAAACCATAATAATATTTATATAACCAATACTTTGGGAGATGGATAAACATTATGTAAGTTGTTCTTAGAGGCGGTGATCTAAGCATATTGTGAAAAATAATTTTTTGTTATATTAAATTATGGAGTGTGTAAATGATAGATATTAGAATATAATAATAAAATTACATTATAAATAAGATATTTTTTTAATATATATATATATATATGTTATAATATTGGGGTGGTTGATGAAAAATAAAATTAAAATAGTTTTAGATGAGAGTTTACCTCTAAATTTGGTTGTATCCACTCAAGAAACGGCTTAAGGTACGTTGGGTATGTAATTAATACCACCAAAGATTAAAGAAACATGTGTAGGGAGATAGTTTTTATTTGGGAAGGATTTTGTTAAAAAAAGGCTAATATAGTGTGAGGAGAAGGGTTGGTGAGGGGTGTTATTTATTTAGAGAGCTGAGGGATTTCTATTGAATATTATAATCATTAGTTTTTTATTTTGGATCAGGATTACTAATATATATGAGTCATGATACAAACTATATATGTGTGTATATATATATAATTATTCAGGTGATTCACCCCAAAGGAAACATAAATTATAAATACCTCATCTCTTCATGTATTTTTCTTTTAAATCCATTTTAAAAATAATGATGTATTTTTTCCATTCAAAAAAAATTATATTTATTTAGTAAAAAATTGTAACTTAATTATTATTTTTTTTAAATTGAATATTAATGAAATTAAAATGAATTTAATTAATATGAGTCTACTTATATTAAATATTTAATTTTTCAATAAATTTTTATATTTTTCAATTACCATGTTTTCATGTGTTTGATTTTTAACCCACTAAAGAATTAATTTTAAGAACATAATATTTTATTGTGATTATAAAAAAATTAATATTATATTATAAAATCATATTTTGTAATCGAACAACATTTTAAATACATATTTGTTTATAAAAATTGAAATAAGACCATTATTTTTTAAAAAAATAAAAAAACTATTTTATCATTTTTGTAACATTTATTTACATGTATCATGATAAAAATATGTCATATTTTCATTTCATATGAAACCTAAATATTAATTTAAATATCCATATGTAAGGCTAATGTTATAAGGTGTATGTTATTATTTTTAATGTTGTGATTACTATTCCAATGTTCATATAAATATTCCTGTAATGAAATTACTAATTCAATTGTCAGAATTGTTTTGTTCATTAATATATCTTACATTTTATAAATACATAATCATGATTTATTTTCTCGTTAAATTCATTTTTCTCTCAAGGATAGACATATTTTCTAATTTTCAAGATTAATATAGTATTATTAATATTTTATTTTATTTATACTATGTGGTTTGTGCGCATGGTTATATTTGAGGATCATGAAAATCAAAATTTTCCTATTATTTTTAAAATACATCATATTATTATCACATTAAAATATTATAAATTTGTTTGAATAAATTTATTCCTATTATTTATTTATCAAATTAGTAAAATAAAACATGTGTTTTTAATTATGTTTTCAACTAATTCATATAATATATCATTACTAAATATTATATCCCTATATTGAATAAGATATTTCATTGAAAAAAGTTCTAGTTTATTACATTATCGAAATATTTTTTATACAGATTTCATTTTTCACCTATTAGAAGAAATAATTAACCCACCATAAGAACTATGTCTTTAATTTTCTTCTTTACATAAGGATATATAGACATGTTTTGGATATCTAATTATAGTCATATATTTAAATTCCATTTCCATTCCCAACACTTTTCCAAAAAAGATTCCTTCTCATGATCACATTAGGTATTACCATAAAACATCATTAGGATAGATCCAATGTAGTTTAAATTTAATTTGTTAAAATATTCCTAAAATTTTATCTCATTTAACTAGTAAAATCATCCATGTCAATAATATGTGTTTTTTATAGTAACCAGATTTGTACAGAGACTTTAAATTTTTTTCTATGTGTGTCATGATTCCTATTGCCTCTATATATATATTGTGATTCCTAAATCATCAGTAATAGCTAAGCTGATAAATTTCCCCATATTAAATCCACATTTACACACTAATTCTTGGATCAAATAATCACATAATAGATTCTACATGTATTTTCTTCAATATAGTAACCTCATTCTAAGCATGATGTGATTAAATTGTGTTGAACTATCATTATGGTTGTCTTAATTAGGATTGGGATTTCAATTCAACTCAAATTATCATTTCAATTTATATTATATATAATTCTTAAAAATTTTCATAAATTATAAGAATGTTATACTTCAAAAATATTTATTCAATGAAATTTTATCATAATCATTAGTTTCACTTGTCAATATTAAAAATCTCTAAACTATTAAAAGAATGTGACATAGTAATCAGCATAATGAATACTTTTAAAAAGAATCGTAGGAAAAATTTGAGCCTCTTCATAGTATTCCTTCCCACTGTATACCATTGGAAAATGAATCAGTATCTAAGAAAAAATGGAAAGTTAAAAAAACATCAGGTAGAAAACCAAAAAAGTGTAACCATGGAATTAGATGAGTTCCATCCAATTATGAAAATTTCCACTCATTATTTATATAAATGTTACTGTATTTATAAAATAGGAAAAAAATATTACTAGGCTAAAAACCCACATATTGAGGTATGAGAAAAAATCAGTTTTCCACGTACTAATACATTTCCATTCATGCCATAAGAAAATGTTAGATTGTAAATTTGTAGGGAACCAAGAATATAGAGACCATTACCTTGAGAAATCAACCATTTATAAATATACTAATTGCACTAAAAAATGATTAACAATGAAAATATTTTCCCCTATATTCAATCTTAATCATTTTCATGGGTACATTTTTATTTATATTAAGGAAAATTTATCATTTTTAATATTCCCCATTTCATGTAATCTAGTAGTCAATAAAATATATGGTATAACCCATTTACTTTATAAGGTGTCCTATACATAGTATCATTTCATTAAGGATTCATGAACCCTTATTGTATATCTATTTCAACATGACCCAACTTATAATCATTTGATAATATAATGATAAAAACCCCAATTTATAGTGATTATCTTCTCCCCATTCTTTACCCTTTATTAAAAATTATTAATAAAAATAATTACTGATTTGAACTGTACTGAAACATGAATTTTGATTCATCAAAATCATTCACAGTAATATATAATGAAAAATTTCATTTTCATTGAGCCTATTTGTACCACCATGGGTATTATTTTCTACTTGATGGATGTACCACATTACCATCATGATTTAATTATTCATAGAATGCTAGGGTTTTCCAATAATTACCAATGGTTGACCTATTATCACCTATCGACATCTTCCTATGAATTAGAAAATATTTTTTCTAATTTTTACATTCCATAACAAAAAATTTCAATTATATTCAAATACACAATATTTCATACATTATTCCATTAAACCCAATTATAAATCAAGATTTTGTGATGTATTCTATGGCCATTCATGTTTTGGTTATGAATTATCTATAATGTAAAAAATTATTATTTTGAAGTTACTCTAATGGGTATCATGATCTCGTTTTTTTAGATAATGTTATCCGAAACCCCAATTACTTGATTTGAGATTCTTCTATCGGGAAATTAAAATAATGTACATGGACCTCATCATATGACATCAGTGAATATGAAATAATGGATTATACTATAAGGGAATATAATTCAAAACAAGTTATATAATATAATAACCCATTGTTTTATTTATTTTCCATGATTCATAAGTATTCCTAGTGTAATAGTTTAGAAGTTCATTTCTTGTCATCCATAATAATCCCACACCCAGATGAAAGAATTCCATTCCCTCTTATATATGAGCATGAATGATAATGAGAATCTATTCCAAAAAACTAAATGGTGATTGATTTATATGATCATATTAATTTTAGTTATTTTTATATCACATATCCCATTACCGTCATTAAATTTTTGTTTTAACAAACTCTGATTTTGATTGGACTCCTAATTAATGTATGGATTTTGATAATTTTCATACACATGGATATTTAATATACAATCATAAGGTTTGTTCCTAGGGAAATGTACCTTATATTATATTGGATCTAATGAAATATCAACATGAAATTATCGCATCATTTAATAAATTTGGATTTATTAACATTATCAAAGGATACATCAAATCATCCAAATCATTTCTAATGGATACATCAAAAAATTACACTGTTTGTGTCTTCCTAAAACTATAATAGTATTTCTGCTTTCAAATTCAAGATTATCTTACCTATTTTTAACATATAAGGTTAATATAATACATAATAATTATTGTATCAAGAAATTAATTTAATGTCATTTCACATTGACAGAATATGTAGTCGATACAATATTACTCCTATGGTGTCTAAGGGAGTTCAAAATGAACTGAGATATTATTCATAACACAAGAACATATATCTATTAAATAATGGAATCCATTTCCAATTCTACTTATTATATGATTGTGAATATATATATATATTATCCTTCAATTTTTTTAACATGGTTTCACATTATTCACTCAAATTAATCAAATAGAACAGTTTTACATCATATGCTTTTTGTTGTTTTAAAAAAACCCCACTTTTATGAATGATTTATAAAATTTACAGTTGAACAGTGATAAGGTAAAATATAATATGTATAAAATACAAAAAATAGTTTTATTTGAATATATAGAAACAATATTTTTTTAAGAATGAATATGGATATCGTAGAGAAGGATCTGGTAGGGTGTATGATAATTATTTTAAACAATATCTAATTTTTATAGAGAAAGGATCTCATCCATGAAGAATATTTTGATATAGAATTATTATATACATAATTAAGTAGAGAAATTATAATTATTTATTGAGAATGATAAAAAATTATCAATAATATAAGAAAATAAAAAAAAATATGGCTCAACGGATAAATATTGAATAATGAAAACCCTTTACTTTGGATTCCAACTTGTTTAGATATCTTTTGACCTCTAGTAAAATAATTATTTTTATTCATCATATGAATCTTAACCATGTTTATATTTACTTCATTTCGTAACATTAATTTACAATTTCTTATTACCATTATATTAAGAATTCAACATTTAGTTTGATGTTCTCGTTTTAATTCTCATATTTCTTTCATTGATATCTTAAATATAGATGTTTTTATTCTTATTCCATACACATTTATTTACCATCATTGACTTATACATGGTGACTATATATGTTATTTATATATTTATTAATCCAAATATAAATTTTATTGATGTTATGGTCACATTTTGAAATGTGTTGTTAAAATCCCATTTTATCAATTTCAAATCAATAAATAGAATTGATTTGTTATTGTTTAGAAATCTATAAATACATATAAATTACTATTGATAAATTATGAAAATATCTTAAATACATAAATATTATAATATATTAACTGTATTTATATACTCTTAATCATTGACAGTTCAAACATTATAGAATTTTTCAAGTGATTAATAGAATAAGAAAAAATAAGAATATGAAATACTGGATGATGGAGTAAAACATAATAATATCATAGTTTTTATATCACCTTTATAAGATATTTACTTTTTAAGAATATATTTACTTAGTTATAAAATCATATGAAATAAGGGGTGTGTGATAATTATAATGAATGTATTTTAAATTGAGGATCAAAATTATAGTGGAAATATATATCATATATTAGAATGATTTATGGAAATGGAGGATTTAGGCAACTATATTTTTTCTTGAGTTTACCTATCATTATATAGAATTTTTTTATTGAATTCTTTGTGAATTTATGTAGTAACTGACCAAACATTCTTCATTGTGGTTAATATACGGGGGGACATTTTATAGGTGATCATAAGATATATTTCATGAAATAATCATCCCGAAATGGGTAAGGAATTTTATTTTAAATTGAAATTGAATAAAATGATTAAATATATATAATATAAATAATTAATCCCCAAAATAAAAAAATTAAATATAAATCTAATGAGATTTAATTTATTTATAAAAAAATTTAATAAATTATTCTTATTTTACCTTTAACAAGGAAAAATAATTTTCACCTCAGTAACTCATTTTTTTGATCAAAAATTAATTACTCATATTTAGTATTTTGAGAATTCTATATTTCAATTATAAAACTTATTTAATTATATTCATCTTTTAGAAGTGATAAACATTTAAATAAGAATTCATAACTCCTAAAAATCATATTAGAATTTAATTTGATGTATAAAAATATTTTTTTTCTGATGTAATAATCATTATAGGAATATTAAATTTCTTACGTATATAATCATGAAATTTCATAAAATTAATAAATTTATTGAGATAAACAAAATTATTTATAAAAATATTTTACACATTAAAAAATATATGATATATATCTATTTTAATTATTAATGTATTATAATAATATATAATTTAAAATGGTTAAATATTTAGTATTCAATAGATGATTTTTAATAATATATTTATCATAATAAAACATTTTCTTTAGATTAAATTTATTGTTTAAATATAAACATTATTAAATATAAAAATGTATAAAAATAAATAAAAAATTAAAATGAATATATATATAATTTAGTTTAAATATATTTATTTTATTAAATTTTGATTTCCTTTAAAATTTAAAACACTTTATAATATCTAAAAAGAAGATAAGTGTTAGATAAAAAATTATATTTTCCATGAGTGGTTGTTTAGATAGTGGAATTGGATGTCTTTCTGTGAAATAGGGTATGTGATATCACATTGCCTATAAATTGTATATATAGTCATGGATAATATTTAGAAACCTAGGGCAAGGAAAATATCAGCTATATAGAAACCCTTTCTATTATGTCTACCATTCTCAATTATTAAAATCGGTTATGTGCTACGAGCATTAGAATTGGCTTTGATGCAGATCTCAAAACTAGCTACATGGGAAATATAACTAGATATGGCTACTATGGTACTCTGAAAATAGAAAATAAGAAATTTATTATATATTCATAATTAATAAATTTATAAACTATAGTTTTAAAACCGATTGAAAACATTTTTTATCATATTAATTAAAATTAATTAATTAATAATAATTTTTAAAAATAATAAAAACTATAAATAAATAAATCCAAAATAATTAAATTAATTATGTAAATTACTAAATACATAAATAAAGTTATTAGAAACATGGAATATATTAAAATATATATATTTACATGAATAATATTTTTATTTATTATATTGAATTTATTAGTATTTAGGAATTAATTTATTAAAATTTAAAAAATAAAAAAGGTGACCTAAATTTATAGAAAATTTCACATAAATAAATAAAAGGATTATTTTTAAGAAATAGTTTAAAATAAATAAATGAATTAAATGTATTATAAAAATATTATTCAATTATTTGAATAAATAATGAAGGAAAAATTAGGGAAAACCAATTTATTTTTTAAAATAAAAAATTATGACATGACTAAAATTAACCAACAAATTGATATTTTAACATAAGAACACAACTATGACATTAAAAAAATATATTATAAAAAAATATCATTAATTCAATAAGAAAATAATTTGATAATAACAATTGTAGATAAATAATAATAAATGATATGAAAAAAGTAATAAAATAATAGCTATGACCCTAACTTCAATTATACCTGCCAAATAAGTTTTTACGATATAATGGCCATGTTTTAATTATATTCAACATAAAATCAAATTATAGTGCTACTCATTCATTCATATTATTTCCATTGATGTAAAAACATTCTATATAATCCCATTTGTTATAAAATCTCAATAACCATATACAAACAATGGCCATATATATATTCCCCATTTTATATTTCTATATTATAAATTTCAAAAATAATTAAAATCACTCATTTCATTCACACATTTCATTTATAATGATGATTACGATATTTCTAAAATGTTATACCTCTGACAGAGTTATATTCAATCATTTCAACCTGAGAGAACATTTTGATAATGTAAATTTTAGTCTATCTTCTTTTACATTTATTTATTTTTTCATTAATTTTTTAAATACCCTTAATTTATCATTTAGTAATCCGGAAATGAATTTAATTTTGTTTTATTTTACTGCGAGTAAATTTGAAATGAAATAATTTGAACTGAGCATTGGTTTGAATTTATATTTACTAATCCACTTCCTACTGATAAATTTTATTTGCACGATATATTAGTTTTCTTATTTTTTCATATTGGATCTATGAAATACTTTTTGTGTCGCATAAAACAGAAGATAAATTTTATTCCAATATGAATAGTTCTATATTCATTATTTTGGAGTTGTTTTTTAGATAATCTATCAAACAAAATATTTGTTTTAAAATTAAATATATAAACAATTAGGTGTTATAAAAAATTGATTAAATGGATTATTTTATCTTTTCTATACATCATTAATTATTGAATAATATGTAATAGTTGATTTCCATTTTTTGACCTTTGAATTTTATTACTCATTTTCAATTTTAATTTTTAATTATGCTATATATGATGTCTTATGTTAATATTTAACCAAAATATGTCATAATAATTTGTGATTGGTTTTGTACCATAACAAAATAAGAATGTTTTACAATGGCATTAATATGACCCCTATTTTTTTATTTTTCTAATCACAAAATAATGTTTAACATCTATCCAAAAACGTGATTTTGAAATCCCATTTCATTTTTAATAACTAAAATCCATTATTTAAATATAATATTGAAAAAAATTATTTTTATTTAAAAAAAATATTATTAGACACTAAAATAATAAATGTAATATTACCTCCATCATACTGAGATTTTGTGATGGTATCTCACCTTCCATTTTAAAATTTTTGGGATTAAAATAAACTCAATAAAATAGATTTAAAATGATAAAAAATTTAAAAAATAAATAAAATTAAAGAAAACATTAAATATAAAAAAATATAAAATTAGGTGATATATGTTTCTATTACTAATACACACACAAAATTTGTGAGAGCAATTATCAAATGATATCTATATAATAATATTTTAAAAATATAATTGAATGAATTATAATGAAAATCCAAAATTTTCACTTATAGTGGAATAAAATCACCATATATTTCACTAAATTTTCATTTTATATTATTAGCATCAATAATTTAAATAAAATAATGAAATTTTATTCAGACATTTGATATGGATATTAACATTCAATAACGTATTGAATTAATCTAAATTAGCATATCTTTTTATAATTGAAATTAATTCCTTAAAAAATTTCTATTATGGATCTTCAATGGGTTGGAAGAAGCATCAGTTGTGCCTAGGACTAGTGTGGAGCACATTGACATGATAATCGAGGCAGAATATTTGATTTTATGATTAGAGGCAACCGTGACACCATTCCCATGTGGTATCCCTATACCAGGTAGTACCTTAATGTTGGAACATATATTTCACAAAATTAGTCTTCTACCATTCAGGTATGATTTCATGGTTGTGTGGGTCATCTGCAATTGGAGATAGTGGTCAAACAATGTATTGACCCAAGATAGTCATAGAGTGTGCCAAACCATGTGGTGTTCCCCTTGAATACAAACCTTACACAAAATTGGCACATTAGTTTTCCAATATTACAACAAAAATGTAATACCCCTTTTGAAAAGATAATATTTCAACAACAATTCTAATGAAATTATACTTCACCCCTTCCATTCAATTATCCTCTTTCCACCCAAATTTTCTCATCCCTCCATGGGTGCAAGCTTGCCACCCCATCCCATGGGTTTTTTCACACTGCACCCATTTTCTCCATTGGTTTCTTCTCGGTTGAAAGTTATACACACATATCAGTAATATCTGAATTCTACATTCGTTTATTTCATGGTATCTTCAATAAAAATTGTCCTATTTTGGTGTGATGGATTTATGTCTAATTCTTTTCTATAAATCTTCCAATTTCATACATTTTAGGTTAAATATAATCTTATTAGAATATTTATGTATTACTATGACAATGAGGAGGTATTTTTTAGTCTACTTTTTCCATATATTCACCATGTTTTTTTATTTTTCATTGTACTACTACCATGAATCTTCTGGGAAATCATTTCCATGCATATTAAATTTATTTCCAATGATTATTGTTCCATTATGACCATATCTTTTGAAACAAACAATTCCATATAATGTTCTTCATTACTATGGAAACCCCATTGTGTTTTCTAATGATAATATAATAAATAACACATAATACCTGGGTTTTTATTGACCTTGTGTTTGAATTTTGTTCCTTTAATAAATGTTATTAATTATTTATTTTTTTAAGAGGGGTGATGAACCATGAATTGGATTAATAATATGGTCCATATTCATAGTAATTTTTGACCGGCCCATGTGTAAAAAAATCCTTTGAAAATTTTTGTTGATACATTTTATTCTTAATGTTCTTTATGCTTTGATATCTTAGTTTAATGAAAATTATTTATTCTCAGTGGTATTGAAATTAATTGAATTTTCCTATCCCATACGAAATGTAATAATGCATTATACCATATTTAATGTACTTATGTTCATTTTGGAATAATTATTCTCATGTGATATAAGAATTTTATTGGTGATGTGTGAATTATATAAATGGTATTCCATTTGATCATTATCTTCTATAGTTTAATTCCTTAGTCCATGACATATGATTTTTTCCAATATAGTTTAGATTAAATATTTTTGGTTTTTTAGGTAATCATTTGGTATTATGTTGAAAATTTGATGTATTTAAATTTTAAATGATTATCCTTTTTTTGTGACTTATTTACATGCCTCTCATGATATTATCAGAAATAGAACACATGTTCCCAATTAAGGATCCATGGATGGACTCTCCAAGATTGGTTAGTCATGACTCGATGAACCAGGAATGATGCTTTGGCTTTCTAGGTATGGCTACCCTGGTGGTTTATTACACAATTGAGTGATACCAATTCCCAATAAGAAATGACCATTTATAGACCAATTATCATTGTGGTTAAGCCATTCCATGGGTGTTACTTGGTCCCCTATATGAGATATTAGTATGGAATGAGAGTCACTTTGACTCAAGTGAATCAACATACACTATATGTGTTTTACTGGATAGACTATACAATATTAGGTTATATAATATGTTCCTATAAAAAAAATATAATTCAATTAGATCACCTTGGATGTGATTATAACTACACAACTTGGTTTGACAGATTGGATTGATTGATTGATATTCCATATGAGATGCATCAATTAATACTATTATGATAACATTTTCCATCAAACGACTCGAAGGAAATAAAATATTTCATTAAAAACACAATTTTAATGGAATAAGGATGGAACACTAGTGTAGAAAACGTTATTTACGTCACCATTTTTTACGTCGGTTATATATAACAGACGTGAGAATCTGTGAAACATGGTTTTTTACGTCGGTTATTTAATAATAGACGTAACAAATGCATTGAGTAGCTTTTTAACATCGGTTATTTTAATAACCGACATTACAAATCGCGTGTGTTCGGTATTTACGTCGGTTATAAAATAACCGACGTAAAAAACGTGATATCTACGAGTTTTTTACGTCGGTTATTTTATAACCGACGTAAAAAACCAAAGTGTGGAGGGTTTTTTTACTTCGGTTATAAAATAAACGACGTAAAAACAAGATATCTACGGGTTTTTTACGACGGTTATTTTATAACCGACATAAAAAACCAAAGCGCGGGGGGATTTTTATGTCGTTTTTCAAATAACCGACGTAAAAAACGATTTATGTACGGGGTTTTTATGTCAGTTATAAAATAACCGACGTAAAAACCCCCCCACGCTTTGGTTTTTTACGTTGGTTATAAAATAACCGACGTAAAAAACTCATTATGTACGAGTGTTTTACGTCGGTTATAAAATTACCGACGTAAAAAAGCAAAGCATGGGGGTTTTTTTTTACGTCAGTTATTTTATAACCGACATAAAAATTGAGATATCTACGAGTTTTTTACGTCTGTTATTTTATAACCGACATAAAAAACCAAAGCGCGGGGGTTTTTATACTTCGGTTTTCAAATAACTGACGTTATAAATTATAAAAATAGTTTCAAACGTCAGGTTATTATATAACTGACGTTATAAAATATTTAAAAAATTTAAGCCTCATGGACTGTCATTTACGTTTTTTCGATCGACATTCCACCGGCTCGTCTCTCTCGCGCGGTAAACCCTAATCGGTTCATCGATCGACCTGCGTTAAACTCATTTTGGCTTCATCGTTTATCATCTTTAGTCTCCTCGAATCTATCATCTAAACTCGTAACACTCAAGTAAGCATTCCATGAATTTATTTCATTCATTTTTTTCCGGTATAGTCTATATTTATGTTTTGCGATTTTTTTGTTTAAACTAGGTTAGATTCTTCCATTTTGAACCCTATTACATCTTTTTGAATATCGTTGGCACCGGAAATTCATTTTTATCTTGAGTGCCTTGTTTTTGTATTTATTTTTAAAACAATTTTTGGTATATTACCTTGCATTTAACGACTCAAAATCCTCCTATGTTGGAAACATATTTGGGGTTATTTATTGATGGACTATGGCACGATTAAGGATTGATTTGGAATATTTCCTGATTTGACCGGTTTGAATTTCATTATCAAAAAGAAAATTGAGGTATGGTTGATTCATCCCTTCCTTTTATCCTATATTTCATTTAACGCTCTTGTTCATCTAACAATTTTGTAGTTCGATAACCAATAATGTTTAAGTGATTAGAGAATTAAAAGAAATTATCATCATATATAGTGAATCATCCTTGTTGAGTGTCTTTTCATAGAATAGGAATAAATCATCCATATTAAAGATGTTATTTTTTTAGAAAAAAAACCATTAATGTAAACCATTTATCATTCATTAATTGAACTAAAATAAATATTTACACGTGAGTTATAATGGAACATAATAAAATAAATATTCATTATTCACCCTCATAGAGTCTAATAAATCTATGATAAACCATTTGTTTTCTTTAATGGAAAAAAATTCACTTTCACCCACTTTGTATTTTTCAAAGACACTAAACTCCCTTATAATTTCACCCTTCTGGGAAGTATTAGGCATCATTATATCCCTTTAAAAAATCTAAATGTCACAGAAATATCATGAATCCATTTTGTCTTATAGGACTCTACTAGATTCCATTTCAAATGGGTATCTGTTTGTTTTTTGATGTTTCGTGATTTTATTTGATGTAGGTTTTTCTTTTTCATGGATTACATCATAAAGTGGTCTCGGTTCATTTGATTTTGTGTTTCCTTTGACACCATCCCCCCTCAATGACTATGATCTCTCATTGCGGGTTTTTCTCTAATTGTTCTCTCATACACCATTTGGATTTGATGGTTGATTACAAACATATATATTCAAATATTTAAGCTGGATTATATATGAATTTTTTAGGATTATATTGCTGTTTTATGCCACATTATTTATTCTTCTATCTAATACTAAGACCCTTTCTAGTACGAAAAATTTCATAAGAAATATGATTGTACTCTTAATCATATTTCATGTAACGTTTTTAATAATGTCACGTTTTTAAAAAAATATGTTATATCAAATATGTGGAAACGGGTGGTGTCCTGGGGGTGTCCAAGGGGGTGGGTGGGTGTGAGTGGCTGTCCACGGGGGTGGGGGCCAGTCCAGAGGGTTTTGGGAGTCGTCCGGGGGGTGGGGGGTTGTCCAGAGGGTTGGGTGGTGTCCAGGGGGGTTTTGAAGGGGTAGGGGTGGGGGTGGTGTCCAGGCGGGGTGGGGGTGCTGTCTAGATGGGTGGGGGATATCCGAAGGGTTGGGGGGTGTCCAAGGGTGGTCCAAGGGGGTGGGTGGGAGTGGGGGCTGTCCAAGGGGGTGGGGGCCTGTCTAGATGGTTTTGGGGGTTGTCTGGGGGGTGGGGGTGATTCTCAGGATTACTCCATTTTCTACAATTTTCTATCAACTATATAGGCGGGATGGTTTTCTTTGATTCAATGAAATTTAAAACTGTTATATCTAACTATATTTTGTTTTAAAACTAATATTCAAGCATATTTTCTTAAATACCCATAGATTTTTTTTATATTTTATATTTTTTTACATTCAAATTATGATTTTTTTCATATAAACATATATTTGTCTTATCTTAAAAATATATTTTTTTTGTTGATATTTGTTATAGGTAATAATGAGTCGAAGTTGTATTACGGCACATCGAATGAGAAATGAATTTGAGGAAGGTGTTGATGCCTTTTTGGAATTTGCAAAATGAAATGTTCCAAGCAGTGACATTTTTTTCTGTCCATGCCGGAAATGTTTGAATATGAAGAAGTTGAAAAGTAGAGAGATAAAAGATCATCTGATTTTTCATGGTTTTAATCCGAGTTACAGCCCTTGGATTTGGCATGGTGAAACTAGACGGAATGTCACTAATGATGATGATTCGCAAGATGGTAACTCCCATGGAATTGAAGAAATGATTCATGATATTGTAGCAGAACAAATTGAGATAGAACCGACAGTTTCGCGTCTATATAGTGATGCTGAAAACCATTATATCCTGGTTGGACAGATTTTACGGTTTTGTCGGCGGTTTTGAGATTGATTAACCTGAAGGCGAAACATGGATGGAGTGACAAAAGTTTTACATAGCTGCTACAATTGATGAAAGACATTCTTCCAAAAGATAACGATCTTCCAGATTCACATTACAAAGCCAAGAAAATATTATGCCTAATGGGATTGTGATACAAGAAAATGCATGCCTGTTCGAATGACTGCATTATATATAGGAATGAATATGAATTTTTGTCAGAGTGTCCTAAATGTGGGACATCATGTTATAAGGTGAAAGAAAAATCACAGGCTGGTGTAGAGATTACAAAGATCCCTTCAAAGTTATTTTGGTATCTTCCTATAATTAATCATTTCACACGTTTATTTTCTAATTCACATGATGCAAAAAAGATAAGATGGCATGGTGAAGAGCGGGTATGTGATGGAATAATACATCATCCAGCTGATTGTCCAAAATGGAAGAAAATTTATGCGCAGTATTTTACATTTGTAAATGAAATTATAAATCTCATACTAGGGTTGTACACAGCTGGAATGAATCCATACTGAACCCTCAGTAGCACACATAGTTCATGGACTTTTTTATTGGTAATTTACAAACTCTCTCCTGATGTTTGTATGAGGCGGAAATATTTCATGTTGAGTATAATGATCTCTGGTCCATAGAAACCCAGTAATGATATTGATGTTTAGTTGTCACCGTTGATTGATGATTTGAAACTGTTATGGGCTGATGGTATTAGGGAGTATGATTCTTATAAAATGATATATTTTCAACTGCATGCAGTGCTTCTGTTCACTATAAATGACTTCCCAGTGTATGGAAATTTGTTTGGATACAGTGTTAAAGGGCATAATGCATGTCCAATTTGTGAACAACAGACGTCATATTGTCAATTTCATCATGGGAGGAAAACAGTGTACACAGTTCATCGAATGTTTTTGCCTATGGAACACCGTTATAGAAGACTAAAAAAGGCATTCAATGGCTCACAAGATTTTGATACTGCTCCAAAACCTTTATCCCCTGATCTGTATTTTGAGAGGGTGAAAAACCATGATGTGACATTGGGAATGACACAGATATATGGTAATGATAGACAAATTTAGAAGAAAAGGTCGATTTGTTTGGGCTACCGTATTGGAGGTATCATGAAGTTAAACATAATATTGATGTCATGCACGTGGAGAAGAATATTTGTGATTCTTTGATTGGAAAATTGGTAGATATTAAAGGAAAGACTAAAGATGGGTTGAATGGAAGATTAGACTTACTATCAATGGGAATACGTTTGGGGTTAGCTCCCACTCCTAATGGAAGACGAACATTTCTTCCCCCGACTTTTCATACATTATCGAAGAAGGAGAAAATTAGCTTTTGTCAGTGTCTTCATGATACCATAGTGCCTCAAGGTTATTCTTCTAATGTAAAATTTTTTGTCTCATTGAAGGACTTTAAGTTGATAAGTATGAAATCACATGATTGTCCCATCATGATGCAACAAATTCTACTAGTTGCATTGCGTGGAATATTTCCCATTCGTGTCAGAAAGACTATAATGATGTTGTGTTATTTTTTCATTTCAATTTGTAACAAGGCGATTGATGTGAATGCTTTGAACATTTTGGAAAAGGATGAAATTTTTATACTTTGTCAATTGGAAATGTATTTTCCTCCAACTTTTGTTTTGATATAATAGTGCATTTAATGATTCATTTGGTTCAAGAAATAAAGCTTTGTGGACCTGTATTTCTTCGTTGGATATATCCTTTTGAAAGGTATATGAAAATATTAATGGGGTATGTTAAAAATCTATATCGACCTGAAGCCTCAATTATTGAAAAGTATATTTATGAGGAGGTAGCAGAGTTTTTTACGAGCTACTTGGCTACGGCGCAACATATAGGTTTGCCTCCATCTCGTCATGAAAGAGGTAATAATGAGGGAAAGGGGATTCACGGCTTGAAAGTCAAATCATTGTCAGCTGAACAGATGAAGAATTTAGAATCATACATATTAAATAACATAGCTGATGCTCACCGTATATCACATTGCATATTAATGAGTTGAGACAATGTCATCCAATGAAGAAAGAAATGTGGATTTTGAATGAGCACAACAGAACTTTTTTGTCATGGATTAAAAAGACTTTGCTTGATAGATCAGATGTATCAGAGACATTAAAATGAATAGTGGGTGGTCCATGTTTAAATGTGATAACATGGTCCGGTTATGACATTAATGGTTATACATTTCACATGAAAGCTCAGGACAACAGAAGTGCAGTTCAGAATAGTGGTGTATTGGTGTTTGCAGAAGAAATTCATTTATCGAGTGCTAAGGACAAAAACCCAATTTATCCATCAAGTGCATATTATGGAGTGACTGAAGACATATGGGCGGTTGATTAAATTAAAATTAAAGTTCCCGTTTTTTAACTGTAAATGGTTTAACGGTAAAAACAGTGTCAGACACGATGAATTTGGAATGACACTTGTTAATATGAATACATTGGAAGACACAACTAATTCTTTTATAATGACAACACGTGAAAAAAAAATTTTCTATGTAGTAGATCAATCAGATATGCAGTGGGTTGTTGTATGACAAGGGAAAAAACAATATGTTGGTGAGGATGATGTTGATGAATATGTTGATTTATGTGAGATCCCTACTTCCATGGAAAGATTAACCGAACATAATGATGATCATGCTGAAGAAGTAGTTTGTGCCATAAGGAACGATCACGACGAAGGAATTTGGAAGAACAATCCAAATGTACATTCCTAAATTTACAGGTAACATATGTTTATTTTTTGTTTACATTTATTTTTTCCATAAATGTTAGATATTGTATGTTTTTTATTTATTAAAACATGTTTTAAAACAAAATAAGTTTATGTTTTTGTTTTTTTTAAGTTTGTTTAGTTTACTTTATCATGTTTATAACCATTACATGAATTATATATCTATTATTTTTTTTCACTGGTAGTTACTTTACCATGTTTACCATGTTTACCAGGTTTACCATTTTTACCATGTTTACCATCTTGACCATCTTTACCATCTTTACCATCTTTACCATCTTTACCATCTTTACCATTGTTTAACATGCTTACCATATTACCAATGTTTACTATTATGTAACTTAGTACACTTTTATATTTTATGATTACAGTAGTATTAAAATATTTGAATTTTTATATTTGTAAACTGATGTTTGTTTTTTTTATGTGAAGGATAATGACAGATCATTCAGATGATCAACCTCATGATTCTGGAGAGGAGCATATTTCTGGTCATACCTCTGGGGATGAACATTCACATGCTCATATTATGACAAAGAGTTCAAAGGTTGGTAAATGCGGGTGCACACTTTTACCAAAATTATCACTTGCATGTACGCAGGATCAGAGGATAGTCGTTGAGTTTGATGATGATGATATTTCAAGAGGTCCGAATGCAAACGATTTTAAGAGTTTCGTAGAAGCTCGGGCTAAGAGAAATGTAAGCATTCTGTATGATGATTGGAGAAGTGTGGATAAAGCGATTATCTCTCAGTTGTGGGAGACAATTTTGGTAAGATATTTTGTCATTGTTTGACTATTCTCTTAATGTTTCTAGTATATATAATATGTTTAACCTCTTCTTTATCAGATGACATTTGATATTCCTGACACTGGAGGAGTCAGGAAGAAATGCTTATCATTGGCTGCCAGGAGATGGAGGGATTTCAAATCAACCCTCTCATCTGATTTCATTTTTGGTCATAGGATTCATGAAAATCCATGTCGTATATATCCTTTTATAGATGAAGACACATGGAGACAATTTTTTGAACGTAGAAGAAAAGAGTCATTTCTGGTAAGGGCAATGTAATATTTTATAAACTTTCTTATATAAATGAGTTTATTAATGTTTTGTTAATGATTTATTATTCTTAAATTACAGCAAACAAGGAAAGCTCATCAGGATATCCAATCTAAAAATATATACCCTCATTGTTTATCTCGGGGAGGGTATGCATTATTGGAAGAACAAATGATGGATGAAAAATTTTAACAACTAAGAGCTGAGTCTTCAATATCTGGTGAGGTGGCCCCTCCATCCCCTCCATCCAGACATGAAAAATGGAAGAGAGCTCAGAAGGGAAAAAAGGTCAATATCTTTCGGAATAATCGAGAATCATAGCTGAGAGGATTTTAAGATATCTATTTTATTTATTTAAGTTAATTATTTTCTTCATATAATTTCAATCATTACATAAATGTTCAATTAATTAATATAGGACTCTCTTGAGGAGAAGAGTTCAAGGAGACATTTACAACTACTAGGAGGGAAGATATTTTATTTGCAGCATTGGGAAGACCCGAACATCCTGGTCGTGTAAGAGGATATCCGGCAGGTGTATCGGTAAGAAAAGTGTTTCCACGTTCTTCAACTTCTAACATTGAGGGGGTTTGTAAAAAAAAATAGAATCCTTGGAGGCTGAATTTCATAATATTAATGCGATGATGGAGGACAGGATTAGAGAGTCGGTGCAGTCTATGTTTTCAGAAATGCAAAGACAATTTCAGATTGCATATCCCACTCCTCCACCTCCCCCTGCAGACCCCATTATTTATCCTACTCCTCCGCCAGTAGCTCCCACTCCCCCACCTCAGCATGCAAACCCCATTTTTTATCCTACGCCTCCGCCGCAGCTTCCTACTTATTGCGAGTAGTATGTTGATGATTCTCAACATCATATAGTAGCATATGGGTTGGTATATTGTATAGGAGATATAGTTCATCATCATCAATTAGAGGTAGAGAATCAGAGGGTCACTGTACATGATATTATAGATAGATAACCTAGGGTACCAATACCTACAGATAAGGTGGTGACAGTTGGACAGAATATCGGCCATTTTTTAATTTGGCCATCCAGACTTCTTCGACTCATTACGATAGAGGTATGAATGTTATATATTTTATTTTATTTTTATATTAAAGTTGTTTTATCATTTGAAAACTAATATATTTTTCAATTTGTTTTACAAGAATACTTCAAAGGTAAAGAAATTCTGTATAGACAACAACAAAGACAAATGGCTATGATATTAGATACAGATTCAAATGGTGTTGACAGATTGTCAAGATGTTCACATTTGTTGTCGGGTTATTATGATTTTCCAATGGAAGCTCATGTTTGTGGACGTGAAATAAGAGTGGGTATTATAAAAACCGATATCATGGATCTTGTTACTGGAGATAAGTTGGGCATCAACGTGGTGCAAATTTTTTCCATGTAAGTCTTAACACCTTTTCCCTGTGTTATATTTATTAAAAATGTATACATATTTATGTTTTGTATTAGGTATCATTATAAAATTTGTGAGAGGAAATAGATGACAGATGTATATGGATTCATGGACTTTCAATTGATTTCCCCCGAAGCATGTGCATTGAATGAGGAACAAAGAAAGGTTTATATTGCTGAAAGATTTGAAAAGAATATAATCACACAATGTTGGATGATGCCTTTTTGTGAGAGGTATGAAACACATTTCTCTCAAAGAGTTTATTATCTTTTAACATAAAAAACCACTGACGTCAAATTTCCTTTTATCAGTGATCATTGGATGTTAGGTGTTTTTTGGCCAAGGGAGAAAGCCCCTTATTGGATATGATCAGTCCATGGTGATGTGTGGGATAGTTTTAAAAATATATAGGAAATGTATGTTTCAATTTCTCTATAGTTTTATATATTATAATTAATTTTAAATATACCCCCTTCGTATTATTTTCTAACAGTGCATGTGCCTACTTTCGAAAAAACACAAAGAAAATAGGTGCAATGATAAAATATGTAAATGCGAAGGTAAATATACATTTATAATTTTTACTTTTTTATTTATTACATAAAAATAATATATTGAATTCACACTCTTTCAAACAGAATTTTCATGAACAACAATGCCTCATCGAATGCGGATATTATATGGTAAGGTTTATGCATGAAATAATAACAACTGGGACAGTTGTGAATTTTTACCTGGTACAATTTCCTCTTAAACTTTTCCATAATATTTCAATTTGATTTATTCATTATACACGTTAACAACTTTCTTTTTCATTTGTAGATTTTTGATGACCCTAAACCCTATACTGCTGAAGACATCAAACACTTACAGGTGGAGTGGTCAAATTATTTTACAGGTTTGATTGACTTTTAGTTGTTTGTAATGTAAAATGTAATTTTGAATATTGTCATTGTAATTGTGTATTTGGTAGTTGTTTAGGTTGGATTTAGTTTTTTTTGAAGTTGACAGTGTATGTTTTGAATGTTATATAAGTGAATGTTTAATTTTGCTCTGCTTCTTGTTTTGGTTTACTTATGATGGTTTTTCTGGTATGGATTTTGGTCTGTGGGGGAGGGGTTCCAAGGGTATGGGGGTGTGTTCAGTGGGGTTGGGGTGTGTCTAGCGGTCTGGGAGGGCTGTCTGGTGGGGTGGGGGGACAGTCCAGGGGGGTGGAAGGGCTGTCTAGGGGTGTGGGAAGGCGGTCCAGGGGTGTGGGAGTGTTGTCCAGGGCTGGGGGTGTACATGAGGGTGGGGGGTTGTCCAGGGTTGTGGTGGGGGCTGTCAAGTGGGGTGAGGGGGTGAGGGGGTGCTGTTCAGGCGGGTGGGGGTTGTCGAGGGGTGTTTGGGGCTGTCCGGGGTCGGGGGGGGGGGGGGGCAGTCCAAGAGTGTGGTGGGGGCTCCAATGGGGTGGGGGAGGGCTGTCCAAGGGATATACATGAGGGTGGGAGCTCCAATGGGGTGGGGGAGGGTTGTCCAGGGGGTATACATGAGGGTGAGGGCTCCAACGGGGTGGGGGAGGGCTCTCCATGGAGTATACATGAGGGTGGGGGCTGTCTAGGGGGTAAGTTTTATATGTTATCAATGTACATGCTTAATTTTGATCTACTTATGTTTTTGTGGTACGATTTCATGATTTGTTTTCTTGTTGATTCTGGTGGAGAGCAAATGAATACATTAAATTTAAAAAAAAAATTGGGTTTATCAGGTCGGTTATTTAATAACCGACGTGGTAAAAGGCCTGGGAAATGGTTTATCACGTCGATTATTTAATATACGACGTGATAAAAGGCCTGGAAAATGGTTTATCACGTCGGTTATTTAATAACCGATGTTGTAAAATGCCTGAGAAATGGTTTGTCACGTCGGTTATTTAATAACCGACGTGGTAAAAGGCCTTCAAAATGGTTTATCACGTCACTTATTTAATAACCGACGTGATAATCCTCCTCCCCCCGGGTTATCACATCGGTTATTTAATAACCGACATGATAAACCCCCCTTCCCCTGGTTTATCACGGCGGTTATATAATAACCGACGTGATAAACCCCCCTCACCCTAGTTTATCTCGGCAGCTATAGAATAACTAATGTGATAAACCCCCTCCCCCTGTTTATCACGGCGGTTCTATAATAACCGACGTGATAAACCCCCCGCCCCCCAGTTTATCACATCGGTTCATTCATAACCGATGTGATAGACCATTTCCCCGTCCTTTTATCACGTCGGATTTTTAGGAACCGACGTGATAAACCATTTTCCAGGCATTTTATCACGTCTGTTGTTAAATAACTAACATGATAAACCCTTACCATTTTATTTATCACGTCGGATCTAAAATAACCGACGTCATAAACATCGCGATTTTATGATTTTGACGTCGGTTTTTAAATAACCGACGTCAAAAACATTATTTATAACGTCGCCCATATTAAGGTCGGCTAGAAACCGATGTAAAAAATGAAAAATAACCGACGTAAAAAATGTTTTCTGCACTAGTGGAAGCCTAATAGACAGCATCAATTAAGGACATATCACAGCCTAAAGGCCTATCAAGACAAAAAAATGACATCATGGAGCTACCCACCCCATAAATTGAATATCAAAAAGCACTACATCGTTGCAAGGGTGAATAGCTAGCTAGTGTCAAGTGTGAAAGCATAGTATGGATCTGATGGATGATTTAATACCATCTCAAACATCTGAATAATAAAAACTAGAATGATGAAAGACATCTATGGATCCTTCTCTAGGGATTGATCTGTTTGGTCGAGTTCGGGAGAATCACCATAAAAACAGATCTCACAAAAGAATCATTTCAACCAATCTGAAATCACAAGTCCATTGAACCTCCATCAATGACTATCCTAGAAAACCCTACATCCCTCCACTATACACCTCTTCCAGCCCAGTCACAAAATCCCAGATTGAAATCAAAAGGGAATGAGTTCATGTAAACATCACCTAAGACTGGCTGGCCCAAACCTAGTCCCAGGGAAAACAACAAGTGATAGAATATGAGTCATCATGAAACCAAGAAGCTACTCTGAGCACGAATCTACTCAAATAATGAACCACAGGTTCACCTACACCAGGTTCCAAAACCACACGATGATAATAAATCTTGTGGTAATGGTAAGATAAGAACAAACAAGGTCAAAATAGGATATCCAAAACTAGATCCACCATGTTGAAACAAATCACAGTAATAAGAGTTATTCTGAGTTTCAAAAAATCACATCAATTCAAAATTGAAACCTGTAAAACACACTAAAGAAAAAACCTAGAAACACATCCCTTACTGAATCACTACAGATCTGCCACTGATCTGCACTAGAAACCCAATAGAGACACGCCTGGTTATTCTAGATGAGCTAAGAACCCATGGACGAGACTTTGATTTTGGAAGTGCTATGCACAAAAAACCAACATATAATGGAGCTGTAGTGATCCTCATCATTGAAGGAATTGGGGAGCCACGCTAGTCCAAGTTCCATCACTCTGCTGGGAATCGTTAACACTGACCATGTGAAACAGATGAACAACCACGCCCATGCCAAGCCTAGAGTAGATGCATCAGCCACGAACTAAACCTAGTCGTTGGTGGAAGGGGAAACTGCAACAAGGAGATAACCATAGCCGCCGAGGGTTTTGGAGAGGATACAACTCAAAGGCTCTCATTATGATAACATTTTAATATCTCATTATTCTTATTTTTAATTCATTGTATGCTTATCTAATGACATTGATATGATACCCCACGCTAGAGAACATGATATTTTTATTCTATTATTAGTTTCCATGATTACTTTGGCTCATGTATATATGTATTACGACATTCATATGTAAACAAATAGATTTTTTTCATAGGATGAAGAAGGGGGTATGGACCACTAATAAATTTGGGTCCCACAACATTGTGTTAATATTTTATTTTTTAACCACTCTTCTATTATTATATCTGGCACACATTAATTATTTACATATTAAAATGTAATGATATAGACCCCATGGGTTCTTAAGTACTATGATTTATATCTAACACACTATATAGGTTGTGATTGGTACATTAGTATAGAATATGAATGGAAGTATGGATAAAGGTAATTGTGATACATATGATGATTTATTTCATTATTACCATAGGATTTACCTTTAGGGGAAGAGGATAGAGCTTATGCGTGAGATTCTATAGTAGCATTTTTTCAATTCTTTAGTTTTGGTTAAAATATATTATATGCATGTACCAATGATTCCATGATATTCTATTTTTTATAGATTAATGATATGAAATATTTTTAATTTTTTGTATACAATATTTTTAACCCCTATCCACTTGATTTTTTTTATGGCATGTCTCGTACATTTTTTTTATTTTCATACTCATATTCTTCCACAATTGAATTTCTATTGTTCATACCCTTACATATGATAATATATAGCGAAATAGTCTCCCAAAATACACTCCCTTGGTCCTCATTGTTATTTGGAAGCCTTTGTAATTATGAATGTTGTGGTTGAAATCATGTGGTCCATCATATAGGGGCACTGTTGATTGGAACAGATGGTGGGATACTAGATAATGGTATCAGACACATTTTCCATTTCACTTATTATTAGTGTATAGACTAGAGACTATGACATTGTGAAATGTATATGACCCAAAGCATGGATATCATTGTCCTATGTATAGGGAAATCCTAAATTTCCTTTGTTTTGAATTGTAGTTATATACATTGATTTTTACTATTGATATAACTTCATTTTAGGCTGACACCCATGTCTTGTGGTCTTATTAATACTAACGAAACGAGAATTGCGATTTCTATTACTTAATATAATTTAGGTGAGGGAATATTAAGTATTTCATTATATTAGGCCCAATATGATGAATATGTTATAAATTAATCAATTCAACAATTTCATTTCAACGTGAATTTTCTTTCTTACATGTGAATTATTATTGTGCCTTTCATTTCATATTTTATTAAAAATATAGAAGTTTTTTGTATTACCTTTAAAGTATATGTCATTTTTTTGGCTATGTGGACTCCATTTTCTACTCATAATTTTTATGTAACATTATGAATTAGAATAGTTATCAACCTATTTCAGGAAACAATTAAAAGTGTGACTAAATAAATAAATGAATTTAATTGATAATCACATTTATAATGAATATGGAAATGAGCGGCCATTTCAATACCACAGAATGAGTCTTAGGTCTTGTATTGTGTGATCTATATGAGTTCTTTCACTATTATCGATAGAAGACTCTAGGAGAAGGTAGTCAATTATGATATGTTCAAGTGCTGGATTTTTACCATTCATTATTTTCTATTTCATTGTAAACATGATGTATATATTATAAACCATTCTGGAAGTATGAATTTGGAAATTCTAAATAAATAAAATAATCATTTACTAATGATTCATTCCAAGATAATGTCAATGAGGACAATGCAGAGGTGGTTGAGTATAATCCACTCGTGATACCTCTAGTATCATCACCAATTGAACCACCTTCTGATCTGTTATGGGGCATAGATTCTTAGTATAGGGATAGTTTTCTCATATTTATGTACTCAGTTAATGTTTTTCCACATTCTTCCTCGATAATGGAAGATATTTGAGAGGACGTTTAGCAATAGTATCCTCCCACCTTCTCGGGTGATGGATGGCCTCTTGCTATAGAGTCATATTTAGTGGTGATGGTTTCTATTGTTGACCATCATAATATTCCTCCAATGAAGAGGGTCAATATAAATATATAAATTTTTTTGTGACTCCACTAAGAGATGGAGTGACATTTTTCCTCAATATGAGAATTATTGAGATTTTATTTGGGTTGAATTATATAGGGATATCATATATCATTAATTTCTACAGACATTCATATAAGATTTTCATTAGAGATTATGAATAATCAGTAAGTACCTATGTTAGTTATTGAGTATTCTTCTTATTCCAGAGAGATTCACTATTTTTATCCATCTCTAACGGGTGAATATTTTACCACTATGACGTGTTTTGAGGATGGTATTGCGTATGTTTTTCAATCACAAGTGACCATATTATGTTATATTACCATAATGAATATAGTGAACAAGGACATAATAAAATAATTTATATCATAGAGAAGTTTCCATATGATCAATGCTTATTCTATTTTAAACCAAGTGATAGTCATTCAAGATGTAGGAAGCATTGATCAGAGTATGCACGTGTGGTGAGTACTAGCCAGAAAACACAAACAAAGAGTTTCATATTTTTTCACCAATATAATTGGCTAGGGCATAAGAATCCCTAATGAATGATGAACTAGATGGAATGATATACTTGATGTATAATGGGTCATCTTGAGCACTTCATTCATTATTCAATTCTATAATCGTGTTCCATTGAATATGTACCATCATATCTATAGGGAACTAGATCTATAATGCCACGTCGGGATATGAGTTGGTCTTCTTCTAGCGTATCGGGATTTGGTATCCAGAGGCCAGATCTTCTATATTAGTATAGTGGATATTCATCTGCTATATTAGTAGCATCTCAGGGCCACATTTCAGGCTATACATATACATTTCAGTAAGTTCCAGGAGTGAATAGTACATGGATCTCTTCTGATAGAGGTAATATCCATGTAACCACTATAGTATTTTCTTCCCTCTTATTATTGGTGAAGAACCCACTTTCATGAATTCAACATATGTTCAATGCCTTTTAATAAATATTTATTACTTATTTTATATTACATCTCTATATACATTTCATGGGATTAGAACAATGGAAAAATATCAGTATCCAGTTTTACCCATGATATACATGATTCATATTTCTTCAGTTGTTTTTTCACCCTCAAGTAGACCATAATTCGGTGACATTCTCATTATTGAATGAATTGTGACTTGTCTATCCCAACTGTATTACTCTCTATATGGAGTTTTATTCATATAATATGATGAAAATGTGTATATTTACATTAGTGAATAGAATATTCAAGAAGATCAAGCTAGACCCATTTGAGTTGGACTGTGCAGAGTCATAGCATAATTAGAAATACATTTTACATGTGATCAAAGAATGAAGTTAGTTGAGTTAATTGATTTTGTGGACTATTTCACGGAATTGTGTACTGATTATTTCTCTACAATAACTCTTGATAGGGAGTTCAAGGTCACCATAGGGATCGTTCTAGTTGTTATACCATTTTCCATTTCTCTGTATATAATGGGACCTACATATCTATTTGAAATAAATAAGTATCTTAATGGTCTTGATGAACATGGTTTTATGAGACCCAACACATCACTATATGGTTAACACATCCTTTTCAACATGGTGGATGACATTACTCTTAGATTGTGCAAGAAATAAATTTTATTGAACTAGAATGATGTGAAGAACCATTATCTTATACCACGTACATATGAATGATTTGATCAGCTCTGAGGAGGACCCATTTTCTATAAGATTTATTTGAGTTTAGGGAATCAACATATTAATGTGAGACCACTAGATATAGCTCGAACAACATTACAAATAATTTATTCCTTGTATAATAATTTGGTTATGTAGTTCCATCAGAATAATGGACCAGTGGTCTTTATTTAAATTTTGAATCAGGTATTCCACCAAATGTATTCATTCCTTCTTGGTAGCCTTCTTTCATGACCCGTCCTCCTGGGTCCGTTCCATGACTAAACCCAAGCCCACCTTCCATTGGACAGGGGCTGACGACTGGCACCAAGGTGTATTCCCTAAAACTAGGAAGGCATTGACTTTATAAAATGAAAGAACATGAAACCAAGCACACAAAATTATATGAAACACCATCTAAAACTGTATTATAATGGATTTATGAATGTAAAAAGGTTCTGGAATACAATCCCAATAGTAAAGTACAAGAAACTGAAAGTACATGTACAATTGAAGAAAATGAAAAATATCGGATGGGTCATCCTCTGAGGTTCCTACCTAACTGGTTGGTACAGATCGCCTCCTTATTGCTCCTAGTCCATATGTCCCTTCCGTGTACCAAATCGTTGTATGGTCCACGTCTATGTACTGTCCAGTCCTAATACTCTCAACTATAGTCAGCAATGTCCGTTGTCTGCATCAAACACAACAACTTGCGGGCATAGCTCGTGCAGTGGTGAGTATAACGATTCATACTAGGTACCCTGACACCCTCAAGGTCTCACAAAATCCACCAAGGATAGACTACAAATACAAAAATCAATAGACAACCTAATATATATATATTACCATACATATACCTATGTTATCAAGTAATCAATATCAATCATGAGAAAAACACAAAGATACTGACTCAGCTCAAACCAAGATATTATGCTAGGGGTAGTATCTAGTAACATCCCCAGTCATATTGTCAAAACCTCAGATACTGGAGAAATCCTCCTCTATCGAGTACATTGTGTTGGCTACGACACCAAACGTGATTCCCACTATCCTTAGACTGCTGAGGTACTACTCCTATCAAGTAACATGGATCCTCCATTTCAACATGCACGCTCCCCGCCGTGGGTCTACCGTATCACCAAGCGTTCTCCCCCTCGTAGTCTGCTGAGGTACTCCTCCTGTGAAGTACCATGGGTTTGTCGTGTCACATAGAGGCGCTCCACAATGTGGGCCTTCCACGACATCAAGGCACTCACCAATGGGCTAGTAGAGTCATTCTGACTCATAACGGTCTACATTCGTTAGGTCTCGGCGAGCTACTAGTTCTCCGCACTACACTCACTTGCCTCTAGGAGGATCTCCTCGGCAAGCTATTGGTCGATACTCCAACTATAACAATGTCCCACGAATAAGTATATGAATGGATGTCCATGTTATTGGGGTCACAATAGAACTCACATCGCATTAGTCGTATGCTCGATCTATGTGTTATTAGCCTTTCAGTCCCGGGGGCCTAGTCAGATTCGTGCTCGATCCAACCTGACTGTTTCAAATCTCAAAATAAAAGTCCAGTGAATTATATTAAAAGTAACCATCATGGTCCCTTATTTCCATCTCTACTAACGGATCATCAAACAGATGTCTGTTTCCAATGATATGGCCGAAGGAGAGTAAGTGGATCGAAGTGGGCTCGGGTCGAGTCTGACCCAGCCCGACCCTGTCTGGGCTGACCCAGCCTGCTGGGCGGTCCACCCCATTGGGTTCGGCCTGGCCCATTGGGCCCTGCCCAGCCAGCCGTGTGGGGACTTGGAGAGCTGTGAGGGCATGGACCGGCCGCGGGTCGACGGGAGGGCGGTTTGTCCCGGAGGGCTCCACGAGGGCGGCTCGACATGGGGAACCAGGTGGTGCGGTCGGGGCCAGTTCGACCAGTGGGTGGCGAGACTGGGGTTGGTCCACCAGGAGGCCAGAGTAGCCGGGGTGGCCCGGATGGCGGCTTCCATGGCCAGGGCGGCCCGAATAGGAGGACGGGGTGGCAGGGGTGCGGCGCGGCTGGGGCAGCACGGACGGGAGGCCGGGGTGGCCGGGATGGTCGGGGTGCGACAGGGCCAGAGTGTAGAGCGACATGGGGCATGGTGAGGCTCAGAGTCGATTTGTCCGGCCGTGGTGTGGGGCCAACGCGGCCAGGTGGCCTGGGTGCCATGAGGGTGGCGCAGGTCACTAAGGTCATGGGGGGTGGCACTGTTTCTTGTTCTCCTTCTTCACCTTCCTCTGTTTCGAAGAACACCACAAATAAATAGAAGGATTACGGAGAGGACATGCCAATTTTGTTTGGACCAAACTCCCTTCCATAGAGTGGTATCAAAAGGTTAATAAGAACAAATCACACCAACCCTCCCTCCAAGATTCTTCCCAAACCTCAAAAGAAAATATTGGGTGTACTTGGGAAGTGATAATCAAACAACAATATACCCCTTCCTTTTTTGTTGTTGGTTGACGTTTGCACGAGAAGGTGACCATCAATTCATTATTGATGAACATGTCCTACGTTTAAGGAAGTTCAAAGGAAGTAGGTCAAAGTTTAGGTCAAACTTCATAGACTAAGGCATTCTTCATTGGCATTCTTCATTGAGAGATTTCTCCCATGTTCCTCCTCTCCCCAATTCTACCCAAAATGAAATGGCAGCCCAAGATAATAGATTATAATATTTATTATATCGTTGGAATAATATCCAATATGGTTTAAATGAATAAGTGGGAGTTGGCACAATTAATATGGTGAGTTGGCACAATTAATGTGTAGGAAGTCAAGAGGCTCCTCTACATTAATGGGGGCTGGGTTGAGAGGTTTTCATACATTTATGTGGGAGTTGAGGTTTTTCTCCCAATTAAAGGGGGGTTTCAAGGGGGTTTAATCCCTCTTGGTCCCCACCACCATAACCGCTCATGGGGGGTTATGGTATGGGTGGTCTCCACCACCATAATCTCTCATGGGAGGTTAAGGTCTGGTGGTCCCCACCTCCCAACAACAACATTGTTGTTGGAAATAAAAATAAAATGTTTGCATTTTTCTTTTGAATAATTTTTTTATTCCTTCATAAAAAATACAAAATTTATATTTCAACATAGAAAAACTGTTGTCTAGATGAAAGTATTTTTAAACGAATGATGGCACTGTGAGTTCAACGGTTCCCTCATATTTCAATTCCGAGCACTGGTTCAAATGTTAAAAAACCCTGCTCGCACGTTTACTAAACACACCTAAAAAATATCAGAAATTCATTCTGGGTAATCCAAACTTCTAAATCATGTGCTGTAAATTTTCACGGACTCATAAAATTAAAATATATTTAAAAACAATTACATAGAAATAATGGGTCTTTACATTCTCCCCACCTCAGGGATTTATGTCCCTGTAAGCCACAACTCAATATATGGGAACATGTGAGGGTACTTAGCATGCATGTGAGCCTCCCACTCTGATGTTCTCTCCTAGAGGATCTCGTGATGCATGTGAATGCACACCAGAGGTATCAACCATCCATGATGGACCCGCCCTTATCGATCCTCAATCTATACTGGAAACTTCATAAATGTCACCCCATCGTCAATATCCATCTCCCCATTGTCTATGATGTGAGAAGTGTCGTGCACATATCTCCTCATCTAGGATACATGGAAGAATTCATGAACCTGGTGTAACTGAGGTGGAAGAGCTAATGGGTAAGCCACATAGCCTGCTCTACTGAGGATCTAAAGAGGTCCGATGAATCTTGGAGATAACGTACCACTTTGGCTAGATATCGTTAGACCTCATCGGGGTGAGATGTATAGAATGTCGTTGTCGCCATCCTCAAACTCCAGCGGTCATTGTCTCTTGTCAGTATACGACTTATGCATTATCTTTTATGTCTTCATATGCTCCAAGATTATCTACACCTTTTCTGTTGTTGCTCGTACCATCTCTAGTCCAAATAGTGCTGACTCCCGAGTTTCAGTCCAGCACAAAGTTGATCTGCAAGGTCTCCCGTACAATGCTCAAAAGGTGTCATTCCAATGGTTGAGCGATAGCTATTTTTGTATGAAAAATAACCCAAAACTAAGTGATCCTCCCAGCTATGACCGAAGACGAGGACACAAGAATGCATCGTGTCCTTGAGGGTCGGAATGGTCCACTCAGTCTGGCCATTCGTCTGAGGATGTAAGGTGGTTCATAAATGATGTTGTGTCCCAAAAGACTACTAAATCCCTTTCTATATCCATGAAGTAAAACGTGCATCATGATCGATGAAAATCATCAAAGGTACTCCATGTAGCTGCACAATCGCATGCACCTAGAGCTGTCCCATGCTCTTCACTAAATCATGTTCTCTTATTTGTAGGAAGTGTGCCAAAATGGTGAGTCGGTCGATGATCACCCATATAGAGTAATTACCTCTGGATGTACGTGGAAGTCCAATCATGAAGCCCATGGATATCCCATCCCGCCTCCAATTTTGGACCTCTATAGGCTGAACCAAGAATGCCAGTACCTGATGCTCTGCTTTCACTTGCCGACAAGTAAGGCACCTAGAGACAAACACTACAACTTATTTCATTATTCCTAACCACTTGTGCTATTGTCATAGATCCGGGTACATCTTCTCCACTCCTAGATGTACCACTATAGTGTATGTGTGGAATTCCATCCACACTTCATCCTGACGTGACACTTGTACCGTGGCATGTCCTATAAAGAGGATGACATGCTCCCCACCTTCAGAAAACCCATCAGGAGACTGCAATGTGGATATCTGAGCACGTCGAGCCTCACAGTATGCATCCCCACACTGCACCTCCCTGACTCGCTGAAGAAGTGTATGAGTGACTTTAAGAGACTGAAGAAAAACTGCTCCATCTCTATCCACCAAGAATATCTGCAAAGTAGACAGCTGCTCCATCACCTCACCTAGCAGCTATATGCCAGACCTCTTATTGAGTGCATCTACTACAATGTTCCCCTTCCCTGGGAGTATAGACTATCTCAATGTCATAGTCCTGGAGGAACTCAAGACAATGTCATTGTCTCAGGTTCCTGTCCTTCTGTGAGAAGGTATAACAGAGACTCTTGTGATCATAGTACATGGTAAAATTCTCGTTCGTCAGATAGTGTCACCACATATTCAAGGTCAAGACCACTACTGCTAACTCCAGGACAGGGGTAGCATAGTTATGCACATTCTATCTCAGCTGCTTAGAACCATATGTGTTCACTACTTTCCCATGCATCAGGACACATCCAAGACCGGTCCCTGATCTATCATAATAATCTATTTAACATGTGCCCTCCTCTGGAAGCCTCATGAAGGGGGCACTATTCAGGCTTTGTCTCAAATCGTGAAAGCTCTGCTGGAATTTCTACCACCAAACAAAGGGTTTCCCTTTCTTTGTCAAGTCTGATAGTGGTGCTGCTACTCTATTGAAATCTGGAACAAATCTATGGTAGTATCTGACCAAACCCAAGAAACTTCGTACCTACATCACACTCCAGTGTGTCTAACAAGCAAGAATCAGCTCAATCTTCTCTGGATCCACTGCAACACTAGACTTCTGTTTGACATGTCCCATAAAGAGATTCTCTCGGATCCAAAACTGGCACTTCAAGAGGTTACCATAATGACGGTGCTCTCAGAGTGTATCCAGTACTACCTGCAAGTGATAGGAATGCTCCTCCTCAGTAGTAGAGTAGATCAGAAAGTCATCGATGAAGTCCACTACAATGCGATCAAGGTATGGCTTAAATATCTTATTCATGAGTCCCATAAACAATGTTGGAAAATTGGTTACACTAAATGTAATAAGCAAGAACTCATAATGGTCATACCGACATCGGAAGGCTATCTTGTGCACATACTTGTCTCATACTATGAGTTGGTGATAGCCTAATCTGAGGTCTATCTTCGAGAACCACCATGCCCTCATCAGCTGATCAAATAGGTCATTAACTCAAGGGAGTGGGTACTTGTTCTTTAGGGACACCTGGTTCTGGCGAAAATAGTCAACACAAACCCTCAAGCTACCATATGCCTTCTTGGAAAACAAAATTGGAGCTGCCCATGGTGAAACACATGGATGGATGAAACCCTTCCCATGGAAGTCCTCTAGATATACTCGATGCTCACAAAACTCTGTGGGAGCCATCCAATACGCTGGTCTAGATATCAGTGACGTCTAGGGGTACAATTCAATATAAAATTTCACCTCTCTTTGAGGAGGTAGTCCCTGAACATCATTACAGAAAACATTTGCGCACTGGTCCACCACTACAAGATAGGTTGGACTCTCCACATCAATAGCTCCGAGGGTAAGTCAAGAAAACTGATTAGTGATAGGCCTCAATCTCCTCCAGGTAAGTCCATTATGCACTGCAAAGGCACATTTCTTGCCGGTGAAGGTAAACCTGGTCCCATCCATGAGGAAACACTACACCCTATGGATAATACATTAAATCAATGCATGGAAAGTAAAAAACTGGTCCATAACCAAGATGACGCCGTAAGGATTTGACACCGCAACTAGGAGATCCCAGTCGAAGTTCTTTCCTCTTAGAGTAGTCTCACACTGCCGGCACCAGTGCGTAATCATCGAATATTCTCCTATTGGAATATGTTGCCATAAGGATCGATCTAATGGCTCCATTGGAATATTTGAGGTCCGAATGAGGGTGATAGAAATAAAATAATGACTACCACTTGAGCCTATAAATAATACAACTAAGGTGGAGTAGACATGGATCGTACCTCATACCATCTTATGTAGCACCGTGATCATAATCCTTAGTTGCCTGGAACTAAACTCTCCTCTTTCCACCATCTCATTGTGGTCAGGGTGGACATACTGGTGGTGGTGGCGGTAACACCTTGAATCGTCACCCACCGCCTACTGCATGGCCTGCTTCTCTTCCATGTCCACCTCCAGCTGGTGGAACTCCTCAATAAAACCATTGTCACTGCCTAGGCGGTCCTTCGACCGTTAGCTGGTCATCTGAATGACAGGTCAGATAGTCACGAGCCATGTGACCCTTCCTACCGCATGTGAAGCATTGCTCTCTCCTAGTATGTCATTCTCTGCTTCGGGTTCCCCACACTACCAATCACGAGTCATGCAGTCATCCACCTATAGTTGTGGTCCTCTTGGACCTCTGTGACATTTGTATGTTGGCAGCTGTAGAAGTCTCTGCTACGTGATGAATGGTAGTGGGTCCCACTATTGTTGACAACATAGCAAGGAAACTCTCCACCAAGAGGGCTCTCTCTACACCCCTGCTAGTGTCGAGATGCTAATTGAGATCACCAAATAAATGATTTCCCTCCTGAGTCCCTTCTCAAAAGTATAAGACCTAACGAATGGGTCCCGCACCATATCTGTGGTGTAGAGTTAGAGGTCAATGGAACTCATAGAGTACTGAGCCACAAACATGCTACCCTGCTCAGGATGAAGTAGATATTGAATGCGCACGACACGGAGTGTCGCTGGGAAAAAATCTAACTAAAATAGGCTCTCCAAGTCAACGTAGAGAAGTGTCACCTCATCGTGGACCTGGAGAATCAAGCTCCACTATCTGCCCAATGATGCATGTAGATGGCTGGCAGCATGAATCACAATGAGATCAGCTAGTGTCCCTACCAGTCGGAAAACTCTCACCAAGGCCTCCTGCCAATCCTTAGCACCCTGCGGGTCCGTCGCTCCTGTGAACCTGGGTGGCCTCTGGCACTGGAACTCGTGTAACGCTGTCAAGTGGCATGCACCATCTGCTTCTGGGGATGGGGGAATCGGTGGCCCAATAGGGAGTGGTTTCACTAGTGCCTCTACCGGAAGAGGGCCTTGCACCAAGGCCTCGTCACTCAGTGGGCTTTCTGTGCGTAAAACTCTCAGAACTCTAGCTGGCTGTATGTGTGGAGGAATCATGAAAAGAAACTGGTGTTCCACAGTAAAAAGGATATCCCTGGGGAGCTGACCTGGTGAGATGACATAAAGAAAAACTTGTGAAAACACACTTGCAATCATTTTTTGTGCATAGAGTTGGAAATTAGAAATCAAGGTCATGGTGTATGGATACGTCGATCATCGCACCAACACTAGACTACCAAAACTGAACAACACACTCACTACACTTAACAAAATAGCTTCACAGAAAAGATCAGAGTCCTAGTTCTATGGTAGAAAAGACTTCTCTGTTACCAATTTGTCTTGTCCTATCCCTCGGGGCCCATGTCGTGACTGTCCCCAAGACCGCCTTCCATAGGCCAGGGGCTGGCGACTAGCACCTAGGCGTATTCCCTATAACTAGGAATGAATTTCCATTATAACCTGAAAGCACACAAAACCATGGAAATGAAAATATATGAAACACCAAGTAAATCTGTATAAAAAAGGAGTACTGAAAGTGAAAAAGGGTGGGAATACAAGCCCAACGGTAAATTACAAGAATTTGAAAGTACAAGTATAACTGAAGAAAAAGAAAAACAAAAGATGGGTCATCCTCCGATGTTCCTACCTGAAGGGTATGTACAGATCGCCTCCACAGCACTCCTCATCTGTATGTCCCCTCCGTGTACTGACTCATCGAAAGGTCCACCTCCAGGTATTGTCCAGTCCGGATACTCTTGGCCTCAGTTAGCGTTGTTAGTCATCTGCATCCAGCACAACAAGGTGTGGGAATAGCCTGTGCATGGGTGAGTAAAATGATACTTAGTAGAGACCCCGAGACCCCCAAGGTCTCACGAAATCCACCATGGATAATCTAAAATGAAATAAATCATAAAACAACCTTACATATGTATATTCCCTAACATATACACATGTTATCATGTAATCCATATCAATCATAAAAAAAAGCATTGAGATACTGACTCAACTCAAACCAGAATTGTATTCTTGGGGTTGTATCATATAACATCCCTAATCAAATTGTTGAACCCTCGGTGGCTAGATAACTTCTCCTCTATCATGTACATTAGTCTTTCCATGACACCAAACACGCTTCCCACTAACCAATTACGACTGAGGTACTCCTCCTATCGAGTACTGTGGATTGTCCATGTCACCTAGCTCGCTCCCAACGGTGGTCTTCCGCATCACCAAGCGTACTCCCCCTCAGAGCCTACTAAGGTACTCCTCCTGTCGAGTACTATGGGTATGTCGTGTCACATAGTGGTGCTCCAAACCATGTGTCTTCCACGACATCAAGGTGCTCCCCACAAGGCTAGTAGAGTCACTCCATGTCAAAACGATCAACGTTCATCAGGTCGCACCCAGTTACTAGGTCTCTACACTATGCTAGCTCATCTCTAGGTGGATCCACTCCACAAGCTACTGGTCGAAACTCCAACTATCATGAAGTCCCACAAAGAAGCATCTCAAAGGTCTTCCACCTCATAAGGGTCTCAACACAACTGATGGGTTGTCAATCATAAGTACAGTCTATGAGTTATTATCCTTTTAGTCATGGGGGCCCGGTAGGATACGTTCTCGATCCAACCTGACTATTTCCTATCTCAAATCAAAACTCATGTGGAGTATACTCAAAGGGACCATCTCGCTCCATGATTTCCAACACCTCTAATGGTTCGTCAAACAGACGTCTCATGCCAATGATATGGCTGAAAGAGTGTAAGTGGATCGTAGTGGTCTCGAGACCAGTCTGACCCGGTCGGACAGACCCGGTTCGTGTTGACCTGACCTAACATGTTTGTTCTGGCATAGCTTGTTGGGCGGGCCAACCAATTTGGTTCGGCCTGGCCTGCTGGGCTGAGCCCAGCAGGACGTGAGGGGTGGCATAGAAGCGTGGGGACACAGACCAACCGCGAAGGCGCAGACAATCCGTAGGTCAGCATGGGGGCGTTTGGGCCCAAGGGCCGCCACATGGGACTCTCTGCTAGGAGGGCGCCATGAGGTCGTCTCAGCCCGGGGCATAGGGTGGAATGGTTAGGGCCAATTTTCCAGGAGGCCAGAGCGGCTGGGAGGCCGGAGCGGCTGTGGCGGCTAGGCCGACAGAAGGCATGGGTAGGGCAGCTCATCCACGAGGCCGCAGTGGCTAGGGTGGTCGGGGCCCAGTGCGACCGGGGCGTAGCACAGATCGACGGCGGTTCAGCTGGATACAGTGCGCGGCCGGCTCGGCCGGGAGGCCGGGATTCCGTGGGGGCGGCGCCGGTCGCCGAGGCCGTGCATGGCAGTGCGGTTTCATCATCACCTACATCACATTCCTCCATCTAGAAGGACACCACAAATCAACACAAGTGTTACGAAGAGTATGGGCCATGTTAGTTTGAACCACACTCTCTGCCTTAGAGCGGTAGCAAGAGGTTCACAAGAATAATGCACATCAACCCTCCTGTAAAGATTCTTCCCAACCCACCAATGAAAATATGGGGTGTACTTATGAAGTGATAATCAAACAGCATTAAACCCATACATAGTTCATTGTTGGTTGACGTTGGCGCGAGAAGGTGAACATTGATTCATTGTAGATGAACACATACTACGTCAAAAGAAGTTATGGGGATGAAGGTCGAAGTTAAGGTCATTCATGGTAGGCAAAGGCGTTCCTCGTCGGCGTTCTTCATTGGTGGATCGTTCTTCGTTGGGAGCATTATCCCATGTTCCTCATCTCCCCAATTTCATCCAAATTGAAAAGGAATCACATGATAATAGATTATAATATCTATTAAGTCGATGGAATAATATCCAAAATGGTTTAAATGATTAAGGGGGAGTTGGGATAATTAATATGGTTAATTGGAACAATTAATGTGGAGGAAGATAAGAGGAACCTCCACATTAATGAGGGGGTGTGAGAGGATTTCTAACATTTACGAGTGTGTTGAGGGTTTTATCTCAATTAAAGGGTGGTTTGAAGGGTTTTTAGTCCCAGCTGGTCCCCACCAACATAACCTCTCATGGGATGTTATGGTTCAGGTGGTCCACACCACCATGACCTCTCATAAGAGGTTATGTTCTAGTGGTCCCCACCTCCCAACACCCACATGGGTGTTGCAAAAAATATAAAATGTTTGCAATTTTGTTTTTATTATTTTTTTATTCCTTAATGAAAAAACCAAAATTTATCATTCACCATCGACCAACTATCGTTGAGGTGAAAATTTTCGTAAGCGAATATCGGCGATGCGAGTTCAACGGTGCCCTCAAATATCAATTCCATGCACTGGTTCAAATGTTAGAAATACCCTCTCGCACGTTTACTGAACGTAAATGATCAAAATATTAGAAACTCATTTCGGGCACCCGGGGCCAAGGAATCCCGTGTCGCCAATTTTAGCAGACTCTTAAAATTCCAATATTTTAAAAAAAATATGTATAAATACCATGTCATTACACATTCATAGAATAAATATTCGAGTAGTCTTCCATCAGAAACAAACATTAAACACATACTGAGATCATGTTGAGTATACTTAGAGAGCAATAGTTATATGTGATTTTCTGAAAATAAATATTTTGGATCAGTAAGGTTCACTTCTTGGGTAAAATCAACTCAAAAGTAGGCATATCCATTGACTGAGATAGAGAGAGTGTCATAGTTTATTGGGAGAAGCCTAAGAATTTGTTTGATATACAAATCTCCATTGGGATTTTTTTATTACTATCAGTTTTCCAACACATATCTAACATATAAAAAACATTTTATGTCACAAACTAAGATGGGATTGTAGTTTCTATTATATGAAGATCTTGAGATGTCTTTTAAGAGTTAAAGGGTAGAATGAAATCTGTTCGGTTTCAAAAAAAAATCTTATCCAAAAAATGTAATATAATATACTATGTTGCTTTAGGGATATGTATTAGTGTTACTTTGATGCAAGGTGATCGAGTCTTATTTCATGGATATATCTAGCTGAGGCATCAAGAGAGTAATAAGCCTATATATGATCTTATATAAGCATTTTTGTTTCATGTTATGTGTTGTTAGAGATAATATCTTTTTGGTGACTGATTCCTTGTATATGGGAATCATAATATCTTAAAATATATCTCCACATTGAGATAATTTAATTTTAGGTATCATTAGAGAGTGTAATATCATTAGATATTTTTTATCTAACATGTATACCTGGTAAGGGTAATGTCATGGACGATGCCTTGAGCTTGAAAACAGAAACTCAAGCCTTCATGGTGGCCATTATTTAGTAGATGAAGATGGATATTTTTTTGAGTTATATATTTAGGATCATTAAAAAACGTTTAAATATAGTCTATGATTATATAGTAGTGAAATTTTATCATCTCAAATTGGTGTTCATGTGTCCGTTATCCGATTCCTGGGGTCTCATTCTGTGGGACAATATCTCATCGGAGAACACACCTTGTGGTTGGGTTAATTATAGTAGTGATACCCTACTATATTGTGTGATACAATAGGATAATATTAATATACATGATGTGATTATGACATAATATCATGGCTATGTATGGGAATTCCATCATAGGCTTACCAAGATGTATAGGGATATGAATCAATATTATTGGTGTTCATGAATAAACATGATGATAGAAAGATACATAACTCTATGATCTAAATGTCAGTAGGAGAAGGTAGAGCACTAGTGACCTAATAGAAGTCAGTAGACTCTATAAATTGATTAGAGGAAATGGATCAACAATACCATGTACATCTTGATAGGCATGGTAGTATCTTCTTGAAACAACGATGTAGTATGGGTGATGATTGATTGGTTTACAAAGGCCAGGTTCATCTTACTGATCTAGTAAAAATTTTCTTTTTACAAGTTAGGTTGGATTTAAATTCATGATATATTTTTATTTCATATAATATATAGTTCTCTCATTTTTGAAGGAGGTACATGGTTCAATATGTGGTTCTGGAACGGGTTGTAGAAGACAATGGGATCAAATGTTTTGATGAGTTCAATATATCACCCTATAACAAATGGCCACATAGAGGGGACAATATGAGTGTTAGAGGATATTTTATGAGACTGTATCCTTGATTTTGGTGGTACCTGGGAAAATAATCTTCATAAGGTTTAGTTTTCTTATGATAGAAACATTTAAGAAACAATTCATATGGATATGTATAATGAACACTATGGTAGACCTTGTCATTAAGCTTTATAGTAGAACAATTGTTTTCTGAGGTAGGTGATTTCTTCTGGTATGGGTGATTTTGAAGAATAGGTGTGTTCTGGAGTGACCTAGGTGCAAGAGGCCAATGTAAATGTGTAGTAGATTGAAAATTTCTTACATGACGTCGTACCACCATTTAAAGAGGAATATTTGGGATGAGTTATTTCGTAGAGGGGAGACTGTATCATCCTGAAATTATCTAATGGTATGGAAAATTTTATTTTTTGTTTAAATTATTTAATAGAGACCTATTTTTATCTCTTAAATGATATAGGATGTAACATGTGAATCTGGGGTTAACATAGACTATATAGCCCTAAAATGGAAGATGACAATTAAGAACCACAATTAGAGGTCACCTAATACCCCATTCGACACATTTTCCCATAATTTTGTAGTAGTTGGTTGAGGGAAGCTTTAGTCCGCATGGCTAGTCTGAAACTATGTGGGCTCGGGAGAATAGCTGTGTGGGTCTCTTAGAATTGGGGAGTATAAAATTGTACATTTTTCATATGTTTTTTCAAAATTTATACCTAACAATGTGGTGTTCCCCCTTGAACCATAACAATCCACACTGTTGGCACAATTTTTGAAAAACTAGGGACCAATATTGTGTAACTATTGCAGTGTGGGTAAAATTCGTAAACAATCCCTAATGAAATTTAATTTCATCAATTTTTCTCAACTCTTTATTGAAATTTATTTTTCTTGTCACTCATGTTGTGAAAGCTACCACAATACATCTATTGGGATTTAAAATTTATAAATTGTTTATCCTATATTTCTTTCAATGTTGGATGCTACAGACTCATTTATGTATGATATATCCTCCCAATTCCTTTATTGAATGAAATATCATCAATCAATTGTGTTAATTTTTAAGGTGGATTTATGAACTAATTTGGGGGTTTAGTTAAAACACATGATTTCATATATTTTAGATAGAATCAAGGAATGTTATCAGCTATTTCTTTTATTACGAAAATGATTAAGGATGTCTTCTCTTTTTTCCCAATGGTTTCACCACTTTTTATGATTTTTTCAATTTTTTTATCAATCCAAAAATATTTAGAAAGGATCATTCTTCCATATAAAACTGATTTCCTTGGATTTCTGAGTCTCTTGTGACCATATCATATAGTGAAACCCTTCTATAGGTGTTCATCATGTTATATACATCCTAATTTGGTGTTCCATCATAAATGAACAAATTTTACACAATGCCGGATCTTCTACTTCACCTTAGAAGTGTGTGTTGAAACGTGGATAATTTTTTTAGGTTATTTAATTATTTTAAAAGGGGTAAAGAACAATGAAATGGATTTATTTTAAGGTTCATATGATTAGTATTTGTTTATTAGACCATGTGTGAAATCCATATTCCCATGAACATGCCTGTTGATGTATTTTCTTATTCTTATGAATTATTATCTAGTCCATGAGTTATATTATAATGTTCATTACTCGGTCATATTGTATATAATTGATTATACATAAGTAATATTCCCTATGATATTTATTTATGTCATGTTTGAAGGATTTATTGGTATTATAGAAATATTTTTTGCATGGGATATTATAATGAAATTTATTAATTCTTAGTTATATAAATCATATGCCATATGTTCAAGCCTTTCTCATTGTTATTTATTTCTAACATGCCATATGAGTTGTTCCACTATTGATTGTCATAAATTGTATATCATTGGTTGATAAGAATGTGGTATTGAGAAGAATATGTGATGTATTTAACTTATAAATTGTTTTCCTTAATATGTGAATTATTAATATATATCACTTGATATGGAAATTGAGAAAACATGAGTTTAGAATTGAGGAATTATAAATACACTCTATATGTTCAGATGGTTACGAATCCTTGTGTCAGGAGTGATGCATTGGCTTTTCCGATAAGGGCTAATTGGGTGGATTATTTTACTCTTGAGGGATATAATTTACCTATGTGATAACCCATTTAAATACCCAATGGTAACATATATACACCATAACATGGGTGATAATTAGTCCCATATGTGTGACACTTCAGTGGACTCAGAGTCACCACGATTTCTGTGATATAATGGACATTTTATGGGTTTCCTTGTACAATCTTAGTGGTATTAGGTTATATTGGATGTTCTTGTTGTGACACACGGGATTCTATTATATCTCATTGGATTGGATCAGGACTACACAATTTGGTTTTATGGAATTGAATGATGGGTTGATCTGTCTTATAAGACCAATCTTTTTTTATTATTATGATCCCCTGATTATATCTTTTTATACATCTAGTTTGGACTTGTGGATTCTTAGGAAATGACATATATATGAGACCCCATGGAATTTAAAAATTATTGGATATTCATATTTAGTTTCCATGACTCCATTGGCACATTTTTTTAAGTATAATTACTTTCGAAGATATTAATTAAAACATAAAAAATGGAACAATGTAGGTTGTATGGGATGATTGTCCATTTAGGGACCATTACACATGTGATAATGTTTTATATATAAACATTATATTCTTTTATCATATCTTTCACACTATCATTATTTATTGAATGAAATATAATTTTCTAGACACTATTGGTGATGACCCAAATATATGTATATCTCAGGTCCTTTCAAATGCCATTTGGCACATTGGTAAACTTAATTATCACAATAATGGATAAATTTTATACTATTTAATTGGATTATTTTTTAATTTTGTACATTTTGATGGATATTTGGGTATAGATGACTAAGTATATACTTGATATATTGATGTCTATGTATGTTGAGTTTTTTGAGTTTTTTGCATTGAGTACATTCGTGTACCCATGTTCCACAACATTTCTATTTTTTATAGACACATGACATGACATTATCTTATTTATTTCAAAAAAGTATTTTTATTTAGTTTCCTCTAGTTTATTTATTCTTCTTGGCTTCTCTCTTACATTACACTACTATTTTATTATTCATATGCTTACACTATTGATAATAACCATTGACCACTATGAATACACTTACCTATGAGTGCATAGTCTCCCCATGGACACACCTTAGGCCCTAAATACTAGTCTGTGCTTCTAGAATTTGGGGACATGTGCTTAAGGACATGTTTCCCACTTTATTGGGATACTCCTCATTGGTACCATGGTTATGACACTAAATATACACAAATTGAATTAAAAATAAATTGTAAATATAATTGGGAAAATTATTTATTGAAACACATTTTTCTTCCCTTATTTTCCATAGTAGTTTTTATATTTCCTTGATGTATAAAATAAATTATATTTATTCATACACCTATAATTTATTTTTATTTCAAGTCGTAAAATTATATAATCATTACAAAAATAAACATCTATATATCCTTTGTGAACTGTAATGTACCACATTACTCTTTCACATTAAGAGTGGTTCTATATAAGCATTCATTGTACTACTTGAAGAAAAATCCACTAATAAATGAATTTATAATGTTGTAGAGTCATCATTAGTTTACCCAATAAAATTCTATAATTATAGAGCTATAATGGAATAGGAAACTCTTATTTATTTTATTGTATATAAGGATGATGAAAAAATAACATTGTAATTTATTAATGGAAGAAAGATATTCCTTGACACCGAAATCATGCCACACTGAGAAAATAAAAGCTCGTTACATAAATTTAAAATAAAAAATACATTATTTAAAAAAAACAAATGAAGAACTCATTATACCCCCAAATATTTATCAATTGGGGTTATTACCAAAAAATGGAGTTATAAAAGGGAATGTAAGAATAAATTAAATAGGAAATAAACTAATAAAATATAACCATATTATTAAATTCCACTATTAATGACTCACTATTATGGATCCATTTCCATTTTAAATATAGAAGAAGATAATGTTATATCAGAACTATAGTATTTTTTAGATCTATATTTATTTTATATAGACAAGATATGTCTACCTATTTTGATATCATTGAAAAATTTACATATATTTTTTTCTTATAAGACCATATTCCCTACTGGAATTGGGTAACATTTAAAAAAATAATAATATCCAAACATCATTTATCTTAAGAATCTATCCACGTTTTTTCATTGAAAATTTAATTAATAAAATCATGCGAGGAATATTTTTCTCATCCTTGTTCTTTTTCATTATTCCCATGAGTTCACATAATACACTCTACAACTCATGAAAACATTTTTAATATATTTTAAAAGATGGGTCATAATCTATTGATCAATAGTTTCTCACATTATTAGGATCATGGTATTTAATATTTATAATTACTATTATTTTATTTCCCATTCTTTATCCAATATGTTCGATATAAATTTTTTTACCTATGATTTGTTCATAGTTTTTTATATCCCCAACCACAATAAATTAATGTGATGTAAATTTTTTATTTAAAAATCATAATTCATGTCTCCCCATATTTTTCCTAATAGAATACTACATACTACTATTAATGTAATATACAGTCTTCTAAGTTATTAATAATATAACCATATAATTTTTTTATTATTTAGTCAAATACACCAGTTTTCCATATCATTTGATATATATCACTGTCTCTATTGATGTTGGATTCATCCAATGTAATTAATTTAAATAATATATTCTACTTGTATATAAAATAATAAAAAAAAATGAACTTTATTTTATAGTATGCCACTATTAAAAAAATATTTCAAAACAAATCCCAGAAATTCACCTTTAACATTTTATAATGTGCATAATTCAAAAAATGAACACAAATATATATGTATATATATATATATATAAATTTTTTTATATTTGAAAATTTAAATTTTTATATATAATCATTATCTATTTAGAAAATATAAATTTTAAAATTATAACTGAATATATAACACCAGAAAATTTTATTCATGGATTTATAAAATTATATCATAACCGTAAGACAATATAATATTAATTTATGATTATATTTTATGAAAATAAAAATTATTTTAAATGATTAATTTAATTATAAATTTATAATTAAATATTTATGAAATTAAATAATAATAAAAATTCATGATCATTTTCAAATTATTTATTATACTATTCCATGATAAAAAAATATCATGATTACACTTATAAGATTCTTATATATTATTAATATTATCATAGGTGTGTTTAAAATTATATTGTCTGGATTATTATTTCATATCTTGATGTTACTATTCATAAGGTTATTTCACTAATCCATCAATAAAAATTCTACATTTTTTATAAATATCAATTATTTCATTATTAATTTATATTGAATTTAGATTTTTAATTGCAAAGTGAATATAAATATTTTATATGTACCATGTTTGTTACAATATTAATATGATTCCTATTATTTTTAGTATTTAATTCACCTATTGAACAATAATCTCTATCAAAAACATGATTGTGAAAACTTAATTTTTATTATAAATTTGGACTCCCTATTTCAGATCCAATTTTGAAAAATGTTTCTTTTAATTTTATATATTGTATAAAGACAATAAACTAATAAATTAAATTTTATCTATATCATAACTAATTTATATGATTGTGTATCACAATTTTTATTGAATTATAGGATTATAATATACTATATAAAATAGAATTTAAATAAAAATGAAAAAAATAAAAAAACATGGAAATAAAATGAATCATAATATATATATATTGTATGTTTTATATGTATAAATCACAGATTAACCCAACAAATTTATGAGAGGGAATGTCACTTGATTTCTAGATAATGATACTTTACAACTCTAAAGATGTGAAATATTGTGGAAATCCAATGTTTTATTTCATAAAGGAATAAAAGGATGAAATTTTTTGTTAATATAACTTATTGTCTTTTGGAAATAATTAATTTTAGAAAAATATGAAATGATTTTTATGGGATTTGATAGGTATATAAAATAAATTAGTAGAATAAATAATGAGATGATTATTATAAATGGGTAAAATTTTGAGTTGAATCTTATTGTTATTTATTCATTTTAATATAAAAATGGTTTATTTGTATCTATACATGACGTCCAAAATAATTTATATTTATTCAAACTCCACAAATTTTTTATTTTTTAGATCTCAAAATGATACAATCAAAATGCACATTGGTTGTTATGCATCCTATATGAGCTCTATAGAATAACATTACCCTTTCATATGAGAGTTTTTCAGTCGAAGAATCCATCATACTGAATTATAAAAATTCAATTATTTAATTATTGTATCATGTATCTGAATCATCAATAGTATACCAAAAAATATACAATAATGAATCACTAATTACATAGAAAACAGAACATTATTATATAGTATATGAGATAGGTAAAAAAGTTAAATAGTGTGGTGAGTATTAAAAAATGATAATCATTTACTCCAATTGTATCATAGTGTTTTCAACTAAATTAATATTATAAAACAATATATAGGGGATTATATTTGGAAAATAAAGTAAATCTCTAAAAAAATTACCAATAACACATATAATAATGTCTGGGGAAGTAGAAAAACATATATCACCATCAATCTAATTATTTAAGCTAATATGAAATTAAATTTATGAAAAATAAAATATATTTCATTTATAATGATAATGTTTTAGAATACTACTTCTCTACCTTGGAGTTGATAAATATTATGTTTATAGAAATATTGAATATTGATAATAGTATGGCCAACTGATCACCAAAATTTTTTCTATTAACATCATGATTTGGGTCATAATATTCCAGAATGATACATATATAATGACATATTATTGAATATTTCTTATGATTTCTTGGTATAATTATACTATCCTTAAAAATGTTTCATGTGTTTCTAGCATTCCCATAAATTTAGAAGTGGAATGAGAAATTCACCTATATGGGACTATGGAAATCATTTATGATTGGATGAAAAATATGATAACTGATAATGTGATAACCATCCTCATGGAATAAATGAATGAACCATTCATAATCCTAAAATAAATATATAATCATTACAATATATCATGGACCCTACACCCCCATTAACAAGAATGTAATAACAATAACACCAAATGAGATACTCATTTGATGAGAACATTTAGCTGTCTTTTTATAATATTCTCTTAGTGACTAGGAATATTTTATGATAAAATTATTTATGATGAGGGTCAATATCTTTCAGAAAACATGGTATAAACAAAGTTTAATTAATATTAAATTGTTCCTAATGAGCACACCCTTGATATTGATGAGCATATACTTTTAAAATCTTATGAGTTATTGTAGGTATTCTCATTATATACTCTTATCTATTGAAAATAAAATCATGACCTTACTACACTTTTTTCTAGATAAGTGTTTTTGAACTAAAATGGTTCCCTTGGATATCCAATGTTGATAGAACTTATTCATTAAATTAAATGATGTCTCAATCATTGGGGTTCAAATCAATTTTCTATCATTATCCACATCTTGTTATATTATGAATGGAAATCTCATTTTGATTTCTTCTACCAGTAATCCATTTATTTTTTTTGTTTCTCCATAAATATGAAAATATTAATTTATTATACCAATATGATAAACAAATCCATGATTTTAATAATGGAATTTTTTCGAGGTTTTTCTCTCTATGGTGAAATAATACATTCCCACTATATTAGAGGTGTTTTAATTGATGTACCCCAAGAAACATGGATAGTCTTATTTTCATATTAGGAACCCTCCAATCTAGTGGAATCCCAAAAAACCATTAAATCTAGTGGACACCACGAAATCCTTAATAATGTTAGAGTTCTTAAGTCTAGGGGTGGTAAAATTCTTGGCAAAGTTGTCAAAATCATAAAAATATTTTAATGTTTTTTGAATGTTATGGAACTATTTACTAGATTAAAATTCATCTATATCAAAATACTTATCGAAACATATTTGGAATACATGGAATTAATGACATCATTAATTTATTGTTAAAAAAACCAAAAAAATACCATGAAATTTAGTAATGTTTTAGGTATTATTTATTTTCCATAGATATAAATATGATTGATACCCCAGGTATAAATATACCAGAGATGGATAATTATTGTGAAACATCTACTTACTACCCCTATAATATATTTTTATTTCATATAATTAGTTTTTCCATTATAATTATGAATTAGTTTTAGATGTATACAGATATGTTTATAGTGGAGTTAAGGAAACCCATTTCTTCGCATGATCCAAACAAAATTCTTGGGAAAGATAAATAAAATAATTCAAAATAATTTACCTTTTTTATATCAATGAAACATGATGAAATGTGTATTACTTTATTCACTATCATCATGAATTATCAATTCATTTTGAAATTATTTTATTACTCTCCCAAGAAGAAATATACATGAGGATGTAGTCATAAAAGACATCCCCATTATTATCATTATCACAATATTTTTATTTATTTGATTTAAAATTATTTAGTATATTGACTAGATCACAATTTTGAAAAATAGTGAATTCATAGAGTTAAATGATAATGATAAACATAAAAAATGATTGGAACTCATTATCACACAAGTAGAAAAGAATCACCCCTAAAATACATTTTGAGATGAATGAAGTCCTTAAGTCATGACTCTAGACATCACATTATAAAATAGTCAAATCATAATTGTAAATAAATAATAATAATGTCCTTATCATGTGACTCTGATCAACATAACATAAAATCCTTCTTTCATTACTCTATACTACATAAAATAATCTCATAATAACATGATGTTAAACATTATTAAACAATATAAATTATACATTTTCTTAATCTTTATTATGCATTATCCAATCCATATGACCATAAACAATTACTATTGGTCAATTATTTGTGAAATTAAACAAGGTGGATCCTTTTCTGTAAGTTCTACATCAATATTCTCCCAACATGTTTTCCATGCAATATTTGACTTTTATGAAAAAAATTATAAAATATCGTTTAAAAAATATGGTTTAAAAAACCATTGAAATATATCCCATACAATACACATTGATATGTCACATAGTTTTATAAAGGTTTTATGTATCCACCACATCTATTAGAATATATTTTTTCCATTTAGTATGTCTATCATATTATTTCAATAATTTATTTTTATTGTTTTTTGATATCTATTATTCAACACAACCTATATCATTCCTTTTATTCTTGAACCACAATTATCCAACAACCATGAACAAAGATACCCTTTATATGTTCTAAAATTTCATGAGTTAATAAACACCTCAAATAAAACCACAACATATATTTAGGATTCACTTCATTGTTTCCCAAGTCCTTGTAATTTCAAATTGATTTCATGACTAATTTTAGTGAACCCAATCATTGATTTTATATTTTCAGCAATATAAATGACAATAAAATAGTGAATAATATAGTATACTATGAGATAATCTATAACCCATAAGAATTTTTTTAATTCAATATTTTTTTCATCCAAAATAAATGATGCACCTCCTACTGATTTTGAGGATGAATTGAAATTTCTAATAGTTTAACTATTTCGATAATTATTAATTCAATTGTTTTCAATTCATATATTTGATAACATTATATTCCTCATATAAATATCCAATAAACAAGTGGATTATATTTATCCCTAAAACCTATTCCCTTGTCGATTACATACTATATTGAAGAGGATTCATGTTTAATTTTTATAAACATCATATAACTTGTTAGACAGTCCATTAGAACACTAATATTCATACATCGAATGAATACTCCACAACACGTAAAAACAAGTATTAGTATATACTAAGATAACTAAAATTATAAAATACCAAAATATATATGAGATACATCGACTTGAGATATCTCTTTTTAAAACATTTAATTGATTTAGTAGAACTATTGTCATTATTCACAATACTAATGAACAAATTATCTTTATAAGATCAACAAGTAGTTTGACTCGGATTACCATGAGTTATTTGGCGATTCCCGGAACAATCATCATAGTCCCAACCATAAATTCAATTTCAATGAAAAAAACATCCCCAATAAACAGCCCTTCCCCAAATCATATAATTACATCACATGGATGTGTATTAGAATGGAATTATTTTAGTTTATCTTGGATTTATGATCTAATTCATTTCTGATTTCCTCATTGAACATGAATAATAAAAAAATTATCTACTATGACTTCAAGGAATTAGGTAGATCTATCTGGAGACTCTCAATTAGGAAAAATGTTTTGGTGGATTCTAAATATTATATGATTTAAGGATATATATATATATAATATTATAATTAACTATATATTTTTCTCATTAATTATACATTCAATCACCGGTTATTAATGTCTATCATTTTATGTAAAATCTATCATTTCATCATGTCCCATTTGTATTTTTGGTTTATGATTTATTATTATATATTGGGTTCCCCAACCCTTGATTCATTCTATACTACCATCATGTTCTAAATTCACACCATATTTAGCAGTACCTTGTTTTAATATAGAAACCCAAAATTTATTTCAATATTGAATGAATTAAATCACTAAAAACAATTGGTATGTGTTTCTTAGAATTAATCAACACCATAAAAAATTTGTCTTGAATTACCTATAATATTAAAAATAATGAGACATGGTACTCATGTGGATAAAAATAAAAACCAAAATCCTATGAAATTTTTGAGTATCTATTCACTTTCATTTTAATCTTCATATAAATGATTGAATTTTTAGAATAGGAAAAAAATAAAAATGTATAAATATTTCACTGAAAATCTCAATAATGTTTTTCCTATGAAAATTATAATTTTCTCCATCCTAGACTATCCCCCTCAGTAAATTTGAAACTTTTAGGGAAAAATAAAAATGTCCTCTGTGGTTGAAATTATATAATTGGGGTAATTTGAAAAATGATAATCACTTCACACTAATATAATAAATTTATATGTTTAGTGAAATTGAAAAGGAACAAAAGATTTTGGGTCCAAAAATTATAGATATAAAAAATAAAAATATTCTAATTGGACACATTAGTCTATGAAAATGAATAACAATTCATTTTATTCACCATGTGTGTGAGAATAAATTATCCCACGTGTAAATTTTCAGTCATGTAATATAAAATTCAAGATATTTAATAATGATTACCTATTAGAGAATAATGTACTTATGAAATTTTTTATTTTTTCATTCAGCCTGAGAATTTGTTCAATACATAATTGTGTATACATTAGTTTTCTTAAAAGCCTCATGAATATACATTTCCAAATGAAAATAATTCTAATCATGGATTTCTGAATCATTAAATACTAAATTTCATTTTTTGAGATTATATTAATGGATTCACCACATACTTGGAAATATCTTCTTAGTTCCCCATTTAATTAAATTTGGTAATATGGTGATCAAATGATCTATACATACCCCATCCTTGAGCCGATATTCTCCTCATGGTATCAAATGAATATATACAGAACAATTACATTTTTATTAAGATGTTATGTAACCCCTATTAAATATTATTCTCTTTGTATAATGTTCCCCATTGACACTATGAGTTAATTTATTTATAGTTTGTTAGTGGAAACTCCGCTACCATTTCATGACCTATTATCACTTTTCATGAATTGAAATCGACATAAAAATTATTATGTTATGACTTTTAAATTACATAACCCAACTATTAATGTCTATTTAAACAATCAAGATATTACACATTTTTTCAATATAAACATTTCAAATGAGTTATTATGGAATATTATTCTAGTATCCTTTCGTATGTCTGAATGAATAAACATTGAAGAATAAAATAACAACATTTTATATACTTTTATTAGAATCCTAAAATCCATGAATGATGATATTCCAATTGGAATAATGAATTCCCTGAGTTTATATTCTCCTAACGAAATTTATTATTTGGTATACTATTATCATTAACTGAAAATAAACCACAATACAAAATGGTTGATCATGAATTATTATAAATTTATTAGAGTTATCTATTATCCAAGACAATATTAACATTATATTATCCATATCAATGTATATAATAGTGTATGAGGTTACCAAATCATGTAGGCTTCTCTACAACAACCCCATGCATTACTGAAATCATTTATTTACTTTAATAATCAATATATATTTTCATTAAATTCATCAATTAAATGAAATGTCATAATATTTAATTTTATAGTATAAAAAATATTCCAAAGACAATATAAACTGACATTGAATTTATTTATTAAAACATATGATTCATGATGAATGTTTTACAAAATAAGATAGTTGAAAAATATTTTCATTTTTAAGGACATTATGAAGCATGAAATAATATTATCTATAACATTAAATAAAAATATAAGGATATAATAGCTAATGAACCTTTCAAAAACTATGTAAAACTATATAGACTAGAACGCAACCAAGAAGATCAACCTTCCATAAAGACTATATAAATAAATGAAAGAATTTATAATAAGTTATACACTATTATGGGATGTGTATGTCATTTTTATTGATTCATTGAATGATAAGGTAAGAGAATGGTCTAGTATATATAGTGTATTAATTTTCATTTATTCATTTTCATTTCACTGTTACATGTCTTGAACCTAATCATTTAATTCTTCCATTTATATAACATATGCTATATAAAAAATACAAATAGTATAGTAAGATACATGAGGTAAATAAATTTAATTGATTATCATAAAATATGTAAATTTCAATCAATAAGTATGATATTATAAATTATTTGAAATCATTATTTTGAATAATTAATTGGTTTAACATTAAAAATATTTTTTTAAAAAAATTTAACATTTTTATTTATAAAAATAATTTATCATTCTAATGAATTCACATTGATAATGAAAATAATAAATTTTATATCAGTAGGTTGAAGCTATATTAAGGTGATATTTTTAGAATTTTCTATGATACATTATTATTCAATTAATTAAGAAAATGTTGATTCATTCAATGAGTTATATGAATTAAAACCCCTATACCAATGTTGTAAAATCTAATATAATATAATCCATGACCATAAATATATAATTATCTAAATATATTTCATTTTAATGAATTTAAATGACATTAAATACCTATAAATAATATTTCAATGTCAAAATCATAATATAGGGTTTTAGAAAGATTATTTTGGGGGAAAATTATTTTACTATGAACAGAGTAATTTTAGGCATTGAATTTTTCATCCCTTAGGAATAAATGTAATCTTTTTATTTAAAATTTTCAAATTTTTAACTGAATCACTAGATTGTTCAATGGAAATCCATTTTCTACAACTTTGCTTTAGAAGAATTATATTAAAAAATCAATAAACAACAATATTTATTTTTCATTAAATAACAATCAATTGACCACATTTCATTCACTCATATTCTACGCAGAAAGTTCCAACCTATAAAAGATTCCCATTAACCAATTTGATGAATCCCATAACCTCTTAAGGAATTTACACTCAAGTAATATGATGTAATATTTAATATAAGTGAACCAGTGAAACAAATTTTCCATTCATGTACAATAATTATAATAATAATTTGATTATAAACTTAATTTTTTTGTACTTTGACTATAATAATTACTTTAATTTAAAAATTATTCATAAATATTGAGTAACTACCTTCCGTTATCTAATCTATTTTATAATAAAGTATGTATACATGTTATACATCTAAAATTATCTCATAATGTTATATACCATAACATTTGTGAATAACCTAACCTATTTACATTCATGGGCTTTCATTAAGTTATATCAATCCTTAATTAACAGGGAAATTATGATTATTAAACCCACATTATCTAATCAAGTTATCAAATTAGATTTATATGTTATTAAGAAAAATATAGTAATATATATATGAAAGGTGGACCCTGATAGTCCTTTAATTCTATGGGTACTATCTTTATATCATGAGATTACATGTACAATATATGAGGTGATAAAAAATAATATATTATTATGTGATGGAATATATACATGATTAATTTGTATAATGTCAAGGTTATTTTTTTTCTACATTATAATGATTAAAATATATTTTTATATCATCTTATCTTGTCAAGTTTGAATGTTTATGTATATGATCATAACATTTTTATGTTATCTTGATAATCCCCTATACTCAGATGAAGTACATTAATTCATTATATTCATGATTTTTCCCTTACAATGAATTAATTATCACCACATTCCTATATAAGTCACCATAATCTGCTGTGTAGTATTAGGAATTTGATGGAAACATGGAACACGACATTGATATTTTAAATAATGAAGTAGTATTTATTTAATGTTAGTGTTTTATATATCTGTTTATATAAATACAGTACACCAATATATTCATGGGGTTTTATATGTGGATTATCATTTAATGAAATACATAATGATTTTTTCCTTATATTTTGTATTACAGAATGGTTTGGTTAATTTAGTTATTATTATTTATAAAACAATAGTAAAAACCTTATCGATACTAAAAATTATTCAAAATCATTATAAATTTATGTATAGCATAGTGTGTGTGATATTCTAAAAATTACATACTGATCATTATAATCAAACCATGATGTTATTTTTTTAATGTATTCACCTAGTGGTAGTCAACTAGAAAAATGGTAGTTTTCTAACATCTCAATCATCACTCATTGCACTATGAGAACGCATAACACAAACCATGTGGATTGACACCCCTTAGAGGTATGATTCATATTATTAAATTTATTAATAAAAAAATTTAAACTGAATTGAATAATTTTATTGTGAAAATAAATAGTTATAAACCATCAATATATATTGAAACATACATATTCATTATATAGGATAATATTCCATTCCATTTATATTGAATACATTTTATATAATTCTTATTGAATCGGGAATTATCTTCCAAAATTATAATTCATCATAGAAAATTGATGTAAATTAATAAAATATTCTAAAATACATTTATGGTCGGAAAAATTATTATTTCCATAAAAAATATCTAATATCAAGGAATTATGAATAAAAAACATCACACCCATATTAACAAAACAATGTTATGTTGAGATTAATAATGTGTATCACATAAAATTACCATTATCCATAAATGATATTTTTTTGGAATTATTTATATTAAAAGGCGTACTTAATTTTGTGGATAATCTAATACCAAAATTAATATTTAATAATTTAACATCATTGGGATAATATATTATGTCCATTTGTTCTTCGATTATGAGAATTTACCTTTTTCTTATTAATTAAAGGGAGAATATTATATGTGGTGGAAAATAGTCATTAATTCAAAGAAAAATGTTGACATTAAATCCATATCATAGAGTGAAATAAAAAAGATATTATTTACTAAACATTTTCACTAACATTAAACTATAAAAATTTATCCAAAATACTTGTTCTAATAAAATGATGATGAATATCCTAATTCTTATATCGAAAACATCACAAGGCATGTAGGATACTCTATATTTTCATTGATGTTGAATGTAATGTTGACATCTTATTTAATGGATTGAAATTGACCCTATAATAATCCTTATTTATTTTCTTCATTCATAGATCTGATTGTTTTTTCCCATGTACCTTAAATATGATATGAGAATTGATGATTCTTAGAGGTCCTATGGGGATAAATATTAATGTTTTAGGAAACATATTAACTCTAGAAGATTATTAAATAGACCTCAATGTGGGAAGAGAATCTAACGGTCCACAATCCTTAAACGAAGGGAGAATAACTACTGAAACATTATCTTACTATAAAAGAAGATTTTTAATTGTATTTGGGTTGGATCTAATGCTAATTATTTAGGGAAGGATCTATCGGAACATATTAATCTGACAGATGAAAACAATGTTATGATCAATCATAAAACCAAGTAACAATGTATAAACTATCAATATTAGTAACCCAATAAAAATAATTTCCCAATTCCAATAGGTTTTTATGACAATGGATGGAAATCAAATTCAAGTCCGAGTCAAAAAGGATGATAATATATCACATCCAATACTGAGGAGGATCCCGATAATGAAATGGTGATATATGTATTTTTTTAATTATGGAATATTGAATAAACTATTTGAATATTTTTTTCATGGAATCTTTGAACAATACATGTTTAGAATAACTACATAAACACCACATCAATTCATGGATGTGTCATTTTTGTTGAAAACATTAAATATTTAAATTATTACTTATATATCATATAAATCTTCCCTAGTGAATATTTATGAGTTGAATATTCCCCAAAAATTATTCATAACCAATATAGTATAAATAAATAGTAAAATGGGAATGAATTGGTTATTCTTATATAGAGTGGATTTCAATTACTAGTAAAAGGAAATCATATTCAATATCCTAAATGATTTTCCAACTCTATACAATAGTTATGAGGATTATAAATATCATTTCTAATCATATAACAATGAGTGGATATTTTTACCTTATATGAAAAATAATATTTAACATAAATGGTTGATAAAAATGAGATAATCACTCTTAAAACATGGCAATTTTAATGTAATATGTTGATGTATTCACTAATTTTGTATGAGGTCATTATCCCAACTATTTTTTTCATTCAAAAATTGAATTTATTCATTGATATCTACTAATATCAATGAGTCCCTGTATATTGAAAATCACTAAATGACATTAATTATTGGAGGAACAACATGATAATCAGGATAGTGGTTTTTGACTTCCAAATGATTTAGTATGTGGAATATTTGTTCTATTTCCAGGAATAATAATAGGTTGATATATCTATGAATAAATTATCATTGATGTGCCCAGAATAGATTATGATCATTGACAATGGGTTAGGTGATTTAGTGATACCATGCACTATAATATATTTTTTCATATTCATCCTCTAATATATATTATATTTTCAATACACACAATTATATCTATTAATCACATGCCTTAAAAATAATATATAAATATAGATAAATATATGATCATTAAATGTTTTAAAATCATTTTGAGAAAATATTATTTTATATATTGTTTATATCCCCAATAATGGATTATCAATTAGAATGAAGAATAATTATTAGTAACCCAAAATTATTAAATTCAATAAAATTTTATACTAAAAAATTTTAATCTTAATAAATTATTATTTATACCCCCAATCATAATCCTCAATTTTCTAGTTATACCCCCAACCACAAGACAATTATTAATTGTAGTTCTTATAGACATAGATCTTATTCTTTAGATGATTTTTCTCAAAATCAATGTTCTATTTCACATATTTATGTAACACTTGTTATAAATATTTAACAAATATGTAATAAAATTTCAATTTTTGAAACATCCACATAATGAATAAATCACATTTAATATATAAATCTCATATTCCCAAAACATTATCCTGAAATATCAATCCTTTAATAAATAATTATTTTAAATATAATACATCTAGTATGTGGTGTCAAATTCACTTCTATACAAGATGTTTCGGTCTAGAAAAAGTCTATTCTGAATCCTTTTTAGTTGAAACCATCTTCATCCAAGTATATTGTTGGACATATACACAAAATTAACTATTAATACATCCAAACAACAAATAAATCCAAACATATATTTGAATATTATTTCTTCCATTTAATGTTTAGTTTCCACTAAAAAATAAGGTATAAATTTGTCCTCTAAATTTATTTATCCCATCCAATTATCCATTTGGTGGACAACCATAAAAACCGACATAAAATCTAATTTTAACTGTATTTAAAAAAGAATACTAAAATCTAAACATCTACATAATCTTTAAATCCAACTAAAATATATTATTTATTTATAATCGTTGAGCATACAACATAGAATCATTTCAATGATGGAAATTACGATGTGTTTTTATAATATTCTAAAATCAATGTCCAATGAAAAAAACCCACCAAGGCATGATTACTCGAATATTATACATATAAACATCATAACTCCTTCAATATAATGTTTTACATAATAATTTATACTTTTCTAGATGATATTTATAACATGAATTTTATACTTCACATATTTAACAGTCAAATATTTTAAAACTTATCATTAAAACCAGAACATTATAAAACTCAAATTTTGTCTCAAACATAGAATGAAACAAAATTTTATCGCTAACATTGTACAATCATGTTCATTTCTGAAACTATTTACAACTCCTCATTATTAAAGAAACATTGTATCAATTAATATTATAAATAAAACATTTTATAGAAATATTTTAAAACACTCACTTTTTAAATATCTAGATCGTAACTCAATCATTTTATATCATGATACATGATTCTTCAACATCATCTTGTAATCTTTATAATGATCATGTGACCATTATTTAGAACTTTTTTTAACATTTAACCATCCTATAAGATTAAAAATCATCAAAGAAATTATTTATCCTGTAAATTAAAAATATAAATTTATTATTTAATTTGGTTAAATTATAAATCTTATTAAATATCTCCATCATGTGAAAAAACTAATTTTATAATCCTATATTTTTTAGAAAAATTGTAAATCTTTTTTAAAAAAATTTGTTTGGAATTTTATTATTATTTTAATATCAAAAAATTTCAATTTTCTCCATCTTGATGTTTTATTATGACAATATACTTATTTAACATTTTTCCTCCTTGTTGTGCTTTTACAAACTCTATTTCATTTAAAAAATTATAGTAAGTATTCCTTCTCAATGTCATAAAATTATTTCATAATTTTGGGCATCTAAAAACATTCAAAATTATAAAATTTTACAAATGTCCCTCCATCTATATCTTTTCAAATTTTTTATTCATTCAGAACATTTTTTAACATTATTATAATGAGAAATTTAATAAAAATTCCACATTTCAGATGATTTAAATGTCATTTCCATCAAAATGAATGATAAAACTTCACAATATATTTGTTTTAAAACATTTAATGTAATTATAATATTAAATAAAATCAATAAAAATCTTGATTTCAATGATTAATCATGGTGTCATAAATATTTAGTTTGATAAATAATATTATGTATTTATAATTTTACTCAAAAATACTCAAAATATAGTCACTCCAACCAAAAATATAGCTTAAGAGAAAAATGCATATTAATGTATTATGAAATAATTGAAACCAAAATGTCATTATCATAGTAATATCCCACAATTAGATTTACCTATTTATAACCACACATCAGCAAATTAAATATGTGTCATCAATTTTTTCTTCCCCATATACATGAGAAATGTTTCCCTCAACCATATTTATAATAAAAATTATTTTTAAAAATATGGAGTAATATCATATAAATTTCTTATACCTATAATGTTAGTTAACATTTCCTGATAGAATAATTGTATCACCTGATTCTAAAAAAACATACAACTAAATTACTACATGGGAAAATCCCATACTGAAAAAATGTGTACACAATCATAGTGATCAATGTTGATAAAAACAAATATTGTATGTAATATATTCGTAAAAGTTATTCCATCATATTCATATAAGGAAATTTTTTAGTAAATCAATTATCATAAAACATGCACCAATCTCCAAAAAACATCAGAAAATAACATTTTAAACACATCTCCCCATATATCTAATTTTTTCCAACAATCATCACTCATAATTGAAATTAATTCTGATACACCAAGTAAATTATTCAAGTCAATAATAATATTGATCATTAATATCCTTGAATGGTTACATTCAGTCTTTCATCATGGTGAGAATAATGTTCCATGATTAATATATTTTTTTTTATACAAATAATTCAACATTTTACCCACTCTTATACATATTATCATTCAATTACATACAATTTAAGTCATATAAACTAAAATAAATGTAATTAGGAGTGACCCCAATGTACTTGGAATTTTCATTCATACTAAGAGACTTTTATTCTTTTTGATATAGCATGGGATATTCATTATTTCATTTGACCATCCTCATAGATTTTGTAATGGATATCATCTCATATTATTAGTATTAATATTATTCAATAATAATCACATTTTAATTTGTCATTACATTATTATTATGAATTTATAATATCCCTTACATGGTTTCATTTTTGGATGGTAAGGAAATCATATTTTAATGAAAATTATGACCATATTGATCACACCTATTACAATTCAAATGAATCACAAAATATCCTTATGAAAATTATCATATGAAAATAATATATAATAATAATTAATCATATATTCTAATTCATATATCTTCATCATTCCTTCTGTAGGGTTTTTTTCTAACTTAATATTAAATATCATGGTTATTAGATATATCCAAATATTAGATATATCCAAATAATTATGTTTTTTTCTTGTCAAAACATTATTTAATTTTTCAAATGCATCACATGAAACATTATTATTCAAATGTTTATGAATTTGACTACTGTCACTATATTACATTTAATATACTTTGGTAAGACTATTTTCATAACCCGACATGATTTATACATATTTATAGAAAGGGAAAATTTTCATCAAGATATTTTTGATATGTTCCAAAATACTCCAAAACACAGTGATGACCATTAATCCCTTTTCAGTTAGACTGATCGTAGTGATTATCTGATGTTAATGTATGTAATCTATTTAAAAACTATGGGTGTCACTATTAGAGAGATATGTTATAGATGTAAACCATTCTTTATATATAACATATTATTTCTCATGATCATCCATTTTCCTAGGGTGTTAAATCTTATGTCTAAAAGTTTCATCATTAGTATAAGAAAATTTATATTAAGAGAGTTTTTGTATATAATTATCCTACAACAAGATTCCTTTCATTTAAACAAATTGAGATGATTTTATATTATAATAAACAACTTTTATGGCTCCATATTTATTCTACATCATCATATATCAGTTTTTAAGGTAAAATAATTATATTTTGAAAATTATATATATTCTTTTTCATATAATTCATCATTATATTTGACCATATTATAAAATTTATACATTAGCGAAATGTTTTTCTCATTTCCTCAATGTATGTTGTTTAATACTTGTATGATCTTCATATCCCACTGTATGTCTTCAAGATATATTAGTCTATCTTCTAGATCATCCATTTTTACATTTTTTTCTATAATATCATTATACGCATCCATATATTATTAGATAAGATTGAAATTCTTTAGATATTTCTTTAAATGTTTATTCATCAATTTTTCTTTCCCCTTTTTATGATTTGTAATTTTCATATTATGTACATGTAAATTAAGTTTTAGATTAAATTCTAGTTCATTGTTGTAATATCATTCATCCTCTCAACATGATAAAACAAATTCCTATTTATCATTATATAATAATTTGGATATAGTTTTTTATTATATATAAATTTGGGAATACTTATGAAATTTTCTGCTCAACAAATTTTCATTCATACTTCAAAATATTTTCAAGGATTTTTAAAAAATTGATGTACAATATTTTATTATCACATTCATATGAATTAGTATCAATATTCTTCTTCATTGGATAATTTCATAAAAAAATTAAATATATTATTAAAATCCCATCATCAAAGATATATTTTACCTATTCTATTATAATTGTACTTTTGACATCTCTTAGAATGAAGAGAAATAATTTTGATGCAATCTAATTCGTCCTCTATATCATTTGAATTTCATGATTTTGCCTATTTTTCATTCATATTTTATCATAAAATTTAATATATCATAAAAAGAATCCTTAATCTTATTAAAAAATTAAATAATTTTTCCCATTTTGTATTCTATTATAATGTTATGAAGATAATCCATTGATAGATCATATCAATCTTTGTGAACTAATACATTTGGTCAAAACCAATCTATAATTTTTCTCCTCAATTTACTAAAAATATTTATATATTTTTACCAAAATATCAAATAATGGTGACTATTAAATTTTCCTTTTATTATGCTCAAAAATAATTTGATATGCATCCATATTCTTATATAAAATATCTCTACAGAATATTTGTATCCATGACTCATAGACATTAATGTTTCCATCATATATGAACATAAACATATAAAATCCCACAATATAAATTTCCAACTAATTAGATTTAGTATAAAAATTCTCAATGAGATACTTAAAATTCACAATTTTAGGTTTTGGATAAACTTACATATTTTTAATATTGATAGCTATCATAAAAATATTCCAGATAGAATAAAATATCATAATAGTATCATCTCTAACATCTTAGGGAATATGAAAATGTAATGGTGACATCCTACTCCTAAAATGTAACACCTCGTCCCCCGGGGACCATGCCATAACTACCCCTTGCCCAGCGTTAGTAGGCTAGGGGCTAGTGACTAAAATTGGATAGATGATACCCAAAAAGAGATGGCATTTCCTTTAAATCTATTCCCAAAGAGACATGGAACATAGAATGAAAATAAAACATGATGTAAAATAAGTAGCACAACCACCACTATGAACCACCAATGAGAGTAAAAGTAAGTAATGAAAGAAAAAATGTTCAATTATACCAGCCCAACTAAAAAATGGTACTAAAAATATGAAAAACAACATCTAGAGATCATCCGCCAAGGATCCTACCTAAAGGGTAGGTAAAAATCGTCAATGTAGCTGACCACATCAATCAGTCACCTCCGCGTACATTCTAGCCCTGGATCTCCAAAGACATAGTCAAGCTGTATGTCATCTACAAATGAAACAACAAGGTTCATGTGAATCCCATGTAATGGTGAGTATAATAATACATAGTAGGAACCTAGAGACCCCTGAAGGACTCTCATAATCCACAATGGGATAAAACACAAAAAATTATCTCAATCACAACAAACAACGTAGAAGACGACCCACGCCTATTATAAAACTGAATGAATAAGAAAAACGATGGTTAGTCATAAATATATATCATCATATTATATCGAGACACTTCTACTATAGGATATTATATGGTCCCTAGGTTATGAAAAACATTGGATTTCTAGGTGATAACCCATATAGGATTTCTACATGATGTCCGAATGAGGATCGTTCAGTGAAGCCCCATGGAGAATCACTATGTGTATCCTCTAGGAGGATCGATAGGTGATGACCCACATAGGGTCACAACATGCTGACCCAAATGGGATTTCTACATGATGACCCATAGAGGATATCTATGTGTTAACCCACAGAGAATCACTATTCCTTCATCACACCATAACCATCGACTAGATTCTGACACATAGCATTCATTGATATCCGGAGGGTCTACTCCTCAAGCTACCAGTCGTATCTGAATAGACCAAAAGCCACACATAGAAAAACCACACGTACAATCATGTTGTAAGGGTTCTAAAGTGATAGATAGTTTGTCAATCAGATTCTATGTATGTAAGATATAGGGGAAAAGGTAAATAGAGAATTTATGGATTAGAGAATGATCCAACCCATCCATACCATAACATCTATAAAATGAAAATATGAGTTCTTCAAAATGACCAAATCATCCCAAGGGTAGTCATGCCATAGACGACATGTTAATCAGAAACCTGGTTAGCATGTTATAGAAATTTGAGTGAATCATGGATGCCCATGTCCGGGTCCAGTCTAACATATTCAAACCAACCTGACATAACTTGAGGGTACATAGTGGGTCTGGCCACACCGGCTAGTGGGTCCCCATGTCTAGCGTGATGGTGGGGCTGGCCCGACTGGTGTCGGTCCGACCCGGCTGGTGAGGTTCATGCCAAATGTGGTCTAACCCACCTGGTGGAGAGTAGCCAACCAGAAGAACCCTAACTGCATGGTGAGAGATGGTTGTGCTAAACCAGATGCAACGACTACTTGCGCCAGCTGGAAGTGCCAGCTTGAGCCGGCCGTTTCAACCATCTGCTGAGTGGCTCGAACCGCTTCTTCTCCTTGCAGCTAGTGAGAGATGACCGCCCTTGAGACTATGGAACCTACATGTGTCTCCTCTTTAATGTGGTTGGCGCGGGTTATCCTCCACCAATGACAAAATTCATGGGCCACCGCAGATGCTTCAATGGCATGTTTTCCATCCCGTATGCACCTATGGGCCTCTCAGGTCACTGCCTTCAATGCATAACCACTAAAAATGCCTTCCTGCCACATTTCTTATTTTCCAACAAAGAAAACTCAATATCCATGATTGGGGAGGGTCCGAGACTTGATCAGATTGTCTCAAACCCTCCACATTCGTGTCAAATCATGGGGGTGACAACAATCATCCAATTGATTTAGAAAAACAGCAAATTAAGACCCTTCAACAACTACCTGTAAGAACGAATGAGTTGCAGATCAACCAATTAGTAGATTAAACCACATTTCATGTATTTTTCAATAACTATATAAGAGAAAAAATTCCTCATGTAGAGAAATTAAATCCCCTACCATGATTCGGTTGAATCTACTGCAGATGAGGGAGGAATTTTGTGTTCATTTACATTCCAAAGTCGTTGGAATTCATCGCCACTGGTCAATATCCAAATCAGATATTACAACAATAGACATTCATTCTTTGTTCTTCTATGGACGGAGATGTCAATAGAGTTATGTCAGAGGTATCTCCCATTTTTTTTAATTCATTCTCCAACAAATTGGATAATAAGGAAAACAATATGTACATTGTCTTCATTAATTTCATTCATAAATGACACATAATTAATGATCCTATAATTAAATAGGTGGTGTGGTTACAAAACAAAAGAAACGAGTGAATAAATTACCATCAACTAATGCATGTCATTTTTCTACAGTTTCTCAATCTCTTCCTAAACAGTTGGTGAAATGAATAAAATAAGTCAGAGTTATTTTTTTTTTATTTTTACGAAAAGTCATAAACCTAGCATTCTCATTTGACACATTATGGTCAATGTTAAGAATCACCTATGTGAATAATGGTGCTACAAATTCTTTGGTCCTCTCATATTTAATATTAGAGCACTAGTTTAAAACAAAAAAAATCATGTTCCCACATTAACCAAATATACATTAAAAAGGCCTATGTTTTCAGGGCACTATTGGACTCAGAATCATGTGTTGTTAAATTTTATAGCCTCATAATTATTCCAATATAATTAAAAAAATTATGCACATTTTTTGAGCCATTATATTATCCTCACCATAGGTCTTTATATCCCTAAATTTTACAACAAAATCTAATAAAACAAATGGGGGTACTGAGAACGAATCAAAGCCTCCCACTCCCATGTTCTCTCTTAGAGGTTATCATGATTCCACTAAACTGGCACTAGATAAATCGTTCATCCATGACGGAGCCACTTTTTTTATCATCCATATAAACAAGGATCTTCGGAAATGTCAACCAATTGTCAATGTCTAGCTCTCCCTAGCTGATAATGTGTGTTGGGTCCTGAATGTTTCTACAAAACTGTGACATGTGGAAAATCAGTTTACTCGTGCATATGTGCGGAAAGATCTAGGTGGTATGCCAACTATCCAACTCGGCTAAGAATCATCAATGGTATGATGAGCCTTAGAGATATCAATCTGTCCATGAAAAATCTTCACAATCCTCTTCAGGTTGGAACTATTAGGAAGACATTTTATCCCTCCTCGAACTACAATGTTCACTATCTCCTAAAATAATTTGACTAATTCTTTCTCTGTGTAGTCATCATATGCTCCTAGATGATCTTCACCTTCTTAGTGGTAGCCCATACTTACTCCAGTCAAATAATTTCTAACTCCCCTAAGTCTAATCAACATAGAGGTGATCTTCAGTGTATCCTATAAAAGACCTCAAATTGTGCCATGCCAATGTTGGAGTGATAACTATTGTTGTATGTGAACTCCACCAATAGAAGATGGTCCTCCCAACTGTAGCCAAAATTAATGATGAATTCAAAAAGCACATCATAAAGTGTTTGATTAGTCTACTCCTTCTAACTATCTTTCTCAGGTAAAAAGGAAAATCTCAAGGACAACTGAGTCCTGGAATCCACCTATGACCTCTTCCCCTACTTGGATGTAAAATTAGTTTCATAATCTAAAACTATCATTGATGGTACCCTTTGAAGCCATATAATATCCTAAACATTGATGAATCCCAATACCTCTATTAATACATGATCTCAGAATGATAGAAAATCAGATTAACTTGTCTGTCAGTCAATAATAACCCTGATAGAGCCATGGTCCCTAGGCATGCATGGTAACCTCGTCAAAATGTCCCTTGAGATATCATCACTCTTCCATTCTTATACCTCTAGTGGTTGTGATAAGCCAGCTATAACATGATGCTTGCCCTTTATTTTCTGAAAAATGTGGCATCATGAAACAAACTCTGTGACTACTATCTTAATCCCTGGCCACCAATACTGGAATCATATATCCTCGTACATCATTGCCCCACCATGATGTACCACCAAATGGGATGTGTGAAACTCCCTCAACACCTCTTCACGAAACATACTGGTACCTTGATGTGGCCTCTAAAAAGTATGATGTTCTCCCCACCAATCAAAAAACAATTAGGACCCTATCCTACGGATATCTGAGCACATCGGGCCTTGCAGTCAATGTCCCCATGTTGTTCCTCCTGAAGACACTGAATGAGTGGGGGAGTGATAGGCATAGATTGCAGTTATGATACCCTATCACTATCCAAAAAGATTATTTGCAACGTGTCTAGCTAATCAGTTTCCTCACTCAGTAGTTGTATACCCGATCTCTTGTTGAGTCCATCAGCTAATATGTTTCCCACCTCATGAGTGTAGACTATCTCAAAGTCATATTCCAAGATGAACTCCAACCCATATAACTTTCTCAGGTTAAATTCTATCTGTGAAAAGATATATGTGAGACTGTTTTGATTAGAGAAGATAATAAACTGGTCACCCATCAAGTTGTGTCACCAATTCATCAATGAAAAGACCAATACTACTAACTCATGGTCATGTGCCACATAGTTCTATTCATGCTACCTCATCTGTTGTGAGTTTTATGTGATCACCACTCACTCCACCATTAGGACACATCCCATTTAGATCCCTAATGTATTGTATTAGAATACATACTAAATCACTCTTCGTGTAGCCTCATGTTGGGGGGCACTCATTAGTCTCTACCTCATCTTCTGTAAATTAGCTGACTTCCCTCTATCCATAAGAATGGAAGTCCCTTCATTTCCCAATATGAAAACTCTGCTTCTACTCTATAAAAATTTGGTACCAATTTTTGATACTACCCAGCCAATCCCAGGAAGATCTGCACCTCAGTCATGTTCTTTTGTGCGTCCCATCCACGAACTCCCTCTATTTTCACTAAATCACATGTATGTCCATCCTTCATGTTAGCATGTCCAAAAATGTTTACCTATCATATCCAGAACTGGTACATAGATATCTTACCATAATCTTGGTGATCTCATAGTGTATCTATATCTATTTTTAGATTTTTGGTATGCCCCACTTTTGATGCTGAGTACACCAATATGTCATAAAAAACCACCACAAACCTATTGTGTAAAGGCTGGATGATCTTGATCATGAGTCTCATGAATACTTTTGATGAGTTGGTCACACTAAAAGGAATCACAATGTACTATTAATGGAAATAATCTCATCTAATGTGATTCTCCGGTAGTTCCAAACCCCATACATGAAGTTGATGATATACTAATCTAAGGTCTATCTTTAAAAAATATTGATATCCCTTAATATGATCTATGAGGTCATCAATCCTTGAGAGAGGTTACTTGTACTTCATATTCCCCTATTTTAGGATCTTATGGACAGTGAAATGACTTAATCTTCCAAATAACTTATTTGAAAACAACAATAGGGGACCCTATGGAATAACTCGGGGTCTTACCAACGCTTTCCTCTTAATGTCCTCCAACATTACCATTAACTCATGAAGATCCATAAGAGTCATCCGATATGTTTATGTTGATATTATTTTCGTCCTAGGGTACATGTCAATGTTGAAGTCTACCTCTCTCTGAGGATGTATTCCTAGAACATCCTCAATAAATATTTTTATATACTGGTCCACCACAATATGATATATCAGATTCTACTCTCCCACTACATTGAGGGTGATGCTTTCCATCTGATGAGTGATTGGCTGAACCCTCCATCGAGAAAGTCCATCATGTGCTAAAAGTATCCCTTATCGTTGGTGAAGGAAAAAACTAGTCTTATTATCACGGACACCCCAAACATTTCATCTAAAAATGTTGACTATATAAAGGACTACAAATAACCAGTCCATACCCTAGATGACGTCGTAAGGCCATGATGCTACTAAAAGGATATCCCAGCCAATCATCTCACCTCCTAGAGTAATATCACACTATCATAAAATGTGTGTAATAACCAAATCCCCTCTTACAAGAGTCTCTAATATTTGGGATTGAACCAACGCATCCACCAAAATCTTCAAGATCTGAATGACAGTCAAGGGAAAGAATGATTGACATGGACTTGTGTCTATAAGAACTATAACATGGGTGGAGTAGACACAGATCAATCCTCCAATCATATTTAGAGTTTTGTGGTCATAGGACAGTATTGCCTTAAGTGGATCTCATCAATATCAATTGTCTCCTTGAGATAGGGGTGGACCACATGGATGTGGTGGTTGTAGTACCTCAAAATGTGGCCCACCTCGTACAACAAGACCTACTTCTCTTCTAAACCAACTACCCTTTGAACTTATTTTCTCAAACCTATGTCACTGGAATAATGGTCCGTTGACATCTTAGAAGTCATCCACATGTATAGTTGGACAGTCGTGATCCATGTTCCCATATCTGCTACAAGAGTAATAGAATCAAGTCCTATGACTTCCTACTTTTTCAAACAAACTCTACACCAACGACCTTGCATCCGAGGGTAGTCCTTTGGATGGTCTGGCCCATTTGGGCCTCTGGGTCATCTGCTTACAGCCTGCTCGAGATGACTCGATCACTTTTCATCTTGTGGTGGCTCTCACCTTTGGTGCGAGCTCAGAAATGTTGCTCTCTACCTTTAGGTATCGCTCTAGTACTCCAACCTAAATTTGAATGTTGAGAGAAATCATTGATGCTATGATCTCCCATTGGAGACCATGCTCAATGGTCTGGGCCCTGTGAAACGGCTCCCATACCAATTTATTGGATTAGTGGGAGATGTCAATAAATATCTTCTAGTACTAGGACACTCTGAGGTTTCTCTTTTGTAAGGGATGTTGCTCATAAATATGCGTAGACCATAGTGTTGATTGAACTAAAACAGTCCTAAAGAGTCACTCAAAGTCAAACAAGGAATTAGTCATCTCCTCATGTGTCTGGTGCGTCAGGCTCCAGCATCTCCATGTTGCGCCCTGAAAGAGACTAGATGATATAACCAACATATTTTGTGAATGTGACTCAAAAAAAGTGTAAAACCCATTCTTTAGCCTCCACAAATTCCTCATATACAAGCTGGTATGTCTCTCCTTGAAACCATGAAGGCCTTTATCGCTAGATCTCAAGCAATGTGCTTTATCAGCATCAAATATCTACTAATTGGGCTTGATGAAACTTCTGCACTATCGGTGGTGGAGTTGCTGGAACACCAACCGAAGGTTCAAATGTTGAAAGGCGACTCTACAAAAATGGATCATCTCTTGTTGGGCCATCATCATGATCTATCAGTGGAATCCTGGTTACCAGTCTACGTGGAGGCATCCTGTAATGAAAATGATGTGCCACAATCAATATGTTATACCTATTAATCTAACAAAAAAGAGATTAAGAGAAATATATATATTTTAAGAAAAATAGTGTTTTCATGAACCGAGTCGAAAAATTGAATTTAGGGTCTTGATGTAAGGAAACGTAGGCCTCCACAACAATATTGGACTCCCCGAACTAAAAAAAACACAAAATTCTTATCTCTATTATCCCAATTAAAATAATAAAATATATGTTTTTCTTGTATAACCAACCATCCTTTGAAACCACTTTGTCACGACCCTTCCCCCAAGGATCATGTCGTTACTAACCCAAGCTTTCCTTCCAATGGCCATGGGCCAGTGACTAGCATAGGAAAAGAAAAAACCCAAAAGGGAAGGAATTTCCATTAATAATATACACACAAATACATGGAACACAATATTCATGTAAAACATGACTGAAAAGAACTATTCCATCCACCACCTAGTGTAAAAGTATGTACCTAATGTTAAAAGGGTTTAGTATAAAAGACTAAATGAATGATTAGTTCAGTAAAAAAATAAAAAAACTATAGTGATCATCTTCCAAGGATCATATATTATGTGTAGGAATATCTCATCACTGCGAATCACCACGTTATTCAGTTGTATCTATGTACCATCTAGCCCTTTCTCTCCAAAGTCTTATTCAAGCTGTTCATCATCTGCACAAGACACAATAAGGTTAAGGTGAAATATTTATAGGGGTTAGTTTAGAAATATTAATTAAGATCCCCTAGATCATGGATGGTCTCTTAGAATACCTCATTGGATAAAACACAATGCATGATCTCAATCACAAGACACAAAGTTAAATATAGATCACACTAGGTTTAGAACAAAACGAACATAAATAATGATAATTAGTAATATAAATAGACATCTTATTCTATCAAGATGATTTTTCTTATGGGATGCACATGGTCTCTTGGTGTTGTCCAACAGAAGATCGCTAGGTTCTGACCCACCGAGAATTGTTATGTGCCGGCCCACAGAGGATCTCTTGGGGCTAACCTAGGGAGGATCACTATATGATGACCCAATGTGGATCTATTTCTGTTTTCCAATAGTGTATTTCTACATACAGATACATAGAGTATTTCTATGTAATGAACCATAGAGAATTGTTTAGTACAGACCTAGAGAGGATCACTATTCCTTCATCACATCAGAGCCAAGCACTGGATTCCATCACTTATCATGTTGGATTTAGGGATGGTACAATCCTCAAGATATATGGTGTATATCATCTAATTTTAATACCATCTTAAATGTAATCCCACTGACCATCATTTCATAAATGATCTGATGTGTTAGGCAATGCGTTAATCGAGTGCCTGATCTTTACGATTTAACCAAAAAGGTAAATATGGACTAGTTGTATTCAAGTCAAATCCAAGATGAACAAACAAAAAATTATATCAAAATACTAGTGGTTTATCTCAAAAGTATCACCTATTCAAAAGGGTCTGCACGTCATAGAAATCACATCAATCAGACGCCCAATCTGCGAGTTATAATCATTTTAATGAAACGGTGTTGGTCAGGTTTGGGTTTAGTCCGACCTGGTCGGACTGACCTGACCTGAACCTATGGTCCGAAGAGGGTCCTGTATAGGTCCAACCAAACCATCCCATGGTTCTCTAGGTCAGTCCTGGGGGTGGTTCTGGCCCAGCTAGTGTGGTTCTGACCTTGCCGACGGGTCCGCCTGAAGGAGACCCGAACCACCTGATGAACCCGACAAATGTGGAGAAGGATTGTTTATCTAAACAAGATATTAATAATCTAGTTTCTCTAGGTGATAGCTCTGGTGAGGTCATCCATATCTCCCAATAATGGTCTGTATGTGCTAGCTGTTTCACTTGTCCAGATCAAGAAGATCGTTTCACACATCCGACGAGCAGCCAGAGCAGGCCTCTCCTCCTCCGTGAGGCTAGAGAGAGTTGGCCACATCTTTTAGTCATGACACATACAAGCTCTACCTCCTCAACAGACATGGTGCGGGCCTACCATTTCCTCCAGTATGCAGCTTCTCTATGATGGTGGTTATGTGTCAACAAAACCTTTTGCAAGCCACCAATGATGCTCTAGTGGTCTGTTTTCCATACCGTTTGTGCATACGGGCCTCTCGAGACACCTCCATCACTATGAAGCCCAAAACCCCTTAATTACATGTTTCATGGTATCCCATAAAGAATACTCAACTTCCATGATCGGTAGAGGGAATAGGACTTGTTCGGATTTGCATGTGCCATCCATGTTTGCATTTAACCATGGGGTGATTACAATAAGAAAATAGATTAATGAAAACCAAAATCAAGACCCTAAAACAACCTACCTCATGATATAATGAGTGATAGATCAACCCATTAGATGTTTTATCTATGTTCATTGTATTTTTCTGGAATGTGATAAGAGGAAAAATTAAACAGTTAGTGCAATTAAATCCACTACCTTGATTCAGTTGAATCCGTTGGGGATGAGAGAGGAATTCAGCAATTGTTGACATTTAATATTTTTTTGTGTTCATCACTGCTAGATGATCTATAGACAAGATCATCCAATGACAGATCTTCTTTCTCCTTTAATTTTTGTAGGGAGATGTTTCCAGCATTAAATCTGTGGTTTCCCTCATTGTTGTCATTTTTTTTCAACAGATTGAATAATAAATAAAATATAGATGTTGCCATCATTATTATGGTTCATTAATGAACCTTAATTAATGATACTATTATTAAACCAGTGTTCCAGTTACAAAAAAATTAAATGAGTCATTAAAGGACCCTCATTTAATTTAGGTCATTACGTTGTGGTTTCGCCATCTATTTTTCAACCGAAAAGGAATGAATAAAATAACTCAAAGTGTTATTTTTTTATTATTTTTTCTAAAAAGTCTAAAATATAACTATTGAGTCCTAAACTTTCTGGTCAATGTAATGGTTCACCAAAGAAAATATCAAGGCTGTGAGTTCAGTTGTTCCTTTGGATTTTCAATCTGAGCACCGGTACAAATGATAGAAAATCCAAAATGAATATTATAGAGTGGAAAAGACAAACAAATAGTGTAAATCAATATAGAAATCCATAACAATAAATTTTATAAATTTGACCACCCTAACTATAATCACTAACATGGAAAGGGAAATGTGATGGACCAGACCGCTCTGGTCCATTACATATTGAAAATATGGTGTTTTGGGTGTTTTGAGAGGTCATGGTGACTTATCCCCATTTTTTTTCAATTTTCCAATTCTATGAATAGTTCCATCAGTGATTAGTTTTATCGGTAACCTCTCTTTCCATTGCCAAATTTGCAATTCTTTGAACAGTTCCATCAGTGAATAGTTGTATTTGTAACCCCTATCGGTAACCTATATTGGTAACCTATAACGGTAGTCAAACAATGTTCTATCAGTGAGGTTTAGTGAATAGTGTTCTATCAGTGATGATTTAGTGAACATTATTCTATCAGTGAGGATTCAGTGAACAGTGTTCTATCAGTGAGGACATAGTGAGGATTTAGTGAATAGTGTTCTATCAGTGAGGATTCAGTGAACAGTTATCTATCAGTGTGGATTTAGTGAACAGTGTTCAATCAGTGAGGATTCAGTGAACATTGATCTATCAGTGAGGTTCATTGAACAATGTTTTATGTGAGGATCTAGTGAACAATGTTCTATCAATGATGATTTATTGAATATTTTTCTATCCGTGAGGTTTAGTGAAAAGTGTTCAATCAGCGAGGTTTTGTGAAATGTTCTACTAGTGAGGTTCTAACAGCGGACTTCTAACATCGGAATTATAGTAGGAGACTTCTAACAGTATACATCTAATAGCAGACTTCTAACATGGGACTTCAAATAGCTGACTTCTAACAGCCGACTTCTAATAGCAGAATTCTAACAGTGGACTTCTAACAGCGTACTTCTAATAGCGTAATTTTAACAGTGGACTTCTAATAGTGGATTTCTAACTGCAGACTTCTAACAGCAGACATCTAATAACATACTTTTAACAGCGGAGTTCTAATAGTGGACTTTGAACAGTGTTTCAAGCTTCGTACAGTTTTACCCCTTTGACATTTCCTTTGACGTAATATACATTTTATCCCTTAATTTAAGGATAATTAAGGCCTAATCAAAGGCCATAAATCATATATTAATTATTCCTATGGCTCAGGATGTTTTTACTTGCTCAAACCGCATGGGTTAATGTGATCCTATTTTAATGGGGAATTAAGCTTATCATAAACTGTCGCCCCATTAAATATTCAAAAGGGAAAATATATCATCCTCCCTTGTTCTTCCACCTTGTTCATGGCTATGAGACTCTAGAACCTTCCAATCCATCTCGTAGGAGTTGGACAATCAAACTTTACCCTGTGTATTGGTACATCTCTGTTTTGATGCAACCAAGATGCATCAACCTATCTTCGATTTAAGGTATTTTTTATAGTCACTTCATTGGGGATCATCTTATCCTATTTATCCTTTCCATGTTATAGCATTTAATCTCCATGCTTATAATGAGGTTTTTCTTGGGGCATGGTTGGTTCAGTTGTATCGTGGCATCCTCGGGTGGATGGAGTTTTTCACTAGAGGAGGATCGTGACGCATTGTGTAGATAAAGAACGAGAGGAAATATTTGAGGTAGGGGATTCATTGATTCACTTTATTTTACATGAAACTGTATTATTAGCATGTTTAATCCCACTGGATAACAATGGAATTGACATAATAACTATTTTATCTGGAAAAAAAAATTGATATCGATCATATATTATTGCCTCATATATTGTTAGATAGTGAGATATTTATGCATGCGTTGATTAGCTATTTTTTATTGATGAAAATCAGTATTGAATTTAAATTGGGATTAGATAATAATTGTTTGGATAAATATAATGAGGAATGTAAACTAATCTCTTTCTAATTGTAATTGATGTCAATCAAAATAGTGTAGTAAGCATGTTTATTTATTTGTGATAAATTACTAGTTAGGTTTCCCGAATTTGGAGCAAATGAATAATAAATTGGTTAAACACATATGGATTAAAGAACTGGTGGTTGTTAAAAGGTAATTTCTTGTAGGGTTTTGAGTTTCCCTCTTTTTTGTTTAAGGTCTGAGAGCCCAATTTTGAAGACATTTTTTCATGCTACTAGTGTTTTAATGTGAACCTAGATAGTTGTGGTAATATGTGGAGGCATAAAGTCCCTTTTGGTTGTGGTAGCAGATGACACCTAGAGTAGCGAGATTCAATGGTTTATTCATGTGGGTGTCGGGGAGGACACAATGGGTGATGGAATGGGATGGATGTCATTGTTGGATTCTTGGTAATTTTGATTGGTTGTTATCTAGTTTAACTTTCCCCACTACTCAAGACAGCTGGTATTACTTACCCTTCTTCTGAAAGAGGTGAAGGCATGTAGGGTATGCCACATGTTTTCTATGTTTAGCTTCTCAAGGAAGGATGGGTATATGCTCTTACTATAAGAGGCAAAGACTCGTTGGGTAGTTCATCTACTCACCATGTTGTGACCCCTAGTGTTTAGTTGCATATAATTTTTTTCTATAATGCCTAGGAATGTGGGAAAGTATTTCTATAATGATTAATCGAATAAATGGTGTTAACCCATGGTGATGAAGGTGCTAGAACATAATGATGATGTTTTCATTTTTTGAAGAAACAATTGACTTTGGGTGTGATGCTAATGAAATTTAATGTGGAATTGTACATGGTTAATTAACATGTAAATAATTAATTAATGTAAATTGGAACTGATAAAAATGTAATTAAGTAATCTAATAATGCTATTTAAATGTTTGTGTGCTTATAGGATACCTATTGTTAGAAGTGGCAGCCTGGAGTTTGATAGATGTTAGCTTCAGAAGTGTCTAGGACTAGGTTATGCCCATAGTGTGGTTTTGAGTAATAGTATATTCTGTACGTTTTATGTTTCTATACACTACTTCACCCTGTTAGTAAGGGAAACTGACACCTTGGGTATTCTAAGCCCTATGGGGTGTTTTCCCCAACATTCTTGTGGGAGGATGGATGACTGATTTCCCCCTTTGGCCCAACTCTCTTCTCTTGGTAGTTACTTTTTCTGGTAGGCACATTGGTTAGTTTCCCCCATATATGTGTGTAGAGGGCTGTAATGTCTTGTGGTTATTCACACACATATATTCTGGATATAGTTTTCTATGGACTGCTATAGGTGTAACGTGTATAGGCTATGATGGCTTGAGGATCCTTACTTCGTGTATGGGATGCAAAGGCTTGAGGTATAATACTCGACATATGATACATGTTATGCGAGATGTGGTGGCTCCCATAAACTACTTGGTTACTTTGGTGTGTGCATGTGGTGGTTTTATTGCATGAGGTGCATATTTTGATGCTTCTCCCAAGTGCTTTCAAGAACGTCTTTTATGATAGTGAAGCTTAGGACATGCGACATTGGTGAAATGCGGAAAACCAGTGGGGAAGTAGTAGCGGGGTACCCTAGATTTTTTTATTATATGTTATATTCATGAATGCGATACTTGTTGAGAGTAGCCATGGCGAGGATAAGAATTTAGTATACATGTTTAGGTGACAAGTTAGTTTAACTTTTTATTCACTATGCTTTAGCATGATTTATTTACATTTCACGAGAGGCTTCGGGGAGGATCCTACTGAGTATACTATTATACAGACCCAATGTATATATAAATTGTTTTTTTAGGTGACTTGGATCTGGTTGGATATCATGATGGTTTCTACTAGCTTGTTGTTGTTAGAGCTGTTCGGGCTTGTGGTTGCTGCAATTTTTACGTTCTTTAGGGTACTTGTATTTTTTCACTTCCATTTGTAGTACTTTTTCTTGAAAATTCATTTATGTACCTGGGTTTCTTTTATTTTCTAGTTTTCAGTTGGAGTTGATTGGTTTCTATCTTATATCTCTCTTCTGCATATGTTATCATAGAGGGTAATGCATCCCATTTGTGAGTTTATTATACCCTCAGTGCTACTCACCATCCTGGGGCCTACTAGAGGTGGGACTCGGTGGTCATTATCTCCCTTCACACATTGCCGACCCAGGAGGGGTACACACTGTGGGGAGGGGGTCGTGACAGAGTGGTATTAGAGCTTTGGTTGAGTGACAAGATGGAGTTCGGAGATATGCACAGGTGAGGTGGCATGGGTTGGTAGGGAATCTGTGTCATTCATGTTTATCAAGTGAGGTAAACACTGGAGACCGGCTGATACATAGGAATTTAGGGCCCCCTATGATTTGATGTACGAACCTTTCATTTTACAATGGTTACTAAACCAGGTGATACTAGTTGCATGGTAGAGACCTAGGAAAGGACCCTGCATCATTCTTTTTTGTGCATGTGTTTGAATGGGTAGACCTTGGGATAGGTTAACCTAAAATGAATAAAATAAAACATTTTATTAATTAATGTTGAGTCTTTCACATTCAAGGATTAAGAGCTCTAGAAGTTTGTTATTTTACATGTTTGGATCAAGGTTGACCTCATCGTCAATTTTGCGCAAAAAATGTCCAGCAGGTTGTTCCAGCAAATCGGCGTAGGGTAGAGGTTGACGATGACAACACATGGAGGAAGACACTCCGAGTGTTTCAACACAAGAGCCTGCAGACGTACGTGGGCTCTATTTCAGAAGAAATCACGGAAGACTGGTTAGAGGTGGTTGAGATCAGCATTAGTTTGATTTGTGCTCGGAAGGAGCACTGGGTAACCGTGGTTATGACGATGCGGCATGGAGCAGTGAGGCAGTGGTGGTTCTTATTTCTTAGGGATCGTGAGGAGTCAGTGATCTCATGATAGGAGTTCTGAGACATTTTTAGAGTCGAGTTTCTTTCTTCGACTGCGAATGTGTATAGTTGGCAGGAGTTTATTACCCTTCAACCTAGGAGATCCAATTTTCAAGAGTTTGGAATCCGTTTCAGGAACCTTTTACGATATGCTTCAGACCTGCTTCTAGATAGAGAGGCCAGGGAGAGGCATTTCGAGGAGGCTTTGCGTCCAAAGATCCAGTGCTAGGTCACCCCATTTATGCTAAAAACATATGATGATGTGATGTAGAGGGAATAGGTTGTCTAGATGACTTTATCCAGGACAAATAATCACAATAGGGGAATTAAAAAGATTCTTCATGAATAAGTTCTATGGTTTGGGGTTCCCGATTTTCAGGGCAGAAGAATTTCTGTTCTGCAAGTGGTAGGTCTCAGCCCTTCAAATCTCATTTCTCTAGAGGCAGAAACTCTCAGGACAATTCCAAGAAATCATGTGCTTGTTTTTATTGTGGTGGTTGTGGTCATCAGCAGTGGGAGTTCCCGAACTTACAGAGTGGTCATCATGCACCAGGTGCAATGCTCTAGGTTCCTCCATTGAGGTAGTTCCAGCCGAGGAAGCAGAAGCTAGTAGAACCAGCATTAGATCATTAGAGGGTAGATGGAGGATGCAGAGGAAAGCCCCATGATGCTTCCCATTCTCAGAGAGTAGAGTGTGGTCGTGGTGGTGGTCGTCATCAGGGTTAGAGAGGCCGTAGAGGATGTCGTGGTCAGCTTCACGCTCTAGCGTTACCAGCTCTAGGAAATCCATACATTATTCAAGGTACCCTTTGCTTGTTTTATAACATGGTTTATTCCTTGTTTGATCGAGGAGTGACACACTCCTTCATATCACCTACCCTTGACCATATATTGGGACATGAGGTAGAGAGGCTTCTAGTTCCCTTGGAGTTGACTACACTAGTTGGAGTTCATACTGACTTGTTCGACGTATGTAAAGACTGTGAGCTAGTGCTGGGGAAACACCACTCTTGGGGAGATTTCCTATTTTTACGAATACAACCATATGATGTCATCCTTGACATGGATTGGTTGTATTCATTGCAGGCTATCATGAATTGCTTCAGGAAGAAAGTTGAATTCATTGGTGTGGATGGAGAGCAAGTGGTGTTTGTTGGTGAGAAAGATCCTCAGATGGTTCATTGTTTTGTTCCATCCTTATCATCCACGATGGTGGATATGATGCTGAGTTCTTCAGAGGTTCTGCCGATGGCGTTTCCTAGGGTCATAATGGAGTACCATGTTGTTGTTCTAGAAGAGGTTGTAGCATTGCCCCTTGACAAGATGTCGAGTTTGGGATTGAGCTACAACCAGGAGCATCTCCTAACTCTATGTCTCCATATAGGGTTTCCTATTCTGAGTTACAAGAGAAATGTATATATCTTGATGGTCTGTTATATTGTAGTTTTGTTTGGCCAAGTGTGTCAGCATGGGTTGCACCAGTTTTGTTAATGAAGAAGGCCGAAAACAGATTGTGGTTGTTTGTTGATTATCTTCTCTTAAACAAAGTGGCAATAATGAATCACCATCTTCTTCTATGAATTTATGATTTATTCAATCAACTAAAAGGTACAAGTTTTTTCTCAAAGATCGACTTGCAGTCGGGATATCATCTGATGCGTGTGAAGGATGATGATATCCCGAATATTGCTTTCCTTGGTCTTCATGGGCAGTATGAGTTCGGTGTAATGCCATTTGGCATGATGAATGCTCCATGTGTATTCATGGGACTAATGAATGCCCTGTTCTGTGAGTTATATTACATGTTCTTGGTAGTTTTCATCGATGACATCCTTGTTTACTCTACATCTGAATATTTTCATACAGACCATCTACAAGATGTTTTTGTAGTTTTTCACTAACATCAGTTGTATGGGAAGTTGTCAATGTATGAGTTTTGTGCTCGAGAAGCCTATTTTATGGGGCATGTCATGTCCCTATAAGTAGTAGATGTGGATCCATCAATGATAGAAGCAGTTGTGTCTTGGGCGGCCCCCAAGACATTGTTAGAGGAGCAAAGTTTCCTTGGACTTGCAAGCTACTACAGGAGGTTCGTAGCCGATATTTCATGAGTTGCGACTCCGCTGACAAATTTTACAAGGAATGATCAGGCATTCATATGGACTGATCAGTGTCCAAAAGCATTAGAGTATCTAAAGGAGAAGTTAGTTATTGCTCCAGTCCTTTTTCATCTAGCTGATGAAGCCGGGTTTGATGTTTTCTACGATGCTTCATATCTGAGGTTAGGCTGTGTTCTCATGCAGCAAGGGTCAGGTGTTTCTTATGGGTCTCAGCAGTTGCGTCCCCATGAAATAAACTATTCCACCCATGATCATGAGATGGAATCCATGGTGTTTTCTCGTAAGGTATGGAGACATTTCCTCATTGGTGATTTTTTGTTGTTTTCAACGATCATAAGAGTTTGAGTTATGTTATCTCCAAGCGTGACTTGAACTTATGAGATTGTTGGTGGATTGAGTTCTTATTGTAATATGACTTCGAAATATCGTATAAACCTAGAAAAGGGATTGATTTAGCTGATGTGCTGAGCCAAAAGGCACGTAGTGATGCTGTGTATGAAATCATTGATTCCTGGAGAGTAATGGAAGAACTGTCAGCATTGCATCATGATATTGAAGAAGTTGGGGGTAGACATTGTCTTTTTCTGATGAAGGTATAGTCATCCCTGATGCAGAAGGTGGAAGAGTCCCAGTTGGGAGATCTATAGGTGGAGGTTTGGAGAGACTGAGTTGTTTGTGGTGGGGCCCCTGATGTTTGGTCGGAGGATGAACAACACTGAGTGTTATCATGGAAGGATTTTTGTTCCCTTGATGATGCATGAGACGGTTCTTAGAGAGTATCATATTTCACCTTTAGCGGTGCATCCTGGCGTGACAAAGATTTACCGAGCCTTGAAGAGGTAGTTTTGGTGGCCTGGGATGAAGCGTGATGTTGCAGAGTTTGTATCTCGATGTGTAGTCTGCCATATGGTGAAGGTCAAACACTGTGTTCCAGGTGGTCTTCTCCATCCATTAAAGATTCCTAAGTAGAATTGGGAGGGCATCTCAATGTACTTGGTTACTGGTTTACCTCAAGCTCCAGGAGAAGTTGATGCTATTTGGGAGGTAGTAGATCGTTTAACAAAATCGGCCCACTTCATAGCTATCAAAGATTAATGATCAGTGAATGTTTTGTCGAGGCAGTATCTAGAGCAGGTGGTGAAACATCATGGAGTCCCTAGGATGATCAATTTTGATCGAGATCCTCATTTTATCTCCAGGGTGTAGAGAGGTCTCAAACATGCTTTTGGTTCTCACATATGCCTTATCATTTCTTTTCACCCTCAAACAGATGGTCATACAGTGCGAACCACCCAAACTCTTGAAGACTTGTTATGCACTTGTGTTCTTGATTTTGGGCGTTCTTGGATGAGGCAGATACCCTTGATAGAGTTCTCATACAGTAACAGTTTTCACTCCGCCATCAGTATGGAGCCGTATGAAGCCTTGTATGACCGGCCTTTCTATTCTTTATTGTGCTAGACTGGGGTTGGAGAGTTAGCAATTATCATACCAAAACTAGTGCAGAATTCAATAGAGATGGTCCAGGTGATTCGTGAGAGGATGAAGACATCACACGATTGTCAGAAATAATATGATGATCAAAAAAGGAGGCCATTAGAGTTTAATGTTGGGGATCATGTATTTTTGAAGGTTACTCCCTATCATGGGATGCGACGGTTTGTTCATGGGAGTAATCTTTCTCCACGTTTTGTGGGGCCTTTCGAGGTGTTAGCTCATGTTGGAGATGTGGCGCACCGAGTAGCACTTCCCCCAATGATGAGTTGGATACATGATATTTTCCATGTATCACATCATCGTTGTTACCATCAGGATGAATCTCACATCATTGATTGGGGAGAGAACAATGTTGATGATGACGCAACTGTTAAGGAGAGTCCTATGGAGATCCATGACCGCACTGAGAAGGTGTTCGGTGGGTGTCATATTCCCTTATTTCGTGTATTGTGTTGACATAGTGGAATAGAGGATAGTACCTAGGAATGTGAGTCACATATACGTGCTCAGTAACCAGAGTTGTTTGATGTTTTACTCTTTTCATGTAATGATGGACCCTTTATGGTTAGACCATTCATGTTTTATATATGAATTTATTTTGTTGCTTTTGTAGCTTGCACTATTTTGAGAGGTATCTCGATGGGTGGTTGTTCGGACCCCATTTCATTTTTTTGTCTCTTTAGGTTGGTTTTGAATTCTTGAGGATGAGAATGTTTTGATTGGTATCTGATGTAATGTCCCAGACCTATCTGGTGCATTACTTTGTGAAAATATGGTGTTTGACATGTTCTGGGATGTCAAGGTGACATATCTCCATTTTTTTAAAAATTTCTAATCCTGTGAATAGCTTCATTAGTGAACAGTTCTATCAGTAACCTCTAACAGTAACGCCTCTTTCCATTGCCAAATTTCCAATTCTGTGAACAATTACATCAGGGAACAGTTCTATCGGCAATCCATATCTCTAACCTCTATCCGTAACCTATAACAGTAGGTGAACAGTGTTCTATCGGTCAGGTTTAGTGAATATTGTTCTATCAGTTATGATTAAGTGAACAGTGTTCTGTCGGTTAGGATTCAGTGAATACTGTTCTTTCAGTGATGATTTAGTGAACAATGTTCTATCAGTGAGGATTCAGTGAATTGTGTTCTATCTGTGAGGATTCAGTGAACAATTTTATATCAGTGAGAATTTATTTTACAGTGTTCTATCGGTGAGGATTCAGCGAACAAGGTTCTATCAGTGAGGTTCAGTGAACAGTGTTCTATCAGTGAGGATTTAGTGAACAATGTTTTATCAGTGAGGATTTAATGACTAGTGTTCTATTAGTGATGTTTTGTAAACAGTTCTACCAGTGAGGTTCTATCATCGGACCTCTAACAGAGGACTTCTAACAGCAGACTTCTAACAGCGGACTTCTAAGAGAGTACTTCTAACAGTGGACTTCTAACAGCGGACGTATAACAGCGTACATCTAACAGTGGGCTTCTATCATTGGACTTCTAATAGCGGACTTCTAAAAGCGGACTTCTAACAACAGGCTTCTTACAACGGACTTTTATTAGCAAACTTCTAACATTGGACTTCAAACAACGGGCTTCTAAGAGAGGACTTTGAATAGTGTTTCTAGCTTCCTACAGTTTCACACCTTTGACATTTCCTTTGACATAAAATACATTTAAAGCCTTAATGTAAGGACCCTCAAGGCCGATTCAAATGCCATAAATCCTATTAATTATTCATATGGATTAGGATGTTTTTACTTGTTCAAACCACATGGGTTAATTCAATATAATTTTACTGGGGAATTAACTGTTTCTTAAACCGTCACCCCATTAAATCTTCACAAGGGACAAGATATCTTCCTCCATTGTTCTTCCACTTTGTTCTCGTCTATGAGATGATAGAAACTTTCAATCCATCCCATAGGAGTTACACAAAGAATCTTTACCCCACAGATTGGTTTTTCTCAGTTTTGATGCAACAAAGCTGCATCGATCAATCTTCAATTTATAGTTTGTTTGATAGTTGTTCCTTTGGGGATCATCTCCTCATGTTTCTCCTTTCCATGTTATAGCATGTTATGTCCATGATTCTAATGGGGGGTTTCTTGGGGTTTGGTTGGTTTGGTCGTACCATGGCATCCTCGGGTGGATGCAGTTGTCATGAGAGGAGGATCGTGACCCGTTGTGTGGATAAAGAAGGAGAGGAACTGTTTGAGGTAGGGGATTCATTGCTTCTATTTCTTTTACATGCAACGATATTGTTATCATGTTTAATCCCACTAGATGACAATGGAATTGACATAATAACTGTTTTAACAAGATTAATAAATCGATATCGATCATATGTTATTGCCTCTTGTTGTGCTATATAGTGTGATATCTATGCATGCATTGATTAGCGGTTTGTTCTTGATGGAAATCTATATAGAACATAAATTGGGATTAATTGAAAATGGTTGGGCTAAAGATAAAGAGGCAAGTAAACGAATCTAGTACTAGTTGTAATTTTATGTTAATCAATTTAGTGCAATAATAATGTTTATTTATTTTTGATAACTTACTAGTTATTTTTCCTGAATTAGGAACCAACAAATAATAAATCGGTTAAACCAAGATGGATTATAGAACATGTGGTTGTCAAAAGAAAATTGCTTGTAGTGTTCTGAGTTACCCTCTTATTTGTTTAAGGGACGAGAGCCTAATTGTGAAGATGTTTGTTTTACTTCTTCTTGTGTCTTATTGTGAGCCTGGATGGTTGTGGTAAAATGTGGAGGCATGGAGGCCCTTTTGGTTGTGGGAACAGATGACGCCTAGAGTTGCAAGATGCATCAGTTTATTCATGTGGATGTCGGGGAGGACATCTGGGATAATGAAATGAGTTGGATGTGATTGTTGGGTGCTTGGTAATTTCGTTTGGTTGTTATCTGCTATACTTATCCCCACTACTCAAGGTAGCTGTTATTACTTACCCTTCTTCCAAAACTGGCGAAGACATGTGGGGTATTCCACGTGCTTTCTTTGTTTAGCTTCTCAAGGAAGGATGGGTATATTCTCTTTCTATAAGCATTGAAGACTTGACAGGTTGTTCAACTAGTCACTGTGCTATTCCCCATTGTGTTTAGTAGCATATAATATTTTTCTAGAATTCATAGGAATGTGGGAAAGTATTTATATAATGAATAATTCAATAAATGGTGTTAACTCATGTGGTTGGAGATGTTGGAACATAATGATGAGGTTGTAATTTTTTTGAAGGAATAATTGACTTTGCATGTGATGCTAATGAAATTTAGTGTGGAATTATTCATGGTAATTTTATATTTAATGAATTAATTAACTGAATGGGAAATAGATAAAAATGTAATGACGTAATCCAATAATGATCTTTTAATGGTATTGTGCTTATATGATACCTAGTTTTAGAATTATCATCCTAGAGTCTGAGAGACGTTAGCTGTAATAGTGTCTAAGACTTGGTTATGACTATTGTTTGGTTGTGAGTTATAGTATATTCCATACTTTTTTGTGTTTCTATACACAACACCACTCTGCCATTAAGGGAAACTAACAACCTTAGGATTCTAATCCATAGGGGGTGTTTTCCCCAACATTCTAGTGCGAGGATGGATGGTTGAATACCCCCGTTGTCCCCGCTCTCTTCTCATGGTAGTTACTTTTTCTGGTAGGTACATTTGTTCGTTTTCACTATATATTTGTTTAGAGGGCTGTAATGGCTTGTGGTTATTCAAACACATGTATTCTGGATATATTTTTCTATGGACTTCCACAGGTGTAATGTGTATAGGTTGTGATGGCTTGAGGATCCTTACTCGGTGTATGGGCTGTAATGGATTGAGGTATAATAATTGACGTATGATACACGTTATGAGAGCCGTGGTGGCTCCCGGAAACTACCTGGTTACATTAGTGTGTGGATGTGGCGGTTTTGTTGCACGAGATGTATATTGTTGTGCTTTGCCCAGGTGTCTGGGGGAAAGCCTTTTTTGAGGGAGATGCTCCGGACGTTCGACGTTGGGGAAAAGTGGAAAACTAGTGGGGAATTAGTAGAGGGGTAACCTTGATATTCTTTATTATATGATATATTCTTGTATGCGTAACATGGTGAGAGTATCCATGGTGAGGTTTGGAACATAGTATATCTGTTTAGGTGATGGGTTAGTTTCACATGTTGTTCACTGTGCTTTTGCATTCATTCTTTACTTTTCATGAGAGGCTTTGGGGAGTATCCTACACAGTATACTGTTATACTCACCCTATGTATATATAAACAATTTTTAAGGAAACTTGGATCTGGTTGGAGATCAAGCAATTTTCTACTAGCTTGGGGTTATAGGAGTTGTTTGGGCTTGTGTTTGCTGTTGTTTTTTACTTTCTTTTGTGTACTTACAATATCACACTTCCAGTTGTAGTACCTTTGAATGAAATTTCATATATGTAATTGGGGTTCTATTATATTCTTGTTCTGAGTTGGAGTTGATTGGTGTCTATCTTATCTCCCTCTTTCACACGTGTTCTCTTAGAGGTAAATACCTCCCATTTGTGTGTTTATTATACCCTCTGTGCTAGTCTCCAACTCGGGGCGTACTAGAGGCATGACTATGGGGTCATTATCTCCCTTCTCACATTGCCGACCCAGGAGGTGTACACTTTGTGGGGAGGGGGTCCTGATAGGAAAATTTTGGATATGATTTTCATTTCCAAGGTATGTGTGGAACCATTTAATGTAAGTCCATGAATGGTGAGGTATACGAATCATTTAGTATATATAGAATGTAAAATTAAATGCTCCTATTGGAATGTTATAATTACCAGAGCCTTATAATGTGAGATTATTATTACCATTGGAATACTAATAATACCTAATACAATTTTGTAATATACGTTTATAAAAAATTTCCATAATATTATTTAAAATTATTAAATTTTAAAAATTCATTATTATATTTTTTAAAAAGTATACTTCTTTAATATGAAAAAATATTTCATATTATAAAAATAATTATTTATAAACAAGAAAAATATTTATATTTTGTATGCATTTCTATTACATTAGATTTTATTTTTATAAAATAATCATTATTTATCAAATCAGAATTTCAAAAATAGGTTTGCTTAAATTATTCCGAATTTTCCAAAACACATTATCTTTCCATGAATATCAAAAAAATATTGATTTCTATTTTGTTATGTTTTATGACATCAAATATTTAAAATAATGATAAAATAATTTAAATAATTTAGTTCCTAAATAAAATATGTTATTTATTCAATATTATTTGTTTAAATATATTAATATTTTTTCTAATTCTGTAAATAACCTTCCAAAGTCTACAATTGATTTTCTAGTTTTTAATGAAAATATTTTTTTTAAAAATCTAATTACAGGGAATAAATTAATATAAAAAAATTAAATTTCATTTCTATCATTAATAAATGTAAAATTAAATCCATAAATATCCAAAACCATTTAGTAAAACCATACGTAATCCAATTTTTTTTAATTTTCATCAACCTAGACTTCCATGGTATATATTATGAAATTCATATAGAATTTCATCATGATTCTTTAAACAAACTTGAATCCCCCCTATTTCATTCACTCCAAAGATCATTATAATGTTTCAAACTCTCGTATTCCTTCATTAAATCCCTTTTATAATACCAAACTCTCTCAAGGAATCAGTCAGCTATGATTGGGATGTAATATTTAATGTAAATTATTCTCTACCTCTTCTTTTCCATTCAAGAATTTCCAATGTAATACAGATTTTATTCTCTATTTATTAGGTTTTATTATTTTTATTAATTTCACATTATCATCCATGTTATGCATTAAGGAATATAAATTACATTCGTCTCATATTAATCCATAAAAGAAACATTTATGAATACAAATTTTGCAACTGAATGTATCAATCGAATTTGTCTCTCAAATCAATTATGAATTGCCAAACCATTATTTCATCGATATCTACCATGATGAAAATATCCATCATTATTTGGGGAATTCCATTTATATACCAAACATTCCGTAATTCAGGGATATAATGACATAAATATTATTCTTAGAAATTGTGATAGATATGGCACATATAAAGTTTGACATACCTCAGTTATGAATAGACAATACTCCCATATTTTAGTTTATGACTTCATCTCATGTGATACAATATATTTTGTAGGGGTGGTTATCCAAATAAAAAAACAATATGATTTTTTCGTAGATATCCTCTTATTATGATTATGATAACAAATTTTATGGCATTCCAACATTAATATGATGCATTGATGTTATGATATAATCATCTAAATGAATTATTTAATATTTATATATATGATTATATGCATTTTAAATAATCATTATTTTCCTCATAATTCAAATGTATTTCATTTTATCATTTCATTATTAATTACTCTCTTATTGAGATTTATTACTCACCATTTCCATTTTTATATCTCTATGTAATCTTGTGCAGTATTAAGATTGAAAAGTATACTAGGATTACAATATAGAGAGTTTAAATGATGTGTTTTAGTTTATTTTATTATAATTAATTATATAAATAATAATATTATTACACATGACCTCTAGATATATTAGTTTTAAAATTATAGTGTAAAAACTCCATAATAAATTTTGGGATGTTTTAATTATATTTTTCATGTGTCTGATTGGAAAATATACTCTCCTGTAATTTTTTTTATTTGAATATAGTCTTTACATGATATGTAATAATGATTGGATCACAGAGCCCAATATTATCAACTAATGTTATTATTATATATACTCTCTCGGGGTATGGTATCCTCATTTATTTTAGTTTTCCAAAAACATATATAAATAAAGACACAATTTATTTGAACCGTGGGTTTCCTATCAATGATAATGTTCTAAAGATTCTTCATGTTCAATCCTATATCAAATCTAAATTACCATTTTATAACTAAATATTTATTTGTTTAGAATTTGAATAGATATTTACAGATTTTAGTGTATCCTTTCATGGATCATTACTCAAATTCCACATTCAGTTGTTATCATGAAATTTTAGTGCCTAGGACTTATAATTATATTGTAATTTTCCTATAAACAACGAAAATTATTAGGGTAATTCGGTTGAAAAAATTAGTATCTTTTATAAAATAAAATCATGGATTTAGTTATTCCAACTAGGAATAAAAACACCTTGAATTTATAATCACCAATTTATGCCAAAATTTTTTAGCTATGATTCTACTATTGTAAATATAAATTCATATAACTACAATCCTTATCTTTGTGATAGAAATTCCATGAGTTGGGGTTATCATATTGGTCAAAATAGTTTAGATTTACCATCATCCGCTTGGTAACCTATAATTTTCATTTAGAATCTAAATTCTTACTAGGTGTAATTATATTGTTATAAAGGGACTTATATGATGTAAAAATCAAGTTCCATTTATTAAAAAAATCCTAAAATTATAATTGGTTTTTTTAGAACTGGAAAAATTGTTGCACAAACATATATATAGATTCCATGAAGTGGTCCTCACTATTGAAAAAAGTGAAGACATGGGAGAAAAGTAAATATATTCTTGAATAATATGATATTTGGTTATCCGTGTAAAAAATTATTTCATAATCAATAAGGGATAATGTTATATAAAAACCATTTCATTTTTTAGTGAAATATATGTGAGAACCTCCAACTATGAGATGACCATGTATATTTTCCATTAATTATGAAAAGTGTTTTCAGTACCATTTAGAGAATATTTGAAGGTAATAATGAAATTTTTAACTCTTTAAGAGAATCATTGATCGAGAATCACTTCAATTAATGGAATAGTATGTTTTGAATTATTTTATATGAACATTCATATATAAAAATATGAATATAAAATTAATATTTATGTCCATTTGATGTATATTTGTTAGGGTGAATTTTTACATGACAACCCTACCCATAGTGATTTTCCCCATACATAGCTCTTTGTGTAAATTTAATCACACATGATACAAAAAATTTCATGCAATACATTACTTGTATCATGTTAACTTGTGTTTCATACAGAAATATAGATATGTGTATGAACTTCCACCGACACCCTTCATGTTTTACCCTGCCACATGTATTCTCTACACTATGTATAACACCCAAATACCAGATAAATACCTAGTTTTTTATGTTTTCATTCATTATTAATAGGCACCCAGGACGTGGGGTTGATTATACTAGAACTTTGGGTGTCTCATATCGATATAAATTGCATATCCATAGGAATTTAGTACATGTAACATTAGTCTACAATACAAATTCATCTACAAATCCTTCAGGTTATTATAAATTCAATTCATATAGTGAGTGGTTATAATGTTTATGTATAGGTCCTAAAAATAGTGATTTCCTTAGATATAGAAATACCAGACATTCTAAGCCTGGATGATTGGTGACATGGGCACTGAGATAAATTGGAGCCACATTGACCGTACCTCCTTACCAGAGAACCACAATACCCAGACCACCACCTAGGAAACACTTTACCTAATTATCTATGCATGATAATCTATTATATCATACAACTAATCCAGTTAGCAAATTATATTAATACTCCCACTGGGGTGAAACTCTATCTAGTTTATCATACTTGGGTACCACATTTCCATGGCTTTAATTACCAAAAAATATTTTTACCAAGACACCAACATGAGCTAATGTTATCCCATGACATAAAACATGGGTTGAACAATACTGTGGCCCCCATTCTATATACCCCATAAGAAATAATTATGTCAATAATGTAGAGAATCATATTTAATTCATCTTATACATTTATTTATGATATTCTTATGGTCAAACCCATATTCCTTATGTCAAGATAATTCCAATGGTTTCCCAAAAATATATTCTTATAGATCAGGCAATACTAAAACCAAAATGGAATATTGTTAATGAATCCCACACTAAGCCCTTTAATGGAACAATTCATATAATTTTCATTATTATTAGACATTAAAGAGTAAAATTTTCAGTCCATTGTACATAAAAATATTTTTTTGATGAATTCATGGATACACTTCCATAAAATGAATAAAAATAGTTCATGTCACCGAAACAAATAATATATAATGTTTATTATTTTCTTGTAATGAACTATGTTAGTTTTTATTCCCATTATAGGTGTATTTTGTAACCTAAATTTATGTGATAGATCCTAACTCTACAATAACTCATTCCTCTTTTAATATGAACCTAATTATTTTTATAAGGTGATAAACATATGACTTCGACACATATGTATCTTTCTAATAGGGTGACTAAATCTGTTTTTGAAAAATATGAAATATAATCCCAATGTGTATTTTCCTCTTAAAATTATGTTTACAATTAGTAAATTTCATAAGGTTAACTTATATTAATAATGGGAAGGGTACATATTTATATATCAAATCGATAAGTGAGTCATAGAATAGTAATCGATATACATTAATACATAGGTTGAACCCCTATACTTTCATTGAATTTTGGCTTATATTTTAATAACTATCTCATTTTCAACACATTTATTTATAACTTTTGATAATAATGACTCATAAATTCATGGGAAATAGGATTTTTTAGAAACACTCTTCTCATATCAATTTTAAATTAAATATCACACTAGAAAAAGTTTCCACAATAAATGTGAAACAATTTGTAATTTAATCCAATGTTTCATCAATAAACATCCAATTAGAATAATTTTATTTTAATCATTAAAACATGTCCACTAATAACATAAATAGTATCATATTATAAGGAAAAATTTGTTGAACACCAAAGCGAGAGCCACCCATGGAGGCATGTTGTAACACCTCAAGATTATAAAAAATGAAAATAATGATCGATATCATTTATATTACACAATAGAAATATTATAACACAATATAAATCCTTATAAATTTATGATTTATTTCATTAAATTAAATATATTCAATAGCCTATGATGTACACAACAGTCGGTTTAAATAAACCATGATTCAATATTAAAATATATTTATTTTTGAAGGTCATTTATAAACAAGACATTATGATGTCAGTTATGAATAGTAATAAAAAAAATAAAAATACAATTTTTAATAATTTATAAAAAAATAAATGGTAAATTATTGATTAGAAATATAATAATAACCATTTGAAAGAGTGATACTGTTTTTTGAAAAATTTTATTTTCATAAAACACATATTAGTCCTCATTTATGCAGATAATTTTCAATTAATTGATATAAAATTTAAGAAATTTATTATATAAATCGAAAAAAATTATTTTTATCATTAATTTAAATTTTATCATTTGGTGAGTTTAAAAAAATATTTATGAAAATATTTTTATTTAGATGAGTAGTGAAAAATACTAATATCGAATGAAATTTTCATTTTCATTTATATTATCTTTAATGATTGATTTAATATAATTTATTAAAATAGAAATAGTTCATTTATATTAGAATGTAACTAATTTAGAGAATTTAAATTATTTTTATTTTTATTTTTTATATTAATACATTACATATATATTTGAGTTTTAACGTTGGAAAACTGTTACTTCATTCGAAACTATTATTTAATTTAAAATTCAATAGTACCAGTAATATGAATGTAATTCTAGAAATTTAATCCCATATTTTGAATCATTATATTTTATATTAACTAATATGGTCAAAATGATTATTAACCATAATAAATAGTGACTAAAGTGAATATTAATTATAGTAATTATGATAAAATATGGTTTACCAAGGAGGTTAAACATCGGATATTTGGGTTGAAATTACATAAACATTTCCAAACCGATTATAAAGGAATATATTGAACTTATATCCTATAATGTATAAGAATTAATTTTTTTTGGAATTTGGAAAGGTAAAAATGTGGGTATGATTTTTTTTCATAAAAATACCATGTATGTGCCCTCCCCAATTATTAAAGGTTATTGATCTCTCCCCCCTTCACATATTCAAACCCATTTTTATTAGAAAATACCTAAAATAACTCATTCCTTGAATCTATTCACACGTTAACGATCCTTTTTATGTTTTAATATATATTCAATGAATGAACTAGGTATAAACATAATGCGGATCACTGATGAAGAGGTTTAAATCATAAATGAGAATATTTTTGTTATTTATTCTTTAGAGTCCATTAAACATTATTCAACTACAAAAATATAATTACAAAATTGTCACTTATATAATGTAATTTTATAATATTAATTTAATATCAAATATTATTCTGTATTTTTATCAATTGTAAAGAAAAATCATTGATTAGGTTTTTGAAAGGCTACAACCATGTGAAATAATATTATTTAATTTCCATCACCACCATTAAAAGACTAAAAAATACTAGATTTAATGTATTTATATTATATTTTTTAGAATAGAATACTTCATGAAGTATGAAATCACATAAATTATATTGCATTCCAATCATGGGGTATATCATGACATCGATTGTGTGTTTGGGGGAATTTCTTCTCACGATATGATGTTTTTCATTTTACGAATGGACATTACATGGATGATATTAATGATGAAATTATTTAATATTTTTGATATTTTTCACCAATATTTATCATTGAATGTATAATAACAAATATAACTTATTTACATACAATTCCTTGGAATACAATAACATCGCTTATTCGTACGTGCAGACTACCGCATTTACACAGTCATAGGCAATGTTTTTTTACATTATTAATACATAGATGTTAATGATAATTTGATTAATTAATTAAAATTATATACTTTAATGCATTTTGATTCATTTTTTAGGAATTGGTATTTTTTTATTTTTATTCCATCTGATGTGATGAATTGGAAAAATAATCATGCTCACTTACGGTCTTACGTCTCAATGAATGGTGTAATCCTATTTCTATCTATGACATTAATCGATTTGACTATATTTTTATATAATTAATAAATGTTAAATTTATAGAAATTTTAAAATTACTTTTATTACTTAATTATATAAAATTAAAATTCTAATATTTATTAATCGAGAACATACAACAAAAATGAAGAAATTATCAATCAAACGGTGATTTTAAAAAATAATTGATAATAAATGGGTGAAAAAATATAATAACTAAATAATATACGGTGTGATATATATGTTTAAGTTTATTTAATATATATATATATATATATAATAATCCTATATTTATTTTATAGAATCTCCTTATACAGATCAGTGATGTCAAACCTGAAGTAAGAGCTTCTCTTCACACTTTTTCATCTAGGAGACATACACCTTATTCACAACTTATTCTATTTAATGGTGTATATAATTCACCACTATAATTTTTCATATTTAATCCATTAATAATCATGTAAATTAACAATTCCTTTTATGATTATGTCATTTATTGGGATTACGATTCATAACATTCCAATGTGGTATGGATATATTTCCCAATCACATCATTAATCTGGTTATTTTTGAAGTCTCTCGTGTTTGAATTATTTTATATTTACATAATAGATAGAATATATTTTATTATACTATGGTTATTAAGATTCTACTTCATTTAAATATTTGGTATTTCAATTGTTTGAGAATATATTTTTAATTAAATAAGGTTTTATTTCTCTCTTCAATTTAAAGCCATTTTTATTTAAAACATATCATATCATAATTTTTTTACAAAAATTTGTTATCATTTACGAAATTTCATTGAAAATAAATTATTATGCGTTTTTTATGTTTAAATAATGTTTTTAATGAATATTAATGCAATTTTAAGATATGGTTTATGAGGAATTTTCTGAAAATTTAAAAAGAATAATTATTTAATGAATAAAACATGAAAACAAGTATACAACATCATGAAAACTCAATTTTATAAATAATATTACATATGTTTTGAATGGTTATATTCAAATAATATGGATTTACAACATATTATGATCTATTTCAAAAAAATAAATGAGAATAATTTTTTTCCTTAGATGAATGTTTTAATGAAAATTTTATATTATTTTTATTAATCAATGACAAAAATTCTTTATTTACCATATGATAGAATTTTAATATGTTTTATTGAAATAATAATAATTATTAAATTTTATGTTTTATAATTATTTTTATTTAGGATGTAATTTTTTATTGTAATTCAGCTGATTACTTTTTAAGATTTATGATTATGTTTATTTGACTTCGGTTAGTATCTACATGTTTTATATGATTTTATTAATATAAATATTAATATTGATTATGTTTCGCCCATATCATATGTGGAATGAATTATATATTTAATGTTATGAGTGGGTCCAATTTATAAACAATGCCCCAAGGCATTGATAGTTCTCATGATACAAATTAGGTGACCAAATTAAATTAGTTTCTAACAAAAAATATAAATTATCCTGTTAAATTTCATTATAGTATGCTTCATATGTCTGTCATTATGAAATACCGCATTTTGAGGTCATTTAATGATGCCTATTTTATTATTCTATTCATTATAATAACCCTAGATATGTTTTAAGAAAACGTTAAAATATATATTGTTATTATACCTTCATTTATTTATATGAAATTATAATTAGTTAGTTGATTAAATGGAATGTGTTTCAGTTATATACCCATACATATTTATTTTCTTTATTTATTCAAGATAGAACCCATTACATTATTACCCTATCTAAGAATCTGATCTCACCCCTTTCTTAGCATTTATCTTTCTGAGGGTACAATGATGTTATTTTTGATTGATATGAAGTGTTACAATACAAAAACCAATTACATTTCTAAATAAAATAATTTCATAATATATTAATATTAATTTTATGATTAGATTCAAATATGTATAAAATATAAAAATTTTACTAAAATATTCATTCCATTTGAATTTTATTACATATATGTTGTGGTAATATAATAAGGCAACCACATTCCTTTGGTTATAGTGCTTAGGGTTTTTGCATATAGAATCAGGAATAGTTTATTGGAAACCTTGTGAAATAAATTAATATATATGTCTATATTTTTTTAAAAGGTTTGGGCCTAAGCCTCATTTATTATTTAAAGTAATGACATATTTATACTGGGTAGAGGGAGACCCATTACAGATCCCAAAGGCTAAAGGCCATGTGGCCCGATAACAAGGCTTGAAAGCCCAATTTTTTGGCCCAAAGAGCCCCTCGGTGAATAGTACTACTATAGTACCCAGGCTGCTACAGTTCGCCACTACAGTGACACCGACGCTACATTCTGCCGCTGCTACAATACTATTACAGTGCCCTCCTACAGTGCTGCTACAGTACCCCCCCAGAAATTAGTCCCTACCTGGATTTGATTCTGGGTTTTTTGGATGCAAAGCTGTCTGGGGAAACTGCATGTTTCCCGAATGCCTTGAGGTGGCCCGATGACCTTAAAGGTGGCCCGAAAGCCCTACTGAACCAAAGGCCTGGTGGGACCAAAAGCCTTAAGGACTCCAAGCCCAAACCAGTGGCCCAAGGTGAATAGTTTCAACTCCTGCAGTATCGAACAGTACCTGCTACAGTACTGCTATAGTGCATGCTATAGTACCCACACAGTGTTGGAACATATGTATCAAGTAGTAGAATGATTGAAATGACACATTGTGATTGACTTGAGTGTTACCTTGGTCATGATAACATGTCTTACTATGCACCTATTCTGACACTCCCATGGAATATTCCTAGGTTAATTCACATTTTCATTATGAATCGTAATGAATGAATTGAAGAGATGATAACTAATAACCACCAGATTACACTTATGGTGTCATAGAGAGAAAATAAATTTACCTGATTTAGACATCCCTTACATTATTCATTAAAAAGATGATATTTCCCCTAATAATAGTTTTTTCGAATTATTCTAATAGTTTTTAGTCAATAGATTATGTAACACCCCATGATTTCATAGTAAGTTATTTTATTAAAATTCAATAGCTTGCACTACACGCAACACCGAGTTCGAGCGCACCACAAATTACCAAACTAGCCATTCAAAAGCGGTTATGAATAGTATTAATTGGAAGTTGAATTTTATATACTCCATATAATTTTAACTTACGTATTATGCGTTTCTTAGAAATATTATAAGAACAAATTAAATTTTCCAAAAAAATGTATTATTCAAAAAAAAAAAAAATTTACCACATTTTAATAATGAACCCATATAATATATAATATTTGACCCTTTTAAATATTAATTTTGAAAAATTAAAATTTTTCTTTAGAAACAGGATATCAAAATTTACTTTGGATGAAATTTTGGTATTTTTCTAATAATATTCATTTTTAGGAATAGTGAGAAATAATGTATTTTAAATCAAAATTTCTTTTTAATCTCGTCTATTTAGATGGTTAAATTATATTTTAAATCGGTTTTGAAGTGTAATTAGAATATATTTTTAGCCTTTAATCCAATATTGGTCATTGCATTTAATTTCACTTTGAAATTTTACATAAACAATTGTCAATCTTTTGAGAGGTATTGTCTCTTAAAAACACGCTATTTGTTTTCTCAAAGGGTATTAATTTTAAATAAACTAATCCAACTTATATGTTTTTAATTTGGTAAAAAATTCATCATTTTTTAATTCATAATATCAAATATAGTTTAGTCTGAATTTTTTTTGTATTTTTTTTAAAAAACATAAATTTTTGATGAATATTGAAACAACTAAGTAGTAGTTAAAAATCCAAATTTAACATTTAAATGAAATCTTATGGCTTATGTGAATTGGATTTCAAAAATCTGAGATACATGGTTTTCATTAGTAAGTATAATTTGGTTTAATAAGATGACAATAATTAATGGTGAATAGTGACTTTTGACTTTTATTTACTGCGGTTAAAGGTAAATAGGGTAATTCAAGGTAAAAAGAATATTATATTAATACAAAATAAACTTTACAATTGTCCTATCCTTATTGGATGAGTCATGGCTAACCATGGGTATCTTTGGGTCGATTTTGGAACCCCATGGAGCCACTTAAAAATGATAATGACACTTTATTGTAATTAACTTAAAGTAAAGACAAAAATGACATTAATAAATTTATTTTAGTATATCAATTTTTACATTGAGTTATATATATTATCATTTCAACTATAAATAATTATTGGAAAGATAAAATGATTTCCTAAAATATGGTAATATTAATATAATTTTAGACATCAAATAATTTAAATTATTTATGACACAATAATGATGTAGTATTTACGTTATTAATAAATGATTTAAATAAATAAGATTAGTAATATTAAAATAATATCCAAAACATGTCCAATACTTATAGGATGATTCTATTTCGAAAATGATTCATCTTATATTCAACTTTAATTAATTTTCGACCTTTATAAACAAAATATCACTATATAATAAAATAATTTTTTCACACATTCGTAAAGAGCCCCTCCTCTCCCAAATAAATGGACACCGCTTCTAACCTATTACACACACCTCTCAAGACCCTTGGATCATCCAAATCTGCCAAAATATTCTCTCATGATCCCTCCCTTCCTAATAGAAGCCTTACCTTAGGCAGAAAGAACTTCAAGAAGTCCTTTTGTTTCAAACCAATGAAAGTTACCCAAATTATAGGTAACACTTTCTCTTAAATTCTTTTATTTTATTTTGTTTTATATTATTCATACAACCCTCTAAAAACAATTTATTATATTCATTTATATAAAAACCAGTATCCTCAATATACTAGGATGATGTTATGAGAATTATTCAAACTACACATACACACACCTCCATCTAATGGGTGAATAACATACTGTTTCTGTCGATAGAAAACTAACGCCTCACGAAACGATGATTTTTTGATTATCTCCTACCGCCTTTCTTGGTGGCCATTAATATGGTAATTTATTTACATATGATATATATATTATGTTTATTATTTCTTTATGATTCTTTATTTTACATTTATATCATTATTTTATAGCTTCCATTATGGGTAAAACGCGATAATTTCATTTAAGGAAGTGCGAACTACCGCCCCCTCAAAATGATATGACTCGTTAATTCCTTATGTAGGATGTAAAAAGGATGGAATTAATGATATTATATATGATATTATACTGGAATTATAATATAACTATGTATCATTATGTTTTAATTTCATTAAAATACAAAATATAATTGAAAGTGGCATTCATATGTATGTTCGGCTTACCGTCTCCATGAACTGTACATTTCATTTCTTATCTCCAAATGTCATGTACTGTTATATATATATATATAATATGATATCTAAATCATATATATCAATCTAAATATAATTAACTTTTTACCACATGGAAAAATTGTAATTATAACAAGTTCATTTTTGACTCAAGTTCCAAACATCGATAAAATATCCAATATGAACTCAAATAATAAATTAATTGTTATAGAAAGGAAATAAGTGATATAAAATGAATACTAAACTTAAAAAAATTTCTTAATCTAGTTAAAATTAACTTATGTTTATTATTTAGTAAAAACAAGGAACATACAAGACAAGTCGGACATGAGGTAATGGGTTTCTTATCTCTCATTTAATTTTGGGGGATTTCCATTGTTCACCACATATTTACTTCATGTGGTGTATTCTGTACTGCGATTTGATATATATTATAATTATTTTCTTTATATTCTAGGTATTAAGTGAAAAAACATGGTGGTTAATAACTTTTTTTCATATGACTCGATTGATTACAACGAAGTAATGGTTTTTCATCTCACTTCTATTCCCGTGAGATTCAAGATATATTGGCCACTATTTGATTTTGTGTGGATTATATACTACCCCTGATTGTATTCTTTTTGTAATATATTTTAATTTATTGGTATTTACATCTTTATTATATGTCAATTATTTTAGGGGTTGTATGTTTCATATGTTACCTAATTGGTACGGAAATTTCAAATTTCAATTTCCACTAATTGGTCTTTACGCATACTTCATGGATTATTTTACACAATGATTATGTGTGAAATCACTATTTATTATTTTTATAGAAATTTCCACACCCCTTTCTGTGGATATACTTTTGATACCCATAATCTCTCGATTCATAAATTATCAAATCATCAATTTGAACTTGATAAGAGTAATTTTAACTCAATCTTCCTTTATTTAGTCAGACATCCAATTCATTGGTGTTGTTTTTACTAGAGTATGTGTGAATGTACTCGGATATATTTACACTGAATATACAATCATGTTGAGTGTATTTATATTTTAAACAAATAATTATGTTGTTGATTTAACCTTAACCTAAGGATATGGTCTTTATAATATATTTCATCTCAATTTATATTCCATTGATACTTCATTGTTATTATAAAAAAATTCACTTTTATATGGTGTATATAATGTACTTTGACATAGTATATCATGAATACCTTTATTCTCATGATATTATAACATTTTTAATACCTCAATTATTTTTTTTCATGTTTCTCTCTTTTGGTTAAGAACTCTAACTAAAATATCTTGTTAATTTTTTTTGGATTTATTATTCAAAATCGTTCTCATTAATGCACATGTTTTAAAAATGGTTTTATGGATTTATTTATATGGATATTAAAGTTTTAAAATAAAAATTACTTTTAATGATTCAATGTAGTATGAGACACTTTGATTCAAAAATATATTTTTAAATGGCTTCTTGACAAATAATGTGACTTTTAAATGTTTCCATGAAAAAGGGGGATATTTTTTGTCAAATAGTTATGAAGATTATTTTCATCTATGTCAATATCCATCATTATTATTGGTTGAGGTTAATCTGTTACAATATAATCTTCAATATTGTATTGAATGAGTTATGTTTTACTATGGATGTGCTATTTTTATACCATTCATGGTTTGTAGATAAATTATTGACATTTCATATGCTAGTTTTAATACTAATGTTTATGTTATTTTTAAAAAATTTTATATGGGGAATGAATTGGACTTAGTAAGTGAAGGGTGGAGCCCTCTATAGCTCCTCGATGTATCATTAGGTCTCATGAGACAAACTAGTGCCTTGGCACATGGCCTTGACAAAATTTTATTTTTGGTATTGGCATAAGGCCTTGACTTTGTTGCTATGATGTCTGGAATTATGAATTCGATCATTATGAGATTAGATATTGATATTTAATGTAGTTATTCGACTAGTAGAATACCCATGAATATGTTTTCTTATAGAATTATTTACTTAACTCATATTCCTATGATTATGTTTTCATGTTTATTCTTTGTAATGTCATTTGTTTTCAATTAATCACCCAACCTAATGTTTATGTTATCTTCGGCTATATTGCTTACTCTTACTGGGCGTTTGAGCTCACCCCTTTCTCTTGTTTCATTTTCCCATGATAAGAAGAAGTAATATATTAGTAAATTTTAGGAATAATCTTGGAATCTTGGATGTTTCAAATAGAATAAATTAGTGTTCTCTTTCTTTTCAAGTTGTAGTGTTGAACTTATGTATGTATCTTGTTTCCAAGACTAATAAACTGATCGGTTCTTCGGGACATGATTCCTTGTAATCATGCCACTATATTAAAATAATGTACTAGCTCCTATATTCTGGTGTCAGGGTGTTATATATGAAAAAATTAATTACTATTTTAATGTTTAATATAATAGAATATGTATTGATGAAAACCTAAAGGGGAAGATTTCTGGGGAAAATGATACTGTAATTTCTCAAAATCACCTCTCATGATATTTTGTAAATTGCATGCACCATAAACAACTATCAAAACGAATATAGAATATAGGTATGAAAATAATTAATATCATGGATAGTGGAGATATAGTAATAAATAAATAAATAATAAAATAATTTCAGAAATGTGGAAAAATAATCTGTGGAGAGTGTCTCAAAACAGTAAGAAAATTCCTTATATGTAGGTACAATTGTCTCAAAAAATAAAATTTCCTAGAAAAAATGGAAATTCCAATTAATGTACTATATGAAAAAATTGGTGTAAATATAGTATTATAATTGTATTAATGTTTAAAATGTGGAATTTATATTTATTAATAAAATGTATGTCCAATTGGAAATGATTGAGAGTACAATTAGAATGGTCATATGAGGAATGGATATATTTTTGAAGAAGTATGTACTACAACATAAAAATTAATATAATGATGTATCATAGAATTACATTATGACTAATGGTTGATGGATTTATATTTAATTGTAATGATTAATCTATATATTTTTTATTTATCAATTATGTTTTTGCAAAATTTTATCAATGAAATTATTGTCTTAATAATAATGAAATGAATAAGTTTTGTACTGAAATACCTATTCATTATGTAATTGAGTGAATTTTTTAAATTACACCAATGAATAGGAAAGGAGTTTTAGTGAAAAGCATAAGTTTTTTATAGAACATGATTAATGGGACATAACCATTTGTATCTTATCAATTTTTATATTAAATTTATTAACTGATTTTTATGTGATAAAATTTGTGACCATTACATTGGTGAGTAATTTTATGGTTTATATTTTAATTTATGATTATAAATATACATAATAATTTTTGGAATATATTCTAAAACCTATTACTCTATTTTTTTGGGGTATTCATGTTATGATTATTTTTTTACTGCGATAATGGTATTCATATATTTAGAAAGTGACATTAAGGGAAAAATTATATTGTTTGGGGAATAATGTGATTATTTAGTAACCTACTTTATAAATGTATGGAATTTTATTTTTTTATACATATTTTGAAAATTAATTCATTATAAATTATTATATATTATATTTTGTTGATCTTTTTGAAATATTAGTTAACTTATTATAACCATTTTCCTATTTGAAAATATCTATAGACTAGAAAAATTAATTTCAACTCTTTTATTTTGTTAATAGAATGTATGATGTATAATTTATTACATTCAGAATAAAAATTGAATTGGGTATTTATATCATGGATTAAGTTATGAAGTAGTAATTGATAGTATTTACACAAAAGTATGAAATAATACATATATTTATTGTTTCTCTATATAATATTGGTTAAAGAATCCATCGGCATTAGAAAAAATCTTTGGATGGAAATGTTAAACAATTTCATTATATTTTATTAAATCAATGTGATTTTATCTCATCACAAATTTATTGTTTTTTGGTAGTTAAATTTCAGTTTACCATAATCTCTCTATCCCAATATAATTCCATGTGTGTTAGTATATACCTCCATGAATATTAATATATTATATAGAATGTAACACTATGAGATATTAAAAGTGGAACATAATGTTCGAGAGAATTTTTGATAAAAAAATAATATTTTAAGAGAATATAACACCATTAAAACTTATCATGTATTCCATTATATTCAATATCATTTATATATTATGATTCATAAAACATCGTGTTTAAATAAAATGGCATACACATTTAAAATATTAATATTTAAATGTGAATATTATAACCACGTCCATAAGACTTAAGGTATGGATAGTAATGTATAAATTATCAAAATATTATTTTTTATATGTGTATAACATAAATAAAAAGGTTATGAACATACAAGAAATATAATAAGAGACATTTGAGATAGAAACAAATGGATTTTAAAAAAATTTGTTTTTCTTAATGGTTGAATAATCATTCTTTAAGCACATAATATTAAAAAAAATTCAAAACATTGTTAAAATTTATTTTAACAATATAATATATTTTTTAAATATACATGTAAAAATTATATTTTTCGTAATTTTATTAAAATATGATATTTTTTGAGGTTTCATGAAAAATACATATTTTTATTAATATCATTCAATGAGATTATATTATATAAAATGTAAATGATTTTTAAACATGTATTATATTAACATATGTTTAATAATGTTAAAATTTGTATAATTTTTTTATTTTTATTCAATTTAAATTTAAATCGATATATTAAATCATTTTATAATTATTAGAATTTTCTCTTTGGAAAATTTCACTTCTTACAAATTTATTTTTTAAATATTAGATTAATGTAGAACACATATTTGAATTAAATTTTGAAAAAAGTCTACATCTTTTTAATCAAAATTATATATATTATATTACATTATCATCTAAATTTTTTCAACATTTAATAGTGAAAAAAATAAAAAATTAATTTCTTTGGTTGAGGTAAAAATGAGTTCATAGTAGGATAAAATAAAAATATAATTGTTAAAAATTACCTAAATCATATCCAAATTCTATTTAATTGATATATCTAAACCATATCACATAGAAGTATTGAGAATGATCCATTTTAGTGGCTTGTGGCATTATGTAAATAGGTGTTAAAATTTTTCTTATAAAAAACTCCAATGCCTTACATTATTATATTGTTATAGATACAATGCTTGAATCCTTAAGGCTAGTTCAATTTATAAATAATTAAAATAAAATACATAAATTATAATGATTTTATATTGGTAAATAAAAATAAAATATAAAAAAATAAAACACTAAATATCATTGAAACTCTTTCGAATGATTCATCTTCGCAATATGGGTAAAGCAACCATAATAATTGTTATATACTATGATTATTATGGGATATGAATAGAGGATTATATCAAGAATATATTTTAATAATTAATAATTAATTGTAAGTAAATAATAACACATTGTCATTAAATAACTGGGTCTGGCATAATCAAAATTTCGTAGTGAATAAATGAAAACTTATTCTATTAAATCAACATGATAAAAATGAAATACATCCCTTGAAAATATCATATTTAAAATATTATGGATAAGAGTAACTAAAATCTTAATGATTGAAATAAAAAATTATTGAATTATGTTGCCTTAGGAATTATGATACCTCTACGGTCAATACCTTTCAATAGATAGTTATAATAAAACTGGTAGATACCCGTTTAATTCAGATACTAAATGTGTATCATTAGAACTTTTAATGCATCAATGAGATATATTATTATGGTCACCATATATTACTGTATTTCCAAAAAATTAATCATTTATATAATGATCAATATAATTCATGAAAAAATATTACTTATCATCAAATATCTATATTGAGTAATATAAATGTATATATGAATATTTTTCTATGTTAATCAAATTTTAGGTAATAATCATAATAATAATACAATAATATGAATATTTGAGAGAAATTCACTGGGAATTGAAATATTATCACATGAAATTGATTGTTTGAAGATGATGATAACTATCACAAAAATATTGCGAATGTACAATAACATTTACCTCTGGGTAAATTTAAAGTCAAATCAATATGGCTGAAATTATTGTAACTGAATCATAAAATACAATAATGTATGAATATATCACTATATTACATGAATAAGGTGAAATATATACTCCATATAAAATTGAATTTTATATAATAACAATTTAGTCTTAATGGAATGTAAATTGAGACAAAATCCATTACCTCAAACTTCTAATTTTTTGAATGTGATTTATCCTCATATATAGTGTTTTTAAACATTTAGTTGGCTTAAAATAGAACCATTTTAATGATTACAATATCATATACCATCCTTTAATAATATCTTTCCACTCATTTTCTATTAATATTTCATTATCTTTATTGGTTCAAATGCTTATTACCTTATTTTCTAATACATGTTTTTTTCATTTATGATATTATTAATTCACATATTACATTGTTCAATAATCACTATAAAAATAATAATTAAATAATTAAAATAATGTATACAATTTAAACCAATAATGTACCATGGTTATAAAAAATGTAATATATTCTGATCATAGAGATGAAAGGTCATGCGTATGTATTAGTAACTTTTCCATTATCCAATGATCATTATATATAAAAGGAAAGCATCATATAATAAATATATAACTAATATAATATCATATATATCATATATATATATATATCATTTTGGTCTTGGGATGAAAATATAGACACAATACTTTTTGAAGTTGGTAGTCTAAACATACATGAATGATGTCACAGTCATTAAGTGAGTGAAAGGGTAAGAAAGAGAAATGATTCATTATCTTTTAAAAATATAATAAAATTCGTGAATATCATATTTATGTAAGTAATATCACATGTAATCATTATAATTATCTCTATCACCTTCCATGTGTGACATTAGTGAAAGACGAATCACATCACCTCACGAGGGGATTGTCTACCATACACATGAAAACATTATTGTATACCAAAAAAATGTAAAATAAAAAAAGTAATATAGGATATAAAAATCCATAAGTAGGAATATTTTATAATTATGACATATATTATTTATATCCATCTTCATTTCGGTCCATAAAACGAGGTTATTTATGAACAAATGACATCAGATCACATGGATGTAGTCTATCATAAAAGAAAAATTGATTTTTAACCCCTTAAATATTTTTTTGGTTTGTATTAGGTAATAAATTTTTTTTAAATATTAATATATATATATATTATATGATATTTTTTATATAACCTTGATTTAATAATAATTGGATTTGTTATAGAAGGAAATAAAATAAGAATTCTTATTTAAGAACATTAACTCTTCTCTTGAAAACCATGATACATTCTCACTAAATCATTCCTAGTATGGATATAATCCCAATATAAGTCATATATATTTTTGGGAGTGAATTTGAGAATCTAGTTGGGAAATAATTTTTAAGGAAATGAGAGCTCATGGAGTGATGATGATATTGGAGTGAGTTCCGTATTTTATTTGAGGATGATTGGTGTTTTTGTAAATACCCAAAATTATTCACTATTTAGAGGTTAATGATTACAAATGTGGAGCCAAAATTTATATCAAACGTGTTAAATTGTTGGGATGGTTGAGGAAAACCACCAGCACACATGAAAACACTTTTATAAAATAATTTTCTTGATAATGTTTCCCTATATTTACATTAAGATTTTTCCTTATGGTTATTAGTAATCTATCCTAGGTAGATTATCAATTAAGAAAAATTTAATGTGATCATTGTTATTAAATTATGAACGGATTATTATAAATATAATTTAATTTTGAAAAATATAAATACAATGTTTGGTGGAATATTATTTTAATAGAAGCACGTTTTAAATAAAAAACATAGCCTCAACATTAACCATGAAAACACTGTTTTCACAATTTAGTGATAAATAAATTCATTACAAAAAAATAAATATGATTTGTAAAAGAAAATTATATTATATTTATTATAATTTAATAATAAATTCTCAAAACTATGTATTTTTTGTATTTTGAATTTATTTGAAAAAATATAATTTTTTTAAGACATCCTTTATGTCAATTTTGAATTTATTCATTTTATCTGAATTAATAATATTGAATACAATGATGGAATTTGAATATATTTTACTCAAATAACTGTAAAACTAAATATCATCCTATTAAAATAATATATTAAATCAATTCATTCAATTTACATAAAATTTATTATTTTTAGTATCATTAATTTTATCTACATTAAATTATAAATTTAATATTTTGGAAATTCATCATAATTAAAATTAATTATTTCATAATAAAACCAAAGATAAATTATTATGATAAAAATCATTTTTTTTTCAAATAAAATATTTAACTAAACTATTTATTTTTTACTTTCTATCTAATATCATTATTCATATTTCAAGGAAGAAGGGTTATTTTTTAATTCTTCATCAGATAACATAATATATGAAAAACTTCTTTAATCTATTGTCCCATTAACTCAATATTTTATAATAATATAAAAACGTATTATATATTTCAAGAAAATGGGTGTTGGAAAAAATTTTTAGATCATTTTATTCGCTAATATTCATTGACTAACACCTCAGTAAATCTATTTTTTCTTTATAGTGACAATCCGTTTTAATGATTTAACTATTAAATTTTTAAAAATATAATATAAAATTATTATGAATTATAAATTATGATTATTCGAGATATGGAATTCATTTTCAAAAATTAAATTTATATAATAGGATAAATATAATTTAAATTCAACCCAAATAATGTGACGAGAAAGAAGTGTTTTAAAGGGAAATTTTTTAAATGTTTCCACCATTTTTATATAAAGATTAACTATGAAAATAAATCCAATGTCAGAAATTATATTAAATGATTTTATTTTTTTTCTTAATTTTATATCAAAATAATAATAATAAAATTAATATAATAAATTAATTAATTAAAAATGAACATGGAAATTAAAAATCACAACTTATCAATATTCCTTAAAAAATGAATATTTTATGAAAAATAAAAAAATCCCATTATGATAATTTTGATATCATTATTTCATAATTAATATTGTTTCATATTAATTTTATAGAAGAGGAAAATATAATTTTACATTATTTTCTCACAGAACGACTAATATGCCTTTTAGAAAAAACAATTTCTTGAAAATATTTTTTTTATTAAAATGATTTCTATTGTATTGCTAAAAAATGACAAAACATAATATTTCAAAAAATATATATTTTAATAATTTATTTAATATCATTTACCCTAAAATTTAATAAATATGTTATTAAAATAGTTGTAAATTCAAATATTTTAATATTTTGTTGTTAATTAAAACACGGTCTTGGGTATAATTAATATTATTAGAAAAAAAAATTGTTACATATAAAGAAATATAATATAACTATTTCATGTAAATAAAATATAGTCTGTGTTGCATTGAATTCATGTTATTGAATACATTTTTATTCATTCATTATTTTTTCGTTTATGTACTGCCCAACTTATATTAATTATGTCATTACAATTTAAACTTTATCTTTAAAACAAGGGGATTCATATTTCAAAATACCATTGTTGAAATTTCCACATCATAAAGGGGTAAATAAAATATCCACATAATTCAACATAATTCGAATTACAACTTTTACTGAGAATAACATGTAAATAGGTTTCTATGTAGGGGGTTATAGTTTTCAACATAAGATATAGACATGGATAAAAAGTTTAAATAATTATATAGATTTGTGTAGTTCATATATCATAGTAAGATGATTGATTAATTTAATGTTAAATGGATTTGAACCAAAAATCATTGATGATTTAAAAGATAATCTGATTCATCATATACTAATATAGTAGAATAACATCTTTTCTATGATATTTTTCTTATAGATGAATAATTGTTTACTGTATTACTATATAAGTAAATATACGTACATGATATATTTCTATTTCGTATGTAAAATTTCATCCATTGGTGGTGATTTATGATATTTCCCATCCATATCTTCATCTAAAAAACGAATATCCAATGATTATATTTTTATTCCTGAAGATTTAATTTTTAATTTAAAAGGATCATAAGATCCATAAAATACAGTCGTCTCTTTCTACCTCTATCTATCTTTTTTCTAAATCTAATATGGTTATAATAAAATATCCTATATATTTAAATTTCTAAAGAGTGAAGTATTAAATCAATAATTAAAACCACATTCAATGTTCAACATAAAAATATTAGTTAGTGGTTTATATTTTGAGTAATTACAATTATAAAAAAATATTCATTTTTATATAAGGTCATTTAATTATTAAAATTAAATTATCATTAATCTCAAAAAAAATGTGATTTAGTTTATACCAAATATGAGAATATCATAATCATGAAATATCTTGAAAAATGGTAACATGATGTTATATAATAAATCATTATTGGAAATATGCATTCTTATAGATTCCTTAAGAATGCCCTGATTATTTGATATATTGCATATATCGAAAAATGTTCATAACCTATACCACCATGACAATAAAATAATTAATTAAATCCAACATAGTCTATACATTCCAATTTATATTATCCATATAAATATTATCTTCATCCTAAAATAATTAACATAATAACATGACCATATTTGGGGTTGTGTTTCCCTTAATCAGTTGTTTTTCCATGATGTTCAAAATGCACTTGAATCAAATTTCATGGTAGTGGTAAAAATTTGAATTAAATTTCATTTTAAAATATTTATGTAGTGAAGCCCATATAAATTTAGTAGATTATATTAGAATTAAATCACTTATAAAATTCTCAAATAAAATAATTCATGAATTCATACAAAATCATAGATATATGTCCTCTTTGTCAGCAATAGTGAAATAAAATATACATTGATCTCTATGATTTTCCTTGTTTATATTTTCTTGATTCTTGGGACACTAATTTTAATATTTCCACTTATCCTTATGTTTTACGAATTGAATATTTGAATATTCATGATTTAAATTTTCATCATGATAATTGTTTTAATTCTCCCATTACTAGAAACAAACTATAATTTCATTAATGCATGTAACTAGGGGATTGCATAAAAAACTCACAATTGGAAAAATTATTATTTTTCTTATTCCCATTATCCATTTCATTCTATTATATACTATTCTTGTCTTTCATCCCTTTTAATCTATAAGGAATGGAGAATTATTTATCTTCTTTGATAGTACATAAAACATTTTCTTCATATAATGAAAATGATTGAGTTGTCAGCTCCCTTTGGAAACATGGATTAACCCCTCAATGAAAAAGTAAAATCATGGTCTTTGTATTTAATATGTATTACATTGCATACCAGTGTAACATTTTAAATTAAGTGCCATACATCACAACACATTCTTTTTTCATAAAATTTACGATAATGAACATTCTATTCATCTCAATTTTTTAATCAGGTAAATATTTTCTAATGCATGTATACATAAAATATTTTTATTCCATGAGTTATATTTCACATTTTTCACTTTTATTATTGATCAACAACCACCATTGATCAAAATAACAATTATGATAATACACTGTAATAATATCCTTATCATTTTTTCCACATCTCATGGTTATAAACATATTCTATGAAGACAATATCCATTTCACAATATATATTGGATTTGTAGATGCACTAAATTATATGGGACTATATCATATAATGATATCTATCATAGGATAATATAGAAATATAAATCGATGATCTATTCAAGAAATTTTATTTTTCATAGCCTGATTAATATTACCAAATATAGCCATAACCATATCACATACAATACCAACAATATTGTCTTCCTCATATGGTAAAATTGTACAATGAACAAGTGTGTTGATTAACTACTTCCTTCTAGGTTCCATTTAAAAAAAATAAAATATTATGTAGTTTCACATAAAATTATTAATTCTAAATCATAATGTTTAATTTAAAATATATTCTAACACTTATATAAGTAAAAATTTAAGCATTTTTAATATCTGAAACATAATATTTGGTTTCATTTTGGTTATGTTTACTTTCAAATCCATCATTATTGATTCTAAATAAAATTTGATTTATCATGTTTTTATCACCTATGAGTTTCAATCCAATTTCACATTAGGTCCCCATTTTTCCCTATGTGATGACCATGAAAATAACAATGCACCATTTTTAGGGAAATAACTCCTATGTTCCTCAATGTCAAAATCATGTCCACTGGTATTATCCATATATTCATATATATCGTGGAAAACCCACTAAATATCAACCCTAACAAAATAGTTAGTTGTTTTTCTATACATAACCTCAGTGTATTATCCTAGTGAAATGTTTCCTAATCAATGTTTTTGTAATATATAGTTCCCTATCATTTTATTAAATTTATTATGATACCAATTGCATCAACCCCATCCTCAGTATCCCAGAGTGACTACTTTGCATTAGTATATTGGAATGGATACACTTTGTTAAATCAAATGGACTAACTAGTTACATAGTATTGGAAAACTATACCCTTACAAGATTCTAATATTTCATGGTGGAAAAAATAAAACAAAAAAATGTTTTGTATCATTGAAACTAATTCAATGGATTCAATATTATAAAATGGGGAAAGTAGAGAAAATAAGTGTGAGCTGAAATAGTCTATATGGGTTTAATATAATATAGACTATCATTAATTAAAAATATTAATTAATGTAGGATGGAAATAATTAAGTACATTTACAATTTAAATATTTGAATTAGGAAAAATGATTATGTTATGGTAAGTAACCTAGAGGACATTCTATCTAATCAATAATCTAAATATAAAATTCATATACAAATAATATCATATTGAAAATCACCTAGATAATTATAACATAAATGTTAATAATTTAAAATTCATTATTATAGGATTCCATGATATTTGGAAGTATCATACCACTACATTAAACAAATATCATGGGACAATATAAATATAAAATGTATATACCCATTTAATTTGAAAACAAAATTTTTCTCATGAGACCTACCGATGCATCAAGGTGATATTTTATAGCATTCTGTAGCTGTTACTATTGGTCCATTTGATTCATAATATATAAATAAATAAATTTAATTCATGAATTAAAATTCTTTATCATAAAATATTAATAAAGGGTAAAGGATTAAAATTTATCAATATTTCGACAATTAATTAAATAACAATCGATGTAATCACCATAGTAAAAAATGGATTATAATTTTGTAAATAATAACAATTATAAAAATTGATTATTTATATTTAAAATTTATATATTTACCAAATAAAAAATATCACAATAATGATATTGTTTAAAGAGAATATTAACACTCCAAAAAAAAATTGACCCTTTAAAATAAATTTTACCCCATTAAATTTTCATTTAAAACCCCCTCTAATGAAATCATTAAAAGGTATACATAATGTTCAAGGTGGTATGAATTGATGAAAATATTACATGTCAATGTGTTATTACATACAGTTCAAAAAAAATGAATTGATGAATAATAAAAAATAAGTCATAATGAAATTGTGAAATTGGGATGAAATACCTTACCTCACGCTTTATTTTGGTCGATCTTGATTAGCACCATATATACTGGTTTTAAACATTTACTTAATGTATAAAACCATGTTATTATTTATAATATCATATATAATACTTTTATAACATTTTCCCACCCATTTTATAATAGTCATTCTTTGTTTTAATGGTCTCATGTCTTCATTTCCTTGTTTTCTCATTCATGTTATTTCATTAATGATATTATTCATATAAATAAATATTAGTTTCAACATATATACAAAAAATATAATTAAATGTTTATCTTCTATTAGAATTTAAAAGTAATCATCAATGATCATTATGAAATGTTATGTACATTATGATCATGAATATGGTAGGTTATTCATATTAAAGAACAATTTGTCCATTTTCTAATGATCATTACAAAATGAAGGTATGTAATATATAATATTTTAATAAGGATCATCGTATCACCCCTAGGATCATGTAAGTTACTCTTCGACTAAATTTTTAAGTATGTAATGTACAATGATTATGTTTGGGATGTCATGGATAACTTTTGAGATGTTTTTTTTGCGTTTTGAAAAGGGCCTGGTTTTGGATCATTGTTTTTGGAAATCACGCAACACTTAAAGGAAACCATGAAGAAGAATACATAGACTAAATTATAAATATGTGAGTAAACTATGTGAGGTTCAATTTTTTTTTTGTAGTTTCTGGTGGACATTTAAACCAAGTTTTCCAAAATCGAGTGAGTAATTTCGCACATGTTTAATGTGAGATCAAAAAATTGTGTATCTCACATGGTTTGATCTCCAACTCCATCATTTTAAAATATGAATCCATAACATGAGATTCATTATTATTAATGGATATGAAATATTCTCCCATCAATATATAGGTGATCTAATTGCTAATAATTTTTTTGAAGTTGAATTCTCATGGTAATTGATCATTCATGGTAATTAATGGTTTTTTTCATATATCGTTTTCTTCTAACTTTTGGAATCATATAAATATGTTCACATTAATAGATATATGATATTAGATACCATATATAATTATTATTTGACTTTTTTATGTTATGAGAAAAGATATATGGTAGGATTTTGGATATTTGTCCGTGTTTTGTGGACATTTTTCATGTCGTTTATCGTTTTCTCCATTTTTTTGAGGTTTGTGGCTTCATTCATGACTAGATTATTTATAATCTTAAATCATAATTTAATATTTATTTCCTTCATGAAATTGGGTAGAAAATATATATGTATAATGGGTTGAGAACCAACATGGTTGAATGCTTTCAAAATTGAGAAATTTTGGTGTTTTGGATGGAAGATGAATTTGATAACGTGATTTGAAAACAATTATACTAAAATGAGTTGTTGGTTTTATTACATAGGAAAAATTGTATTCAATAAAAAAATTTATATTGAAATTGGTTTTTAACACTTGGATTTATCATGGGAATGGGTTTTTTGTGTGTGTCTTCATATGACTTGGGAAGTATAAGGGCATAATGTATCCCCATTAAAAGGAGGTGACATATATGGGTGAGTAGTACCCATGTTAATTTGGTTTAATAAGTGATTTCGTAGTGAAAATATTACTTAACATTAAAGATTATAGGGTGGACTAATTCTTATACATGGTTGGATGCATAGATATGTAAATGGAATGGGTTAATAAAAAAATTAACTTTCAAAATTGTTTTAGAAAATTGGTCAGTTTCCTTCCATGGAACATTATGTTATGATATAAAATCACTCATACTGGAACGTTTTTATCATTTTATATAAATGTTTTAAGTAAATTTTATATAATTTATTATATATAATTTTTTTTACATGTTCTAACATAGTGGAATGATTTGGATTGTCATTTGAGGATACCTAAAATGTTTTTTACTCACCCCTACATTAGCTTTATGGTGGTTTGGAATATGTTTTTTGTAAAAGAATTGGAAAAGGTATTTTGTTATTCCATATTCTCAGTTATTTATGATACATGGGTTGTTTCAAAGTGTTATATAACGGAGTATATATGGATATTGGATTTATAATTTCATCCTTTTAGTTTTTTTCATTTTAGTGTACTTTGATATTATATTCATCCACAGTGATGCTATGTTTTAGTTTGATTTTAATATAATGATTTTATTTGTTTTCTTTCATTAATATCATGAATAATGTAGTGGTTTATTTTTTATGGAATTTATTTTGTTTTTTTAATTATCAAAATGTATAATTATCCACCATTTGTAAATTAATCCCTTGGAATTTATTTCTAGCCTTTATCATCTTTGATATGTCACTTATATCCATGTAACATCCTCATTCATTCATAGAGAATTGAGTAGGTTAAGGATTTTTCAAGAAGTATCATCTTGGTCCGTTAAAAATTCTTGAGAAACAAGTGGTATTTGTATTTTATATTCATAAAATGTTACTAGTTGTATATCATGGTGTTAAAAATTAATTCTGGTTTTTCTTCAGATGAAATCATAGAGAGGATTAGGATTTTTGGTAGACAAAATGAAAACATTACAATGATGTTAATATCCTTTTTATGTTGAACAAAAATTAACAACGTATATAAGTATATAGGTTTCTTGGATACACTTATCAGATTTGGAAACTCATTTTTTGGGTTTTTCTAATGAGACAAGAAAGACATGTATTAGATAAATGACATCCCACTTCATTTTCCTATTTCATGTTGAGTAATGATTTATCATTTTTAAAAAAAATTAGATTTTAAATAAATATATTTTTTTTACAAATTATGGATTTGGATCAAATAATGTATGTAATATTTTGGGAATGGGTCCCTTTTAATAAGCATGTAGATATTATTTTTAAAAAATGATGAATTTTTAGATTCTGAATTTTGGAAATTATAGTGGTGATAGTATTATGTTAATAGAATTATAAATGATGAGGAATAAATTTATATAGTGTGATACATATATAATTTTTTTTCTAGATAGTGGAACCCTGTGGCCATTGTATAAACTAACTAGAGGAAGATGTTGAGAATGTCGTGTCTCCTGCGCCACATGTGAACCAACAACTCATTCAGAGAACTGGCCATTAATTTTATGCTATTTATAGAAGGAATAATAGGGACGATCCAATTCATGTGAATCATTACTCCCAATATGAGTCAATAATAATCATTGCCATAAATTCAATATATGATTTATAGTGAAAAAATACCCATTATAATAGGTTGTGTTCTCATATACCCTATCTCAAACTCAATATACTCATCCAAAAAATTACTGATCCCACTACTCAACCATAATAATATGTTGTCTTCAATCAATTATTATAAGAACACAAGTTATATCAGATAATGTCACTATCTCCAATCGTTTAAAATATTTTTGCAAAATATCTCATAATAAGGAAAATGATTCCCATAATGTTGATAGATATAATACTCAACCTTTTAATTGTCAATAATATGGTTTCATTCACCATCCAAAGGTTAACCAGCTTGCACAGTGAATATGAGTGATCAACCATCATTGTCTCAAAAAAAATTTATATGATGTTTGGGTTCAAACGAATCATTGGATACATCAACAATAAACCTTTTCCACTCACGAAACAATTGAAAAATGATATATATAGAAAATGATAAACATCCCAAAACAACTGATTCTGTGTACAACTGAACATGTAATATAAATTGGATCATAAATCCTCATGAATCATAATTTAAAAAGAACATCCATAAAAATTTATCAGTCTAATTGGGGCAGGAATCAAAGTAATAAATGAACTCCAATCTAATGTAATAATCTTTCTTAATGAAAAATTAAAATATATTGAAGATAACTTAGTAGAGTAATTTTCCAAAAATATAGCACCCCAAGGTGATCAATGAAATATAAAATAATCAATTGTCAAACATTTTTTTATCGATGTATCATACCATTTCTATATTGATTTTATACATAATTTTTTAAACAAAATATATATTTTAAAGATTTAATGAAGATATTATTAAAAATATATAATTATATGGAAATAATTTATTTTTAACGGATATGAATAAATTATAAAGTCCAATATATTTTATATTCATTATCCCTTATAAATTAATATATATTAATTGACCCACTAAATTTTCACCTATTACACTAAAATCTTCTTTGTTAGTTTTTTATAATTAAAAAATTATGTTCTATAGAATTATAGTAACTACCTATCAAAATGAGGTGTTTTTATTAATTTTTAGTTTATAAGTGAATGGAATAAATTCCCAATTTTTATGATGAAATATCATTCATTTTTTAAATCATTATTTACAATGTTTTAATCCTTTTTCCATGTATTGAAAACATTAACCATATACTGTCTTTTTCACCAGTTGAAGAATTCAATTAAAATATATAAAATATTTAATTTTTTATTATAAAATTAATATTTCTTTTAAAATTATGAATTATAAATATATTATCTACTTATGGTTGGAATATTCTAACTATTTTGTATTTCAATAAATAGTCGTCATTCCATATGATGATCAGATGTGTCCTTCTAAAATGAAAAAAAATCGTTCAAAAATTCAGACTCATAGATTTACATATCCTTTGATCGAATCACTCATATTAATAATTTCATGTACTTAATTAAGAACTTGAGAAAATAATTTATCTACTTCCAATGAATTTCATTTTTAAATATCCTTTTCTATAATATCATATTGTTAAACAGATTTATTTGTTTCATATAAATGATAATAATTTCCATGCTATAATATTATTTTATAACGAATCTCATAATTATGTATATATTTTAATCAATTTTAATAAATTTAAATGGTATTTATAAATGGATTTTATTGTTATTTATTATAATTGAAAAGGAAAATTATTAAATATACACGCATAGAAAATTATATCATAGTACATCGTATCTTATATTGATCATGATCAATATTTAAATATTCTAAATTTTTACCTTTTTATTTCCCCCATTACATAGTAATTTTGGAAGATATGTTTTTTAATTATATAATATATGACTATTTGACTGTATTAAATACACTTCATTTATGAAAATATTAATATTAATTATATATAATATATATCTATGAGAACCTAATCATATAAATATAACATAATCTTGAGAGTTTTTTAAAAATATATATCCATATAATTTTGTTATGGTCACCCATACACTACAATACATACATTCTATAGTCCATATGAATCCATCCCTAATATGACCCTCTCAATTGGATGATAGAGACTTTAGAAATACTTTTCTATAGAATGAATCTAAAACCTATATATCGTGAAGGGTATTATAAACAACACTGTTTCATATAATTATAATATATATTCCCCATCTGCATGCATGAATCAAATAATTTGGTTTATTTACCTGATTCCATCATATAAATTAACATTCTCCAGTTAATTTAAGGTATAAATCATAAAAAACTATAGATTTTTTACACATTCCATTTGAAAGAATTAATTATAAAATTTCATAAAGATACTTTTTAACTCATATATATGGTTTTTTAATATCTTTCATAGAATGAATGAAAACCTTATAGGAAAAAATCATTGTAAACAACATGATATTTTTATATGTAGAAAACCCTAAAAAAATTATTTACCCTAGTCTAATGTTTGTTAGTGAAAAGTCTCAATATCCATATATTCATAATCATGATTAATAGAAATTTCCAAATCATTATAATTCCAAATATTAATAAATTAATATGGTAAATTCTACATAATATATCAAAATGAAATAAATCATGAATTTTGGTCAAACTAAATTAAATATTATAATTCAAAATGCATTATTGTCATTAAATACATAGATTTTTGTTTTAAAAATCAATTTAAATATTTTATACTATAATATATAAATTAAAATAATATTTGATCATTAAAAACCTGAATATTCGACGAATAATTTAAATGTAAAATTAATATTTAAAAAATTTACTTTCAATGAAAATTCAAAACATTATTTTAAATAATATATGTAACAATATAAATATTTCAAATATATTAATATATTTTTATTATATATTTTTATTATGGTAATAATTATTGTTTTTGACTTTGATTTAATTTTTTTATTATTTTTATTTTGCGGGAGTAAATTTTGTGTATTTAGAATTTTAGTTAGTTAAAATTGCGATTAAGGAGTAGTTCATATAAAAGAATTTTTTTCGAAATTAGTTTGACATTTTGATGCATTTCTTAGTTTTAACATGTAATATTCTTTAATACCATATTATGAAATGATAAACAAGTTAATAATAATGGTTGTGACATATTTAAGGCATCATAAAACAGTGTAAAGATACTATATAATCAATAGATGTTAATTATATTTTATGGTATGTAAAATATTAACTAGATAAAAATATGTACTATAAAATTTATAGTTTTCTAATTAATGAATTTAAGAGTAATTAAATTTATATTAGTATTTCCTATTGAAATTACATCATTATTGCATGATTTCTCATTAATAGAAGGCATAATAGTTATAATTTGATTGAATTTTAATAAAATATTGTTGAAATTATAAGAATTAGAATATATAAAATAGTTTTGATAGTCATGAGTTTTTTCATTTTTTTCATATACTATATTTTATAATAATTATTGGGGCTTAATTTAATTTCAGTTAAAATTGGTCATTTTTACATTATAGTTTGGGATTGCTGTCTCAATTAATTGAATCTCAAGAATTTTTTTACCTTAATAAATATCATGATTATGGTTTTTATTTATTATAACATGTTATTTAATAATTTATTATAAATTTCTTAAACTATTAATAGAACTATTATAATTTCGAATGCAATTTAATTTGAAAATATTTTTTACATTTTTCATGTTTTAATTGAAAAATATATATATTAAAATATTATTAATTCTATAAATGTTGAGAGTAATAAAATTATTTTAAAACAATCAAAATTGAGTTAAAATAAATTTTTTTATTGGTATCAATATAGGACAATATTCATTATTACTTTTTCTGTATTCTCTTTATTTCTTTGTGTAATAATATGCATCTTAGTTTTATTTAAAAAAATGTTGAATAAAATTCAATAATAATTCATGTAGATAATAATACTAATCAATTGGTTAATGAGAAAATTTATATATAGATTTATCATAGAATTTTTTTTGAATAAAATTGTATTTGGTATGAGACCTTAAATCGATTTAAGAATAAATGGATTAAGGTATTTCAATAATAAAATTTCTTTACTGATATGTTTAATGTGATTTTTATTGTAATAATGTACCCACTTATATAAATATAAATTTCAATTAAAATTTGAATTATTCATAAACATATTTTATTAATATGTAGTTTTCTATGATTGATATTGATAATGAACAACTACAAAGAAATTACATTGTTTTAAATATTAAAGACTACTAGATTTCAAGAAGATGGTATAATATATCAGATGTTTTTAATGAATAATTTTATCTTAATATTTATTAGATGATGGTTTTATAATTATTCCTCTTAGTAATAAGTATAGACCATTTTTAATTATTTACAAAAAATATTGGTTGATGAATGGGTATTTATATTTAGTCCCCTTAAAATAATGAAATGATGTTATTACATCACTTTTACTATGATAATTTACTCTATATCTTCTTTATTTGTTAAAAAAATATTATATTATTTAAAAATCATATTAAAATTGGAAAATTTGTGGGATATAATTTATTGTTATTTGGTCAATTATTATCATTATTACTATTATTTGGATGATCTCAATAATATTGATTTAGTTTATTAGGATTCTTATTGATACCAATTATATTTTCTATTTTATAAAAATATTATTCATATAGTTTTATATGTGTTATTATTGTTTGGGACAATTGATATTTGAAATTTTTATTTCATTTCATTTATTGTTTTAATGAATACTTTTATATATTATTTTATAATGGTTATTATGAATAGTTTTATGATAGATGATGTTCTACAAGAATATTTATTTATAAAAAGGATGGATTTTTCTGTATGAAAGGACTAACATCTAATCAGTTTAGTCTTCTATGTAGTTTATCCCTATATAATTGTTTAATTTATATATTTTTGTTTCTCTACAGTTATAAATAATTGTTGCTAATAATCAATTAAGTTATTTTTATGAATAAGAACTCAAATGTATGTATAATTATTCTAAAATATAATTATGGTGGGATAGTTTAAATCTAGATGTAATTTATATTAAATGAGATTATCTATACTTTTTAAAATTTTTGAAAATATGGATATTGTGGAGGTAAGATAGATTTTTAAAAACTAATATTATAATGATAGAACATTTGACGAAATAACTATTAATAATATATTGATTGTGATATAAAATTTAGAGATTTTGTTTTTGAAAAAGTATTGTCAAATTACTGTAAGGTATCATTGGCTAAATTTTGGATAAATTATGTTTTTATAGGTGGTTATTCATTATGTGGGTGATAAGGATGGATTTATTTACATTTCATCCATCAGCTAGTGAATTTTATTTTTTATTTTTTATTTTTTATGAATTCATTTTTTGTATTTTGAAATACATAATCCATACTCTAATATGTTTTTTATTCATTCAACAAAGGGAAGATGAGTTTTATTTTCAAAAATATATATTCATTTAGTTTACTACCTTTTTTATTATATCGTTTTGTATATGTATTCATATTAATAATTTATAATAATAATAATAGTATTATTATAATTATTTTTGAGAATGTGGTGAAGGTGGATGCCATATTGAGTGATAATGCATAAAATATGGGATCCAATGATAAAATTATCATGATTTAAATAAGAAAAATATTAATTTTTCATTACATTATACACACAAAACACATCCAAAACACATCAATGAACCCAAATCCATTGATTTAAAATGAAAATATATGAGATTTATTGTCTAATAGGAACTTCATGGATGTGGTTAAATCAATTAAGAGAGCCTCTTTATTTGATCGTTATTTTTAAATCCGTGTAATTAAAATAATGAAATGTACGGTCACACATGTTATAGTGAATTTGGATACATATGGAGAGTTATTCAATCTCATCATGTTCTCATTCATCATGGCATAAATTTTTATTATAGGGGTTGATTTATGAAATTTTGGTGATCATAAAAAGTAGATCAATGAGACACGGGGATAGAATAATTATAAAATGAATATTATTTTAATGTTTTTCTTAAATATTTTAATTAATATAGTATAATATAAATAATGAGTAATATATTTTTGACAAATTTCATTATATCATGTCATCATCAGAATCCATGAATGAGGTATAATATTTGAACCCATAGACATGGAAAATAATCCTCACCATATATAGATTTTGATTTTCTTACTGTGTTTACATTGCTAGTATCCAAAAATTATATTCTATATCATCTCATATATTTGAAATCAAACTATAATGAACATAGATATTAATAATTATAAAAATTCAAATGATTCTAGGCTATTGTGGAAGTGGAATAGAAAACTGTGCTTGTGGAGTTAGTGTTACGTGTGGAAATAGAAGACATTGTTAATCTATAAATATAATATGAAATGTATAATAAGTTTTTACTGATTTAAACAATATGGTTGATATACACAATCATTGTAAAATATAAAACACTTATAAGTTATGTAGATTTATGAGGAAGGCTGAATCTATATAGAAGTGACAAAATCACAAGGTTATGTGGAAGATAAAAGAACAAACATGTCTAATTAAGAGTTTATAAGGTTATGTTAGTGGAATATTAGTAATATTGATGGGTCTGGTAATAATATGATTAGTACAAGTTCAACGAATCTTCTGAATAATTAAAAATAACATTTTATAAGGTGAAGGAATATTTAATGTACATATAATGTGATAATAGTTCTATTAACATTATTTAAATTGATATGACACACATCATTTAGAGGATAATAGGGTAGAATTTGTTTTAGAAGAGTCAGGACATAAGAAGATCAAGGAATATAATTAAGAATGTGGGGATCATTCATCCACTCATAACATTACATATGATCCTAAACAAGCTATTTTTTTTTCAGGGAAGTGTTTTTTTAAACACTCTTAAGTGTTGCAAAATTATCTATAGATATTCTAATGATTTAACCATTGAGGATCTGAGAAAACCATTGGATGTATTAAATATAATATACCTTTTACACTTGTTGGGTTTTTTAAATATTATATCATGATTTACATAATTTGTGATGCAGTGTCTGGAATCAATTTATCACGCTTATTCAAGAAATCATTGAAAACTGGGTTGTAGATTATGATGTTGATGATATAAAAAATTAACAAATTTTCCACCCCATGTATTTGTAAAAACTTATGGGGATAATAAAAAACTAATTTTATTATGTAAAAAAAAACACAAAATACCAAAAAAATGGGTAGATCATTTTGATAATATTTATGATAATTTAGAACAATTAATTGGTTAGTGATTTATATAAATTTAAAGTCCTTCAAAATTACATATCATAGAACAAATATATATTGATTAATATTCTATAATCCTTTATAAATATTGACTTCATGCAATAAATTTATCATGTAATATTTGATATACCATGATGGATCATAATACAAAATCTACACAGATTAAATTATTATGGGAATTCATAAGGAAGTATTATCAACATTATACATAATAGTTGGGAAATAATCATATTACATTAGGATATTATTTTGAAATTATTATTTCCCTGTGACATTAACCTATTAATTTACCATCAACATTTAAAATTACTGAAACTTATGTTCCAATATATCCAATCCAATTGAAAGAAATTGGTTTCTCAAAGGGGGTTTCTCTAAAGTAATTATTTTGAAATAATAGATTGAAAAGAAACTTCATTTCTATAGTTTTCATATAATTTCATTGGTTTATCTATCATTATTTCGTAACTGAGATTAGACATAATGAACACAACATGTCCTACTTTTGATGGAATATCAATGGGTGGGATGGTAATAAAACTTATATAGACTTCCATTCCATTAATGTTGAGAAATTAACAATATATTATTCTTATAGAGATAAATTAAGGATTCAATATTATAACACCCCTTCCATCGATTATCTTGTTTAATCTAGTAAGAATATACCTTTTACCAATATGTTAAATAATGTATGTGTCACTCTTTATGATTGAGTTTATATTTTTTATAATGAAATTATAAAAAACAACTATGATGTTTCCATCATATTCATTTGAAAAAAAATTATAAACATATATATACATGATGGAATACTGTAAATCGATGACCAATACTTTATAATATTACATGAAATGTGTTGAGAGTGATTAATACTAATGTTAAAGTAAATATATTTGGCTATAAGTTCATTGAAATGATGACATATAAATAACACAATACCATGATAGATTGTAGTGACATTACCGTTTTATAGAGACATGTATTTTTAGTATTAACTGAACAATTCACTATTTTTTAAAAAATATCCAATATATTTAAAAAATTTCAAATTTATTATATTTATTTCAACAAATATTCCCTTATTTTACTATAATTTTTCAAAAAATATTGAATATTAATTATATTAATTCTTTAAACAATGAAATAAAAAATATTTCGTTAGAAAAAGAATTTTTTTCTCGTAGAAAAAAAAAATATAATCTTTATTTAAAAAATATATTTTCATTATAAAAAATAATTTTAAATTTTTTTATAAAGGTTTTCATAACTATTCGTTGCATAAATTTTTACAATTATATTATAACAGTAATGTTAAATTGTTATATTCTGTTTATTTAGGATTATCATTGAGTGTTTTATGTGATGTTGAATATAGTCATTTTCATCAATAATCATGTGCGGTTAAATTTTCCCAACAATTAATAAATTACATCTTTAAATTTGAATATTTTGATTAAAAATTGTTTTATATTTGTTAGAAACAATGTTGATAACCCATGTAGTAAAAGGGTTAATAAAACATCCACTTAAATTTAACATCTCGAACCTGTATACCCTCAAATAGGTAGCTGGACCTATCCCCACATGACCTCAGGAATTCCTCCCCATATGCAAGATAAAGTCGATTAGCAGCGAGGGTATAAGGATAGTTAGTGGAGATAATATACCTTCATATTAGAGTTTTCACAATTGTATAACATTATATAAATAGAATATAATAATGGGAGAGGTATAAATAATTAACTAATGCAGTGTAAGTCAATAAAAATATCTACTCAATAAAGAAAATGGACATGGATAATTAATACAATGTATTCATGTCATGGTGGTACATGTCTGAATGAACTAAACAAATCAGTATACATTACATCACGATATTGAAAAAAAATTAAAAGGACAAAATCCTTAATGGAGACCTCCAAGAGCATCATGAGGTCCCACTCAGACCTTTTCTCCTAACTCCTAGGTAAAAGAAAAATTGAAACAAGAAAAGTCCAAGATCCTATAATCATGTGGAGTTTAATCTGGCTCCCTAGGGCATCAGCGGCCCAAATATGGTGTTAGATATAAATTTTAGTAGGTTGGGACCACCAGGGTATATCACCATCTAGACAATGAAATAAAACTAAATATCATGCATGTATATCAATGAAATACCAGAATTGAATAAATATCAAATAATTCATCTAGGTTCCAATGAGAAACCTGACAATGTTACCCGGATCAGCTCGTAGCTATAATAAGAGTGTGAACAAATAAAATATATATATACATAATGTATAATTAACTGTTTAACACATTATTTAATATTCATGGTTTAACCACACAAAATAATGATCATTTTACCATTCTTATATTCCACCCATTTGAATAACATTATCATTAAATAACTCACAGAAAATAGAATTTCCAAGTTATCATTTCCTGGCCACATACCAAAAAAAGTCAATGTTACTATTCAATACTCACGCACCCTTGAATGTTCATGTTACTATTCGTTACACACAACCCACAAATATCCATGTTACCATTCCATTGTCACGTACCAATGAATATTTGTGTTACCATTCCATATGCACGCCCCACGAATGTCCATGTTAGTATTCTATAATCACACACCCAGGAATGTTAATGTCAGCATTCCATAATTATGCACCATTAATGAACATGTCACCCATCCAGACTGATGCACCAATGACTTTCCATGTCACCATTCCATACTCATTCATCCATGAATCTCCATGTTAACATTCAACGCTTCATAATATAATTAATACATAAGTTAATTATCATCCTCAATCCCATTACTAATTCAACAATTATTTAATCACAACAAGTCATTTTGATATCTCATCCATTATCTTATCACTAAAATTTCCTTAGATAAGTAAACAATTAACTAGTAAAAAAGAAACCATGACAATGGTACAAAATTAACTCATAAATTAATTATCTATAAGAAACCATCTATATTTCAGCTAATTAATTTGAAAAATAATTATCTCAGCATAACCCCAAATTAGAATCTCATAATTAATCCCCAAATTAATGATCATTTTTATAATCTCATAACAGATAATAAATTGATAATTAATTATCTATATGTAACCAATTTAATATCTCCGAATTAATTTTTGGATTAATTATCAACTCAAAGAATATAATTAATTCATAATTAATTATCTCATATTATACCATTTAATAATTCATAATTAATCCCTAAATATTAATTATATCAATGAACTCAATTAATTCATAAATAATTATCTCATCTTAATGAACATAATATCTCATAATTAATCCCCCAATAATTATTACCTCAATGATCATAATTAATTCATAATTATTTATCTAATTTTAACCAATTCAATATCTCATAAATAATCCCAATATTAATTATGAAAATTTTAACATCAAAGTATATAATTCATTACATATTAATTACCTCTTCCCACCAATAAAGAATATATTAAAAAATTGTAGTAAATATTATCAAAACCAGTAAATCAACAAACTACATTTTAATAATTTTATAATGGTGAGAAACATTCCACAATGAATGGCCAAGTGATGATTTATAAATAAAACATGAGGCATTTCCTCAAACACACACCCCACCATAAAACGTCACTCACTTGAAAATGGATAACAACACCACAACAACAACACCAAATCCCAAAAATACTGTGGCAGAGACCCAAAAAACCCAATTAATTAACCGCAAATCAAATAAACCATAAGAAACTAATTCATGGAGAGAGAAACCAATTATCAGATATTTATACTTAGGAAAATATGATGGAGTTTATCAGAATCCTTCAGATCAGCTTCTCCTTCTGTGGTGGTCATCAAAATATAGATCAATGGGTCACAAGACATCTTCCACACCACATAAAAGTATTTGAAAAGATAAAATCAAATTAAACCAGAATATATTGTTCCAGCATAATGGTCAATTGGATAAGAGAGCCTTAATAGCTGATGGGAACAAGGAAACACATTTAGAATGACTCACCATGATAATACAAACAATGTTTGTGAAAAAACCAGAAGGATGTTGTCGCACGATGATGAGTTAGGGGAGGGGTCGTACACCACCCATGGGTGATGACCCATTGGTTCATCACGATAAATATAGAGTTGAAATAGCCAATGTGAATAATGAAACTCATGGAGAAGGGCTCCCCTCACCATGTTGGACAACTTCCCTGAAGAGACCTCTACAATTTGGTGTGTGGAGAGGGATCTGGGAGGATAGGTGGTGTGCCGCCCTTGGGTGAGTCAAGAGTGCGGGCCACGCCTCACCTAGGATATACACCTATCATTATTTATTTCCCTTAAAATAATTTTAATAATTAGTATTATAATAATAATAATAATAACAACAACACCCATATTATTATTTTATCATTTAATAAAAACACTTCATCAATAAACCACATTCTCCTTATTTAACAATCATTTAATTAAATTCCTTTCAACTAAATATAATTAATTAAACTCTCAAAATATTAATTATTTAATTATATTATCTCAAAAATTGATTTTAGATAAATCCCATCACCTCATTAATCATATATTAATTAAATTTTATCCAACTATATTTAATATAATCATTTTTCAAATTCATGTTATTTAATTAAATTTTCAGAACAAATTTTAATTAAATATAAAACTCCGACTAATTAAAATTATTTAATTAAATACTCTTAACATCACTTTTATTTAATTATTACCACAATTTCTGAATGACTAATTAAATTCAGAACAACCTTGATTTTAGTTAAATGAATCCTCTACTTCACACTAATGAATTAAATTACCTTATACATTTAATTCAATTTAAAAAAAACAACCCCTCATTTACACATAAATTATTATTACAATTCCATTTTTCATTTCTTTATTAACACTAAACACCACATTTACATGACATTCAATTAAATTCCTCTCTTCAATATTTAATTAAATAATTACACCAACTCTTTATAATTTAACAATAATTTAATTATTTTCAAATCAATTTAATTATATAGCCTCTCATTTTCGATGTCTTTAATTTAAATCTCTCATCATTAATTTAATTAAATAATACCCCGAATATTTCATTTAATCATATCTCATTAAACCATTAATTTAATTTAATAAATTTATCTCAAAACTCAAAAATTGGTTAACAGAATGATTTGTCTTGCACTGTCTGAAAAACAATGTTCATATCATGTGTCCACTACTGGAAACCCACTTTATTATGCATAGCTAACCTGAATGGTTTGATTAAATGTGTTTGGCCCATTCAAACATTTCTCCCTGGTCCGGTTCTCCCAAAACCTATCTTTCCAACCTAGAATCTCATTTAGTCTTTACCCATTCCCATTATCAACACATTAAAAATCCTATCTCACACAACATAATTCTGATGCTTGGTTTAGAAAACAAAAAATGCAGTAAATTAAAATGTTTTAAAAAACGTAATATTTAAGTGCAGTCCAAAAAAACTGGACTCTACAAACTACCATCCGTAAATTCTGTTCTCCCCAATATGACATCATGAACTACAAAAACATCAAACAACAAACCAAGGTCATGAAGTCTCATTTAAAAGATCATGTTCTCTTCCCAAATTCCCAAAAAACCTTTAAAAATTTTACAACCCCAATCTATATCTCATTCTATGAAACACATCTCTAACCCCTGAAACCCATACATGTTGTAAAACCAACTATGTTCATTTAAAACGATTCCATCACCAACCATATCTAATCCAACGTCCTCATCTTATTTATGGGGACATTCACCAGCCAAGTCATCCTTTGGATATTTCAAAACATTCATTTCCCAACATGAATAAGGGTGTAACAAAAATAAACACACATCAAATGTAAGACCATAATAAAAACCACAATACAAATCCCATTGACTTATTAATCCTTAGCACGGTGTAAGAACGATGCAATCTCAATGTTTACCGGGTGATGCCATGATGGGGGGAATGTACATCTAATTCAAAAGATCACACATGGTGTAATCCCAGGTCAAAAAAAATATCAATCAATATAAAACCATTAGAATCTACCTAAAGGTTGTTCTTCACATGATAATGTGTCATTGACTAAAACCCAGTGCCTATTTAACCAAATCCATCACTGTTCTTTCAAATCATACCACTGAAATTCATCCAAATCTAACAGTGTTTTTAAAATTATTTTCCCCCTTCCAAACTCAACATGGTCATGATTCCACACAAGTATTGGCACATACAAGAAAACCAATGTGACACTACCCACCATAAGAGTATCCATGTTATCGAATGAAAAGAATATTCACCCACAAGTGGAGTAGTTCAAAAAAACCTCATTTGAAATTGTGATGTATGACAAACCAGGATCACCATGTCAAAATATCATATAAAATTCAAATATATTTAACCTATTGGCCTGTCAAAACACTCGTGTACAAAAACCTCTTCCGGAGAAGTGGGATGAACATACCATAGTGCCCCAATATATCTACTCTAGAGTTAAAAAGAACATATTTAATATATAAACATGTACATTTAATTTATATCCTACTGAATTATGAATTCATCAATGTTTATTCTCATATCACATGTCAAGACACAATGAAAAACCCTTAAAATATGGGTCTCATACTTTTAAACCCAAATGTTCTTCTAAGTAAAATGAAACATTAATGGTATTGTTGGACTCCTCATGTAGAAATCATGATTTAATGATCAAAAATCATATTCAACCTAAATAAATCTTGTAAATAATATCAAATCATGTGTATTATAGACTATGTATTCTTATTCTTTAAGAAAATCCATGCAAGATATTAATTTCTCTACATTCAGTTTAATCAATTTATACATTCCTTTATTTTCCTTTAAAATGATTTCTCTGACAAATGATCATGTTTAATTATTTCCATAAATATCACTTCTTATGTATGAATAAAGATATTTTCCTCTGCCTGAGACACCGTGAACAAGACAGAATGAACATTTAGACACAGTGAAGCAGACACCATGAATAATACACCATGAATATCCACACACTGTGAACATGAAACGGTGATGAAGACACCGTGAACATTCATACACCGTGAAGCAGACACCGTGAAAATTTAGACACAGTGGAAAAGACACCGTGAACGAGACACCATGACCATAAGACACCATGAAAATTTCACCGTGAATGAAAAACAGTGACCGAGAGACACTGTGACTATGAGACACCATAAAATCAAGACATTATGACCATCAGACGTAGAGAACAAGACATTGTGTGAATGCGACACTATTTACATGACATAATGGGACATTATTTCTTAATAAATTTTTCCTTCTTTCAATTTAATTTCCAATGGTCATAGTTAATGATTTTAATGAACTGACCTAATTAATGTTCCATTGTAGACATATCGTCGGACACTATGAGGAACAAGTTGTAGAATACATGCAACTTGTCGGCTCCAAAACATTAACTCGAAGATAAAAAGTGTTTTGTAGCCCTGAAACAGTTTTCGGAAACGAATGTATGAAAAACATGATACAAATGAACAAGCTAGTGGACGTGAGAGTCATAAGAGAATATTCCTTATGAATTGGCTCATGATACCCAATTCTCCTGAAGAAAAGAGAAATCATACTAGAATCATGAGAACTTCTTCATGCTTTAGAACACTACAAAGAAAACAAGCTGAATCTGTACGACCTACGAAAGTCTATTCTCCATACGAGGACTTGAGTTATGCATCTGCATCATTTTAGAAGTTCGGGGAAGCAATGAAAAACACTCAGAGCACATATAAACCTATATCAACATTACTACTCTGTTATGTATCATTTTATTAACTTTCTAGTTTTGTGTGTTTTGGTATAATAAAAAAAAATTTCCCCTACATTAAACTGATGGATACAATATAACTTTACTCATTTTTGTTTTCTTTGGTATACCCTAAATAAGTGTGGAGGAGGACCCTGTGTGGCTTGGTAGTTTGTAACCATGAATAACTATGGAACAAGTACTTGTGCGACCTGGAAAGTCCTATGAAATATTGTTTAACCCCAATCCAGGGTGTGGATCATGATTGTTTATATAAACTACATGGTGGTAAGTGATCACCAACGGTCTCAACATGAGACATAACCACTTGTTGTATATCTACTATGCATCAAAATTTAGGTTTCTCTATTTTACTTATTAACTGTATAATTTAGAAATCACTAAACATACATTGATAATTAATCATCGAAATAAGTTATAATTGCTTTTTCTTAGTAAAATAGTTTGAAATGTAATAACTATTATTATTACTGAGAAATAATCAATCTTCAATGATGTTATTTAAACATTCACACCATTATAACCGTATTACTTTGATTAACAAGGTAGTATTTAACTTGAATGGGAAATATTTTAATGAAATCCTTTTAAATAATTTTTTTTATAGATACTCAATTCACCCCCCCCCCCCCTCTTGAGTATTCTACTCCGACAAAAATATGGAATCCGAGGTTGTTTATTATGAATCTGTTTAATCTTATTCAACTGTGATTGTTGTTTTACTTTAACGATCTTTAAATTTTTTTCAATTTTAAATTTATAGCTCATTAACCATATTTTGATATTTTGGATAATTGATTGGAAGTTTATGCAACAAAAAAACCACTACTCTTTATTAGAACAAACTATTCTGAATAGAAAAATAAAATGAAAATGCATTTTGAGAGTATGAGTTTTGAAATTTGGTCTTCCATTATAGATGAATATATGACTGCTTCTACTAATAGAATATCATGGGATGAACCTTCCAGAACTACATACAATAACAATTGTAAAGCTATTAATTCGTTATACTGCTCCTTAGGAGATGAGTAATTCAATAGAATTGTTTCTTGTAAAACTGCTCATGAGATTTGGGATACCATGTATGTCTCACATTGATGAACATCTATTGAAAAAGAAGTGAGACTTAATACATATAATATCAACTATGATAATTTTAAAATGAAAGCTGATGAGAATATTTCAAATATGTATAATAGGTTCAATGAGATTGTCAACACAATGATCTCTCTTGGAAGAGAAGTCATTGACATGGAACAAATCATGAGATTTATCAGATGTTTGCATGAAAGATGGACATGAACCTTTATCTCTATTAGATAATCATGCGGCATCAGCAAGTTACCTGTAAAAGAACTTAGTGGGAAACTGATGATGTATGAAAAAGAGCTGAAATTCAACAAGGTAAAGGATGATGAACCAAATAGGAAATCTGTTTCATTCAAGACAACCACCTCTAAACACAAAGACAAAGTAAAATTGGAAGATTCTGTATAATGTTATAGTTGGGAACAATCATCTCTCAATAGTGATGAGGGGATGGCTCAATTACCCAGAATATTTAAAATATTTTACAAGATAAATAAACTTTTCTGAAAGCCTAAATTCAAGGGAAAATTTGATTACAAAGGAAGATGGAAGAAGGACTAGAAATTATGTGACAAGACTGATGCTATTTTCTTCTCTGAATGTAATCTCAATGGATATATCAAGGCTGAATGTCCAAATCTCAAATACAAAAAGAGATATGAGGACAAGGATAAGAAGTATAAAAAGTCAATGAAAGCAACCTGGGGTGACTCAGGGGACAATTCAAGAGACTCAAAAATATCACATGATGAATAGGATAAGAATTCCAATAAGTGTTTTATGACAAACACATCTGAGGTAACATTGGACTCTCATGTACATAATTCATACTATTCTGGAGATGAGAGTGACTCTAAAAAAATTACTAAAGGAGAAATGTTGAATAATGTAACTTTCTTGATGAAGCATGCAATGAGCTAAAAGACAAAAATAAATCATTGATGAAACAACATGCACTTACTATGACTATTAAATCGGATCTCACAACTGAAATAGAGAAAAATTCCCAACTACTCAAACAGAACAACGAAGTAAAAATCACTAATTAGAAATTGATGAATGACTTAGAAAATTTTTCCAATGGGAAGAATACCCATATTCAAATGCTAGGAAACCAATTTTCCATTAAATACAACACTGTAATTGGTAATCAACCTAGAAAAATAATCATTGGTAGACAATGATTGTTTCTAAATCTGGGACATACAGTTTTACTTCCAATTCTGGACACAAATCGTCTAATTCATGTTATGATACATTGTCTACTATTTCATGTTTTTCTGGACCAAATAGAGTTTATTTTAAAAATACATTACTTAATGCTTATAGGAATCATATAAGGAAAATATGGGTTCCCAAGGAACTTATATCTAATATTAATGGACCCAAATGAGTATGGGTACCAAATTATTTTTTTGCTTGATCAATTTGTAAGAAAGTTTCATAAAGAGTTCATGTAAAAGTCTATTGTACATGGATAGTTGATGTTCAAGGCACGTGGCCAGAGACTACTCATGCTTCAAGAACCTAATCAAAATTGATGGAGGACATGTCACATTTGGTGACAATGCCAAAATAATTATTATTGACCTCGACCAAATCCGTAAATCAAATTCAGAATTTATTTCTAAAGTACTGTTTTTTGTTGGATTAAAATACAATCTGCTCAGTATCTCATAGTTATACGATGATGGATTCCATGTAAGATTTGAATATGATTCTTTTAATGTCATTAATACTAAATAAGAATTAGTATTTTCTGCAATATTAAATGAAAATGATTACTCTGTTAACATGGTTTCCATAGGTTCTCAAAATGCATCATGATTAAGTGTATTTCATAAAGAGTCTTGGCACTAGTGTATTAGACTAGGAAATTGTAATGTTCCCTCACCTAGAAAGCTAAATAGAAAACCATAGTTAATTACTTACCCAATCATGAGTTTCTAAATGAAAAAGTATGTAATCCCAGTCAAAATGGAATACAAAACAAATATTCCTTTAATCCAAAGAATGAAGTGTCAACTTCACAACCTCTCAAACTGGTTCACATGGATTTTATTGGAACATCTACTGTTTCGAGTTTAAATGTGATGCAATATGTTTTGGTCCTTGTAGGTGACTTTTCTAGATTTACATGGACCTTATTTTTGGTTCACAAGAGTGAATCCTTCTTTTATTTTATTAAATCTTCCATTTCTGTAGAAAATTTTAGTTGACTAAGATTTAAATCCTAACGAAGTGATCTTGGCCGTGAGTTTAAAATTAAAGAGCTCAAATTTTTTTGCTCAGAAAATAGTTATAATCAAAATTTCTATGCCCCTAGAACACCTTAACAAAATTTAGTTATAGTGAGAAGAAATAGAACCCTGTAATAGATTGCTTGAACAATGCTCATTGAAGATGACCAGCCAATTTATTTTTTGGTTGAAGCTATCAATACAGCAAGCTACATAATCAATAGAGCGTTGATCAAAACTATTCTTAAAAATACCCCTTATAAGTTATGGAACAATCTAAAAGACAATGTAAATTACATAAATGTATTTGGATGTAAATTAATTATTATTAATACTGTGGAAAATCATGAAAAATTTTCATCCAAGAGTGATGAAGTTATCTTTTTAAAGTATTTCATGTCTTGTAATGCTTATAGAGTGTTCAATAAAAGAACTAAATGTGTGGAAAAATCTTTCCATGTCAAATTTGATGAAACAAATCCACATGAGCCTAAAACCTCTCCAGAAAACATGGAGGATGTTGTATCAAATTTGAACATCAATTCAAAATCATCAAACATTTATGTTAATGAATCTTTCAAAGCATCTATTTTTAATAATTCTTTAAAACATGATCCTACGGATGAACTTGAAATCAGTAGTCTCGATTTTACTAGAGCTGTTAGAACTCTTAAAAACAATCAATTAGATGTTGTTGTAGTAGACCTAGGAAAAAGAACTCAAACTATTTCTTCTCTTAGAAATCAGGTTTAACATCAAGTCTTCTTGTCACAACATGAACCTAAAAAAATAGGGATTCTATCATGGATGAATTTTGGGTTAAGACTATGAAAGAAGAACTTAATCAATTTTAAAGTAACAATTTTTGGAAAAGTGTTGAAAGACGAAAGGAAACATTCACCATAGGTACTAAATGGGTGTTTACAAATAAGGTAGATGAAGCTTGTTACATAGTTAGAGACATGGATCAAATGGTTGCTCAAAGCTATAGTCAAGAAGAATGAATTGACTATATGGAGACCTTTGCACCACTAGCTATACTTGAATCCATCAGAATCCTGCTTTCATATGCTGATCAACTGAATTTCAAACCCTATCATATGGATTTTAAGAGTGCATTATTAATTGGGTATATTTTTTAGGATGTCTTTGATGAACAACCCCATTGTTTTACAAACCCCCATATTCGAAATTATATTTTTAAATTATCAATAGCTTCATATGGTGTAAAACAAGCTCCACGATGATGGTATGATAGATTAGTTACATTTCTTATTTCTAAAGGTTTTACAAAAGGAATATATGATCCTACCCTTTTAGTAAAAAAAATCTAATGATGTTTTAGTTGTTCAAATATATGTAGTTAACATTATCTTTGGATCCGCAAAAAATTCTTTATTTTTTTATTTTTCTAAAATGTTTGAAAATGAATTTGAAATTAGTATAATGGATGAACTAAAATTCTTTACCGTATTTCAAATCCATCAAAATAATGATGGTATTATTTATAATCAATGTAAATATACTAGAGATCTTCTAAAACGTTTTGGAATGGATAATACTAAAAGTAGTAACACTCCCATGAGTACCACTTGTATGTTGGATCTTGATAAAGATGGAAAATCTATTGATCAAACCACTTATAGTGGAATGATTGGAATTTTACTCTACATACCTTCTAGTCGACATGACATTATGTTTATTGTGTCTATGTGTGCTTGTTTTCAAGAAAATACTAAGTAATATCATTTTAAGGATGTAAATATAATATTCAAATACCTCAAGAATAAACCCTATCAATGATACTTTTATCCTAGAGAATAATAATTTAAATTATTTAGTTATTTAGATGTTGTATATTGTGGCTGTATATTAGACAGAAAAATCAAATTTGGAACATGTCACTTTTTAGGAATGTCGCTAGTACCATGATGTTGTAAGAAACAAATATCTATTGAATTATCTACTTCAGAAGTGGAATACATAGTTGATGGATGTTTTTGAGTAGAAATCTAGTGGATGAAACACACAAAATTAGAATATCGATATCAATTCAGGAATGTACCTATATATTCTAACAACACAAGTGCTATTAACATCACAAAAAATTCTGTTTCACATTCTTGGACAAATCATATGGATGTAAGACATCACTTTTTGATTGATTATTATCAAAAGAGAAATATCAATTTTGAATTCACTGGTACTGAGTATCATCTTGCTAATATATTTACCAATCTAAAAAATTATGAATGAGTAGACTACATCATACATTAATTAGGCATGATAAATCCTGTGTAAATGTCTTACTGATGTATATCTTACAATTTCATGATTACTATCTCCTAGTTAGTGCTTCATAACTACTTTCTGACAGTTATTGTATCACCATAACGCTCAGTTACTGTCTCACTGTAACGCTCATTTATTATCTCATTGTAATGCTCAGTTACTATTTCACTGTAATTCTCAGTTACTGTCTCATCGTAACATTCATTCTCTATCTCACCGTAATGACCCAATATGTTTCAACATAAATATTTTCATTAATTATTAGTTATAAATTAAAAAATTTATCATAGTAATTAATCATTTAACTTATTTTTATTTTCCAACGTTTTTACTTTTGTGACGTTTAGTATTCTTAAATTACAAAATAATGAATGTATCACTCGATTCTTCACTCGGTATTTCTCCTATTTTGAATCCTTCTTCAAACCTACAACCCTTCTCTCTCTCAAACCATTGGTTAATGGCTAGGATAAAATTCAATTAATCATCGAATCCTGAGAAATGTAACTCAAAGTCGAAGAAAATTGCTCCCAAGCTAGCACCTGAATGTCCTTCAAACCCAAATCCAGTAAATCGAGTTGTCGTACATAAGAACGAGGTTTTCCCAAAATGGTTTCTCTCACGTAAGTCTCTAGTTATGAATGTTTTAAAAGAGAAAGGCTGTCTAGAGTTTTTTTTGAAGGAAGATAGACCTATCTATCCTAAGTTAGTTTCTCTGTTTTATCAATATGTTATGATCAACATTGAGTCTGAATGTGGATATGTTGTGAGAAGCTGAATCAATTGGAAAAAATTATCATTCTCTTTGATGTTGTGGGTAACATGCCTAAGGATACCTCCTAAAGGAATCTCTGAGGATTATTAGAGAGGACCTCCATGTTCAACCAAATTCATTGATCTTGAGGATGCTTTAAAGGCCTTAACTGGAAATGGCAGCAAGAGGAGAGCCATTTCTGCTGAATTAGTTGGAGAATCAAGGCCTATATTCAGGTTTATTCATAATCTGGTTAGCCCTAGAAAAAGTGATTTTTCTATTTTGAAATCTCAGGATGTGTTTCTGATCCTGGTTGGTAACCAGTTGTGGTTTTTGAATAGTCTTATAATGAACAAAAAGAGTTTTTTGTGCCTCCCAGAGAAACTGTTTCTATTGAGGATGATAGTAACTTTGTTCCTCATGATGTTCTTGACGAAGAGGTCCCTACAGCTAAATATGTGGTTAATCTGGAAGATAAACCTAATATTGAAACAGAATCTATTTTAAAAGGAACTGAAAATATTTCCATGGAAGAACCTATAGTGGAAGAGCTACTTGTTATAAAAGAGGCTAACCTTGAAGAACTCCTAGTGGGAAAATTTGTTCCTGAAGTCATTCCTTTAGCAGAAGAATGGTTGGAGCTGGCATTTTAACTGGCTAGATAGGAAATGAGAAAATAACTACGAGATGAGTTTGTGGAATTAAATCAAGATCCCGAGCCTCTCAGTCTTGAGAATGATTTAGCTGTTGAGGGGGAAAACACCAAATCTGGAATCTATTGATGTACCAAATCCAATTAATCAGTTTTAATGGAACAATGTTTGGAAACATGTTGAATGACCAAAGGACACATTCACCATAGGCACTAAATGGGTGTTTAGAAATAATGTAGATGAAGTTGGTAACATAGTTAGAAATAAGGCTGGATTGGTTTCTCAAGGCTATAGACAAGAAGATGGAATTGACTATGAGGAGACATTTTCACCAGTAGCTAGACTTGAAGCAATCAGAGTCCTACTTGCATGTGCTGCTCATCTAAATATTAATCTATATCGAATGGTTGTTAATAGTGAATTCTTAAATGTGTAGATTGTTGAGGATGAATTTTTTTAACAACCCCTTGTTTTACAATCCCCCATTTTTCAAATAATATTTTGAAATTATTTAAAGCTTTATATGTTACAAAACAAGCTCCATGATCCTGGAATGACAGATTAAGTAACTTTTTTATTTCATAAGGTTTTACAAACAGAATATATTATCATAACATTTGTAGAAAACAAATTTCTAATGATGTTTTAGTTGTTCAAATATATGTAGATGAAATTATCATTGGATCCACAAAAAATTAATTATGTGTTCATTTTTATAAAATGAAGAAAAATGAATTTGAAATGAGTTTAATGGATGAACTGATATTCATTCTCAGATTTCAAATCATTCAAAATATTTATGGTATTATTTTAACTCAAAGTAAAAATTCTAGATATCTTGTAAAACATTTTGGAAGGGATATCACTAATTGTAGTAACACTACCATCAGTACCACTTGTAATTTGGATCTTGATAGTGATGGAAAATCTATTGATCAAACCATTTATAGAGGAATGATTGGAAGATTACTCTACATAACTACTAGTCGACCTGGAATTATGTTTAATGTTTTAATGTGTGATTTTTTTCATGAAAATCCTAAGGAATCTCATTAAAATGTTTTAAAAATAATTTTCAAATACCTCATGCATAAACCCAGTCTAGGATTATTCTATCCAAGAGGACATTAATTTGAATTAGTTACCTATTCGGATGATATCTTCGATGGCTGTAAGTTAGTTAGAAAAATAACTTTTGGAACATGTCACCTTTTAGGAAAATTATTAATATCATTATTTAGTATGAAATAAAACCATGTTTCATTATCTACTGGAAAAGATGACTACATAGCTACTGGGAGTTGTTGTGCATAAATCTTGTGGATGAAACACACATTACTAGATTATAGATATCAATTCAGGCAAGTACCTGTATATTCTGAGAGCACAAGTACTCTTAACATCTGAAAAAACCATGTTTCATATTCTTTGATAGATAATATTGATGTAAGACATCACATTTGAGGCGATCATTATCAAAATGGAGATATCACTTTTGAATTCATTGGTACTGAGTATCAGATTGCTGGTATATTTACCAAACCAATAAATTCTGATAGAATAGACTACATCTTACATGATTTAGTCATTATAATTCTTAATTAAATGTCTTATTGTTGTATATATTGCTATTTCCTGATTACGGTCTCACAGTAAGTGCTTCATGACTACTATCTAACAGTAACTATCTCACCGTAATGCTCAGGTATTGTCTCACTATAACGCTCTGTTACTATCACACCGTAACGCTCAGTTACTGTCTCACCATAACATTCATTCTATGTCTCACCATAATTTCACAATATGTATAACTATAAATCTTTTCTTTTATGATTATTTAAGAATTAAAAACTGTGTCATGGTAATTATTCATTTCATATTTTTGTTTTCCCACGTTTTTATTTTTGTAACTTTTAGTATTCGTAAATGATAAAATAGAGTAAGTATCACTCTATTTATCACTCAGTATTTCATCTATTTCAAATCCTTCTTTATACCTATAACACTTCTCTCTCTCTCATGAACCTTTTCTGGATGCCCTAGGTGAAATTCCCTTCATTGTAGAATTCTGAGGAATGTATTGCAAAGAAGAAGATAATTGCACCCAAGCTAGCACCCGAAGGCCCTCTAAACCCAAAATTGGTAAACCGAGTTGTCGTACCTGAGAAAGAGGATTTCCCCAAATGGTTGTTGTCATGTATGTTTCTGGTTCTGAATGTTTTAAAAGATCAAGGCATGATAGAGTGGTTTTTGAAGGAAGATAGACATATCTATCCTATGTTAGTGGATCAGTTTTATCATTATGTTCAGTTAAACTTTGAGTCTGAAGATGGATATATTGTGAGAAGTTGGATCAATGTGAAAAAATGCACATTCTCTTCAAGGATATGGGATACATGGCTTAGGATACATCATGAAGGAATCTATTATGATTATTAGAGATGACCTCCACGTTCAACTGAATTATTTGATCTGTAGGATGATTTAAAACCCTTAAATTGAAATGGAACAAAGAGGATAGCCATTTCTACTGAACTAGATTGAGAATCAAGGCTTCTATTCATATTTATTCAGAATTTGGTTAGACCTAGAAAAGGTGATTTTGCTGTTTTGAAATATCAGGATGTGTTTTTGATACTATTTAGGACCAAGATGTGGTTTTTGAATACATTTCTAATGAAGAAGAAGAGGTTATTGTGCCACCCAGGGAAACTGTTTCTATTGAGGAAGACATTAACACTGTTCCCCATAATGTTCTTGAAGAAGAGGTACCTCCACCTAAATATGTGGTTAATCTGCAAGATCATCATAATGTTGAAACAAAATCTATTACCAATGGAACTGAAAATAATTCCATGGAAGAACCTATAGAGGAAGAGCTACCTGTTAAGCAAGAGGATAACCTTGAAAACTCCCAGTGGAACAATATGACCTGAAGTCATTCCTTCAACTTAGGAATGAATGGAGATGGCTTTTCAGATGGCTAGACGGGGAATGAGAGAAGAACTATGTGAGGATTTTAAGGAATTACATCAAGATCATGAGCCTCTTAGCTCTGAGAAGGATGTGACATTTGAGGGGGAGGAACCCCCAAATCTGGATTCTATCGAGGTACCAAATTTGGTTGATCTGATCCATATAAGCACTCATTATAAATTCCCGAGTTTCTATGATTTGAATTACTCTCATCATGTCTCAGAAAAAGGCCTTGATCTTTACTCTTTGTTCCAGTTGAAATCGGTCTCTAATATCGCCCCTTTAAATAAACCTAAAACCGAGTCAATCCTTATTTATTAACATTCATTAGAACAACCATCCTTTGTTAGTAAGGATGATCTGAACGAATTTGGTGCTACCCTTTTATCTGGTGTTTAAAAAGTTATGAATTCCCAACCCGCTCTTGTGACTCATCTAAGTGAAAAAGATGCGTCTTTATTGTTGTAGAATGTTATCTAGAAAATACAACCCAAAATGATTCATGATATTCAGGAAGTGTTGAGAACAGACTTCTTAGCAATGAAGTGACGACCCAAAGACGTATGATTGAAGACATATAGAATGATATGCATTCGAGATCAGAGAGAATTTCTCATCCTTTGGAACCTTTTATTCCTCAAACCCCACAGAATGTTGTCTCTGAGATTCAGTAACTGTTATCTTCCTTAGCTAAAATGGTCGCAGAATGGAACAAAAATTTTCTAAATGAAATGCGAGAGCTTGGGGTTAATCTAAAAAACTCACTAATTTGTATAAGGGGATTCTTTAGAATGTGTTGAATCAATTGAAATATCTCACCACCACTACCAATTCATGTAATGCCTCGATTCAATCCTCTCAACTCTCTTTAGACAGTGATCTGCTCAAAACAGTGGTCAAAGAAGAGCTTCAAACTGTGCTTAGTGGCATCAATAATGATTCTCTATCCACAGTTATCTAGAATAGTGACATAGTTCTTCACATGGTCAAAATCCATTCTAAAATTAGTAATGAAGCTGAGAAAGATATTTCCAATAAACTGGACTTCTACTACAATAGAATCTTCTCCAAGACTGAAATGAAAAATCCTTTCATGTATGTTGAGGAAAATATGAGGATTCCACCCATTACTCAATCTTTAAATAAAAAATTCCAAAATATCATAGAGTTCAATCGATTATTGGATATGTTTATGGAAAACAATAATGATTATGAGAAATCCATTATTTATGGTGGAGAGATTATTTCAGATTTTATTATGCTTCTAAGGCCTTACCATTATGTACAACGTACAACCATTGTTTCTCCTGTGGCTGTACCTCTAAGACATGGCTTTCCAACCTTCATCTCTGCCCTTGCCTCCACTTCCATGTCTCTTAGTCAAGCACTGATTCAGATTATGACTGTGATCCTAGATCAACAACTAACTCGATCTTCTATTTCACCTACTCTTTCTCCCTCTGTTTTTGAAGGCCTCCAATTACCTTCACTATCCTCCACCTCACTCCCTTCTTCTACCTCATCCTCCGCTCTTATGGCTTCCTCTTTTGCTACCGATGATAAAGGAAAAGAGAAGACCATTCTATAAATAAGAACATTTATTACTTATTATTTATGGGAATTGTTTTTTTATCCTTTCTGTTTGTACTGGATCTTATTTTCATTAATTAAATGTTCTCTTTTCATGACATCTCTTAGTCTATCATTTTTATAATCCCAAAAGGTGGAGAAATCACTATATGTTAGACCTTTATTTATATTTCTATAGTTAAATCAAATATATAAATTAAATCTACATGAATTGTGATCATAAAAAATGGGGAGATTTTTCGACTCCTCATGTAATAATCATGTTTTAATGATCACAAATTATATTTAAATAGGTTAAATCCGGTAAATTATATCAAATCATGAGTATTAATGTTTATGTATACTCATGATTTGTAAAGATCCATTCATGATATTAATTTCTCTAAATTCTTTTTAATTAGTTTATACAATACTTCATTTACCTTTATAATGATTTCAATATCAAATGAATATGTTTAATTCATTCCATAAGTATCGCTACTTATGTCTAAATACAGATATTTTCCTAAGTTTGAGACACTGTGAGAATGAAACTGTGATCATTTAGACACCATGAAGTAGAAACCGTTATAAATAAACTATGAATATCCCGACACCATGAACAGGACACTATGGAGCAGACACTGTGAATATTCAGACACCATGAAGCAGGCACTATGAACATTCAAATATCGTGAAAAAGACATATTGAACGAGACACCATGACTATTAGAAACCATGAACACGACACCGTAAATGATACACCATGACAGTGAGACAGTGTGACTATGAGACAATGTGACATCCCGACAGTGTGACCATCAAACACTATGAACATGACACCTTGTGAAGGAGAAACTTTTTCCATGACATTCTGTGACACCATTTCCTAATTTATTTTGTCGTCTTTCAATTTAATCTCTAAAGTTAATTTTTTATGATTTTAATGCACTAAAATAATTAATGATTTTCTTTGAGATATCGTTGGACATTACATGGTATATGGTGAAGAATACATGTAGCCTTTTGGCTCCAACACATGCACTCCACGATAAAAGGAGTTATACGGCCCAGAAACAGTGTGCAGAAATGCTTGTAAGAAAAATATTATACAAAAGAACAAGCTGGTGGGCATGTGTATCACAACAGACCACTTTCTTACGAATTGGCTCATGCAACCTGATTCTACTGATCAAAACAAAAAACATACTAGAATCGTGATAACATCTTCGCGTTGTAGAACTCCATGAATAACACAAGTTGAATCTATCAAACTTGCGACAATCAGTTTTCCATACGAGGACTTGAGTTCTAAATCTACGTCATTTTAGATGTCCAGATCTATAAAGACTAACACTCAGAGCACTTCTAATCCTATCTCAACATTACTGCTCTGTTGTGTATCATTTTATTAACCTTCATGCAGTGTGTGTTTCTGTATAATAACACACTCTTCCTTCTACATTAAACTGAAGGATATAAGATATCCTTACTCAAACATTCATTTAATCTTGTCTATATGCATAGATAAGTATGGAAGAGGACCCAGTGTGGCCTGGTAGTTTGTACCCCTAAATAAATATGGAAGGGTTCATTCTGTCACCTGGACAGTCTTGTTTACTATTGTTTAACCCCACTCCACGTTGTGGATCAAGTTTATTTTTATAAAATACCTGGTGGCAGGTGCTCACCAAGTGGTGTGGATTTGTTCATGGCTTGACACTAATACAGTTGTTATATATCCACTATTCCGTATACTTTAATTTTCTTTGTTTTACAGCATAACTGTATAATTTAGAAATGACTAATCTTACTTTGATAGTAAATCATGTAAATAAGATATAATTGCTTTTTCTTAGTATAGTATATTCAAATGTAATAACTATTTATATTACTGAGAAGTAATGAATCCTCTATGTAGTTATTTAAATAGTGAAACATTTATAAATGTATTACATTGATTAGCTGGGCAGTATTTAACTTGAAGTGGAAATATTTTTAAAAAAACCATTTTCAATAGAAATGTTTTATAAATACTCAATTCACCCCTATTGAGTATTATACTCCAATCAACAAGGACAAATATCAAAAGTATTATAGTTGAAAAAAACAATCTCAAGATATATGTGTTCTTTATTCCCTGGGATAGTGCCTTAAAAAGCATACACATAAACCCTATCACTCGGTCACACAAAACAGAAACCAATAGACTCAAAAACCCATCATTATTATTGTTATATCCTTAATTCATTTCAACCTACAATCATTTGAATGAATTTTTATGAAACCAAAATCAATATTCCCATACAAGGAATATGGTTTACAAACAACTCCCCATGGGTAAAATATGAAATCCATAACAATCATCCACTTTAACATTTATCATTCAACGTCACATTATTTTAAACATGTAATATATCATCTAAATTACATTTAACAAAGAGGTGACCATTGAGGGTCCAATTTAATCAATATAGGTTCATCAAAAATAAACACCACAATAGTTAATTTCGAAAAACTCAACAGTTTGACATATATAATCATTTCCAACACATTATAGTTATACACGACAGAGTCACATGGGAGGCCCTATACCAATTGATTTAGTGCCCATAGACCTTATTCCTAGAAATTATCTCCCATTTATAACATTAAATTTTACACTTGACATTTAATCATTACTATCACATTACTGTTGTGTTGAAACATGGATTACCCTTTTTGAGTTATAAGGCACACATAATCCACTTAACATAAACTGGATATCATAGTAAATGAAACAAATCAATTTTCTACTTATAACATCAATTACATATAACAAAAACATTCCCATACTATTATAATTAGCATCACTATAACATTACATGACACATAAGCATGGAATGAAATCAACACATGGTAATAACAGAGAAAAAATGGCATATAATCATCTAAACTTGTTATACAATAAGTCATGATTAAGAAGTTCAAAACACAACATCCCCCCCAAGCGACATAATCATTATTAGAAGAAATCCTACAAATAAAACTACAAGGAATGATATATATATGGAATATTCAGCACTATGTGGCTAAACTTTTGAATTTAATACAACATTATTTGCATATAATGCTATGCAATTTTTTCAAAATTATCAATATCAATAAGCAGGGAAAAAATACACATGTCACTCAAGTTGAAATCATATCAAATTTATCCTCAAATAGAATAAACATCAATTTCCATTCATTGAAACATGATCCTTCCCTATACAATGGGTGATCAGTCCCATGAAAAACTATTAACCGTGTTGCGACACATTCCTAGTCCCTTATCTACCAACAAAAATACAAAAAATTCAAATGAAAAATATTGAAAACCAAAACCCCATTTGATACGAATTTGTAACATCCTCAGTGACATTCAATCAAAACTATAGCTAGATAATTCACCACATGACTGCAAGTGCTACTCCCCAAATACAAGTGGCTGACGACTATTAGAGAGGTTGTAACGATAGTCAGTGGGTAGAATCTACCCTCATATCAATGTTTTCATAGAAGTATAACAATATAGAAAAATTTATATAGAAGAATAAAAATAACAAAATAACTTATATAGTGGAATTAAGTAATAATATCAAATCAATAATGAAAATGGCTAACACTAGAATATAAAATGTATGCCTGTCATAGTGGTATATGAATGAAAGTAGTAAATATATATACATGATTTAAATCATTGTAAATAAATAAATAAATGAAAAGGCCCAAAGCCCATGGGTGATCTCCACAGGCATCCTGAGCTCCTGCTCAGTCCTTTTCTTCAGACTCCAATTTACATGAAAACAACAACAATAAATTTACAAGGTCCTTAAGAAATGTAGAATCTAATCAGGTACACCAGTGCAATGGAGGGCCAAATATCATGTTACATATAAATCATACTAGGGTGGGAGAACTTGTGTAATGATCATTATATAAATTTAAATAATGGTAATCATTCTAAAAATATATCGAAGGTGTAATAGAAATTAAAAAATAACCAATAACATATCCATGTTCCAATGGGACACCTGATGGCATTACCTTCTTCGGATCGTAGCCAAAATAGTAGTCTAAACAAGAAAAATTAATATATAAATAATGTATAATTAACTGTTTAACACATTATTTAGTATTCTTTGTTTAACCACACAAATGATTGAGCATGTTACCATTTTTATATTTCACCCATTTGAATGAGTTATCATTCCTTAACTCACACAAACTTGAATGTACCTGTAATCATTCTATGATCACACATCCTCGAATTTCCATTTTATAATTATATACAGAAGAACCCCTGAGTTACCATGTTGCAACTCCATACTCATGCACTATGAATGTCAATGTAACCATTCCATACCCATGAAACCATGAATTTCATTGTTACCATTCCATACTCATGCACCAACGATTGTCTATGTTACCATTCAATACTTCCACTTCCACAAATGTACATCTTACCATTCCATACTCATGCACCATGAATTTCTATATAACCTTTCCATACTCACACATAGAGGAATTTCCATGTCACCATTCCATACTAACACACCATAAATGTCCATGTTACCATTCTATACTCATACACCCATGAACGTCCTTGTTAACATTACATACTAATGAACCATGAATTTCCATATTACAATTCCATACTCGCACACCCATGAATGTCTATATCCCCAGTTCATACACATACACCAATGAATGTCCATGTTATCAACAACCATTTTATAAAATATTTAATACATTATTTAATTATCATCGTCAATTTCATAACTAATTCAACAATTAGTTAAACACAAAAAGTCATTTATTTAACTCAATAATTAACATATAGAAACAATTATGCTATTTAATTCAAAAATTAATGGGAAACAAGTCATCTATGTAAATACAAGATATTTAATTCATAAAATAATTATTTCCAAGATTACATCTCTTTATCACATTATTAATTATCAAATTAATTATCGTAGCTTATCCATAAATAAATATCTCATAACCAATCCCATATTAATTCTCTCTATTACAATATCAGAACACATAATTAATTCATAATTTATTATATCAACATAACCAATATACTATCCCATAATTAATCATCCATTTAATTACAATCTCAAAGCACATAATTAATTCATAATTAATTATCTCAACTAAAACAATTTCATATATTTTCCCGAATGGCCCGAAGGCCTTCTTTTTATTTTTTTATAGATAATACCCCTTTTAAGGGTTGAAGGGGAACCCGTACATGACCCGTAGGCCCAAGGAACAAGGCTCAACATGACCCATAATACATGACCCAAAGGCCTAGAGGCATACCATGACCAATACATGACTCGTATGCCCAGCCCACTAGAATTTCCCCTCCCCATCCTCTGTATCATTGATTTCATTTAGCTCCCCACCTGCATTGTTGATCGGCTAGCACTGCCCCGTACAAAGATGCCTGGTGCCTGGTCCCAATGGAGGTTGACATAACCTCCCATTCTTCCAATCCAGTTATCTCTGCTTCTGGTGACTGCAACTAGTGCTCCCATCCTCATCTGGGGCCTGGTCTGTGTGAACTGGGCTACTTCACGGTCTTCAATGGCCCGAAGGCCCTGTGGCTTGAAGGCCTTTGATGCCCTGAGGACCCTGAGACCTGTAGGCCCAAACCGATATCCTGAAAGCCCAAATCAGGTGAATAGTCCAACTGCTACAGTACCTTACAGTTCCTGCTACAGAACTGCTATAGTTCCTACTACAATAATGATACAGTACCCGGAAATTCACCTCCCTGCAGTTCTGAACCTGGGTCTCTTAGATGCCAAGCAGGAGCCCTTACCACTCAAGTACGGGCTTATGGGAAAACAATTTAATATATCATAATTAATCTGCCGATAATTATGATCTCAACAAATATAATTACTTCATAATTAATAAGTTCATATTAACCAATTTAATATGTCATAATTAATCCCCATATAATTATTATCTCAAAGTACATAATTAATTAATAATTCATTATATGATATTAACAAATTAAATATCAAATAACTAATCTCCCGACTACTTATCTCAATTTTAACCACATAGCATATAATTAATTCACAATTAATTATCTCATCCCTCTAATAAACAATATATTCATACATTGTAGTCAAATTTATCAAAAAGTAGTAAATCAACAAAACTGCATTGTAATAATTTTGAAAACCTGAGAACCCAACGGCATAGAATGGACATTAAATTATTTCTAACTCAAATCCACTACTTTATTGAACACATACACTTAAACATAAAAGGACACTCACTTGAAAATATATCACAACACCCAAAAAACATAACTGACACACAAAATTAGTGTGGTGGGGACCAATTCACACCAAAATGTTTTTCCCCAACACAAATAATCCATAAGCACCAAATTAATTTGGTGAAAAATAAATATTCAGTTATATAGACATAACCAAAACTGATGAAGGTGAACTGAATTTAGAGGATCCGCATTTCCATCAGTGGTGGTTATTGGAATATGAACCAACAGGTCCCAAGACATCTACTACACAACCAAGAACCCAGAGAAATGAACAAAGAAAATTATATCAGAATAAATGGTTTTGGGATAATGGAGACCATGAAAAGAAGAGTATAAATAACTAAAGAGAACTAAAAAATGCATGTCAAAGGGCTGACCTCGCCAATAATAACAACTATCATGATGGAACCAGATGGAGATACCAATTTGAAGAGGATCCAGGAGGAGTTGTGTAGCACCACCCATTTGTGTTGAACCGTGGATGAGTAATACATGATGGGGAGTCAAAATAGCCGATGTGAACAACAAAATTCATGGAGAAGGGATCACCTCTCTATGACAGACAACTATTGTGAATAGATCACCCCGATCTGGTGCACTAAGAGGGATTCATGAGGATGGGGATGTGCCACCCATGAGAGAGCCGATAGGGGGGGAGTGCCTCACCCATGCTGTGTGCCTCACCCTCTTCATTTCCATTATAATAATTTTATTAATTAATTAATAATAATAATTACACCCATATTATTATTATTTTAATTTTAATAAAATGCATCTATCATAATCCACAAACTCCCCATTTACACCTCATTTTCACATCATTTAAATAAATTCCATTCATCTGAATGTAATTTCATATATTATTCAACTCATCACTTTTTAAATAAATACTCTTGAACTGTTGAATTTTAAAAACCCCTCAACACCTCACTAATCATCAATTAATTATGTTCGTTCCTACAAAATTTAATTAATGAAATTCTCAAAAAAAGGTAATATAATTTAAATTTCTGAAAGAAATTTAATTAAATTATGATCTCCCACACCTAAAAAATATTAATTAAGTTCAATGAAAATAAATTTAATTAAATAATATCCACCATTTCCCAATGACTAATTAAATTATACTTAATAATTAATTAAAATAAACAGAACCTCTATGTTGTACTAATTAATTAAATTCATCTTTACATTAAATATAATTAAAATAAACCCCTACTCCTAATTTACACAAAATTTCATATTTCATTTTAATAATTTCATACATTGATATCCCCCAAATCCTCATTTACATGTTAATTAATTGAATTCCACTGATCTCAATTTATCTAAATAATGACATTAACTCATCTTCCTTTATAATAAATTTAATTCTTGTAATCACAATTTAATTAAATAACATCTCCAGTACGTCATTAGTAATTTTATTCTTGCAAACATTAATTTAATTAAATGAATCCCACAAAATACAATTTAAATAATTATATATAAAATATAATTTAATTAAATAAATTTTACCCAAATCTTAAAACTGGGCAGACCACGTGGTGTTACATGCATGTTCGGAGAGACTGTGTGATGAACATGCTTCCTCTAATAGAAAACAGGTTGATTATGCACGACTAGCCGATGTGATTTGACTAACCATGAACAGCTCATGAAAATGTCACTGCCCATTTCAGTTATCCTAAAACACATCCTTACACCTTGGAAACTCCATGAGCCTTTACCCAATCCCTTTATCAACACATTAAATGACCGCATATAACGATTTTTTTTTCTTCTGATGCATGGTTTTAAAACTGAACCGCACAGTATACAAATAAGCTATAAAACATTCATATTTAATCCCAATCCAAAAAAACATGGGGATCTAAATACAAAGTGAGAAATTGTATTACTATGTTCATATAGAAAACGTAAACCTGCACTCTCATGTAAGAGAAAATAGATGGGAAATTAAAATATATACATGGTGGGGAAAATAATCACCTAAGCAATAATAAAAAGTGATAATTAACTGCATTAGAATAATATTATTATGAAAAATATCAATTATATGTGATGGGATAAGAGACAAAAAACTCATAATAATTTAATTTAATGGATAATTTTTTTATTTCATGATCATTTTACTAATTTTTTGGTATTAATTTACTATCATGATGTAGAACACATTAAAATATATTTATTTGAAACCATTTAATTTCATAATCACAATTTCATCTTTTTTTTCCTAGACCAATTTATAATTAAATTATTAGTCCAATAAATGAATATCCATGATAAATTCATAATGAATAAAGAACATGTATTAACTTATATAAATAATCACAATCAGAAAATTAATTAAATACAATTCATCCTTTCATTAATAATATTAAAATAGTAAGAATAATGTATTGTAATTGTATAATTGAATATAATTTTATTCATTAATATCAAAAATACCATTATGATACCATAAATTTAACAAGGATAATTCTTTAAATTAGTATACTTATATCCCAAATAAAATCACTAATATATTTCCAAAACACAACTAAATGTTTATCGACCAAATTGTTTGAATAAATATATGTTCTTTTTTTAGTACATCACATTGAATAACGGTATGATTTTCATAAATGTCTCCCTTATGTTGTGTGCTCAAGCACTATGACCTATCCGTATGTGACATATTTTCACCCAACATTTTGGATTTCCATTTTATTTAACTATATTATGAAATTTCTTATACATTTAATAAAAATATGATAAAAACATTAAAAAAATTAAAAAACATCATATCAAAATATAATTGTAACATCCTGTGTTTTTTAAAATGAATTTATTATATTATTATTTTATTGATTCAATTTTAATAAAAAAAATTAATTATATAATTTAGTAAATGATTTTTTATTAAATAATAGTTTTCTAAAAGTGGTATTAATTCGTAATATGAAAATCTTAATAATAAAAATATATATGTAAATTTTATAATTAAAAAAAATAAAAATATATTTTATTTAATAGTTTATGAAATTATTCTTAAACGATCAATATAAATTGACCCATGAATAATTTTAAAAAATATATAATTTTGGAAATACAATTTTAAAATTATGATATTTAATACCTTAGTGTAATTGTAATCTATTTTTTTATAATTAGAAAATACAATATATAGTATTTAATAATAACAAAATTCAATAAAATAAATTACTATTTTTATAAAAAATATTTATTTAAAATAATATTTTATTATTTAAATATTAGGAAATATGAAATATTATAAATACTCAAATATAAATAATGAATCATTTTTTGAAATTTAAATATTTGATAATGTTATGTTAACATATAAAATAATATATATATATATATATATATATTATGTTTAGAAAATGAAAAAATTATGTTTCGAAATTATAAATATAGTTCATTATATAAATATATATATATATATATATGATATATGTGTGTATATATATAAATATATATATATAGTAATTTTAATTTTTAAATTAATAAATCGATAACGATAAATGATTTTCAATAAAACAAATTTTGAACAATTGAGAATCTGTTCTAATGTGATCCAAAATATGGAAAAATAACTCTGAAGCATTACGAGGTTCTGTGGGTGATTATTTTTGTGTAAGGATGAAATTGAGCTGCGACCGTGGGGGTTTGAGGTCAATAGAAATCATGGCCAAGCATTGTGATTTCGATGGATTGTGGTTGACTGTTCCAAGCATAGGGAAGGACATCTACTTGAAAGGAGAAAGGTTGAGCTTGATAGATCTGATCTGAGATGAATTTAGGGTTTTAGTTCAAGCCCAGATCGAATGATTATTTGGTGTTTCTGGCCAAATCATGTTCACAAAGGTGGTTCAAACACGATTTCACGAGAAAATGATCTGAAATTTTGATGTTTTGTCTCAGATCTGCAAGTAGGTTTTGATTATATTTTTTTTCTATATAAATCTTATAAAATTGGATAAATAGTACCTTATCTTGTCTATATCGACAACTTTTTCGGATCCTATTGAATATTGATTATTTCATGATTCTTGTTGTCAGTGTGAATTAATTTTATGTATGATTGGTGTTTAATGGCTCATGAAGAAGTTTATGGTTCTATTTGGAGTATCCTTGATTGATTCCATTAATTACTTATCATCACATTAAAAAAAGTATACCTCTAAAAATCCTACTTAAATGAATTTTTCTATTTTAACATTTCCATAAAATATATTCATTTAATCTGTTTTCTCATTCCCGAATCATTGAGGTCAGATTTAGTGTATTATTATCATATATTTGATCCATAACTCATCTTGTAGAAACTCAATCTGAGCTTTTATTTCGTCTTTAAAATTTTATATATTATATGTATATCCAATCAATAAACAATCCTCACAAATTCAAATAATATAATTAATTATATTATCATGGTGGTGTATAAATATAGGGGTGAGGAGTGGTTTACTGGGAGGATGTTGGAGTACTTTGTTTTTCTCTCTTTTCTGGTTTTGAAACATTGAGTGGCAAGAAGCTTTGGGAAAGAGAAGAATTAAGAATATATCTGCACAAAAATTTTGTAAGTGATTTATATTTTTTTGTATAAAATTAGTTGATTCATTCAATTACTTATTTTCTAAAAGACCATTATTTTCATTGTGGATCTTGATGGACTTTTACTCCATCGGTCATCATGTTCATCAAAAAATTTTAATTTTTTTGCAAAGGAATCAATTATTATTATATTTAAACACTTATGAATCTTAATTTTTTTGATGCAAATTTTGTATTATAGTTTGTTTAAATAATTTTAAAACATGTGATTTTTATTATTTTTGGGATGTATTTATAGTTAATATTCAATTTTATTTAATAAGATCCATTTTATATAAATGATATTTTAAAAAAATAGTTTATGATTTTCAATCATAAAATTTATAAGAGATTTTATTTACATATATTAAATGGATAAAAAATATATTATAACAATTTAAAAATATTATTTATTCAATAATATATAGAAAATATTTATTCAGGGAATTATATTAATTTAATTTACATATCTCTACACATGAAAAACTCACATCATGATTATGACCATATATCTATGATTGTTCATGAAACATCATACATGAATATTCATATATTGGTATATGAAAAAACTCATCAACATTGATTAAACATTACAGAAATGGATTTTTAAACGAATGGGATGAAATAATTAGACACACATTATAATTTTATGCTGCCTTGTATATGTTTCTATTTATAATTTTACTCTTGAAAGAAATGTTGAGTTTAAAATATATCATATATAATCATATGTGCATGATAAGGATTATTTATTAACTAAACCGTGATTTGGAATCATAAAAATGGTTTGAGTTATTAAATCATGAAAATAAGTCACTGTAATTTTTATTGATCGTTAATTAATCAATGATATTAATTTTTTTCAAAAAAAATATTGCATTGATAATTGTTGTGCGCATTACAAAATTATCTATGTGAATGTTGACTTAACGTCCATATGTTTATGCAAAGTCATGTAACATTAGATCTGATCATACAAAGTCGAATATTTATTTTTTATTGTAATGATTAGTATTCATTGTTCCATACAAGATTATAAATATATTTTGGAAATTAGACCCCAGTGAAGATTATATGTATATAAGGAAAGCTATTACAAATTTTTTTATAAAAACTGCTACTTGAACTTAGTAAATACGTTAGGGAATTGGATAGTGAATCCATCCCTCAATTGGGTACACCTAAGATAGCCTCCACTGTTTCGAGTGGCCCAAGTTGGTTTGTTTTTAAGAGCTTGCATAATATTGTAAACCGAATCATTGGATTAGTTTTATAATCACATTCGAAATATAATTAATTTTCAAGGATTTGTAGTATTTTTCTTGAAAGTATATTCTATAAATGCATTTCTAATTGAATTTTACAAATACATTTTCGAAATAAAATAATAATGGGATTTATCAATGTTTTTCAAAACCCCTTACTGGGCATCTTTTGTGATCTCCGAACATTTTAGGAAAAAAAATTCACAGGTTTCCTTCAAATCCATAGTTCGTCCTCTTTGTTGTAGCGTGTGCAGAAGTAGAGTTAATCTTTCATTTTGTTTTAATTTAATCTGTAACTCTATTGGTTTTTAGCATGCATCTTTTCACAAGAACCAAGACAGGTAAAAGATCCTCGTTTTTTTGAAGTGTTGTGTAATTGTTTAAATATATATATATATATACATATATATATATATATATACTTTACACAACATTTTTAAGCATTATGTCTCGAAGAGCGGGCTCCGGGCGTTATAATTGGTATCAGATGCATGGTCTCGACAACTTTGGAGATTAGATTTTGTCTTTTGAGGAAAAATGATCTATGCGTTAGAATTTTACATAGATAGTTATGTCCCCTTAGAAATTATTTAATTCTAAAGATGGGAATTCCGAATTTTCATAAGCCCGATGAAAGAATTGAGACGGCGTAGTTCAATTTAGGGGGTGGGGGGAATGTAACATCCTGTGTTTTTAATAAATAATTCATTATATTAGTATTTTGTTGATTCAATTTTAATAAATAAAATTTAATTATATAATTAAGTAAATAAGTTTTGATTAAAAAATAGTTTTCTAAAAGTGGTATTATTTTTGAAATAAGAAATTAATAATAATAAAAATATATAAATACATGTTATAATTAAATAGAATAAAAATATATTTTATTAAATCATTGATGAAATTTTCTGTAAATGATCAATATAAATTGACACATAAATAATTTTAAAAAAATATATTATTTTTTAAATACTAAATTCTATTTAAGATAATTAAAAACATGGTCAAATTGTTATATGTTTTTTTAAATTAGAAAATATTGTATATAATATTCTATAATAAAAAAATTCGATAAAAAAATTAATATTTTTATAAAAAATGTTTTATTTAAAATAATATTTTATTATTTGAAGAATAGAAATTATGAACTATTATAAATAATCATATATAAATAATGAATCATTTTTTTAGATTTAAATATTTAATAATGTTATGTTAACATATAAAATCACATATATATATTATAAATATATAAAATAATAAAATTATGTTTTGAAATTATTAATATAGATATATAAATATATATATATATATAGTGAAATGATATATGTGTGTATATATATAAAAATATATATTAATTTTTTAATTTAAACTAACAAAGCTAAAATGATAAATTATTTTCAATAAAAATAATTTTTTATTAGAAAACATATAATCGGTTCGAAAGGGATCTGAAATATGGAAAAATAATTTGGAAGGATTACGAGGGTTTGTGGAATATCATTTTACGGTAAGGCTGAAATAGATCTTTGGTCGTGGGGGTTTGAGGTCGAAGGAAAGAATAGTCATGCTTTGCGATTTGGATGGACTATGGTTGAGAGTTCCAACCATGATGAAGGACATCGACGTGCAAGGAGAATGGTTGAGTGAGTTAGATCTGATCTCGAATGAATTTAGGGTTTCAGTTCGAGTCTAGATCAAATGATTATGGGTGTCATTGGACGAATCATTTTCGTAAATTTGGTTCAAACCCAATTTCAAGAGAAAATGTTCTACAATATTGATGTTTTGTCTCATATCTGCAAGTAATTATTGATTTTAATTTTTCTGTTTTCTAAATAAATCTTCTGAAATCGGTTAAATAGTACCTTATCTTATCTATATCAACAACTTGGAATGATCCTATTGAATTTTATTTATTTATTTAATCTTGTTGTCAGTGTAAATTATGTTTATGTAGGGTTGGTGTTGAATTCTTCAGGAAGAAGTTTGCAGTTCTGTTTGGATTATCCTTTATTTATTACATTATGCACATATCATCAGAATAAAAAATGATACCTTTAAATTTCCTAATTAAATTATTTTTTCCATTTAATCATTTCCATAAAATATTTTTTTTTAATGTGTTGTCTCTTTCATGAATCATTGAGGTCATATTTTGTGTATTTTTATCAAATATTTGATCCAAATCTCAACTTGTAGCAACTCAATCCTAGCTGTTAATTCGGATTTAAATGTTTATATATTATATATATATCCAATCAATAAACCATCCTCACAAATTGAAATTATATAATTAATTACATTAACATGGTGGTGTATAATTATAGTGGTAGGGAGTGGTTGTCTGGGAGGATGTTAGAGTAAGTGATTTTTCACTCATTTCTAGTTTTGAAACTTTGAGTGGCAACCAGCTTTGAGAAGAAGAAGAAGTAACAATATGTTTGTATAAAAATTTTGTAAGGGATTTTAATTTTTATTTTGTTAAATTATTTGTTTCTTTAAATTACTTATTTTTTAAATGGCCTATAATTTCATAGTCGATCATGATGTAGTTTTACTCTATCGGTCAACATGTTTTTCCAAATTTAATTTTTTTTGTGCAAAGGAATCAGTTATTATTATTTTCAAACACTTATGTGTCTTCATTTTTTTGAAGAAAATTTTGTTATATAGATTGTTTAAACATTTTAAAACATTTGATTTTTATTGTTTTGGGGATATATTTATTATTTTTTACAAATTTATTAAATATAGCCATTTTATATAAAGGATATTTTTATAAAACATATTTTAAGATTTTCAATCCTATAATTTATAAGAGATATAATTTATATATATTAAAAGATCAAACAAAATATGTTATAGTAATTTAATTGTATTATTTATTCAATTATATATTGAAAATATTTATTCATGGCATTATATCAAATTAATTTACTGATCTCCATCCATGTAATACTTGCATAATGATTATGACCATATATTGATGATTGTTCATGAATCTTCATACATGCATATGCATATATTGGTATATTCACATACTGATGAACATTGGTTAAACTTTACAATAATCGGTTTTTAAAGGAATGGTATGAATTGTTTATATGCACATTATAATTTTATGTTGTCGTTATATATGTTTATGTTTATAATTTTACTCTTGAATGAAATGTTGAGTTTAAAATATATCATTTATAATATTTTTTGCATGATAAGAATTACTTATTTACTAAACTATGATTTGGAGTCATATGAGTGGATTGTGTTATTAATTCGTGAAAATAAGTCAGCGATATTTTTATTGATCTTTAACTAATCAATGATGTTACATTTTATGAAAAATATTCTGCTTTGATAATTTTTGTGCACATTACACAATTATCTAAGTGGACATTCATTTAACATCCAAATGGTTATTCAATGTTATGTATCATGAGATATTATCATAAAAAGTCGATTATTTTTTTTTGTAAATATTAGTATTCATTTATTCCAAATATGATTATAAATATAGTTTGGAAGTAAACCCTAGTGAAAATTATATATATATATAATGTAAGCTAATAGAAAAATGATTTATAAAACCCGGTTATCAAATATTGTAAATACGATAGGGAATTGGATAGTGAATCCATCCCTCAAGTTGGTAGGCCCAAGATAGCCTTCAATGTTTCGAGTTTCCCCAGTTGTTTTGTTTTTAAAAGCATGAATAATATTTTTAACTGAATCACTGAATTAGTTTTAAAAGAATTTTTGAAATATAATTAATTTTAAAAGAATTATATTATTTTTTTGAAATGTTTATTCTACAAATTTCATTCTTAATGAATTCTCCATATGAATTTTAAAAAGAATATTTTAATGGGATTTATAAAAGGTTTTAAAAACCCCTTACTGGGCATCATTTGTGGTCACCCATCATGTTCGAATTTTTTTTCACAAGTTGCATTGAAATCCAGAGTTGGTCATCTTTGTAGTATCACATGAATATGTATAGATGATCTTTCATTTAGTTTTAATTTATTCTCTAACTCTGATTTTTTAGCATGTATCATTTCTCTAGAACCAAAACTGGTAAAAGAACCTCGTTTTTTTAAAGTGTAGTGCAATTTTTCAGTTAAATTTATATATATATATATATATATATATATATAAATTTACATAGCATTTTTAATCACTGATCCTAGAAAAGTGGGCCTGAGGTGTTATATAAATCCCATTGCAGACTATATAAATGATCATATAATACAATAATTACGTCATCAACAATGATCTTTTGAATGATAATGTTTACTAATACTATTAAGTAGATGTCCATCAAATAAAATAATTAAACCTCAAAAAACATTCATAGTAAAACACATGTAATACATAAGGGTAACATATACCTCAATAAACTATTAAAACACTATAAATATTTTCATGTTATATTCATCACATAAATCCTCAGTATTGGTATCCATGTTTTTAAACTTGTAATCATCATAGTATTATTAACCAATTATTGTACATAAATATATTAAATTGATATCATTTGAATTGTAAAATACTGTCTTTGGGAAAATTATTCATGTAATTGGTTTATGTTTCATTTTCTATGTTTTACTAAATATAGGTCCCCATGATTCTTCCGAACCATGATCTGATACAAACTATATTGTCCCCATAAACTATTTTCTTGAACCAGTGGTTACATAATTTCATTGGAACGTGATATAGGTGATCACATCCTAATGGATAGAATAGATTTGTATTCATGGTTAACTGGGTATGTAAATAAATATAAATTTTCAATTAAATAAATAAACCTATAAAATATTGAAATATAATATACTATATCAATGATAAAATTTAGAGATTACATCATCATATCTTAAGGAAAATAATTAAAATAATTGTCAGCAAAATTTCATAGTATCGGACACATACAGTATAATACATAATGAGTAAATTAATAATAATCAATATTGTAATTTATATTATTAAAAAAAGTTAATTTAATATATATATATATATTTAGAATGTATAATAATATGGATCAAAAATATGATGATTAAAAAATATCATATAACAAATCAGATGATATTTAATAGTATAAATGGATATCATAACTATTCATATAATCAAATACACAGTAATAACTAATATCTAAATGATGGAATTAATAAATTTTTATGTCATAAACCAATTTACATGTCTGTATAACATGATATCTTTTGTAAATGTGTAATACCTCATCCAAATATCGAATATTGTTTTTCTCATGATACATATCAATGAATTGAGGGGATATAAACGGCCCCACCCATTACATATGAAGTTAAATATATTTATCATATAAATGGTGTGAATATAAAAACAATATAGAATCCACATGAACATTAAAATTTAAAATCCAAAATATGAAATAATAATATTTCACTTGGAAAAAAGTATTATGAGCCATGAATAATAATAAATAGTATTGAATCATTACAATATATCCCTAGCAGAGCATGTGTAAAATAAATTATATTTGTTATTGATGACAGAAATTACTATATATATATATCATTGAAAATATTCATTATAATTATTCCATTTTTAAATAATTATTTTTTTATGAAAACAACAACTTTATAGAATTCTATGAAGAATATATTCATTGACAAGAACCATTGAAACGTGAAAATGAATCATTCAAGCATTGACTATTCAATGAGGCTTTAAATTTTAATTTTGATCGTAATAATACAATAATTCCAATAATTGTTTCTATAAAAATTACAGATGTAACTTTATTGGAAACAGTTGTCAATATTCCATTTAAACCATTGTTCAAAAATTTTGATCGTGGAAATATTTTAATGAGTAATTATGGAATATAAAAACATTTCTTAAAACATTCGGAAGAAAAATAGGTTATTGAAAAACAATATTATATTACCATTATATTTATTTTTCTCTAATAATATACATATGGTCAATTATGTATTGAAACATGGAAATGGGATTATATAATTTTCATAAATTAAAAAAGGTGAAAAAATATATTGGGGTTATCATAGATATATTAAATAAATCTATTTATGGGTATTTAAATCATTTTTAATTAAATATTATTATATTTAAAATAAAAGGTGAAATACTATGAAATTAATATTTTTTTTTCATAAAAAATTAATTAATCCATAGAATAATATTATACAAATATTTTGATTAATGATTTTTTAGAAAAAATTATTTAGATTATTAATTACTAAATAATTCATATATTATAATTAAATAATTAATATAAAACATAGTAAAATGTTTCAAATACTTATTTAATATATATGAAATGGCACTTACAAAAGAGTGATATTTTTTATTATTTGCTGCAAAATCACTCTTATAAAAATCAAAAAAATTTGACTATAAATTAATTTTTACAATATATTTAAATAATCAATTTTTATTTTTTATATTAATATTTCTAAAATGTTGAATAAATATATTATATTATTTTATCACAAAAATCATTCAATATAATTTTGATAAAAATAATACAATTTCAGTTCATATATATTAATTATAAAAAATTATATCACTGTAAACCAATATATTTTACTTATTATAATTATATTAACTTCTATTTAAAAATTAGATGTTATTATTCATAAAAACATTTATATAGTATGTTATAATGGTAACATTGAAATAGTATACCGTGGTTCTTTTCAGCATTTTTTTCTCTATCCTAATGCTATCAAACCAAATTTTCATATATTAAAATATCATGAATTTACAAAGGAAACCATTAAAATTTTGATTATTATGTTGAAGTAAACTGATTATTAATTCCACTGGTGTATTCTATAGATTATCCTAATGATGAAAAAAATTAGTTTAAAGGAATTTTCATATAATTGGGAGACTGGAATATGTTTTCAAGTTTGTATAGTTTCGATATTATCATAAATAATTATTTTTGGGTTTTGAAGGAAAATTATTTATATTTAAATTATATATGAAATTTAAATAATTTTATTTTTTTAATAAAAATGTAATAAAAAAAATTATTTTATATTTTTAGTTAATAGGTTGTGTAAAATTGGGATCCATTTTGTATTCTCCCATGAAATAGATGTAAAATGAATGTGATAGAATGTTTTAAATTACTTATATTTGAAGAGATTGAATGGTATAATTTCAATTTATATTAAATAAATTTTCTCTTATATGAAATTTTTTTAGAGTCCAAGGATAGTTAATTTTTATCAATTGTTTTGTGTTTTGTTAAATTTTATATAGTAGGAGATGAGGATATTTTTCTAGATAATGAATGAGGGATTATAGATTATAGTGTGGAGAGATTATATGTAGACTCTTTTGGTAACATTAATTTGTCTGTCGATTTTATCGGCTTTTTGAAATTATTTATGCATTGACAGTGTGTAAAAGGATTGATAGTTTTAGGTATTATTTATAGATATTAATTATTAACTAAATGGGATTGGAAATAATGAACATGGAAATTATGGATGATAAAATTAAATAATATATGGGAGGTGAATTAAATTTTAATAAATGGAACAAATGGGTTATTTATTGATTATTCATTTAATATTATAGCGAATGGAATGTAATATGATATTTAGATAGATGTTGTAATGTTGATGGTAAAAAGTAAATCTATAAATGTTTATATTTTTTGATTAAATAAGAAATTATTCAAGATGTAATCCGAAATATTGTGAAGAATTTGCGTATAGTTTAATTAATAATAAATTGTTGTTATGATATTAAGATTCACCAAACAAACACTCAATGATCTTGTTCTAATAACATATTCATTACATATATTATTTAATATCGACTATGATATCTCAAACCCACACACTAAGATCAGATTCTACAATAATTTCCTTTATAAAATAGATTTCATACCGACTAAAGAGACCCATCCTAGACCATACATAAAAAATCATAAAACATTATATTTCTATTTTATAAAAAAAAATTATTTCAGGGTTTTATAGAAATAGAAAAAACCATTAACTAAAAAACTGATATCATTCCAATATAAAGAACATTTTTACAACTAAACCATGGATTCTATTTTTTAAAATATGTCTATAACATTTATTACAATATTTTCTACACATGATACCATTTTTTAGCCATCTTTATCTGTACTATTGTTTTTTCATTGGGGAAAGGAAATAGGAGAAGTGTTTTTCTAAAACACCTAGTAATAATAAATTTTATCGATTATAATTTTGTATCTTCTCTTATAATAATATAAACATGTGAGTATAAAAATAAAATCATTGTTAAATAATATATTTTAAAAAATTATAAATTATACAACATATATAATATTTCATGAATCATAACATTTGAATTTTGGAATAAATAATTATATATATTAAGATCCTTAGAATAAAATTATTTAAAAAAACGTATAATGTAACACTTAATTATTTTTCATGGATCAATAAAATAAATAATATAAAATAGTTTAAACAGTAAAAAAGATGATTTAGATTAGTCCTTAGTCCATTAAATATAAAATTTTGACATATAGGATTATTTAATCCATCGGATGACTATATAATTTCATGACTACCCATGACAACATAATATATAAATAAAAATATTTGAAATAGAATGAAAAAATTTATTAAACCATCAGAAATCATAACATGATAATATTTTGGAAAATCAATATTCATAAAATAAATTAATTAACTCCTTATGAAAATACCATTCAATTATAAATTGTTTTATACGATATTGAAAATATATAGATAAATAATATATTATTTATTCAATAATTTCCCTAGTAAATTGAGTATGGGTATCTCGGTTAACAACTATCAATGAAAATAGTGATATACAAAATATCAAAAAATGAATTGAAATGAATGAAAATTTATGTTTATTCACAGTGGATGATTAAGTAATATAATGGTAATGATGGATCATTTCCCAAATAGATATTTCTATTTCATCATTATGTATGAGCCTAATAACATGGATAATAAATCAATGTATTATTTTTTCTTATTATATAGTAATATTAAAGAAAATTTAAATTTAAATTGATCATCAAAAAGAGTAGAACTGTGAATCGTTAATGAAAAAAATTGAAACCAATTTAGAGGATGAAATTATATAGAAAATTTATTCATAAAACAATATAGTGGTATGCTACATTAATTTAAGTGGTAAATGTGACATTCAAATAAGAAAATAAAAAAATAAATATATCTTTTTTTAAAAAAATATTTTTTTTCCAGACTTGTAAATAATTTACACTTCTAAAAGTAATCATAATAGTATTTTAGTTGAAAATTAATGTAAATTAAATCAAATCCTTTCCATATCATTGTTTTATATTTTCAAATAAATATAATAGTGAAACACTTTAATTAAAATTTAAAAATAGAACATGATGGATATTAAATCATTAAATTTACAATATAATTTTCCAATAATGGAAAAATTAATATATAGTTTTAAAAAAAATTAATAATCATTTATATAATGATTGTTCAAATTCATCCCTTATATTCGTTATCCAGTATAAAGTTACAAAATTTAATGAAAGGATCCATAATGTGAACAATACAAATTAATATGATGAATAAAAAAATAATAGAGTCATATTATTATCTTGATAAAATGTTGTGATTTAGATTGATAGTGAAAGTGAAATATGTGATGCAACTGAATGGATTGATTTGGTTTCATGGTTCTATTTAGTGGTTTGGTAATCAATCAAATTCAAATTCAAAAATATAATGATACAGATTTATAATCCATATTAAAAATGATAATAATAATAAAAAATGGGTAATGTGTACATCATGTAAAATAATAATAATTTTATAGTATTATATTTGTATAATGAAATGTATATTATAAAAAACAACACTTACCTTCTATCACGTTTTATTTCATCACATTATTACCTAATGTATTGAAAATTTATGATTTTTAAAACCATAATATTGATGTTAATTGTATATAAATTTAATAAGTCATAATTTTCTAATAATATCAAATTATTTATAATTTTTTTCATTTTCAGATAAAATGAAATAATTATATGACATCATTTAAAATATCAGGTTCTGAATGGATTACATGAATTTGATTATTTGTAATTTTATCATTTTGGGTAATTATTAGAGAACATTCTAAGACATTATGTTGAAACTGAAAAACATAATATACCCTAAAAATCCATATTTGTGGTATGATTGAAAAGTAATCCAAAATTAAGGTTCATATTGTAGTAAGGAATAATATAATGAATATCATTACTGAGTTTCATACCTAGTGTGTTATTAGAATATCATATCATTCTAGAATTAAATATTTATCTAATACCCGAAATATCATTCCTAGGGTTTTCAACCGTAGTTCAATCAAATCCATGTACAGTATTCACATTTTTTGGCCATGGGTGAATGTAATTTCTTAGAAACCAAAAACTTGTTATATTAATTTTAGTATTTTTTAGGTTACTATAGTATTTGGTATTTATAATGGATTATAGAGGTACAATAAAGAGAAGAATTCAGAATCACACCCTAATTTTATAATAATGAATTTATAAAAATAGTGTGCAATGGAATTTATCCTTGAAATTAAAATGAAATTGGAGGATTGAAAAATAATAATAATGAAGAATCTATGAAACATTACCATGAAATTGATATAGTTAAAGATTGTGAGGAACAACTTTGTATTATAGAAACTATATATAGAGACTCTTGATATTGGAAATAAAATGCAATCCATATTCATTATCATTAGTTTGGAGAATAATATAATAATGGGTGGTTATTTATACCAGATGAATTGGTATATTCAGTTTAAAGTATTCACAATTTTTTTATTTAAGGCAAATAATTATTATTAGAATTGATTCCCGTAATTTTTTTTCAATAATATAACGAATGGGGTTTTGAAAAATATAAATAAAGATAAAATCTAATAACACCTCCAAAATACTATATTTTATTCAAGGTATCAATAATTCATTTTACTATAATAAAATTTAATTATTATTCCAAAATGTAAATTATTATTTTCCATATATATCCAAATATCAATAATTTTATTATTTTAATCAATAAATTTATTTATTTTTAATGAAAACATCTAGAACATTTATGATTGTATCAAATTATTTTGTTTGTATAATAATTAAAATATTGACAAAATGATTTTTTTTACTAATCACAAAAAAATAAATTTCATTAGTGAAATAAAAAAACCCATAATTTAATGAATATATTAATTATTTAATCCAAAAATTAGTTACATGTAATCATATTTATATTCTGTTATATTTTTATCTAAAAAATACAAAAAAATTAATACATGGAAAAAAATTATTTATAATAAAAATTATTTAATTTTTTTGAGTGATTTCATTTTAATTGTTAATTATATATTTTTTAATATATGATTGATAATTAATTGTATATTATTAAAAAAATTATATTTTCAGAATTTATTCTTCTTATTTATTTGAATTTATCTTTTTCTAACTTATTCTATGAATATTATTTATGGTGTTGTAATATATATACTATGAAAAAATTATGTGTAAATATATAATTTAAATTAAAAAAAACAAAATTGTAAATATTTTATTGAAATTAAATAACTATGAGGCACAATAAAAAATAATAATTATATTCCCAATAAATAATAATGAATATTATATGTTATCATTTTATTATAAATCAATTGACTTTATGTATTAATTGGAATGTTTTATCAAATTAAATATCTACACAAAATGTCGTCAAAAGTGTTTTTTTAATTTTGTTATAATTAATGTGATTAATAATAAATAATTTAATTTTTTTTGTGAAAATTTACATTTTAACACTCATCATATGATTCACATAAAATGTTAAATGGAAGTACATTCATTATGTTATCTCACTATGAAATTGTCAACATTTGTTATACTATTTTCAGCATTTTATTATAATTAGATAATTACAATGATGATAATTAATTAAAACACAGATGTAATGTAACTATAAATCAATACATTAAAAATGAATAAATAATATAATGAAATTTATATAATTCAATATAAATGGTTGGAAAAGGGTATGAAGAAACTAGATAGACAAGTGGAAAGCATTTAAGCCAATTCAACCTTAGAACTCCAATTCCTGATACATTGACTCAACAGTTGTAATTAGTGGGTGTCATGTGTAATGGACCAAAACCAATATGTCCATTACATTGCATAATTTATAGTATTTGGTGTATCCTGGGGACCATCAGTGATTCATTAAGGTGTTTACTGAAAACACGGTTCCACCAAAATAGTGGCACTAGGCACAACATCATCGTGATGGTGGCACTATGACAGTGGCATCATAGCGGTCACACCATCACATTCTCACATCAAAATGATGGCACCACATATGGTCTTCCAATGAACTAGTTTCACCATTAATGTGGCACCTTGAGGAGGCACCATGAAAGTGGCACCATTATGTTATCTCACCAAATAGTGTCACACTATTCGATTTTCCCTTTTTCTGGCTTCTTTCTAGTCCCACTCCCACAACGTATCTTTTTACTTAAAAGTGTTTTAATACCACTTTAAAATCCATTAAAATCCCCCAAAATGAAATATATAATATCCCATGTATAGGGTGACCCTTGACATACCAAAACCTAAGGATTATTCCTCAATGTCACCCCCTTTTCCAATAATTTCTAGTCATTCCCATGTTAAGGGATTTATTCTATTTAAAGTAAACACATTAACAAATAGTCTATTTCACAACCTCTATAAAGAGATTTATTAAAAGAATATTAAATCCATCATTTATAACCACCCAACCGCATGGAGAAACCATGATCTGACTATACAACAATTCAGGATTTCATATCATGTAACATTAGGATATCTCCTTTTATCACAATGAGTTTATTTTTTTCTTCTTATATGGTCTCTTTTCATTTTCTTTTTAATAACATAATATTTTATAGTATGTCAATTTCTTTAAAGTAATTCAATAGCTTTCTCTACATGCATCACTGATTTTGAGTGCACCACGACTTACAAAACTATATTTCCAAAGCAGTTATGAATAATATTAATTGAATTTTCATTTTTTATACTCCATATAATTTTAGAATCCATATTATGTGTTTCATACTCATAATATTTGAAAAAATTTATTTTTTCATATAAAATAAGTATTTTAAAAAAAATGAAATTTTAACAACATCAAATAGAAAACCCTTTATTAAACCAGTATTTTACACTTTTGTATTCAAAATTTAATGAATGAAATTATTCTTTATAATCAAGACATAAAAATTAATTTTGAAACTTTTTTTTGTACTTTTCTTGTTACTTTTATATTTTGATGAATATTAAAAAATATTAAATTTTAATTCAAAACATATCTTTTAATCAAAATAATATACAGGGATAAATTATAAATTTGAATGGTATGGAAGTATTGTAATATTATATTTTTATCATTTATTTCAAGGTAGATAATTATATATAATTTCATATTTAAATTGGACATAAACACATGTCAATTTTTTTTATAGTTTTCACTTTTTAAAAACCCGTTATTCAATTTCACCAATGGGAATTACATTTTGAATAATTAATGAAACATTTATGGTTTAAAATTGGTAAAATATAATTCATTTCTGAATTTGTAATATCAAAATTATATTAGGATAAATTCTAGGTATTTTTTGAGAACATTCCATTTTTGATGAATTGTTAAAAACAATGCGTTATAGTTGAAAAACAACTTTTTATTTAAATAATTATTTATTTTATATAAATTTATATTTAGATAAAATAGATATGTAATACCTATATATTTTCAATGTAATTAATTTACATAATTTTATAATAAAATTAGAGGTATAAAATTTTATTAAGCTTTTTACCATCATAACCCACCTTCTAAGATCATTTTCAAATTTGTTTAAAACATAATTTTACCACTTCTATGAGATGAATTTAAAAAATCAAAGAGTCATACATTGAAACTTAAATTAAAATGAGGTTCAATAAGATGAAAATATATTTTTTGAATAGTAACTTTTGAAATTTATTTACCATAGTTAAAATTAAATTTTGAAATTATGTTTAAAAATGATATTATAATTACCCTAACACATGTCCTAATTCTATTGGATAGGTGCAATTCTACTAAAAAACATTACGAAAATTATAGTATCCTCTTTGGTCCACTTGAATTAGATTAGGAATTTTATTATTATTTTATTAATAGAAGTGTTAAAAGAGTTAAATTCAAACTTTAATAAATAATACATTTTAATATATGGATATTCATAAGGTAAATTATACTATAAAAATTCATTCGAAAGATAAAACAATATCCTACATAATGGTATTTTATTTATAATTTTTATAAAATAAATAAATAAATTTATTTATCACACAATGATGATGCCGTAATTACATTATTACTGAAATATTAAAATAATTAATATTATAAATATCCAAATAAATTTAATTTAAAACTTTTGATTAATTAAACTAATTTCCTACTATAATATGACTTTTTTATGTTAGATTTAATAATTTTTTTTTCAGTTTTATCTTTTTGTTATGATTTTCAAAAAACCAAATACTAAATAATGTCAAAATTGAGATAAATGAGTTCTTAAAAAAGTATTATATTATTGGTAGATATAATAATTTCACCACCCTCTTTCAAATTGTTTTCTTATTCCACATCCTCTCATTTTTTATTTACATAAAAAAATAATAACTCCATTACCTAATACATACTTTGATGTTATTATAACTATGGTACAACAATATTTTCAATTAAATCCATCCTATAAATGTCACAGTCACCATACGTGCACACATACGTCTTACCCTCTCCATGTCGTGGTGTTGTTTGTTATTCAAAGACAAAATTATTTAAATGGATATAATAATGAGTATAACTAATGTAAAAAATATATATAACATGATAATTATTCGGTATATATGATATACCATCCAATTACATATGATTTCACCATCAATATTATGATATTGTTGCTCGTGCGAACGTACAGATTACCATCTCCACCAACACGATGAGATACATTCCCCATCATTATCATTAAAGAATAATTTTACTTTTTTGATTAAGAATAATGTTTATGAACATAATATCATTATTTATATGAATAAAATACATCATATCGATAACAAACAAGTCTTACACAACCAAGCATATAAAGGAAAACGAATAAGTTAACACCCAAAACGATGATAATATGGAAATATTTTTGACAATGAAATATTTTAAGATCATACATGATAACATATTAATGTATTTGGATCATTTATAATTTAATAAACTTTATTTAACCATTATACAGTTGGTCAACCAAACCTATAATATGGAAAATTACAAGGTAAGGTGTTTCATATCTCTCTTTTAATTCAATGAGATTTCCATTAATCACCACTTATTTATTTCATGTAGTGTCTCGTGTAATTTCCATTTGATATATATTATCATGATTATCTTTATATTCATGGTATTTTTTTATTCAATTGTTTTTTATTAATTTTGGGTCATAAGTCTTGATTTATTACACCGTGGTAATTGATTTTCATCTCACTTTTTATTTCTGTGAGATTCATGCTATATTGTTACCGCTACCTTTTTCTGGTGTACATGCTGCCCATGATTTTATTCATTGTGTAACAAAATTTAAGTTATTATTATATATATCTTCATTGTATGATTCATCTTTAATGGGTTGTATGTTTCCTATGTTACCAAATCGGTAAGATAATTTTAAATTTCAATTTCAACTCATTAGGCTTTACTCATAATTCATTTATTATTTGAATCCATAATTATGTGTAGAATCGATTTTTTATTTATATATTAATATGCAATCCCCTATCTGTTGATATTCCTTTGATACAAATAATAACTCCATTGATAAATTCACATTCCATTGATATGATCTTTTAAGGGTAATATTAAATCAATTTCCATTCATTGAGTTAAACATCCAAGTCATTGGTTTTGTTTTTATATGATTTTGTGTGAATGTAATCTGATTGATTTACACTGAATATATAATTATATTGAGATTATTTATATTTTTCACACATGAATATTTTAGGGATTTATCCTTAATCTAATGATACGAACATTTTAAGGTATTTCGTTCTAATTTACATTTCATTGAGACCTCTTTTTCGTTATGCACTAATTCACATTTATATGGTGTATATACTGTCCTTTGACAAATTATATCATGAATTCCTTTATTCTCAGAATATATTAATGTTTTTATTAATTTTATTTTTCAATTACTTGTATTCAAGCGTCTCTTATTTGGTTAATAACTCTTTAACTAAAATATTGTTTGAAATGTTTTAAATATTTATTCTTTAAAATATTCCTCATTAATGTCCATGTTTTAAGAATAATTTTAAACATTTACTTATATGGACATTAATGATTTAAATTTATATTACTTTTAAATATTTAAATGAGGTATGGGGCACTGTGACTCAAAAATCTGTTTTAAACAACTTCTTGATAAATATGGATACATTTAAATGTATTCAAGAAAAGGGGGGATTCTTCTCTCAAATAAGTTTTTATGATTATTTTCATCCTTGTAAATATCCAAATTTATGGAGGTTAATTTATTATAATACATAGTTCCATATTTTATTAAATGAGATATGTTTGACTCTGGATGTGCTATTTTTATACCATTCATGGTTTATGGTTAATGTATATAAATTTTGTATGCTAATTTTAATGTGAATGTTTGTGTTTTGTTTCATAATTTTCATATGAAGAATGCATTGGTCTTAGTATGTGACGGGTGGAGCCCACTATATCTCCCCGATGCATCGGTAAGTCTCATGATACAATTAGATATGAAATTGACAGAGGCCTTTCTCAATTTGATATATGGTTTTGGTTTAGGCCTTAACCATTTTAAGAATTCTTGGATAAGGCCATGACAAAATATTTCATAATTTCATGCATTATGAATTCCAACATTATGAAATTTTCTATTGATATTATAGGTGATTATTTGACTAGTAGAATATCCATGTGAATATGAAAATGGAATTATTTGATTTAGCTTTTCTATATTATGTTGATGGTTATGTTTAAAAGGATTGTGTTCTAGTAATATATATTTATATAAATGTTGTTCTTATTCATGATTGTTTCTACTATATTTTATTCATACTGATCATCTGATCTCACCACTTTCTTATGTTTTATATTTCTCAGGATGCAAAGATGTATATTACGTTTAACCAGCAAGAATAGGGTAAGGGATATAAGAGTGTTCAAAGGGGATGCAATGCTGTTTTTCTTTATTTCATGATGTAATGTAAAACTTATGTATATATCTATTACATCATAAGCTACTAAACGGATCGGTCTTTCGGGAAATGATTTCTTTTATCAGGCCAATGTTATATAATAATCCATTTATTCTTGGTAATTGTGGTTGGGGCATTACAATTGGAGTTAGAGAAGTTTATTACAATCCTTGGAAGCTATATTTAGAAAAAAAACTCTGATTAGGAAACACTACCCTATGATAAACATTGAGGATTATTATATAATATCATCCAATAATTATGGTTACGTAAATATTATATGGGTTTCCCAAGAAATACATCCATGTTTGGATACAAGAATATAGAGGCGGCACTAGCACAAATGTAACTAGGATTAAAAACACTGACAAGGAGTTTCAGGCTTGACATGGGGTATCCTAGTTTACAAACAACGAGCCTTGATTCTCACTAGATTACAACACTCCCGGGGTATATACTTAGGATAATTTACATTTTCATTATAAACCAATTTTAATGATTTCAACATAATACAAGAATAAATAAAAATGGATAATCCTAAGGTGTTTTAGATTGAAAATACGGTGCTATGATATTATATAAATGATTTTATGACTCACATTATTCTTTCATGTGTTAGTCAATGGAAGTATTCCAAGGAAGTCATAGTAACATTGAACATGATATACAAGGTGGTCACGATGTTGAAAATGAGCAACATAATAAATTATGGATAGGTGTATAAGATATCGTGTTCATGTCGAAACATGTTTCCAAAAATATGATCAATAACATATATATTAACCAACTCCAAGACTCAATAACATAGAGAAAGGCAGTAAATGATAAGATCTCCATCAGTGGATACCATAGAGAAAAGAAATCTAAATTTCCAACATACAGGAAATGTGGAAGGGGAAACCAAGGTAATTTTCTTAATTGAATAAATAAATTCTTTAAGTGTGGGAAATAAGAACATAATATAAATAATTTCTGGGGAAAATGAAGAGTACTCTGGAGGAAAATAAAAATGATTCCAAGAATCCATTTATAGTAATTTTCCATAAATATAGGGGACCTGGCCATTACCCTAGTGAATTCCCTATTCTTTAGGATAACCTATTGTTCAAGGAAGAACCTATGAGAAAATAAATGGATTATAAAATTTCTAAAAGTATTAGTTCTCTTTATTGATGGGATACATTGGATAAAAATTCTCGTTTACGTGTAACCCTATAGTTTGTTATGTGAAAATGCTATTTTAGGAAGAATTATCTTTCCAATAATATAAATAAAAACCATTTTGATTTATATGATCCTTAAATTTGAGGAAATTACATGTTATTAAATTTTTGGATAAAAATGTGAGGTATGAGATAACATTTGTGGTGAAATTCTGTTATGGTTATTTTTATGATTTTTTCTCATTTTGGTAATTTTATAAAATATATTTTTTGAAAAAGGACAACACACTGGTCATGTGACAACCCATCGCATAGAACAATGCTGCTGGAATCGAACACACAACCAGAGTGTGATTGAGATTTATCACCCACCACTAGACTACGTGAAGTCCCTAGTTAGTTTGAGTACGTTTTTTTAGTTAAATAATTTTATTGTTCAATTATAAGTTGATTTTGGATCTTATGTCTTATCAAATAGATATCCATTATATGAAAAATATTTTGTGATTAAGTGATTAATTTTATTTTGGATGACACTCGCTCTATTGTGAAAATTGTATGCCTATAAAATATAGAATACTATGAGATTTTATTTGAGGAGAAATTGTATATTTTTATCTATGTTTTTATTGTGGATTTATATAAATTTGAGTTATTTATAGAAAATATTAACTTATTATATAGATATGTTATTAGGTTAATTACATTATGTATGTGACATTATGAGTAGGAAATGTAATTTGGAAATAAATTTAATGTAGAAGAATAAGAAATCAAATTATTCAATGTTTTGGGTTTTAGTATTAGATTAGATTATATTGATGGATTTTAAGGACAATTGTTTGTGGAACGATATTTATTGATCTTTGGGAATTGTTGGTTTAATTTTAGAAATTAATATTAATATTTCTTTCTCTACTGGATTATAATTTTTGTGAATCATATAATCTTGTATTAACAATTTTGGTTTTGGGTAATCCTTAAAGAAAAAATAAATATATAGTTTATCCTTTTTGGATTCTACGATTCTCTATAAGTGGATTCTAGCACTTCAGGTGTGGCCAAGTAATATTGAATACCCACCGTTTGAAAAAAAGATGAGTTAGTGGTAGAAATTTATCAAATGATGAACCTCAACTAAAAAATTGTGTATATCTAATTATTTTCATAGTAAATCTCATAAATAAATTCCTTAAATTTATGAAATGGAAAATAAATTGAAAAAAATGATTCCCGTTTACTTTTATTACAGGGAAACAATTGACCATTTATCCCATCACAATTTTGTGGTTTTATTGTTGTTAACATTATTTTGTTCATGTTTTCTATCAATCACCATTAGAACTTGACAATAATTTTAACTTCTATATCCATGTTTTCCTACAAGAAATCTATGTATGGGTTATCTCGGGTGACCTTTGTACTTCTCATTATTTCTTTTTAAGTGAGAGTTTTATTGACAATTTTTCCGAGGTGGGACCTTAAATTAAGATCCCAAGCCCAATTTTAAAATTTCAAGGATGCAAGTACCAAAATGGGGGATGAATGTAACACCCCATAATTTCATATTATTTTATTTTCTTTAACGTAATTCAATATATTCTTCTACACACAAGACCGAATTTGAGCGCACTATGACTTAACAAACTAGTCGTTCGAAAGATGTTATGAATAGTATTAAATAAATTTTGAATTTTATATAATATATATAATTTTATAATACATATTATGTGTTTCATAAACATAATATAAGAACAAATTCATTTTTTTGGATAAAAAATTTTTTCTAAAAAATATTCAATTTTACTACCAACTATGGGAATGAACTTCTTGAAAACCAATATCTGACAATTTTATATATTCTATTTAATGAAATTAAATTACTCTTTATAATAAGTTCACAAAAATTTATTTTGAATAATTTCTTTGTACTTTTCTGATAACTTTCTTATTTTGATAAATACTGAAAAATACTAAATTTTGATTGAAAACAAATTTTTTAATCAAATTAATTTATATGGTAAAATTATTAATTTGAATGGTTTGGAAGTATAATTTGATTATATTTTTATCATTTAAAACAATTTAGGTCATTAAAAAAATTTCACATTTAAATTTGACATAAACACGTGTCAAACTTTTGATAGATTTTAAATTTTAAAACCTTGCTTTTGAGTTTCGACAATGAGAATTATTTTTTAATTAATTAATTCCACTTTTATGTTTTGAATTTGGTAAAATATAATTCATTTTTGAATTTTTAATATCAAAATTATCTTAAGGTGATGTTCTGGTATTTTTTTGAAAACATTCAATTTTTTTATAAATAGTGAAAAACATTGTGTTATAGTTTAAAAACGACATTTTATTTAGATAATTATTTATATTATTTAAATTTATTTTATGTAAAAAATATATATATAATACCTATATATGTTAAATCTAATTCATTGGTGTCATTTTTTAATAATATTATAAGTTTAAAATTTTACTGAACATTTTACCGTCTTTTACCCATCATCTAATAGAATTTGCAAATTTGATTAAAACATAATTTCACCCATTATGTGATTTGAATTTAAAAAATATGAGAGACATGGTTGTCATAAATTTGTAAAATTTGGTTCAGTAAGATGAAAATAAGTTTTGGAGAATTGTAACATTTTACTTTTATTTACCACGATTAAAAGTAAATAAGGTAATTTAGGGTAAAAATGATATTATAATCACCCTTAAAAATCTGCTAAATCAATTGGATAATGTTAATTCAACCAAGAACAACCATTAGAGTAACATATTATCTTCTTCTATCAAATTGGATCAGATTAGGACATTTAATATTATTTTATTTAAAGAAGAGTTAAAAGAGTTATTTTCAATGTTTAATAAATAAACCATTTTAATATAGGGTTATACAGAAGATAAATTCTACTATAAATATTCATTAGAAAGATAAAAAGATTTCATACATAATGGTATTTTATTAATAATTTTTATACATTATATAATTAAATATTTTTTTGACACAATGATGATGCAAAGATTACATTATTAATGAAAGATTAAAATAATTGATATTATAAATATCCATATAAATTTAATTTTCACTTTTAATGAATTAAACTAATTTTAAATGTTAATATGACATGTTAAGGTTTATATATTAAAATTTTTTCAAAGCAATCATGTTGTTATGATTTTCACAAAAACTATATACTAAATAATGTCAAAATTGACATAATTGAATTTTTAAAATAAAAACTATATTATGGTTTATATGATATTCTAAAAATATAAGGTTCATCCAAAGGGTTTAAATAATATTATTTATGTCCCTAATGAACCACATTAGGTTCTATTATATGTTTAGAGTATTTTTATTAATCATATAGTGTAAGAATACAAGAAGACACAGTAAAAGTAAAACTATTTAACTAAGAGTTAAATCTAAATGATAAGATTAAAATAGAAACATAAACATGTCAAAAACCTACTGGTTTGAGAGGTTTTCTTCCAATACAAATATTATCTTCGAAATAAATCATTTTTGGGCCCTTAGATGCTGATATTTTTTTATTATAAAATAATATTTCAATGTTTTCCTAAAATGACACTCACCTCGCCTATAAAAGGGTACTTCCTATTCTCTTAATTTTAAACCTCCAAAGCCATTTAGCTCAGCCAAACACTACCAAAATATCCTCCAAACATCCTTAAAATCAACCTATTGTACTTACATTGGTTATAAATCCATCTTAATGTGCCCTTTTGATCTAATCAAAAGAAAACAACCGAAGAAGAGGTAATAATTTCTCCACCATCTTTCAAGTTCATTTTATTCTTCTGCTTCCACTTTCATTTTTGTTTCAATAAAAAAAAATACCTCCACTAAATTATACATACTGTGATGTTATTATAAATATGTTAAAACCATATTCATTATTATATCAATGCAATATATGACAATGTCACCATACATGTGTACGTATAACTTACCGTCTCCACGTTGTGGCGTAGTTTGTTATTCGAACACATCAATATTTGGATGACTAGATTAATGAGTATAACTAATGTAAATAATAAATAAAAAATGATAATTATTATTTATATATGATATACCATCCAGTTACATATAATTTCACCATCAATATAATGATATTGTCGCTCGTGTGTACGTACAGATTACTGTTTCCAGGAACACGATGAGATTCATTCGCCATAGTAATCATTCAAGAATAATTTTCATTTTATGATTAAAAATATTTCTTATGAACATAATATCATTCATTATATTAATCAAATACATCCTATCCATAACAAACATGGCTTACATAACCAAACATATAAAGGAAAACGAATCAGGTAACACCCAAAACGATGATACTACTGAAATACTATTAACAATGCGATATCAGAAGATCATATATGATATTAAATTTAATTATTTGGTTCTCTTATAATTTAATAACAATTATTTTACCATTATTAAGTTGTTTATCCATCCCTATAATAAGTTAATGTACTTGTTAAGGGGTTTCTTATCTAACTTTTAATTCCGTGAGATTTCCATTAATTGCCACTTATTTATTGCATGTGCTATATCGTGTACTCCCATTTGATATATATTATCATGATTATATTTATATTCATGGAATTATATGATTCATTTTGTGGTTATGAACTTTTGGTCATATGATTCGATTGATTACGATGTGGTAAGGGACATTCATATTACTACTTATTTCCGTGATATTCAAGCTATATTTCCATTATTTCATTTTGAGTTGTGTATGTACTGTCCGTGATTCAATTCTTTGTGTAACATAATTTAATTTAGGGGTATTTAAATCTTTTTTGTATTATAATTCATTCATTATTTGTATGTTTCATAATATACTAAATTTTTAATGGAATTTCATATTTCAATTTCTACTCATTGGGCTTTACGAATACTTCATTGAATATTTTACTCCATGATTATATGTGGAATAACTATTTATTATTTATGTAGTAATCTCCACTCCTTTTTTTGGATATATATTTTATACACATAATCACTCCATTGATAAATTCACATTCCATTGAGAAGAACTTTTTAAGGGTAATCTTAACTCAATTTCAAATCATTGTGTTAAACATCCACGTCATTTGTTTTGTTTTTACAAGAATATGTGTGAATGTAATCTTTTTTGTTTACACTGAATATCTAATTATATTGAGTGTATTTATATTTTTCACACATTATTATTTCATTTATTTATCCTTAATCTATGGATATGGTCTTTATAATGTATTTCTTTTCAATTTACATTTCCTTAAGACTTCTTTATCATTATGCACCAATTCACATTTATATGAGGTATATACTGTTCATTGACTTATTATATCATGAATAAATTTATTCTCATGACATTATAATGTTTTGATTAATGTTATTCCTCAATTACTTTTATCCAAGTTTCTCTTATTTGGTTAAGATCTATTTAACTAAAATAATGTTTTAAATGATTTAAATATTTATTCTTCTAAATCATTCATATTAATGTCCATGTTTTAAAAATGGTTTTATAGATTTATTTATATAGACATTAATGTTTTAAAAATAAAATTCTTTTTAAATGTTTTAATGTGGTATAATAATCTTTGATTCAAATATCTATTTTAAATATCTTCTTGATAAATACAGATACTTTTAAATGTTTTCAAGAAAATGGGGGATATTTCTCCCAAATAAATTTTGGTGTTTATCTTTATCTATGTAAATATCCTACATTATTCTCTATTGAGGATAATTTATTATAATAAATTCTTCCATATTTTATTAAATGAGTTATGTTTGACTATTGATGTTCTATTTTTATACCATTCACGGTTTATGATTAAGGTATTGACATTTTGTATGCAAATTGTTATTCGAAGGATTATGTTATTTTTCATAAAAATTATATGTGGAATGCATTGGACATAGTGATTGACTGGTGGAGCCCTCTTTTTCTCCTCAATGAATCTATAGGCCATATGAGAAAATTAGATGTGGAATTGGTTGAGGCCATTCCCAATTTGATATATGGTTCCGGCTAAGGCCTTAATCATTTTTAGACGTCTTGGTCAGGCCCTTGAAAAAATGATTCAGAATGTGTAGCATTAAGAATTCAATCATTATGAAATTAGTTATTGATTTTACATGTGATTATTTGACTAGTATAATATTCATGGAAATAATTAAATGGAATTATTGGATTTTCATTTCCATATTATGTTGATGTTTAAAATTAAAAGGATTGTGTACTAGTCTTGTACATTGCCTTAAATGTTTATTCTTATTCATTAGAATTTCTGTTATATTATTATCCTTACTGATCATTTTAGATCACCAATTTATTATGTTTTATTTCTCCTAGGATGAAAATAAGTATATTACAATTAACATGTAGGAATATTCTAAGGGATATATGAGTGGTTAGAGGGGACATAATGTTATTTTTCATTATTTCAGGATTTAATTTAAAAAATTATGTTAGTATCTAGTAAATCCAAGGAATGTAAACTGAGCTGCCTTTTGGGACATGATTCCTTGTATAAAGGAACTGTTATATAATAATGCACCGATTCTAGGTAACAAGGATCAGGGCCTTATATTATTTGTGCATTTGGAGTCCCTCTTTTTGAGGCCAGTTATGCGCTCGTGCTGCAGCCCTTCTTACCCACTCTTGAAGTCCTTGGAGTTCCTCCCCTTCAAATTGTGCATCCTGATTTCTTGGCTCGAGGAAGAAAACATCAACCATTGATCATCCTGGTAGAGTTCTCCTTCACCTCTCTTTACTATGGGACATACGGGGTGGGTACGAAAATTTCCCTTTGGGGATGGATTAAACCAACCCATAACAAAGATAATAAATGGGTTTTAAATAATTAATTCTTTTCTTTGATAATTTTTTTGTACACATTTATCATTTCTTATACTTTGTGAATTATAAAGGCTTATATCCACTAAATATCATGGTCAATGGTGGTCCGTCCATGCGTACTAAATATCCTAGGTTTTCCAGATAATCATGTGATTGAATGGATGTAACATGGAAACATTTTAATCACATAAAATATGTTGATTAAATCGATACCCAATGAATAATAATCCTCATGTGATCATACTGGTTAACAAAAAAATAATGAACTTAATGATGAGTGTGATGAAATATGAGAACTCCCTTTCTCTATTGTGGTGATGTGTATGGTTGTTTTGTTTGATGCGTAATGGGGTGACATGGATGGGGATGTGATCCCTTTATGTTGAGTTGTCGGTTGTGGACCTGCTGCTATGTGGGGATATATGTTGGGGATTGGTTTTGTTCTAGTACATCTAAGAATCTCACACATCCCTTTTATTTTTTTAAGATTACAAGAGAACTAGCTGTGAATGCTTAAATTTCTTCTTGAATATTTTTCATCCATATCTTGTGGATATTCATGTTAATTTCCCAGTATTGAAGAATTATTTAAATGGAATAACATGAATATTTTATCAATAATTTGTTCAATGGGTAATTTTTTTCATGGAATGAGTTGTTCTCTGGTTGTGGTTGTTGTGATTTTGTATGAAATTTTTTTACGGGGGTGTTTGTGTATGGGAAGGTTTGGGAAAATATAGGTTGGATTGATAACTTGTTTACCTATACATATAAACTTATTTTTGTGTTTCTTATTCGCAAAATACTCAATTTGATAACTTCGTGCCGAACATCCCCATTTCATGGGGTGGTTAATTTTACAAACATCCTATTAGGTGGGTTGTTATTATATATTTTTTCTTCCTCTCTCAAGTATCCCACGACTCTATGGGTGGGCTATGATGGCCTGAGGTCTACTATAGCTTAAGATTCATTGGGAAGGGTAGTTTTGGTGCTTTTCCTAGCTATGTGGGGGAGGGTTTGTTTCCCAAGGGTCTTCAGGATAGTGTCGATGTGTGTTCGGGCATGGCATTTGTAATTCGTGCTGAAGCATCTAATAGCATGGTTACGTGTGGTTGTGGTGGCCTTGGTGTCTGCGGGTAGGAAGTATGGTTGTGGTGTCCTAGGTGTTTGTGGGTAGGATACATGGTTGTGGTGGCACATATGGTTGTTGTTGGGGTGGCAGTGGGACTCCAGTGAAATTGGAGGGGGAGGACTAATGTATAGGGTGTCCTCAATAACAAGTTGGAAAGTGGTGTGCTATACCCAAACACTAACATGCTACTACTATTATTCTACCTGACTTGCGTTATTTGTGGAGTATGCCTTGGTGATTTTGGGTAGATCTTTTTCTTACTAGGTTCATTGGTTATCTCATATTTCTCACAGGGCATTAGAATGTCTCCCCACTTATGCACAAGAGCTTCTAGTTTTCCCTACGGAGTATACTGGTATACTCACCCGACGTATAAAAAAATTCTTTTATGATTCCTGGAGGATATCAAGGACTGTGCGAGACCATACTAGCTCAGATCTCGGGATAGTTGTTGTTGTTGATTTCTTTCATTTGGTACATTCCCATTAGATATTTCATATAATTATATGTGTTTATCATTGAACATGCTTATGGGAATGGGTTTTTTTTTATTAATTGTACCTTCAGTTTTGAGGTTGTTTGGTTTATTACAATTATATCTCTCGATCATACTAAATAAAATGTACATTCCTTCCATATTATGTGTGATTCAATAACCATAGTTCTATTCGACACTCGGGGGCCTATTAAGGCCGTAATCAGGATTTATTATCTCTCAATCAACATGAGGATGTAAGTGTCTAACAGTTTGTAGTCCCTTCCCTCATCTTTGTGAAGGTAGGTGGGAATGGGTTTTGTCATTACTTTAAACTTCTATTTTGATGTTTTTTAGGTTTTTACCATCTTATATCCAAATCCTACTAAATAAAAAGGGTCATTCCTTCTATATTATGTGTGATTATATACCCTTGGTTCTATTCTCCACTCCGTGGCCTATTGAAGTCCAGACTTAGTGGTAATTATATATTATTCACCTTAAGGAAGGATGGGTTTGGCTTTTTTTTGTCCCTTCCCTCATCATGGTGAACACGGGTTATGACAAAATGGTATCAGTGGCTGATTGTTGAGAGATAGAATGGTGATCGGGGTTAAGAACCTTAATAATTACATGGGTTGGTAAAGAAAAATGTTAATTAATTTTGGTGTCTGGAATAGGTCAAGAAATGCCTTCAAGGACAAAAGATTTTAGGGCCCCTCATGATCTGATGAAATGACTCTGAACCTACGGAATGACCAAGTGAGCCTACAATGATCATAGGGTAGTAAATATAGGATATTTAGATGAATCATAATGACTGGTGTACATATTTTTTCTCATCATTCATGGTGTTTTGGAATTTAATTAAATAAAATATTTATGGAAAATTTAATTGAAATCTTTTACTCTACACCGATTTAGGAATTACTTGTTTACATAGTAGCTATTGCACTCAGAAGATGGCCACAAGTAGTGCATGTGATCAAGGATTTGGTGGATGATCTGTTTGATCAGCGAAAGACTGATATAGATGAAGACAATGAAAATTAGGAGAAGATGCTTTGTGACTATCAACAGAGAACCCTATGTATGTTTGAGGTTTTCCACTCAAACATGGGAACCGAATGCTGGATCAAGGATTTGGTGATTTCTATCAACTTGATCCCGGCTCCGGCTGAGTACTATGATCTGTTGGCATTCAGTTAGATGAGAGGAGTAGCGTGTAAGTGTTCAGCACTGTACCGTGGAAAGAGGATTAAGTGTGAGATTTTGTTGGCTGACTTTGAAAAGTAGTTCTGAGAAGAATTCCTTTTGTCTACGATGAAGGATGGGAATTGGTAGGAGATAGTCTCTTATCAGTAGGGGAGTAGTCATTGAGAGAGTTGGGGATCAAGTTTAGAGATGTCCTTCATTTTTACCTGGATGTTTTTCAAGATGATTAGTCTCAGGAAAGTTATTTAGAGGAGGCACTCCGACCTTCTCATCAGTATGCTATTACTCCCTTCACCCAAACGACATACATGGATGTCCAAAAGAAGAATAATGTTTGGGAGACGATGCACATGCAAGGAGGATTATTGAGAGAGGGGAGCTAGTTGAGATAGTCAATGGGGATGGTCGTCCACAGTAGACCTCCAGCGTCAGGGTCTTCTAGGTTTCATTCAGTGGGGAGGAGGCCCCAACTGTTATGGCTTTGATCTCTTGGTCCTTTCCATTTTTTGTAATCCCATAACTGAGATGATTCATCTATGGAAGTTGTGGGCACCTTAAGAATCAGTTCCAAAACCTAGTGAATTAGAGTGTGGGTGGGAAGTTTCAACACCCATCTCAGTAGCAGTAGTTTTTTGAAAGTACCTTTTGCAGTAGCAGTAGTAGGGTCAACAATATCCCACTCGTCTGAGAGGAAACATTGCTGGAGGAGGCTGACCCCAGCACGATCCTCTAGGACCTTGACCTGATCATGGTCGGGGAGGTGAACGAATTCTAAGTGGAAGATGAGCAGGATGTGGGATGTTTTACATCAGAGAGGCAGTATTTCTAAAAGATCCATAAGTCATTTGATGTATTATTAGCTTGTTATCACTCTTTATAGATCCATGTTGGATTCAGGATCATTTCATTCCTTTTTTTCACAAATTCTGGCCCATACTCTGGGTCTAGACGCATAATGACTTCTTGTTCCCTAGGTTTTGAGTACACTAGTCAGAGGTCAGACCATCTTGCCTTATATTTTATGGTGATGAAGACTGAGGTTGGGTCAACATCAGTTTAGAGAGGGCCTTATTTTACTATAGATGCACTAGTATGATGTCTTTTTAGGCATCGAATTTTTGTTCACTATGTTTTCAATTATAGACATATTTCGAAGAATGGTTGTTCTTTTAGATATTGGTAGAAAACATGTTACATTCAATGATGAGGGTGGTTTCTAGGAGGGAAACTAGTGAGTGGAGCCCCTTCATTCCTTGATAGATGATCTTTTAGTATAGTTGGAAGAAACATCAATGGTTGAAGTCCTAAGGATCATTTTTGAGTTCTTGGACTTCATCCCTAGAGTGGTGGTGACTCTACCCCTTTTATGTGTTTTTTGTTTGGGACAGACTTACAACTCGGTGCCTATCGGATTTCGATGGCTCCATATCAGATGGGTTCTTCTAGGTTGTAGGAGTTACAGATTAATATTGATGATCTGATGAATAAGAGTTTTTTCTGATCGATAACGTCACACGGGGGTGCAAAAATCTGGATCGCTAAATAGGCAGATAGTGTTCTCTAAATGTGTATTAACTTCTAGAGGTTGAATCAGGTGACAGTCAAGAACTTTTACACTATATAGAAGATCTAGGAAATTTTTTATTTATTGAAGGGGTCATGATGGTTCTCCAAGATCAACCTGTGGTCAAGATATCTTTAGTTGAGGGTGAAGGATGGTGACATCTCAAATATTTCCTTTAGGTGAAGATATGGGCACTTTGAGTTGGTGGTAATTTTTTTCAGTGTTATGAACACACCCACCCAGTTCATGGAGATCATGAACTCCATCTTCCAATAATTTCTAGATCAGTTCATAGTCATGTTCATTGATGACATAATCATCTACTCAAGATCATAGGACATTCATGCCCAACATCTGAGTACAATTTTACAGGTTTTACGAAAACACCATCTCAATATGATGTTGTCAATGTTCATGTTCTATACATGAGAGGAGTAGATCCGTGTAGAGGTGTTGTTCTTGCAGGGAATATCCATGGACCCATTGAATTTTTAAGTGGTTGTTTCATGGGATGAACCTAAGAACGTGGTAGAGGCTCATGGTTTTCTGGGTCTAGCAGGTTACTACCAGAGATTCATACCCAACTTTGCCTAAGTGGTATCACCTTTGACCACCATGACCATGAAAGACCAGGATTTTTTATGGACTGATTGGTACATGGAAGCATTTTGTTATCTATAGGGGAAGATGGATTGTTCCCTAGTGCTAAGATATCCACAAGAAGGGGCGACGTCTGAGGTGTTTACTGGTGCTTCAGTCTATGAAATGGGGTGTGTACTGATGAAAATGTAGGTGTGATCTCTTATGATTCTAGAAAGTTACATCTCCATGTGTGTAACTATGCGACCCATGATCTGGAGCCTACAATGATCATGTTTAGACTAATCTTTTGGAAGCATTTCCTCATCAGGGAATGCTTTTTGGTCTTCAGGAATCACAATATATTGTGTTATACTTTCTCCTAGTGGTACTTTAACATGTGGAAGTAGAGGTGGATGGTGTTTCTTCAAGACAAAAACATCATTGTTTTGTACACCTCATGAAAGGGGAACATGGTGGCCGATTCATTGAGAAGGAAATCACAGAAGGATGTTGTTGGTGAATCAGCAGATGCTTGAAAGGTGATGAAAGATTTGGTTTCCCTACACCTAGAAGAAATGCTAGAGGAAGGAAGATGATGTATATTCCAGATGACTGTGTCTTCCTCTCTGTTGCATTATGTGGAAGAGTCTCTGTTGGGTTGACATAGAGGCAGATGTGATGCATGATCATGTTAGCCAGGGAAATGCTTTGGAAGGATGGTCAGAAAATTGATAGAATCAGATGTTGATTCATGAGAGGTTGTTCATCATGTTGGAAATTTTTGAGATATTTCATGGTGACATCCACAAATCACCCCTGGTTGTACAAAAATGTGGTTCCAACATGTATTCAAGCTTGAGGGGTCATTTTTGGTGGGATGAGAAGAAGCAAGCGGTGGAGGGGTTCGTGGTAGAGTGCCTCATGTGTCTGTAGATGAAGGCTGATCACATTGTTCATGGTGGTATGTTGCAGCCTTTAGATGTCCCTAAGTGGAATTGGGTCAAAATATCTATGGATTTAGTCATAGAACTACCTAGGGTTCACAAAGGATATGATGCAATCTGGGTGGTGGTGGTCAGACTGAAGAAATCATCTCACTACCTTGTTATAAAGGTGTCAAGTGCAGTAGATACATTAGCACAGAGGTACATGGACAAGGAAGTGAGGATACATGGAGTTTATAGGTCCATATAATTGGATCTGGATACACAATTTATCTCATGGGTCTAGAATTTATTACAATTTGATTTTGGAACCCAGTTATGCCTCTACACTACTTTCCACCCCTAGAATGAGGGGAAGACAGTGCAGACTATCCAAAAATTGTAGGATATGCTACGGGCATGACTTTTGGACATCATGGGATCATGGGTGTGATAATCTCCTCTAGTATAGTTTTCCTGCAATAATTTCTATCACTCTACTATTGGCATGTCTACATTATAATCCATGTACGAGGGAACATATTGATCACCTATGTGTTGGATAGGGGTCGTGGAAGAAGGTTTTCTTAGCTCGAAGGATGTTTAGATAACAAAGAATAATTTTCTCCTTATACGATAGAAGATATAGGTGGTTCAGGACAATCATAATTTGTATTCTGAACATAATAGGAGACCGTTGGATTATTAGGTCTGTGTCCACGTGTTCTTGAATGTCTCCCTTGGTGAGGGAAACAAAGGTTCGACAGGGGACATATGATTTCTCCCAGGTTCGTCGTACCCTTTGAGGTGTTGAGGCAAGACAATGAAAAGGGTTATCAACTGGAACTACCACCTCTGATACTAAGATTGCATGATGTTATCCATTTTCTAATATCCTTATATATCTAAACGATGATTCACACATCATCAACTTGGGAAAGATGTATATCAAGGATGATGCGACATTGTTAGAGCTTACAATGATGATTGAAGATCGTGTGAATAAGGTGCTTGATAGATGAACCATTCCCTTGGTTCATGTGATACTGAGGTATAGATGCATTGAGATGAGTACCTAGGAATATGAGGCACAGATGTTCACCTTGTACCAAGAGCAGTTTTATGTTTTCTATGGTTTTTTTTGTTCTTGACTATGATATAATGCATGACCTTGTCAACTATAAGATGGAATGTTTCCCTTGTTCTCTGAGTGTGTGTGAAGATTCTTGACTTTTGATAAGAGAGAAGATGATTTATAATCTAGATACATTAAGGTGGATGAGACTAAACCCATGCTGGTGAGTCATTTCTGACTAGAAAGGATAGTACATTGACATGGAAGTAGGGACTCCCTAATCCATTTGATTGGATGGTATGACATATACATGTTTGTGAGAATTGTCCATGGAGGGGAGTGGTAGTAACTATAGAGTTGATTAGTATGAGGTCGTGGTGTTCTTATATGTCAAGGAGGATTACTTTTGGTAGGTATCATTTAGGGTGGTTTTTCAGACGCCTCTCTTTTCATCGGGTCTAGTTCAATTCTTGAGGCCGAGAATATTTCTAGAGGTTTCTGATGTAATGTCTCGGACCATCATGGTCTATTACATTTCAAAATATCAGGAGTTTGGGGTATACATAGCACTAATAGTGACGCATGAATTTGTTTTACAAAAATTCAATTCCTCCCAAAAGAACCACATAAATGGTGGCACCAGTCACAAAAGCACCATGATAGTGGCTTCAGTCACGGTGGCATCATGATGGTGGAACCGTGGTGGTGGCACCATAGCGGTCCAACCGTCAATACCACACACCGAAATGGTGGCACCTTTAATGTTTTTCCACTGAACTAGTGGAACTATTACGGTGTCTCACCAATCAATGTCCCACCATTTGTTCTACCCAATTAACGACATTTTTCATTCCTACTCCCACAACATTTCTTTGGACATAAACCCCATTCAAACTATTTAAATCCCATTAGTTATATCTAAAATCAATAAGATCTTGAAAACCACTTACTGACAGAAATGTGTGGATTTTTCCTTGGTGACACCCATTTTTCCCTATACATTCCAATTCCACACGTGTTATGAATTTTCCTCATTTAAAAGGAAACACTTTGACTCACTCCATTATTTCCACCTCCCAAAGTATAATTAATAAAGGAAAATTAATTCCATCATGTGTCACAACATAACTGCATGGATAAACCAAAATCTGCCTTTAAAATTGTTCAACATTTCATTTCCCAAAACATTAGCATCCATCCATTTATCGCATAATGTTTCTTTCTACTACATGTATTGTCTCCTTCCAAATTCGTTGTGATTTTTGAGTCACACTTCCTGAGGATATTTATTCACCCATGATGGAGTATTTCCTACCCAATATTAGAGTCCCTGGATTTCTTCACCTGTAACTCTTGCATCCCAATTTCTTAGTAGGAGGAAGAAAACTATTATAGTTGATCATCCATGTATAGTTCTCCTTTTTCCCTCTTTACTATGTAACATACGGGGTGGGTACAATAATTTCCCTCTAGGGATGGATGGAACCCAACCATAATGAAGATAATAAATGGTTTTTAAGGAATGATGGGTTTTATTTGATTATGCTGCTGTAATTTTTAATCTTTTCTTATATTTTTTTAATTGAAATAGCTTATGTCAAATAAAAATTATTGCTTTTGGAGGTCCTTATATGTGCTCTAATAACCCTTTGTTTTCTAGATAATCATGTGATTGAATGTACGAGACATTGAAAATAGTGAATCACGAAAACTCAATTGATTAAATGGATAACCAATGAAAAATAATCATTTGGTGATCACCTTGGTTAACCAAACGGAAATAAAGAACATAATGAATTGTGTGATTAGATATGAGAACTCCCTTGCTTTGTTCTGGTGATGTGTATGGTTGTTCTGTTTGGCACCTTGTGGGGTGATGTGTATGGATATGGGATCCCATATTTATGAGTTGTAGGTTGTGGAACTGAAGCTGCATGGGGCCGTATGTTATGTCATATATTGGTTCCAGTACTTCGAGTGATCTCACTGATACATTTTGTTGTTGAAACTTTACAAGAGAACTAGGTGTGAAAGCTTAAATACCTTATAAGCTATTTTTACTTCAATTTATTGGGGTTATTCATGTTAGTTTCACAGTGCTGAATAATTATTTAAATGGAATCACTTGAATATGATAACCAGATTGGGTTCAATAGGGAATTGTTTTCTATGAATGAGGTGTGCTCTGGTTATTGTTTTTTTATATGAAATAATATTAAAGAGGGTTTTTGTGTATGGGCTGGTTTTGGAACCCTTAGTTTGTGATGATTTCTTTTTTACTTTTATGTATAAATTTTGTTTTCTATTTTTTTATTCTCTCCCCACCCATGTTGGTGACATCATTCTGAACACCCCCATTTCATGGGTGAGGATGCTTTTCCCATCATCTTATTGGAAGGATGGATATTATCTCCTTTATACTCCCTATCCCGAGTATCCCAAGTCTATTCGGGCAGGTTGTGAAGGCCTGAGGTACATTATAAACCATGATAATTCTGGTAGGGTGGTTTTGGTGGTTGGCATAGGTGTGTGTGTGCAGGTTTTGTTCCCATGTGTATTTGGGATTAGGCCAATGTGACTTCAGGGGTGGAGGTGGTTGTTCAATCCCAGGTGTATGCAGGTGTGGTTACTTATTATTGTAGAGTCCATCGTGCATATGAGTGTGATGTATGGTTGTGATGTCCTAGGTGTTTTTGGGAAGGATATGTTGATGTGGTGTCCTATAAGGTTGTTTGTGGTGGTGGCAGTGGTACTACAGTGAAAATGGAAAGGGATGTCTGATGCGTTGAGTGTCTTCAATAACCCATGGGAAAGTGGTGTCAGGTACCCAAACATCGATGTGATATTAATATTATTTTTACTAACTAGAGTTATTTGGGGAGTGTTCCTTCATAAGGTTGGGTGGGTAGATTCCTTTCCGGGTTCATTAGTTATCTAATTTTTTCGCGAGGCATTAGAATGTCTCCCCACTGGATCCCGAGAGTTTCTGGTTTTCCCAACATAGTATACTTGTATAATCACCCTACACATATACAATTACTTTTTGGTTTACTGGAGGACTTTAGGGACAGTGTGGGATCGTACTTTCTCAAACATCAGGACAATTTCTGTATCTATTTTTTTTAAATAGGTACTTTACCTTTAGAAATTCCTTTTACTTGATTGGGTTTATCATTAAACGTTCATACCTTAATGGGAATGGGATTAACATTTACCTTCAATTGTGGATTCATTTTTTGTTTTTACCATCATATCTCCCTATCCTACTAAATAAAATAGTAATACCTTCCATATTACGTGTGATTATATACCCTTTTTGCTAGTTTCTACTCTATATCCTATTAAAGGTGGATCTCCAGGGTCATTATCTATCCTTAAACATGAGGAAGGAAGTGTATAATAGTTTCTGATCCCATCCCTCATCTTCGTGATGGTGTGTCGTCACATCCAGCTCATGGGTTTTCCATTTTCTAATAAATAATTTAAATAAAAAAAATTCCATTATACCTAAAAATTGTATTCTGACAGCCTAGGTGATAAATATTTTAATAAATTATTGATTTATATTATTAAAATGATGAAATTAATTTGTCAATAATATTTTAAATTTAATAAATAATATTTATAAAAATATTCATTATAAATCAAGGATGATGCATCCTACCCCCTAAATAAAATTTGTCATCCCAATATTAGATAATCAATAAATGAAACTAATTTTTTCCAAAAATACTGAATGAAATTAAATTACATACCAAAACTAATGTATATTTATAAAACAATTAAGTTTTCTTTATATACTCTAAAAAATATCTCCCTGAATACCATCAATTTTCTTAATATAAAAATAAATATAACCATAAAAGGGGGTTTTATTTCCAAAAAAATCCATAACCAATTAAATCAAAATGTATATGTTATATATACAAATCAATGATACCAACGTAGTTTTTCAATACATGCACTCATAGTAATTGTTCAAATAATATATTCATTACATATTGTATTTGATACCAATAATTATTCCTTAGACATACATTTTTGAGAATTAGTAATAAAATCATATCCATTAAAAACATGATATTATAATGGATGGGAAAACCCAAACGTAATTTTACATGATTATAATATCCAAAAACATATTGAGTCTTTGTCATACTCATCATATTTTTTATCTTTACAATTTCAGAGAGTTACGAATAACTATTTACTTAAAAAAACAATATCATTCTTGTCTAAAATCCATTTATCCATTAAAAACATGGATTACTTATTTTAAAATAAGTCCTTAAAATCCATTACTCAATTTCCCACACAACATACTATTATAAACCCATATTTATTAATACACAATTCCTAGGTGAAATGAACTATACAAAGAGTTGTGATAAAATTAATATTTGGGGAAAATATAATTAATTAAAATTCAATTAAAAAATTTATCATAAGGTAAATATGTTTGTGTGGGAAGATAATCACAGTTCAATTTGATAATTTTGATGAATCATTCCCATTACAAAATAGAAGTTATTTCAAGACACATAGCATAATAATATTTTCATAAAGAAATATATATAATAAGATTGATCCAATATAAGAATGTTAATACGTGATAAATTATTACATAAAAAGAGTGTATTGAGGATCAATAACATGACTATTATAAAATATTGGTAAAAGACTAATTGTGTATTTGGATTCCTCTATATTCCCATACATATCATCACATAAAATTAGAAGCATTACACATTTAATTAGAGGGGTATATACTTCTCATCCCACCATCATATCATATTATATACCCGTTGTTTCATACCAAGTTATAAAAACATTGAAAAATAAATCTATAATCATATAAATATAAACATAATAAAATTGTAAATAAATTATTTTAAAATCTAGGTGATGACCATTAAATTCATATAATTTGATATAATTTATTTAGATTACATAAATATAGGGAACACTATTTTCTCAAAAGTACATCCAATCAATTGGTGTATGAATATATAAGTGAGCACTACTCAATAAAAAGAACAATTTGAATTATATTTATAGAGTAATTTAATTGCAATAAATTTTGTGTTTATTCACATTGGATAATTATAAAATTAAAGATACTTTTATATAAATTCCCATATATATATACATATAACATACACGGATCATAACACACATATTGTATATCAATGATATAGAATTAATCTATTATTTTGGAATAATAACCATTTATAAAAAATATAATAATCATGGAAATATATCATTATAATGGATGTGTAATTGTAGAGTTATTGAAAGAGAATAATACCATTCAAATTATATTGTTAAATTAAATCAATTTTAATAATAAAAATTTGTTAAAATCATTATTTAATTATTACAAAACATTCACCTTAAATTCAGAAAAAACAAAAATGATTTTCATATTATACAATATTAGGATAACTAATCAATGAAATACAAAAAAATTATTATTTTTATATATATGGTAAATGTATTCTTTGATAATTGGAGAAAAATCATGAATAATTTATTAATAAATTTTGTTTATGATTTCACATAATTAATTAAATGAATCACATTAAAAAACAATTTTATAAAAGAAAAAATAAGGTTTTTTTAATATTATAAAAAAATTTCTCATTAATGAATCCTCAAAATTATTGTGATCATGAAAATAAATAATATTCTATTGTCATAAATTTAAATTTATTCCTTCCTTATAATTATTGGGAATGAAATTATAAAATATTTTGAAGGGGTCGATAATTTAAATAGAGTCCCAAAAATGATTAAAGGGAAATAAAAACAAAGATAATAATTTAATAATACACTTATGAAGAAAATTTAAGTCAGGGAGATATAGAGTGAAATATAAAAAAGAGATAACCAAAAATGAAATTGTTGGGTTGGAGATTCACCTCATAGGTGATGAAATGAAACAAAATCCCACGAATGTGATCATGAAATTTACTATTAAAATAATTATAAAATGGATAATAATGATAAATAAATTCCACCGATTATAAGAATATAATTTCAAATAATAATTGTGGTATAATTTGAATTATGTCATTATGGATGAAAATTGAGAATTAAAACCCTTAACTTTGGTCCCATTTTAGTCTACTGCAATTGTGCCTCCAGTATAATAAATATATGATTATTAGAAAAAAATTATTTATAAATAAATTATATTTATTCGTTTAATTATAATTCATTATTATACATTTTTTTTTAAAACTATTTAATTTAAAGGGAGATTTTATTAAAAGATTTTGTCAATTTAAACTCTCAGTTTTGTTATTTTAGATTCTTGATTATTTGTTATATTTCAATTTGGTAAAATTCTTTCCCAAAAAAATAAATCATTAAAAAATATTTTTATCAATTATCTTTTATAAAAATTGAATATATGTCATTTAATCTTTAATTATGTTTTCAAAATAGCTTAGAAATTATCCAAAGAATATCCCATATGATTGTTAATCAAGGTGTGCAGCTATGAACCATGGTCACACATCGAGTGAAGAATGTTCATATAAGAAGCCACAATTTTTACTGTTTATTAATCTTAGGTAAATCCAAATTGGGTACAACATCAAATTTTTTTATACCTATATGTATTTATTTTAAACGATACTACACAAACTTCACATTTCTAAAACTTTTGGATATTTTATTTCTGTGGCAGTCCCTCATCATTATGTCAAATTATTAAGGTAGTACAATTTTTTGTAATAGTGAACCCTAATTGATAATATCATAAATAGTTTATAACAATAATGAATTAAATCATTTCTACCTGAATATAATATAAATTAATGGGTCATATAAATACTGATATAAAAATTTTGATCCTTTACATTGAAAAGTAGATTCTTAACAAATGATAATAATACATTAAAAAATATATTCCATTGTGACACACAGTGGATTTTAAATTGTAGGAAACTGTTAGGAAATATATTTATATTATATATTCAAGTGATAATGGATAATGATTTATAATTACGGAGGGTTTATTTTGAGTTAAAATATTAACTATTTTGTTATTTAAGCCCACTAATTTTGGGTTGAGTTGATTCCTATGATATAACATGTATTTTAATTTCAAAAAATATTTTTTATTTTATTTTAAAATCTATTTTAAATATAATGGTCTTTCACAACCACTTCATTTAAGGCATGTAATCAAAAATAGTTATTACTATTCTCAAATTTAATTTCTATTATGAAATGTAAAAATATTCAATTCTAAATTGAATATATTTCTTTTTAAATCACTACCATAAATATGAATTTAAATAATTTTCACAAATTTTAAGTCATATTTATTAAATTATGATGTAAAAACAGTTATGGTATTCTTTAAAACTATATTTTTATATATTCATCTAAAAGAACCTTACTCATAAATTTATAAAAATATCGCATAAACTAGTTTTTACGTTAGTATTTTTAAAAAATTAAATTATTTTAAAATAAAATATTTTTGATTTTTAATATTAAATAAAATCATATAATATAATTAAATTTGTATTCAGAACCAAAATAGAATAATGTTTATAAGTGAATACATTTATATTTTTTAGTATCTATTATTTATTACATTATAGTTTTCAAGAAAAATATATTTATAAAATATATATTTATTTTAACGTTATTCATCCAATTATATAGAATTTAGATTAATAATATATAATGGATGATTCTATTTTATGGTTACAAACCTTATAAAGTATGACCAAAAATGAATTTCAATGTCCATATTTCATATAGAAAAACTACATTATATAAATTTTACAACCATTTTTTGAACGTAAGATACAATAAATTTGAAAAATTACAAACCAAATTAAAAATTAATAACATAAAAAATATTAATTTACTATAAAACATGTTAATAAATGTTATACACTTGAATATATTATTAATATAATACTTTCACATAATGTGTTAAATATATGCTAGGTATTAAATTATCTAACATGTTAGTAAGATTTCATGATAGAGTACTATTTTTTTATGTGTGATTGATATATAACCATTCATCCAAATATTTTCATAAAATGTTATATGAAATAATATAATATGTGTTTATTCTTTTTTACATTGAAAGAATGTATCATATATGATAAAAATAATAATATCATTATTTAATTACTCTTATGATTAATAAAACAAAAGTAAGAAGTAATGAAATTATCAAAAAAATATGGTATAGGAATCCTGGATATATTTAATATGGTATATATATATAATGAATTGAAAATGGAATATGGAAATCATTTTGGCCATTATTAAGCATTGTATCTTTTTCCCTCTTTTTTCATGGGTTTGAGATCTAATGCCTCACAGAATGTGATTGGTTATTCGAGCAAGGAGGGTTCTTCCAGCCCTTCACCAATCCATATTTTATTCCCCCATTCCCGGAAGATAAGCTTTTTCTGAAGGTTCCAGACATACTTGATGGAATCCCTAATCTTCATCTCTCGTCCTCTGAGTTTTCGGAAACTTCAACCCTATTGAATCTTACGTTGTTTTCCCAGTTTAAGAACAGACGACCTTCAATCGACTCCTTCGACCTGTTCATCTTCGGAAGATGGGAGCTCTAATAAAGGGAGGTTGTTGGATTGCTCGACAGCTAAAATATTATGATTCGTTTTGTCTCAGAAGCGGACCTTATCAAGGCATGGTCGAAGGCTCCTCGTAGCTTCAACGATGTTCACTTCTTTCTCCTTAGGTGGTCTTTCAATTTCCATATGAATCAGGATTCTCCTGCATCAGCGGTATTGGTATGCTTTCCAAACCTTCCGTTACCTTTTCAGAATCCCTCGGTGATTCGGATGTTAGGCAATCTCGTAGGACATTCTCTGTGTTCTGATAGTCTAACTAAGGTTGTGTGTCATCCGGTGAATCCTCGTGTATGTATCGATGTGGATGCTTCTCGTTTACCCTTCTAATATATTTAGATCACTATCGGAGAATAATACAGGTGGAAGTAGTGGGTGATATATGAGAATTAGACTGATTTCTATCCTTTTCTCAAGCTTCTAGGGAACTCTTTGGTGGCTTGCCGCAAGAGGATCACTGATTCGTCATTGGGAGGCAGACGCATGGGGAAGAAGGTTGTGGTTAGGGGGAATGCGGCATCATGTGGAACATCAGAGGTGGCTGTGATGTCTGGTATGGTCTTGGAGGCCCAGATACTCAAATATGGGGGAATTCTGAGTCCGTTGGTTGAGGTTAGATGAAAGTTGTCTAACAAGGTGACGAAAATGGAGGTTCATACTTCTAAAATTCCAATTGTTTTGTCCCCGCAAGTTAATCCAACGGTTTCAGAAGTTTTCAACAGGATGCGGCAAGATTTAGAGGGACCCTCGAACTACCTGGCTAGAAAAGAGGATGGCTCGGGTTGGCAAGAGGATTGTGTGGTGTAGCACTCGGATAATGAAATTTTGAGAACGGAATAGAGGGTGGGGATAAATGGTTCTGCATCAGGTATGGTCAGTCCGAGTGGTACTGGGTGTTATAAAGGATTAGACCCCTCATCCCGACCATTTATCACACATACCAACAGGTTCGAAGGGCTTTCAGAAGAAATTTTTGAAGCCGGCATAGATGTTGGTCCGGTGGATAGTGGTGATGCTGAGGGGCCCTGTGTGGAAGGGAAAATGTAAGCCAGTTTGGGGCACGAAGATGTCCCTATGGCTGGTGAGGAGGATAATGTTGCAGTGGAATGCCTTTCCCCGACTGATATTAATACACCATTGACAAGGCGGGATAATTATTCGGGTTGCAAGGGTAATACACCAAGGAACAAGGGGAAAAATGTCTCTGGGGGTAGTAAGGAAAATTTGAGTGGTCCAGGTCTCCTATCATTCAGTGGCATTGTCCAGAATGGGACTGGTAGGATGACTGAGTGTGAAAAACCTATATATGCTACACTAAGAAGGCGAACAAGGAATGATTTTTCTTATCTACCACGTCCAATGTGTACTATATCTTCCCTTAATCTTGAAAAAGGTATGATTCATGCCTTTAAAAAGACAGCTTGGTCAAACAACCTTGTCCAGAGCAGCCTTTAGTGGATCAAACGGGGAGTTTTGGGCACATAAACTACTTCTTGAGGTGATATAAATCAGCCACTGAATGGGAATCAGCTACGACAACAGCTACAACAGAAAGGGACACTTCTATGGGATGCAGAGATGATTACAGGTATTATTATATGTAGTCTTGTGTTGTGCTGGTTGGTTTTTGGTTGACCAGCTATTGTCAAGTTGTGTTCTGGTTGGTGTTAAAGGATGTTCAGTTCTCACTTTTCATAAAGTGTTTGAAATAAAAAAAATTATTTTCAGTCAGGTTATTATGTTTAATGTTAGAGAAATGAAAGTTACTTTTTTGTTTTACCCTATGTGTTCGGCACATTTGAGATGATATTACACATGAATTTTCCATATAGATTATTATTCAACCCACTATCATTATTGTTGGTTCCTTATGTTTTTCCAAATATCATGTATTTTGAGTGAATAAATTTAGGAACACTGCCTTTTCCCCACTATCCTATTAGTGATTATCACAAATTATGTTAATTTAACAAAGTTATTTAAATAAAAAAATAATTTCATTTAGATTTGATATATGATATACATGTTGACTTGATTATGTGGTAGATATGAAAAATATAGTTAGGGTCCATCATGGTTAAAGGATGGCTTGAGTTTCATGTAAATCAGGTTCATAATACCATATATTATAGATATGATATTTCGGGATGGTATATGTGATTATGATGATAAAATTGTGATAATAATGATGTGGTCAGGTATATATAGTTAATTATGATAGTTAATATGATATATTTGTCACTACATGGGATGAGGAAGATAGTTTTGGGGTTTATCCAAAAATATGTCTTATGTGGATAGTATGATGTGGTGCCTCATGGGTGGTGAATTTATTTTTAAAAATAAATGTTTTTCATTGGGGAATGAGGGTGAAAAACATGTGTTTTAGTGGTTGTGGGGTACCTCAATGAAAATTTATTCTATTATTATGTTACTATATATGGATGTGACACTAGGAGAGTAGTCATCATTGGGGATGGATGATAATTGACATTGTTTGTTTTTATTGGTTTTGTTGTCTATTCATCGAAGCATTAGTATACTTCTGAAGAAACATTGGGATTTTGTATTCATTAAAATTTTAATTTATTATTTTTTATATGTATGGATTAATATTGTAATAAAAATTAAAAAAACTCTTACTTTATTATCCAAAAAATCACATGAAATTTAATTTAAGCCTGGAGAATATAAGTGGACTAAACAATAAATTTTTGTTTTTTCATCCAACAATTTCTATATAATCATCTACATGATGGTATTTAGTAGCTTCAATAAATAATATGAGGCACCATTCATATCACTCACAAATGAAATACTACTCCTAGATTTGGGAACTATAATTCTAGGATGATATTATGGGTAATTAATGTTTTTTACAATATCATATTGATCATTTTATAAACCTAAATTAGATATGAAGATGTGTTACTGAAATGAACTTATTAATCACCCAATTTCTCTCTCTAAAACATGAGAGAAGGGAAGATAAAAGATTAATTCCCTCTAAATTCATTAATATGGAGGGGAAATATTAATCATTCAAATATTCATTAATATACATTTGTAATACCCTGAAAAAAATCATTATGTTCTATGACATTTTATAAAATCATTTAATGACATTCTCGATGCTAATAAATTTATTATGAGTGTCATAAATTTCAGGAATACTTTATCACAAAGTTACAATACTTCAGCATGTCTTTTGATAATATAATAACTTTTAACATGTATCAATAATCCTATAATTACATAACATTACATAAATGTAGGTAATTCAATCAAAATAAATTATATTTTCTCATATTACATTTATTATTAAATAACTTGTCAATTGAATGTAAAATTCATTAAATTATTAATATTATAATCTCCCATAAATAACTGAATTATTTTACATGTAATTATTAACAAGTATGAATTCATAGGCTCCGACACATATGGTCAACATCATCATAAAATAATATTATTGTGAATAGGTAGAACATATGGTTGAACTTCTTGTGAAACACTATAGGGAATTATCTCGATATTAATGAGTGATCCCTATAGACCCTGACTAGTCCTTGCCAACTTGTTCTGACACCTAAAAATATAAAAAAATTCATAGTTATGAAAACATTATATAATAAAGCAATGTGTAATATAGTCTCTTTGTCTTTCAATATATCATACATTTTGATTAGAACCTCATGTAATCATCCTTTCAATATATATTTTTTTTCATGAAATTCAAGTATAGAAATACATTTAATCAACATGTTGATTAATTTAATTATGGTGTTATACTCCCAATAAGAGGATCTATTTATATATTGAGCCTTGTGAAGTGAAAATTTGATATTGGTCATTCAAGAAGTTTCATTCCCCAAATTATGAACACCACACAATATACATTATCCAGAAATAAGTATCATGGATTTAATTTTTTATCAATGTAAATGATCCCTAAAATAGAGAACAATACATGATCTCATAGAAGGGAACATTATATTTCCCTTGATATATATTGTATTCCAATATGCTATATAGTTCACATGATAACTATTACTGAATATCAGTAACTTATAACTTCATGAGAATAAGTAGGAATTCCTATATTTCATTGACACATGGTAGTAATAAATTATATGTATCCCATAAATGTTTTCTATTTTTATCAAAAGTGAATTGTTTATCATTACAATCATATTTCCTTAAGTAATTCATTATATATAGTAACAGTTATAAACTGTTGATATAAAAAATAATGCATGGAAATTACAATTTAATTCATTTGGTTGATGTATTAACTCTATTTTGATAAGAAAGCATTATTCATCAAACTCTATGTACATGAAATTGTTTTTTAAAACCATCACTCATGTTTTCTCTAGGAAACCCCCATTGAAAACATTCCCACATGCACTATAGACAACTATTTATGTATCCTTGTTAGATATAGAAAATAATATCATACATTTAGAGATTGTTTTTTGTTCTTATTGACATTGTAATGTTTTTTAAATAAATAATATTTTATCCAAAACTTTACCTATTTGAGTAAAATATTTCATATTATGTCATAACATGTTATATTACCCATTTTACCTCTCCAATGAATGTGAAATCAAAATTAGGTACAATAATACTATATTATTGAATGCTTTTTAAAAGCAAAAAAAGTTGTGTATTATAACTTATATTGCATCATTATAAGTCGAAACATTATCAATATTATTATATATAACTACATAAAACTTTATTAATCCACTCTTATACTATCCCTTGTCCACAAAATGATATTAAATAAAATTGACCTATGATAATACTATATTTTTAATCCCTTTATAACTAATTTTCTTTCTTCTCTATGTACCAATTAAAAATCACATGCAATTTTTCAAGTACTGTTTTATTGTTCATAACATGGACCTTCCATGGGTCATTTGATATTTTTCAACATAATATATGTGTTAGAAATATTTTTTATTTTATATTATAAGAAATATGTTATAGATATATCACATAAACATATGGATTTTTACATTCTATTTTAATATCTTATTATATCATATTCTTATATTCATTGAGTGATATATTAAATAATACATTGGAAACAATTTTATCTCAAATTGTTTGACAATTCATTTTTCAATAACATATCACCATATAATAATAAAATAGTCGATGTATTCAATACACTACTGGAAAATGTACCTATCCCCACGGTTTTCACCAAAACTGTGGGGATAGACCCCCCCTATACCCACGGTTTTGGAAAACCGTGGGCATAGGTGAATTTTGATGACCTATACCCACGGTTTGCCAAAACCGTGGGTATAGGGGGCTCTATCCCCACGGTTTTGGAAAACCGTGGGTATAGGTCATCAAAATTCACCTATACCCACGGTTTTCCAAAACCGTGGGTATAGGGGGGGTCTATCCCCACGGTTTTGGTGAAAACCATGGGGATAGGTCTGGGATAAAATACCTATACACACGGTTTTGAAAAACCGTGGGTATAGGTAATTTTTGTGTCTGCGGGAAATTTTTTTTTCCGCGGGAAGGAATTTTTTTTGGCGGGAACCCTATACCCACGGTTCTTCCCTCTATACCCACAGTTTTTATAACTATATTTAACTAAATAGATATATATATACATATATGTGAAGTTAGGGTAGTGGTTAGACGTGGTGTTTGCAGCGAAGAGGTTGCGGGATCGAAACTCGGCACCTGCATTATTTTAGGACCTATACCCACGGTTTTGAAACCGTGGGTAAAAGCCATTGAAACCGTGGAAATTCTCTATGTTTCGGTGACACGGTGGCAGGACACCTATACCCACGGTTTTCCAAAACGGTGGGTATAGGCTGGGGACCTATACCGACGGCGTTCCAGCCCGCGGTTCCCAAAACCGTGGGTATAGGCTATACCCACGGTTTTGAACCGTGGGTATAGGCCGTTTTTCCAGTAGTGATATATATACCTCAACAGATTACATCACCTAGAAATTGGGTTACTTGTTGAATTTATTCATTGGAGTGATTCATTAAATCTAATCTTAACCAAACTCAAGAGTAATAATTAGTTTTCATATATAATTAAAATATTTTACATGCAAGCCTATAGAGATTATAATTCACACTTATAAACACATGACATAAATTCACTCAATGAAAATATACTATCATCACAACATTTTTCATTATCATAAGTTGATCATTACAACAAAAACTACTATAGTAAATCAATGGTGTCACAAACCTATTATGGTTATATTATATTGTATTAATCTATGATATGTGATATTAACATCAAATCATCAATATAATAATGACATAAATTATTTATTACAAGGATATTTATTATGTATTTATTAATGAAAGCATAGAATCCCAAATTGAACCATATTTGTAACTTTCATGTACTAGGGATTTATTGTACCTATTGAACACACACTAATAGATTCACATTTTCTCAAGGTACAACATAAAAAATTTTCATTATTATTTTATATAGAATCCATTTTTCATAATTCAAAATCACATTTAATTTTATGTTATTTAAATTGTTTTCTTCTATATAAGAGTAATTTTTTTTCATTTGATGATACATCAAAAACCATGGTGAACCTAAAACAATATATCCTGGATATATACATTCTTAAATTGTATGGTACCATATAACATTAACTTTCATCATTCCATTACGGATAATGTTTCAATTTCAATAATGTGTGAAGACGGAACCCTGAATTTTCCTATGTCAATCATTCTCCCTCTATCTCAAACAATGATATGCACCATTTTATATGAACATACTCTATCATGTGATGATATCATTTATATATTCCTTATTTATTTATTATCCTAAAAATCATAATAGATAAAAAATTGAGATAAACTGTTTTTTATATTAATTAATGTTCTTTACATTCTCAACCTTGTTAAATTCCCCATATATAAACACATGTTAATTGATATAATTTATTTTTATAAAACTAAAACATATATTTTATATATTTTTCATTGTATATGTCATATGGTTATGTATTAATTTCAATCATTGTGAAGCGTGAATTGAAATAGATGTGGAAGACATTATAAAAATCCCAAAACACGTCACTGACCCTATGTCACCTTATATCTTGGAGTTGGTGTGTATAAAAAAGTATGAGTGCAAGAGTTACAAAAATATGTATATTCATGATCAATGAATACATATAATAATCATCACTAAACCCTCTACACAAATATAATATAATTATTTTATATTAATATGTTAATGTTTGAATTTTTTCACTATATAACTTATTGATTAATGGATTCCAGATTAATATTTTCTACAGGTCACTGAATCAATGTAACTCATATAATCAAATATAGTATACTATTAACCTCACTTTTATATTCCAATAATGTATTAATAGAATCCAATGAATTCATTTTATTTACCAATATCATCTAAATGATATTATTTTCACTTTCAACAAGAACTGTTACGTGAAATAATACAAGATTCATTTATATACATAGATTTAATTATCATTATATCGATATATATTTCTATTGATAATACATATTATTATTATATATAATGATTCTAAACATCCTACATACCATATCATTGAAACATAATAATATTTTTACATGATAATGATTTATCTTCCCCAAATGGGTTATAACATTTCTTCATATTATATTCATCATTTATGATCATTTATTCAGTTAAATTGAAATATTTATATAGTACAAAATACAAGAAATAATAATACTACTAGTAACAATGACACACTTTGTACTCTAGAAAATCCTGATGAATGTTTTATTATCATTTGAATATATTTCGGTAGATTCACAATTTTCATTCAAATGGGAAATATAAATTTTTGTTCATGTCAATGAAAATGTTGGAATGACCCTATCTCAGAAACATAGAAAACAAATCATATCTTTAGTGATGTGTATATATTAGCAAGTTTGTTTTATTTAAAAAACATAGATGTGATGTGATTATTATATATAATTATTAATTAGTGTAAAAAATTTATTAATTTTTAAGGATGAATATGATTGATGTTGATGAAACCAAATTTTTCTTTAATTAATATAATTTTTTCTTCTAATATCATTTTATTCATTATACAAAGAATATATCAACCTGATCAATATTGAACCATATTTTATTTGTTATCTTTATTATATTTTTCAAAGATTTTATTGGTTCCACTCGTGAAAATTGAATTATCTCATTTTCATTCTACTTTTTTCTCCATCAGAACTAGGAATTTATATCTCTTTATATTATTTTCTCCATGGTTAATACCAAGAATATATTAAATATATATTTTCATAAAATTTATTCTTTAATACTAAATTATATGTATTATCTATATGAACGTGATGTGAATAATTTTATTTTTATTGATAGAGACTCAATATAAACCCATCATTCCATTTACACATCATTATTGTAATAACCAAACCATTTATGTGAATATTTTATTTCACTATTTACAAATATATGAGATGAGACAACAAGGTAAAAAAATATTCAAGATTATTCATTCTAAAATCACTTGAATTTGACGAAAAAATTATGATGAAAACATAAAATGCAATATCTATTAAAATAAGGAAAATTATCTTTTATCCTAACATTCATTGTAATGTAGGCCATACAAAGTGGGGACTCAAACAGATATATTTTAATTTATATTGTCGTACATTAAACAAGAACCTATATTGTTTTTGGAAATTTATGATGGCTAGGATTTGTTCATTTTCCATTATTGATAACACTTTTAATGTTATATTACATAACATTCTATAAGAAAGGAAAATAATAACCATAGTAATATAATCATAATTACAGATTATCAAACAATAAATATTTTTGGAGAATAAATTTATTCATCAATTTTAACGAATCATAATATCATATAAATACAATATTTTATATACTAATATTTTAGAGAAATATAGTTGAATGCCTCTTTAAAACAGGTCATCATAGTTATTGATATGTCTATTATACTACATAAAGAGTTTTGGGGTAGTATTCTTGTAGGATAATTGAATTAACATGAACATCTTGATCCTTTGAGTAGAGATGCATCAAATATAATGTGTGACTTTATATTATTCAGTATCTTTCAATTAAATTTTCAATAGTATAATTATGAATTATTATTAATGATAAAAATTTTAACGATGAACCTCCACTATTACATGAACACCGAATTAGTATTAGGAACCATCAATTTGGGATGATGATCACCTAAAACATATTTTTTTTTCAAATTCAAGTGACTGAATGTGTAAAATGAATTATTATTTTTCTAGAGTGAATATAAAATTTTATTTTTTATAATGAATAAAATATTATTATATTAATATTTTATCTTCTATATTATCAAAACAAAAAATTAAAAAATAATAAACATAATACATTCCCACCACGTTTTTAATTATTAAATCTATTCATCCTCATTAAATATTTAATGTAATCATATACCACACTCATATCCAAATGGACATAACCATTCAATAAAAAATAAACAAAAAATGATATGATTATAACATATTTTTCATCTTGTTGATCTATTGATTGGTTGATATATTAACACAATCATTAAGGGAACTCATTAAACTATGAACTAGATCATGTTAGAAATCATGTCAAACCTAGGTCCATTATTCTTATTTAGTTCCATGGATAATATAGACTAAAATTGTGTTTTCAATAACTCCCCTATTTTTAAAATATATTCCCAAAAATTGGTGAGTGGGTACTGAGTAGGTGGAATTATATTTTTATCACTCAAAATGTGGACACACCGGCCATTAAATATTTAAATATCAATTGATAGTCTGTATAAAATCTTAAAAGAATATATAAAAAATAATTATTACAAGAAAATATAAATAATTAAACATTAAAAACTAAATTAAATAAATATTTACAAGTTGTTCATAGATCAAGATTTGTCAAAATGAAATAATTTATCAATTTGTAAACTAAATTAGATTGAATTCATCTCAATGTAAAATTTTTATTTAAATAATTTTTTAAATAATAATTTATTATTATTATTATTTTCAATGACACTAAAAATGCCTTATAAAAACTTATTATATTTTATTTTAATTTTTTTGGGAATATTATATGATTAATTGGTATTAAAACTCACTATGAGGGTTTGTGGGAATAATTCTTTGATACTATTCACATCTGGGATACAATTCATCCTCAAATAATACTCACATGTGGGTAATTGTTCACATGCCGATACAATTCAAATGGAGTATGATTATATATATTAATATATGTAAAATTATTTGGTGTATTATATATATAAAATTTTCGACATTAAGGAAGACCCTCTAGCTTTTTCTTTGGATGTCCCATTACATCTTAGGATAATGTTAATTTGAATACAACATATGGTAAAACAAAAATACTTTTTTAATTAAACATGAACATATTTTCATTATCCTTAGGATGTATATTTTTATTACAGCTCAAAGGCCACACTCTAGGATCCTGTGTTGAAATTCATAACATTACATTAACCTCATTAATACCGAAAAAATGACCAAAATTTTTCCTATAAAATATAAAACATAAAATTATTACTTTTTTCATAATAAACCTATAATAGGTTTTGGTTTACTATATTACATGATTGTGATTAACTCATAAATAAACTATTCAAATCATCCTAGAATCATAATCAAATTATTCATAAAGTTAAACATCTTATCCCATAATATCCATATTTTTTTCCTAATTAGTCCATCCACTACATCCTTATGAAATCCATTATAGACATAAATCATTCCTCAATAACCTACGGAAAATGAATCATATAAAGGGTAACCTTAAATTCATTTTAAATGTATAAATATGCATTAAAAATTAAATTTTATCATAGATCATAATAGTAAATAATGGTTTGAGGACATAATAAGTGTTCATGATAAAATCATAATTAAATAAAACCCAGCAATCCATATATCATCATGTATGAACACAAGGAAAATGTAAGATTTTTCAAAATCAGTAATCCAGATCCATGTGTTATCAATATTGATAACTAGAAACATTGTTAAACAATTTCATGAATAATGATATTTGTAAATGTATCATGGGAAAACATTATATATTGCATTCTAAAAAAATTAAATTATCATTAATTGGACTTCCATATAATTAACTCTTTAAAATGGAATATTCATATTGGTAACATCCATCCCCAATCCATTGGAAGACTATCAAAAATTTAACTGGTCTACCATGGAACCACCTATCAATGTTTTTTCACATGACCACAAATTAAATTTATATTTAAAATTCCAATATAATCCATAATAAATTATTTAGTAAAAACACTGGAAAAAAATAACCATGTTCAAAACATGATTATCCAATGGAAAAGAAAACGGTTCTATAAAATTCACCCTTGAAGAAATTATTTTTGGTGGAATAAACTTTTTATTAAGAATGGAAAGACCAATTTATATCATGGTAGAGTGAGAAAAATTAAATATACTATAGGAACAACTCCAAGTATACTCTGAACATGGTCTTAAGTTTCAATGCATCATCATTCTTATAGTGCCTTTCTTGCATCACTATTCATGAATCATGTCTACATCATTACCATCCTACATAACTCCTATATAATTGAATACCGACATAAATCTAGTGTCACCTACTAAATTATAAATCCCCCAATGTTATATCTAGGATCATAACCATGTTTTTATGCATAGTTACTAATAAAAAAGGAAAACGATTCAATAACAATCTCATTGAAATAAAAATAAACCATGCAAGTAAAATTGGTCCCATAAAAAAATATTTGAAACATGAATAACCGATGGAAAGTAAATGAGTTCCTTAACAACCATTTTGAATCATGATTAACCCCTCAAAAATGAATGGTTTCAATTAAAATCTATTTAAAAAAAGATTAAATCAAGGTAATTAAATGGGATAAAACAATTCTATTTAAAACATGACAAATACATGTAAAAGGAATATGTTAAATAATAATTTCATCTAAGAATGATTATCTAATGAAAAAAATGGGTTCCAAAATAATGTCATTATGACATGATTAACCCAAAAAAATTAAATTACTTCCATAACAACCATAATGAATCATTTGTTATCTCATTGAAAAGAAACCATTTCCATAACAATGTCATTGAAAAAATATTAGTCTACGGTAATGAAAATGTTTTCATAAAAATATATTTGAGACTATAATAATACATTAAAATATAGTGTGTGGATGGTATCAACAATGAATGTCCCCTATATATGAAAATAAATAACATTTTTTCACACTAATGAATAGAAATTCCCTTAAAATTCAATTTGAATCATTCTTGAGGAAAATAATCATTAAACATTTATATGTGTCAAATACCACCGTGATACATTTGAATGATAAGACCCATGAATATGTCACATTAAATAAACATTTATTTTAATGATTATAAATATATTAAGGATAGATCATTTCATTGGAAAAGTATGGACACCTCCTAAATGAATATACATTCATAACAAAACATATGACTTAAAGAAGGCAATTTTTGAAAAAATTCCATTAACACATTGGTAACTTTGATATAATAAACCACCTGAAATAAATATCATAAAAATCATATGTAAAACAACATTAATTGTATGATAGTAATCATAAAATATATTCATTTTCTTATATACACCAAAAAATAAAAATAACATATGAATATAGAATATATCCCATATAAATAAATGGTAATGTAGATGAAACCGTACCAATATCGTATAATTGGAGTGATAATAAATAATTAGAATAATTATGTGTGAAACAATAAATCCACAAAATAATATTCAAAAACATATTTTGAATAATCATGGGTCATTTGAAACATATTCTTATCATAACAAAACCAATGAAATAGATGTTTTACACCAATAATTATAATAGAGTTATGAAATCAATTACATTGAGTATGATTTTTCATGCATGTCCTCTATCATCTGCAATAATAAATATATGTAAATTTTTACATGTTTCATATCCTTCTATAATATAATTATTACTTTTATTTCTCGTATATTCATTTTGTATTCAATTAATTAATAATTAATTATTTTGTTGGTTGCTTTGTTCCTACTCATCTTATGTGTCAATACTCACATTGATTGGTTGACTATGGAAATTGAGGTCCTTATATTAATATATCCATAATAATGAAAATGAAATAATTATCAAATTTCAATGTCAATAAAAATGATATATTCATACATGAATGATGGATTTGAAAAATGAACCAATGTTAGGAGAAGGGCGACTACAAGCCATACGTACACATGAGTAACGTTCCCATTTAACAATGATCAATATTTAAAAAAGATATGTATTTTTGTTATTAAAAAATGGATATTATATCCAAAATACTATTTAATTTAAATATATTTATATATATCATTCTTATGATGTGGTGATGATAAATAAATATTTACATCCCTTTGAGGAAGTAATGGTCCACAAAAAAACATTATCACATATAAGAAGTGTGAAATGTAATGAATAAAATGATCTGATTAATCTTTAAAATTTTTATTATGTCCTTAATATCATAAATATTTCATTTATTTCATATATTTTTATTAAACCCTCCTTTAATACATTCAATGTAAAAGTTGAATGCATCACTTCACATGATGAGGTTGTAGCCCACACGTCCACAATTGATGTCATCTTATTCTGAAAAAGTGGAAAAATGAAGGTTTGAGTTTTTTATTTATAATTGGATTATAATTAAATTATGAATATCCTAAATATCATATAAAAATGTATTTTCATCATAATACACAACCATAAGAGGTAGTAATGGAGAAATGAATGACATCACTTCATGGGTCAGTAGTTCAGCGTACAAGCATATTGTTATTTAGTTATCCATTTAATAAAAGTGGGTGTAGTTTAAGGTGTAAGACTTAATAATAAAAATATATGTATATTTTTGAAACTATGTATATCATATAATAAAGTAATAAAAATAATTTATGTTGAAAAGAAGAAATAAAATATTACGCATTGAATAGTGTTACCACTTCCTTGGGTAACTAAATTTTGTTTTCACTAAAAGACATCCTCGGATTCATTACAACTAAATTTGAGGGTTCTAGGATGATAGTATAGATTTTTGGGGATTTGTTTCATGGTTTTCATGATAGTAAGAGTTTTATAGGTGTAAATATGTAGGGGAGTGTGATTGTGGTGGGAACCAATGTTTTTCATTGTTATATGTGGATTTTGGTTCGTTTATGTTGTCAATAATCACATGTATTTTTATGGAGTTTTATATGAACGAGATATTATAGTTCAAGATAATAGTAGTATGTAAGGTTTGATTGTATCCTAGTGTTTTCCAATATTTAGAGACAAAAATTTGGAGTTTGTTTTTGGAAATGTCTATTTTTTCATGTATAAGAACATTGTTTGTAGACGAAGAATGATAGTTTGTAGACTATATAAGAGATTAAAGGAGAAATGATTAAAATAAGACATTCAATAGATTTATTATAGTAGTGCTATGAGGACCATGAAGGTCGGCACACAAACTGCATTGGGTAATGTTTTATAATAAGATTGCATTTTATGGGGGGGAATGGATTGTAAGAGGATTGTATTACACATGACAACTATTCGTTTTTTGAAATGAGGATGTTATTTGAGGTGTTGAGAAGGAAGATATGTGGTAAGCTAACCACATAGGAAAAAAATAGTTCATTAGAGATGTATTTCACAATATATTCTATACCATAAAAATGATTTTGTAAAATGGATTCAAAATATTTTCTGATATATTTATTTATATAATAAATATTTATCCCATTCTATAAAAAGTGAGATTTTGATTTGAAATCCATGTGGATTTTGGTGAATCCCATAGAGATTGATGGGATGAAAACCCCACAAAGGAGAAGGGGTACATGAGGAGGATTCTGTGAAATGGTATGTGATCTGCGAAGATAGTCCACTAAATGTGTATTGCATGGCACTATAGCCCACAAAAGGAAATGGTCTAAAAGGAATGAAGTTTTTTTGTAGGGGAAACTGTTTATTGAAGAAAAACTATTTTGTTCATCTTAGAAAATTTGTGGAATAATGGTTAGTCTACAGAGGAATAAGCGGTCCATGGAGGAGATATGATTCGCATACGCTGATGGAGTCCAATTAAGATATGTGGTTAATATATCACACATGTTATGTGGTGTAGTGCAGTTCATGGATTACGAAAGTGAGTTTGTGGTGGACCATTTCATAATCTATCAGTGCACATATAATTAGATAACATTTATTGATAATGGAAACACTTCAACATTGCAACTATATATAGTTGAGGATTCATGAATTAATAAATTTGATGGCACCTACATGTATATAAATTGTGGTTGTGCTCCTCCCGTTATAGTGAGCTATGTGGAGTTGACAGATGTGTATTGAGGGATAATGTGAGTTATCCAAAAAAATATTTTTACAGAACAGTTCCTAGCACAGAGTGACTAATCATACAATTTTTAATTACACATCTATAAGAGATTTGTGGATTTAGGTACCAAAAAAACTTTGTCGTTGTACTCCCCTTTGACTATTCATTAGTGGCAAACAACATAATATTAATGTGTTGACTATGTACATGTGATTGGTTGTTTACTGCTCATTCTCATCAAATAGGTTTAGTAGGTTTATAATCAAATGTGAACAAGATCCGTCAATTTTGAAAAATAAATAACACACTATTTCACCCCACCCCTCATAGGGTGTTATGGGGTACATTATGGGTGTTAGATGTTATTGGTTACTGGTGTTACATTTTTCCTTCATTTTCACATTGAGAATATAGTTAATGGCATGGGAGTAACCCATTTTGATGGATGTAAAATTTAGTTATGGAAAAAATGTATGAAATATTATCAAGGATATCCTAGAATGGATTTACATTTTCAATATATTTGGAATACATGTAATGATCCAACATGGATGTCTGTGACTGATACAGACATGAAAATTCATGATTTAGATTCTAAAATGGAAAATTACCTCACGATAGATCTATATAAAATAATCGATCTGAAGGCGATGATCTACATATTATCCAAGACTATGTGGGAAATTATATAAAATATATACGATGGATATAATACTATAAATGTCGTAATAAATTTAGGGTTTTTAAAATATTTTTGATGATTTGAATAAGAATCCTGATGAAAATGTAGATTCATTTTCCAATTCAATTATTGATGTTTTAGGAGAAATTCTATGTATTGGGGAAGAAATAAATGACAATTACATTCATATGAAAATATTCGGAATGCATCCATCTCATTACAATCCAAAAAAGTTATCCCTTGAAGAAAAAGTCTTTTAAAAAATATCTTTAGAAAATTTTCAAAGTAGTTTGATTTTTTATCAAATATGTTTCAAATAGTAGGATGGAACAAGTCTTGTTATTATAGAGATGGTATTTATGTACATTAAATAATTTTATATGTCAAAATATTGTGATAATGAAGATAATGATGATGAAAAAAATATTTATATCTTTTACACAAAATTATAGAGATAAAAATAGATATTTTATAGAATTAAACCCTTATAATGAATTAATTGACAAAGTGTTGGGTTAACTGTCTCTCATATCTCAATTCATTTTTTCAATGGTGAAAGTGCGACTGGAAACTCAATGAATCCTCAAAAGTTGATTTCACAAATAGTAGACAAAAAATGTGGAATGAAATTAAAATAAAAGAGTTTTGTCTATAAAGAATAATATGGTGATGATATCATTAAGAAAGAAGAAACAATGTTTAAATATTGATCCCATCAATATATGATGGCTATAGTTGATAAAGTAAACCCATCAAAAGAATAAGTTGGAGATGATAAATTGATTTATTATGTTGATCTCATTTTGAAACATAAGGATTGTATTATAATGGTTGAGAATCCAAATATCAGATCAAAAAAGTGGAGAGAAGTTCTTGAAGAATCATCAACATATGATGACCTTCTTGAAACCAGAAAATGAATGAGTGGAATATATAGTGAAAGAACATTCAACATCCAATGAAATCACAGAAGATGTAGTGGAACTGAAACTTATAAATTATTAAGCTGAATATGTCATTAAAGACCTTGCATCTATACTAGTAGAGATGTGCATTACTATTGGGGGACAGGAAGTAAATGTTTTTACTCTTTAGAGTAAAATTAAAAGTGAAAAAGTTCATTGAAAGAAATTATAAAATATTGTTTAAATGGATATCAAAATATATTCTAATCGAGGGTGCTAAAATTTTGTTCTGATGGAGTAGAAAATGTTATACGGATTAATGATTCACATAAATAGGAAATAATGGAATTTGATGTGATTCTGAAATATCCAAATATGGAAATATGATAAATATAAGAAACTAGTAATCAATAGTTGAACATTTCGCAATTCCAACTGATGTTTAAACCAATAGATCCTCAAATAAAACTGAATGGAGAGATGAATCATATCCATATGTTTCATAAATTGATAGAAAGCTAAATAAATTCACATGGAATGTGTAATGGGTAAGAAAATAAGTCAACAAACATTAAATCTTATTAAATGTAAATTTTGTGGCTAGCTAAGACATATCATGTCATACTATGAATGGGTAATGTGATATTTTAATGAGGAAGAGATTAAATGACAGAAAATGACAATTAATTCATATCATAATTCATATAAAATAAATATTTTATATGGATATTATTGTCGTTGTTCAGACATTAGAAATAAAGATATTTATTTTAGGAAGAATAAAGGCTTTAAAAATTAATATATTACTCAAATACAAGAAAATACTCATCAACTGGATGTTATTTCTCTTTCAAACAAGGATTTATCTTATAGAAGATGAGTATGAGTATGATGAACCAATTCACATGGAATGAAGATTAGAATGGTCATATTTATCCTTCATGAAAACCAATATTTCATTGAATGAATAGTTGAAAATTGAAAAATCCATCCTTTTAGAAGTATCCTTAAAAGATACAAGGAGTAGCAGCACCTATATTTTTAACAGCATATTCTCATCCCATATGATGGGAAAAGAATACCTATTATCAAATTTTAAGAATAAGGTAGATTGAATAGTGCAGTTCAATAATGATTGTGCAATGTAGATTTAATGTAGTGGACAGACTTAAATGGATAATGGAATGCTAATGAAAACATAAGACCTATATATATATTTTCTATTACACAATCTATTGTAGTTGAGTAAATAATGTGACACAGGACTAATTGTGACTTTTAATCTAAATGGATGCCAAATAAGAGGAAAAAATTATTTCTCTTATGAATGGTTGTAGAATAGATGGAATCATATATCAGGAATCTAGAAAAAGGAACTGTTTATAAATGGAATTTGAAAATAAAAAAACACTTAGAACTAAATATTGGGCCACATTAAAATAATGACATGGAAGAGATATCTAAATTGAAGATAGTCAGGGACATCCCAATTATGAAGGGTGAATGGGAAAAACATGTGATATTTTTATACCATGGATGTTGTAATACATTTTATATTGGCTAAATAAGAAAAAGGATTCAATCCTTCTTGATCTCATTTATATAGATGTTTTTAGTATGCTAAATGTTTTTAGAAGATGTTGAGAAAAGAACATTGTTCTTTTTATTTATGATTATAGTACAATGCATTGTGTGAGGGTTATACATAATAAATGAAACATTATTGATTTCATGAAAACATATAATTGAATAGTTGAAATGATTTAGGGCATTAAATCAATGTTATGCAGTCTATCGATAGTAGAGAATACACATCCAATGAATTTGATAATTACCTGGAGAAACATGTAGTACAACCTAACATGGTAGTTGTGAGAAACCCACATTAAAATGGAGTTGATGAGAGTAGTAATCGGTAGGTTATCAATTCAGATAAAACTATTGAAATTTATAATCATAACTTTCACCATTAATGGAAAAAGCATGTTCAGGCTGCAGTGTATTCTCAAAATTGAACAGGGGTATATGTGTGTGAAATAAACACATTATATAAGTTACAGAATTGAATGAAGACCACATCAATGTATTTTCAAGTTTTCAGAAGTAAATTATTTATCATAAATAATAAAATAAATCAATGTAAGAACAGTGATACTATAGTGGAAGGAATATTTCTTATTTATTCAATGAATATAAATTTAAAAAAATTATTTCAGTAATAATATTAGAAATTTTGTTTAACTTGTGATTTTATCATCATCGATTATAATACTTCAAATACCATCGAAGGATCCTATGCTGATATGATTGGGTATAAATAAGATGGTATACATATAACAGATTCAATTGTAGAACTAGAGGATGGAGTGTAAAAAATTTATCAGTCACAAAATGATGTTGAGTCAAAAGAAAAATACGAGGAGGAAACTGTGTCTGAATAAAATTATATTAATCATCATAGGAGAAATAAAAGAGTATAAATTGATCAATAAAACTTCATTGGGGATTAGACAACACCCAAATATACAATGATAATGTGGAATAACTCATAATCATCATACAAATCAGTTTTGGAACCATCATCCTTTGTCTAACCTACAAAATATGAATCATGGGATAAAATCATGAACGAATAGTTGGATCAGATCAACAAGAACCAAACATGGGATCAAGAAAAGATACCTAAAAATCACTATTTTACTGGTATGTAGTATATTTTTAAATATTAATTTTATGATCTTGGAAATTCGATCATAAATAAATAATAATTGGTTAATAAATTCTACTCACAGACTAATGGTGTTGATTTTGAAGAAATGTTTTCACCAGTGGATAGACTGGAGTCAGTCCAACAATTCATTACCTCAATAATAAGAAAATAACAAATTTGTATCAAATAAAAGTATATAAATCCTTCCAAAATGGTTGTTTTAAAAAAATGTCTATATAGAAAATCCCGTGGTTTTTTTACTGGGTTTTGATGAAAAGAAGGTTTCAATATTAAAGAAGGAACTATATAGTCTAAAATAGGCACCACATGCATGGTACACTCAGATGGATTCATATCTAAAAATTTCTGAATATAAAAGAGAATTATTTGACCAAAATCTCTATGTGAATAATTCTAATTAATATTAGTACATGGTACTAGTTTACACAGAAGATATTATTTTTGGTTTATGCTTGTGTGGATAAATTGATGAATTTTTCAATAACATAAAATCAAAATATTATATTTCTATGATTGGGGATCTCACATACATTATTGTATTGTATGTGATTCATAGGAAAAAACAACATTATTTATCATGAAAATTATTCAAGGGTGTATCTAGATTAATTTACTATGCATAACTCATAACCGCTATCAACTCTAATTGAGGATGGAACTAAAATTGAAAAGCATGAGTATAAGACTTCTGTATATCCCACCATGTACACGAGAATAATTTTGATGTAAATTTATTTGGCTTCAACACAGTAATAAATTTTATTTGAATTATTCTTATCAGACCACATTTAATGAAATTTTAATGATGAACATATAGAGGCAATTAAAACAATAATGATAAAAATTCAATATTCTCACAATTATGGGTTGTTAATTGATACATGAATTTATTATTAACTATCATAATTTTTTTATGTTGATTGGGAGGGATATGTGGTGGATATAATGTCCAAACTTTTTTGTGATTTTATTATTTCCAGTAAATGTATGGGATGTTTTAGTGAAAAATATAAAATTACGTCCAATAATTCTATTGAAGTTGAGATGATCCCCACTACAAAGGCTTTCACTCAACTATTTTCGATGATGAAACAACTTACTGATATTGGTGATGAGGTGAAAGAACTAATGGTAATTCACTATTACTACAACAGTGAAATTTTTCTTATGATGAATAATATTCAACATTATCAAATGAAACACGTTGAAATCGGATATCACATTATCAGGGAAAATGTCCATCATGTCATGATTAAAATGGATCATTTTGGAACTAATGATGAAGTGTCTGAAGATCTAATGAATCCATTGTCAGAAAATGTGTTAAAGAAGAATTAATTGATTCTCCATGTTCAACCACCACTCAGTTCTTCTGGAGGATACAAGTGTTCCACTCTCATGTTTTGTGTTAACTGTATTATTCTATTTGTGGAAGTGATGAATGATTATGGGGTAGATACAATATAATGGGAGTGTGTTTTGAAGTCCCCATGTTCAATAAAAAGTTCAATGGGATTATTTCCAATGGGTGAGAATGGATAAATTCAATTTTTTGAGTTTCAAGATATAATATAGATGATTAATGAATAAATTCAATGTCATGAGTTCTCAAGAGAGAAAGGAGAAGTTGAATGAAAATTCCTAAAAAAATAGGGATAAATAGTGAAATTATTCTATGACATGATTAGATACATGAAAACCCATATTATACTTCCTCTATTGTTTTCAACAATGATCATTTCTTTCATAGTAATATAGTGTTCTGTGTGTCATTTCATTTGTATTTGTATTTGATAATGGATTATTGTATATTAAAATTATTCGTACATTTGAAACAAATCCAAAGGTAAATATTGTTGGAACCATGGTAGTTATTATATGTAAATGTAGTGTGTTTTGTGTTTTTTTTTCATTTTTCCCATATATGATTTTGCGTTTTTCATGGAGAGAGATATTATAATTCAAAATGGTAATAGTATTATAGGTGGTGTTGTTTCTCAAGGTTATCCAAAATTTTGGGCCTCAAAATTTGGATTTTTTTTAAAAAAAAGATGTTTTACCTTGTAAGAGTACATAGATAGGGGACCATTTCAGATAGTTAATGGACTACATATGAGATATGTGGAACAATGATGAAAATTGGAAAGGGGAAGGATTCCACAGAGCATCACTATGTATACCTTGTGCGGAAATAGTTCATGGGGACAGTAGGGGTTCGTGGTAGGCAAATCGTTCATTGAAGAAATGTGGTACATGGTATGTTTCATTATATTATGAAATGAGGCCATTATATAAGGAATTAAAAGGATTAGAAGTGGTTCATTGACTAAAGAGGGAAAATGGTTAATGGGAGAAGCATTATGCAGTGAATCCTATACCACAACAACTGTATGTTTTAAATGGAGTTGCGATATTTTCAGATACATTTTCCGATATTATGATAACTTATCCCAACAATAATTAGACAGATTTTTATAAGAAACATGGTAGGAGTTTCGTTAATACCATAATGTTTCATGGGAATAGAACCCCACAAAAGAGAATGTTTTTGGATAGTGGAGACCACGACGAAGGATAGCTCATGGAAGAAGGGTTGGTCTGTGTAGGAAGAATTGTTCCATAGAGGAGATATTGTCCATGTAAGAAGATGTAGAATTATATAGAGACTTGTTCCTGGAAGAAAAATTGTTATTCGGTGTCGTGTAGTTCATCGGAGAAGTATGCCAGTTCGTGATCTATCAGTTATCAAAAAACTAGAAAACAACTATTAGAAAAATTGGGGCATCAAGAGAGAATCTATCTAAAGGTGAGGATTTATGATTTAATGAAGATGAAGTTACCAAAAAATCTAAATACTATGTTTGGATTCCCCGCATTTAAATTAGCTTAGGGGATTTTATGGAAGTGTTTTTAGGGTGGTAGTGAGAAATCACTACAATATTCTAGAAAAATATTTCCAATAATATAGTGATTATACATAAATTTTTTTACTCCAAAACTACTAAAGATTTGTGGATATTTCACCAACCAACACATTATATGTTTATTCTCTTAGAGAAATCGCTTAGTGGTGAACCTAGTAATATTTCTATGTGGGCACTTTTCATGTAAATGGTATATTATGATACATTATCATCAGATATTTTTAACAATTTCCTACCATTAAATGAAAACAATCTATCAATTTTGATGAAAAAGTTGACACAATGATTCACCCTCATCTCTAATAGTGTTATGAGATCATTCTAGTGACTTTTTATAGTGGAAGAGAAGTGAAATTTTTTTAAATATAAAATGGTAAACAGAATTGGGTGGTCTCCCACACACCACTTGATTCATGAAATGAAACACATTCGTTCAATAATAGTGAATAATTTAAAATTTATTTTTTTCAAATAATGGATAAAATTGATTTCAATTTCATTTTAAAATATTTATTCAACTAAATGGTTACAAAAATAAATATTTAATTATAAATGTTTTTTGGTATTATTATTTCTAATTTGCAACATAAGTAATCAAATCAAGTCGATATTACATTCATTTATAGATAAAAATGGTGTTTCATTTGATTCTTGATAAATAAGGTATTCTGTATAAATTAAACTATTATGTTATTATTATTAATATAAAATAATATATTTCATAATTTTTTTGATGTTACATCCATACACCACATAAAATGAATCTATCCATTAAAATATATAATATTTATCATAATATTATCATTTATAGAAATTCTTAATTGAAAACCACATTTTACAAAGGGTTTATAATACATCCTCTTAAAAAGGGAAAGTGGAAATCAAAAAATTCACCATAAGCTGTCTCTAACTCGTATTCAATGTAGGGAGAAAATTGGATATAAAATAATTGATTGATTTTGTAGGTAAAAATTTTACCATGGACTAATATAGGGTTATAGAGATCTTGTTCATGTGTACGTCAATGATGAAAAATCCAAGTACCAAATAGTGGTGGAAATAATATTTAATATCAGCAAAATATATATTAATAATATAATATTTTATTTCAGGATCATTTTTTCAAATGTTGAACGGTATATAACACCATCTTGAGTGAAAACATAAATAAATATAATTTCATGAGAAGTTAATTTTATTATTTACCAAAATAATTTTTTTTTATCCATATAATGACTATTAAATTTTTTTATCATATATGAATCCCTAAAATAAACTTCTATAAACCATATTACAATAAAAGGTATTGTCATGTATTCCATCTACCATTATACATTAAGTAATACCTAAATTAATAGCGCATGGAAAGATAATTTCCAAAATAAATAATCCTATATATGATAAAATTATGTTATAAATTAAATAGTAAGATCCAAAGATGAAACTAAATCATTCCATAACCCAATATCCAAAATGACATAAATAACCTCAAAATTAAAGATATTATTATCCAAAAGGGTTACCTCATGCATCCAAATTTCAATCCCAAAAGACGGAAATCATATTTTGTATTAACATAAGACACTTAGTCACTAAGTCCATTTTGAAACATGTGGTTATCTATAAGATAATAATTTTTTCCCCGAAATCACCTCAACACTTAAAATTATATATGTAAAGACCTGGAAATTTCATATAAATTTTTAAATTATATGGAATTATTTGGAGACTGTGAAAATATATAGCAAGTCATTCTGAGGCCCAGAGAGCCCGAAACCGATTTTTGACCGTTTTATGGTAGGTTAAGTAACTTGAATATTGGGATTTCTATCTTTTGAACCAGTGCTCAGATTTATAATTTGTGAGCACCAATGAATACTCAGTGTTGGGATTTTCTAAGGTGAAGCATTACATCATTAGGAAGGTGTTAGATGAAAAAGATATTTTTTGGACATTCAGGAAAAAAAATAAAAAAATAAAATTTATTTTATTCTTCATGCAAAAATTGAGTAGTGGAAGGAGGGACCACAACTCAATGATGGACATTAATCTAGAGGCCATTAATTACATGTCCCATTGGATGTGTAACCAAAAAGATTGTGGATTAATTGTTCATTAATTTCAGTTCATAAATTAACCATATTGAAGAATGAATTGTAGTGTGTATTATTTTATTAAATTATAAATTTGGAATTGGAATTTTGAACTGATGGGGGGAACCACTGACAAAACACTGATGATTTTCCCCTCCAACAATGAATGGTGGATGAATGAAGAATGTTAGGTGAATCAATTTGGGGATCAGAAAACAATTTCGAATGACTTCGAACACGGATTCCATCAATAATTCGTAATAGATTCCACCAAATACAGTTACGGTGTTTATTTGTTTTATATTTCACCTCATCCAATTCATGGAAAATAAAATGAACGTGGACCAATATACTAATAGGTTGATCTGCAACTTGTTTGTTCATGTGGGTGGTAGTTGTAGGGTCTTAATTTGAGGAATTGTTCTTTCTGATTTATTACTGTTATAACCTAATTTTATAACCCTAATGTGGAGGGTGCGGGCCAATACGAACAAGACCCAGACCCCCCCCCCCCCCCACCATTCTTGTTTTATGTGGGTTTATTGTGCGCGACTGGGAAATGAGGTAGAAAGATGAATTTTAGAGACTTATAGTGAAGGTGGAATCCCATGAGGCCTATTGGCGCATGCATGGAAAAAAATGTACCCCTAGAGCTTCCCTGGTGGCTCAAAAAAGCTATAGTCTGTGCGACACCCCTAGTGCGGAGGCACTGGGGACCGGCCTAGTGGGTCGCATGGTGGTGATGCGCCCGCCGGATCCACGACTTCAGGAGCTGCGGCCAGCCGAGCCACACCAGATGGAAGTGAATCACACCATCGCATTGTGTGGAAAGAGGATAATCCCTCTAAGCTACACCAATGACTAGATACATTTGGCCGTATCTCAAGGGGGGTGGTGTGATACCCTGCTGGTTCCACAAGCTGGCCAAACATGATACACTGCATCCTTTCAGTGCATCTAGAAACCGGACCGCATCCCTGTGGGCTAGATTTTCCTAGAAGGTTAGATCTGCGAGTCATCCCGAACCATCCTACCAGGTCGGGTCCACCAATCATGTCGGACTCACTGGACCAATGGGCTTTAATGGTCGAGCCCCTACTGTACCCAGACCAGACCGATCTTGTTTCGCTAATTTTTGTGTATCTCATAAACCGGGCATCTGATTTATGCATCGTTAGAATCGTGAGGACCCTAGATATGAGGTGATACTTTTGAAATACTCAACTAGAGTTTTGGAAGATTTTGGATTACTGAAGGGTTTGATTTTTCTTGAATCCAATCGTGCCATATTTACTTTTGTGAATTAATCTTATTGATCGGGTATCTGATTGACATCTTGTGTATCATGTTGGAACCATTATGATAAGGCGATCATTTTGGTTACATCATTGTGAGACTTCATGGTGGATGAAATATGACCAGTGGCATGAGTAATGATTATACGGGAACTCAAGCACACCAAGTGTAGGAATATTATCTTTGGATATTAAGTGAAGAGAAAACATTGGTGGATATTTATGAGAGGGAACATTTGTGGATCAGCAGCAGAGTGACCATGTATCGATCGAAAGAAGAGAGTCTCATTATGGATCATCAAATGTGTGACCCTATGTGGATCTATAGTAGTGAGACCCTTTGTGGATCGACAATAGTGAGACCATGTGTGGATCGATAGTAGAGAGAACATGTGTGGTTTGACATTCATGTAGACATGTATGTATCAACATTGGAGTCACCATGTGTGGATTAGTTTTACATAAACCCATTTTGGATCGGCAATAGTGCGACCCTGTGGAGATCGATGGTACATCGACCCAGTGTGGATTGATATTAGAGCGACCCTATATAGATTTTTCGTTTAGAAACCCTTCACTGATAAACATTAAATCCTCTCAAAATATTAAAAAGATCTAGCAGTAGACAAATCATATTTATTCATATTCTCTATGTTTTATACTGAGTGTTATATTACTTTTAATTTGAACATTCTGATTGAGAAAATGCTTTCTGCAGTTTCCATTGTGGAATTCTGAGAGAACTTCTGGGGTCCTGGGGTCCCTACTGAGTATTGTCATACATACCATTGAACGGGCCCCACATGCACCATATTATGTCTTTTTCAGACGACAAATATCTTGACTGAGACTTGGGGATCCAATGCTAGACAGTTCATAGAGGGGAATGACAGATGTGATGAGCGGTAGTAAAGATAGACAGCGAGTTGTACCTACACATCAGGTAAGACCCTTGTTGAATGACATCTGAAGAACATTTTGCAATTTTTTGTACTTTATTTCTATTTGGGATTGTATACAGGCCCCTTTATATTGGGTACATACATTTAATCTCAAGGGTTGTTTTTAGTATTGGTTATAATTTCCATTTTTGATGGATTTTACTTGTATGAATTCTGTACCTAGCCTCTATGTGTACATGTTTAAAGGAAATACCTTCCATTTTTGGGTTATTACTTTTCGAATTTATTTTCCAACACCTGGCCTATAGATGTCGGGATTGTGGTAGTCATGGAATGGGGCCTAGGAGACGGGTCATGACAAAGTAGTAATAGTGGTGGGTTCGGTTCTACCAGAACAACTGAGATTCAATGTTTTCAATGGAGCAATAGTGTCAAGTTTCTTGATTTTTGATTATAGTTTGAGGGTCTAGTGTTGATATGGTATCTGACGTATCTATACACTAAGACCCTAAGTTCTTATTTATTACTCAATACATGAAATCATTTTATATATATATTTTGATAATTTTTTGATCTCTTTTGTGTGATCTTACCTGGTATAACTTATTGACTATGGGGCATATTTTTATTTACTTGATGTCACTAAATAGAAAAACCTCCAGGACTCCAGTGAGAGATCTCAATGATGGCCCACCGAGCAATGTGGAATCGGTTAAGGACCCTCTTACCATGATAACACCTTCTTGTGGTTCACGAATAACACCATGACACGATGGGAAATAGATTTCCCTAGCCCCACCAGCAGACCACACACTCCAACTGATCGTGTTGGATTAGATACAAAGACAATGGAATCAGAGGTATCGAGAAGTGACAGATCCATAGGCAGCTGAGGACTAGCTCGAGAATATGGCACTGGTTTTTCATTTGGTCAAGAAACTGGAAAAATAGATAGTGATACTAGATTTTAATATCATTCAAGACACATAAAGGAGATTGTAGATCATGAAACATTAAATGCATGAGGAGATGACTCTTTCATAGTTGGACTTAGATAACCACTTCTGTGAAGAGTTTATACCATTGATACTATGCTCTGGGTGTATTCAAGAGCTTCTGCACTTGCAGCAGGGCCGCCTAACAGTGGCCCGGTATACAACGATATTCCTTAAACTCTCTCACTGCTTCACCAACATAGTACAAGACCCATTATTCAGGTACCATAACATTTATAAGGGTATTCGTTAGTAAATCAGAGCATTGATGATATCGCTCAACATCCCGACATAGGATGTAGTGCTAGTGAGAGCACTAGTGGTAGATAGATTCTTAGATGTGAAGGCACCAATGGTGAGTACCACCATCGGACGAAAGGAAAATGAGTCATCTGCAACTGGTAGTATGAAGATGATGTATAGGTAAAAGTGGGACATTACATTGGGAGTACGACCCATGGAAGTAGGGTTGGAGGTTCAGATCTCAAAAAGCATTGGAGGTAAGTAGATGAGCATATTGTGCTACTCATGTGGCGGGCAGGGTCACATGGCTCAGGATGGCCCAACCTTTCATACTAATGATGGGTAGATAGTTGAATTACCATCATGAAAGAGTTATAGGTTCAAGAGTGTAGGTCCATAGGATGGATAACATGGTAGAAGAGTAGGCCCTGCATTAGGCGGTGGGAGACGGTTAAAGGTAATACAGCCACCACCCTAGGCTGTACACCCCGACCATAGGAAAAAAGTGTACAAGGACAATCATGGATTCAAGAAGAAGAGACCTATGAAAACAAGTCTTTGGAGATGATTCGAGGTATTATCTGTGTCTACTCCTCCCTTGTTTTAGTTTTTATAGACAGTGATTCATGTTACTCTTTCATTTCCATAACTCTTGTTCGGATCTCAAAGATTCAAATGAAGACATTGGATCGATCCATTTATTTAGAGACTCCTTTGGGAGAGGATTTAATGATTAAACACTAGTGTAAGAAGTGTGAGCTTACTCTAGGTTATAAGAGATTCATTATGGATCTACTAGTAGTAGTTTCAAGGCCTTATGGTAAGATCAGGGTTATAAAATTTATATCCATAGTCAACTCTTAGATTGACGGATTTAGGGTCATTGTGTGGTGTTTCATAGAGAATGGGGCCATGTTTTCTTTCAACAGTGAGAAGGAAACCATTTCAGTACTTGATGGAATTTCATGGAGAAGGGTGGAACAAATCATTCAACATTTGTATAGACTCAAACAATTTATGGTGGATGTGTGCAGTCTAAGATATGTTGTTGTGTTAGAAAAGTATGTGGACTTCATCCCTGAATATGTTTCGAGACTACCTCTTCAAAGATAGGTAGACTTCTACATCAATTTGAACTCTGGGAGGACACAAATATCCATGCCATCATATCAAATGGATCCCATGGATATTCGTGAGTTGAGGGTACAACTATAGTACTTGGAAAAAAGGGGTTTGTAAAAACTATTATCTCTCGATGGGCATCCCCGCTTTTGTTTTCCAGGAAAGAAGAATGGAGATTGAGGCTTCGCGTGGAATATCGATGCATAAACCAGGTGACTGTGAAGAACATGTATCATCTTCCAATGATTGATGATATCTCAGGCCACCTGATGGGAGAATGGTGGTTTTCAAATATAGAACTATGATCACGAAATCATCAGATCAGGGTATGATATGAGGATGTACCGATGACAACCTCCAGATGACGGTATGTACACTATTAGTTCTTGGTTATGCTTTTCAGCATGACCAATGCTTTAACAGTGTTTATGGGGCTCAGGAATACTATATTCCATCCTTTCCATGATTTCTTTTTGGTGGTCTTCATTGACCACAACTTGGTTTACTTGACATTATAGGATAATCACACAACGTATCAATATATAGTTCTCGATAAACTCTAAGAGAACCATCATTATTGAAATATCTCGATGTTCTAGTTCTGTATACCAGAATTCCACTTTCTAGGAAATTTTATCTCGAAGGCTGGAGTAGTAGTGGATCAGGAAAATATAGTAGAATTGCATTCATGGGAGCCTCCTAAGTGTGTGACTGAGGTTTGGAGTTTTATAGGATTTGTTGGGTCCTAATAAAGATTTTTACCTGGCTTTTCCTAAGTATAGGAACCCTTGTAAGTATTATAAAATAATGGGAATCCCTTCAAGTGTATGGAGAGATGCCAACATAGTTTTTAGGATATGAGAACTTTACTGAAAAATTCTTCCATATTGAGGCTACCAAAAGAGAGCGTTGGGTACATATTTTTGTACGATGCATCAGAGATTGGTCTAGGTTGTGTCATGATGCATAAATTAGAAATTATTTTCTATGGATCATGAAATATAAGGATACACAATAAGAACTTTGTGAAATATGATCGGGAATTATCATTGGATGTCTTTGCATTGAAGATGTGGTTGAACATATTGATGGGTGAATGGTTTAAAGTCTACTCTGGTCACAAGAGTCTCAGGTATATATTATCACAAAAGGACATAACCCTGAGCCATCGGCATTGGATGGAGATTTTCCATGACTAAGAAAATAAAATAGTATGATCTCTTCGGAATATAAATGAGGAGTAAGATGCACTTAGTAGTAGGTCTGATCTAAAGTTTCTTAGTTAGGTGATAGAGCAGCTAACCGCATTGCAGATGTCCTTCGACGATAGGGATGAACCATCTTGCCTCCAGTCTGTGAATGTCACCTGCCCAATTCATCAGCTATTTCATGAGGCATATCTTGGGAACGTTGACCGTATGGCCTCACATGGTCAGATATCCTTAGGGAAGGTTCCTGATTGATTTATTATAGGTGTGGATCACGTAAGCCTTTTTAGAGGATGCACCATGGTACCCATGACGTTCTGCGAGGAGGTGTTGAGAGAATTCCATACATTCACATTGGAAGTACATCCTAGTGTTGTGAATATGTACTAGGACATCTAATGTTAGTAATGGTGGCCATGGATGAGGAAAGCAGTAGTGGAGTTCTTTTCACGATCCCTCACTTGTCTGCAAGTGAGGGCTGATATCTATTTTCTAGTTGGATTTTCCTAACCACCTATGGTATTGCATAGGAAGTGGGAAATTATTTCAATGGAATTCATGATGCTGTTACCATGTACATCCTGGGTCCACGACCCTATCTTATTGATCTTTGAATGACTCACCAAGTTGGCCCATTTTCTACCCATCCAATAGTAGGGGTTAATAGAGGGATTGGGACGCCCTTATGTCTAGGATATATTATAGCTTCACGAGATACCATATAAGACAATTTCCAATAGTGATCCTCATTTTACTTCCCAATTGTGGAAGGGATTATTGGAGGTGTTTGGGGCTCAGTTACACTTGAGCATCACCTTTCACCCTCAGTCAAATGGTCATACAGGGAAGACTATACAGAAACATTGTGACATGTCTCATTTTTGCATCCTTGATTTGTTCCATTATTGGAAGGACCACCTACCACTAGGGGAGATCACATAAAACAAAACTTATCACTCCAACATCAGAATTTCATCATAGTAGGCCTTATATGGGTAACCTTGATGGTCTTCCCTATTCGATAAAGACGTCGGGGATTCATCACTAATGGGTTTAGAGATGGAATTAGATACCACTAATAAGGTGCATGTCATCTTGGAGTAGATGAAGACTACACAAAACATGAAGAAGTATTATGCTGATAGAATACAGATACTGATACAATTTGATGAGGGGTCTAATTATTACCATCCAGTATCACCCCGATAATGATTTCAGAAATTTTGCTCGGGAATCAATCTATCTACGAGTTTCATCAAACCATTCCTGATCCTAATCAGAGTTGGTGAGGTGGCGTACCACCTAGATCTTTCCCCACATATACACCAGGTGAATAATGTTTTCCATGTGTCACTGTTGAGGAGATAAATGCATGATCTATCACAAATCATCAACTATGGAGGGCATGACATTATTGATAGGACGATGTTCACCATGTTCTCAGGGGAGATAGATGATCGACATGTGTGTGTCCTATTATGGTGGTTAATTCCTCTGGTGTGAGTTCAATGGCATCACGAGAACCTCCATGAGAGCACATGGGATCATGAGGCTCAGATTCATGCTTAGTAACCCAATTTGTTTTCATATACTTTTTTTTGGGTTTTGGGGATATAAAGCATGATGGTGGGGAGAATGTAATGTCCCCAAAATTTTGTATATATTTTTTTAAAATATATGGAATTATTTAGAGACTTCAAAAATTGATTGCATTTGATTTTGAGTCTTGGAGAGACTAGAACAAAATTTTGAATATTTTTAAATGTATGTTAGGTAAACGTGCGAGTAGGGTTCTTATCATTTCAATCAGTGCTCGAATTAAAAATCTGAAGGCACTGTTGAATTCTCAGAACCATGATTTTCTTGTGCAGTGCATCACTTTGGTCAGAAAGGGTGCGATGAAAAGGATAATTTTTAGAATTTCAAAAAAAATAATAAAAATAATAAATGTTATTTTATTCGTACAGCTATTGGTGGGACCACAGATGTCCCTTTTGATGTGTAACTGCATTGTTTATTGATTAATGGTTCATTAATTGCAGTTCATTAATTAACTATATTAATGAAATAAATGTGCTGTGGATTCATTTTTTTAATAAATCCAAGGAATTTGAATTTGGAACCCATGATAGGAACCTATAACAAAACACAACTGACATTATTCTCCAATATTGAACAGTGGAAGAAAGATGATCCTTGGGGGGATTGATCTGGGGATCTACGAACAACGTAGAATGAATTGTAATGTGGATTTGTTCCATCATATGGAACATATTACTCCGAATCTAGGAAGGGGGTTTATTTTCATTACGTATCCTCATATACCGTTCATGGAAGATACATCAAATTCCAAAAAACTAACTCATAGGTTGATCTATTTCACGTTGGTTCTTGTGTGTGGTTATTGCAGGGTTTAAATTTGGGGAATTTTTCTTTCTGATTGACGATTAATTTCACCCCTTGTTCAAACACTAACGTGGATGGGAAGGGAAATTCCAATCAATGTCCATTGCACCCCCACTGTTCTTGGTTTATGTGCATTCATTGGGTGTGACTAGGAATCAGAGAATCAAGTTCAATTTCACAACCTTATAATGGATGAAATGTCTTGGGAGGCCTATAGGTGCAAAGTGAACCAAATCGGACCGCAGAATCATCTCCAGTGGCCCGTGAAAGAATCCACCTGAGGCCGGTTGAGCCGGCAATATGGAGTAACTATTTTCGTAGAAATCGTAGCCAGCTGAGAAGTGGTAGGTGGAATGGCGTGATGCCATTGCACGACACCAGAAGAAGAGTGGTGCCACCGTGCCTCGTCGGAAGAGGAGACGCATTCTCAGGCCGCTAGGCTGGACCAACGACCGATTTCAGTTGGCTATTTGGGAATGGGGGGAGGGGGCTCCACCAGCCAGATAAATGAGACACACCATATCTGTTCTGTGCATCCAGCAACCAGCCCATATCTATGTGGGTTGGGTTTTCGACGCATGCCGCACCTACCAGCTGGGCCAGACATGCAAGCCTGATCAGACCTGCATGCTGACCCAAGTTTCCCATTAGGGCCAAACCCGTCTGCTGGGCCAGTTCTTCCTACCGCACCGGAACCCTCAATTGGGCTAGACCCCTACCGAACCTAGACCCCGCCAGTATCGTTTCTATAATTTGGTTGTATCACAGAAACCAGACATCCAATTTACATTCTGTCTACATTGCGATGGCACCTGTGAAGGTGACATCCTTTTGAGATACCTCTCTTTATTTTTTATAGAAGTTGGTGTATAGACGAGTTAGATCAGACTCGAATCCAACTAGGACATATTTACCTTTTTTCCTATATTGTACAGACCGACCATCTGATTGATGATTTGTATATAAAATTGGAAACCTTATGACTAGGTGGTCCTTCAGGTTAACTCTTCGTTAGACTTTGGGTGGTCGAAATATGACCAATGGCTTGTGCAATAGTTTCTCAGGAACTCATGCGTAGTAACTGTAGAACCTTGTGGATGGTTGTCAAGTGAAGGGAGACCCTATATGGATAGGTATGATATCAACTATTCGGGGATCGGAGGCAGAGCGACCCGGTGTGGATCAGAGGTTGTGATACCCTGTGTAGATCACGAGTAGTGAGACCAACTGTGGATCACCAGTAGTTCGACCCAGTTTGGATTGCCAGTATTTTGACCCGGTGTGGATCGATAGGCAAGAGACCATGTGTGGATCGATAGTATGGAGACCCTCCATGGATCAATATTAGAAATACCCTATATGAATTGGAAGTAGTAAAACCTAGTGTGGATCACTAGTAGATCGACCCTGTGTTGATTGATAATAGAGCGACCTAGTGTGGATCGACTGTTCATCGGCCATAGAGGGATCTACAGTTGAACCTCTCAATAAAAGAAAATGATGTAGCTGAAGAATAGTCGTCGTTATTATAGTTTTCTATATTTTATACCAATTTTGAAATTTATTTTACTTAGTAAATTGTGATAGAGATCATTATATGTGAATTTTACAATGTGGAATTATGAGTGGATTTTGTGGGTCATGTGGTCTCTACTGAGTATTTTATACTCAACATTTCCTAGGCTACACCTGCACCTTGATGTGTATTGTGTAAACAATGAACACATTGACTAGGACTTGAGAAGCTAGGGTGAAAAGGTTCTCAGATGTGATTGACAGACGTGGTGAGAGGTAGTGATTGAAGACGGTGAGTTGTAACTACCCTACTGGTATGATCATTTGTTGATAACCTACATAGTACGTTTCTTCCTATTGGATTTACTTTATTTCATGTTGTACAGGTATAGTGGTTTCTTTATAATCATTACATACTTTTAAACGTAGTGGTGGTTTTTAGTAGTTGTTATAGGTTCCCTTTTTTCTATTGTGATTTACTTTTATGAAGTGTGTACACAGTCACTATGTGTATATGTTTAAAGGAAATTTCATCCCAATCTAGGTTATGCCTTTGCGATACTAGTTTCTAACCCTTGGACTATTGAGGTCGGTCTTGGGGTAGTCACGGTATAGGCCCTGGGGGAATGGTCATGGAAATATTAACACTAATGGTTACATAAGAACATTTTCCACAAAATGTAAAGTAATACTTCAAATTAAAACAACTATTTACATATACCACAACTAAAAAAAATGTCTCCTAAATAATTATTAATAACATTAAAAAAATTCTACTTAGAACCCTAAAAATGAAATTTTGCACAGTGAAATTATGATGATATTTATGAATCTTGAACAATTATATTATTCATAAAAATTAATATAACCTCATATGATAATCTCATAATATCCAAAATTATCTAAACAAACCTAATATACCAACAATAGAATCCAAAAAAACTACACGCATGGATCCTTTGCTAAAATTCATAACATTACATTCTTGTCTTCTTTACTGAGAGATGTTACACAAATTTTCTATCAAAATGTTACAAAGTCAAAAAAGTGTATTACTTTCAATTTTATGTACCTTTTTTGTATTTTGTTTTATATTATTATGAAAATATCTTACACCATTAATTCACATAAACAAGGATCCATAAACGACTGGTTCTCAATGTTTAACATCATCTCCCATTATAACATTCATTTCTCCTTTCATATTTGGCCATACACACCATCCTTGTGAAATAATTTTAAAAATAATAATTATTTAATACAATGGTAAATGAAAATATAATAAGGGTGAACTCAAATTCTTAGTAAGGTTAAACATACACATTATCATTTAAATGTGATCAATATTCACAAGGGTAAATCATGGTATGATTACATAATTAAAGTGCAAGAGAAAATCATACGACAAATCATACCCATCAATATTTGGGTTGTTAAATATGGTATCATGGAAATGTCAAGAATCACAGGAATCCAAAATAATCATCAATGTGATATCAATCTTGATCATTAAAAAATTATAATCCAATATCAACAATAAAGAAACACATAAAGCTATATGGGAACATCATTGTACCTTTTACTCTTATAAACAGAATAGACATGCAGTCATATTCCTTAAATTTCATTATCACAAATGGAATAACCATATAATCAAATTAAAAACACAATTCATTGGATGGATAACATAGTCTCATCCGTTGTTGGTCTAACCTAGAACCACATGTCATTTTTTTCATGTTACCAGCCATGAAATTCCAAATTACCATTTACAAATAATCAAACATAAAATCCATCATAAACTCATCAAAGAAACCCAGGACCTCATTCATAAAATGAATAAAATATAGTAATGAAACGTGTTATATATAAATATTATTGAAATATAATTAACCCCTATAAATGAAATAGGTTCAATAATAACCTCTTTGAAACATGGTTAACCCATGTATAGTAAATGGGATCAAAAATAATATCTATAAAACATATATAAAACCTATAAAGGGAATATTCTGAGTTGACATTCCTTTGAAACACGATTATCCCATGGTGAAAATGGGTTCAGGAATAATATTCCGAAATCATGATTAACCCATGTAAATGAAATGGGGTTGAAAAAAAATCTATTTTAAAAAATAATAACCCATGTAAGGGATATATTATTCAAATACATATCTTTGAAACATGGTTAAACCATAGAAAATAAATGGGTTCCACAACAATTTCATTGAAATAAGGTTAACAATTTGAAAAGAATCATGATCAATAAGGATATCATTGAAAAAATATTAACCTGTTGAAATCAAATGGGTTCCATTATAATATATTCGAAAATAATAATACATCAAATGAATTATTTATTATGATATATAATGAAAATATACAAAGTAGAGGATAGTAACCGCATGGGTTTTTTGATGATAAGGAATGGAAATTCACTTAAAATATCATTAGAATAATTCTTGAGTAAAATAATCCTTACTCATTTCCTTGCTTATAATACCCCCTTAAATAATTTCCATTATAATTTCTAGTTTTTTAATGATCCATGTTCCAACACTCAACTATTGTATATAGGTCCCTTTCCCTTAGCTGGTTATCTTACCATGAATTCTACAAGAGCACTGAAATGACCATGTATGGTGTGAGTACAAGACTTAGTATGACAAAAAAAATTCCTCCATACCAAAAGTTTAAAAAAAAATATAATAGTCTATATCATGACATAAGTAAATTATCAATAATCCTATATTTGTCAAGTCATCATGTGGGGACCAAGCCGCCAAGAACCATGGACCTACCTACTTCGACTCATTGCGAATAAGAAAATCAAGAAGTTATGTTACTCTAATGAGGAAACGAGGATCACCCCACCACATTGGTTGTTATTACAAGAACTCTTCAAGTTCTATTAGGTAGGACCTCTTGTATTATAAAAATTTTAAATATTAGATTCCCTTGTCTGAAGGATGAAATGACCCATATCTATCTTCTATGAATCCTTCACTCGTATAACCATTTAAAAAACCCATGACCCTATTTTTTGAATGAAATGAATGATATATTATATATATGCTTCCTTTACCCACGTATCATTTTAAAACACCCATGATCCATGTCCATTGAATTAAATGACTTGTATTTTTCATTTATGCATCCCCCATTGCTGGGGTAGCAAAGTTCTCCTTTAAGGATATTATGACTACCTTAAGTTGCATAGTTGTCCACTAAGAAATAGAAATACCAACATTAGAGCTTCACCAAAGTATTTTAATACCTAAAATATAATTCAATAGGATATTCACACCCAACAACATATTTCGTACGAAGGGAAAAAAAGTCGCACCATCTACAAAGTCAGGATAATCTTTCCTGAACAAGTACGCTCATGGATACTCACACACCAACATGATATTCATCCCAAGAATGGGTTAGTACAATATAAAAACCACATCATGATAAAATAAAAAACACACAGAAACACACAAATAGATATATATATATATATATATAGCACAAAATTGGAAGGAACATCTAACATCAATGTTGTTAATGTAAGTGGAAAAGATATGCCACCATTGGTTGTTCAATACACCTCACCACGACCATATTATCGCAATCATTGACAAAAAAATATTCAAAATTCATCAAGGGTTCATAGAACCAAAATGAACTATTTTATTTCATAAGGGAAAAAATAGGAAATGCAATGATTCCTTCACACTCTGGGATAATTCTAAAATTATCATCTATAATAGCATTTGTGAGGATCATTATCCATATTTAATAATATAATAATAAATATTTTTATGAAATGCAATGATAACTATATTTAAAGGATAATTTTACATTATCCTTTAAAAAATTCATGTTTGAAAAATTATTCTTCAATACTTTCACTTTTCTAGTTTCAAAAAAAAATGGATTGATAATTTTTTAGATTACACAAAATAATTCATTGTATTTTACATTTTATAATTTCAGATAAATTATTCATAGATAAACCTTTTATTTTTGTCAAACTATATTTTAAAAAATTATTTTGTGATACATGGTTACGATTATTGTTTATTTTATCAAAATGGGCTTTTGATAATATTTTATATTTTTCACTGAACAAATTACCCCTATAATTATTGTTTCGAAATTATAAAAATATACATTTTGATAAAACCAAATGATTTTATATTGATAATATATAAAATCTTATTCTATTATTTTTAATATATAAACCATGATTATTCAACTTTTAATACATTGATTTGTTTTTTGAAAATTATACTTTTAATATTTTATTTACCAAACATCAGATAAACCCCTGATATATACATTGATACAATTGTTAAGGAATTGTGTTATAATAATTTTTTTTGATTATTTAATTTATAATAAACCATTTCTTTAAATAATTTATAATATAGATATCTTGGAATAAACTAAAAAAATAAAAAATAAAAAATGATATTCATACGAGGTGTTCCACGGTGTGGTTTAGATGCCTCTAAGATTCTGAAGAAGAGGGGAAATTGGGGGAAGATTCACTGGATCCACCTAAGGAAAGCTAATGTTATATTCTATTGTCTAAATTCACTAGGAAAATATAATATGTTTGTTAATTTTTAAAGAAACATATACCATGTGTTCTTCCAGAAACACAAATTAAATCTCTTCATTTGATGTCTGTTTCAACCATTTAAGGATGGAGGAGTGGTTTGATTCACCCCTAAAAATTATTGATTACTATATTTCATCAAATTTAGAAAACATAAAATCATTCAATTTTCATTCAGTTGTCAACAATGGTGGAACATGGCCCAAATGAGAGAGATGATGAATAGTAATTTTTTTTATTAATTAAGTTAAATAAACTAAGAAATTATTTAACAACCTCGATTAAAGCTATTTAAATTGTGAAAAGATTATAAATCATGTTGTGTATAAATTTTTTTCCATACATAGGTTACACCCCCAATTCAAGATCCAATGGTGTAATTTGATTTCTCGTTTGACACATCATTTAGTATATTTTAATTATTTAATATTCAAAAAATGAATTTAAAATAATGTAAATATAATGGGTTATTTTAATGAGTGAGGAATCAAAATTTCCAATGAATACATATGTTATAAGCCACCAAGGGTAAAAACAATGTTTCAGATGAAACTGTGGTATCTGATTTCACAAACAATGCACAATTTTTGTGTTATTTAATTATTTTTCATTAAACCATTTTTCTTTGTATACTATTAATAATTTTATTAATTAGTATTAAACATGGATTATTGGGCCTTGTAATCTCACACTAACTCATTATATTACTTTGAAAATATTATATTGAATATTTCTAAGTGTTAATTAGTGTTTTACATTCCCAAAAAGCATTCAACCAATTTTGAGTTATTTTAAATAATAAATTAATTTTATACTTATAAGCTGTTTGTAATTTATCAAAATATGGTTTTTTTTATATAGATTATTTATTCTTATCAGCGTTATGACTTGATATAGAGGGTATAGTCTCCCCAAGGATTCACTTGAGCCTATTGCAACTAATAGGCCACATCTTGTATACGAGGAGGCATGGATGAGGACATATAGTATTCTGGATTGGATCCAATGGTTTATATGGAAATGTTAATATTATAAAATATAATTTATTGATATATTTTAATGGATGTATAAATATTATAGTCATATACATGTATAATAAATATATATTTTCGATAGAATATGTTAATAGTGTGTAGGAAGGACATTTTTTCTTGAGGTAAGGTCACTTCATCTAAAGGGAGATTCATTGAGACATTATACATATTAGTCCATAATTTTTTATTTTATGGATTATGTAATATCCCTTTTATATTTTATAATTTTAATATATTTTAATATTTTTATTAAATTTTTCTTTGATATTATTTCGTTTACGGATGTTATAATTCCAATGATACCAATGTGGTAAGAGTTTTTATTATGATGTCTCTTATTTTCAGGATTTTTGATATTAAATTTCCAAGGATGGATATTAAATAATCCTAATAAATTAAACCCCTAATATTTTCTTCTATTATTTCAATATATATGTATTTTTACGATTCTCTTCACTTTGGTAGATATAATGACTGATTACTATTTAATGAAATGTTGACCTTATTTTTCCTATTATGGTTTAGAATCATAGTCTTACATATGTATGTTTTAAAAATTATATTATAGAAGTTTTAAACTCCACACAAAATGTTATAAAAAAATCTTTTTAATATCCTTTTTTCTTTATTTAAAAATTATTAATGGTAATCTTTTTAATAGTTTTTTGAATAAGGAATTTTATATTTATTTTAATCTAAAAAAATGATATCATCTTACAAATATGACAATAATGATTAATGATGTATTCATGTATATTAATTTTCATGGAGAGACCATTAAAACATTAAAAAATATATTTCCCATAATTGGGATATCTCAATAATTTTCATATTTTTTTGGGTTTAAATGTATCAAATAGAATAACTATCTTGTTTCACGATTTTCATTTTATATATTAAATATATTTATAAAATAAATTTTTTATATTTTTAAACACCCATTAAGTGTAAATTAAAAAAATTTAGATATTATATTATGATGAAATATATTACTTTTCTATAAATTGGTTATGATTTTGTTTTAAAGAAATCGATATGAATCTCATTCCATTAACTCATGTAAAATAATTAATAATGGAATAATAAAAATTTATATGTTTTATACGAAATTCATGTGTGAGTATATAATTGTGTGGTGATTGATTTTCTTATATACCTTTAATGTAATGGGTGTGGAGATATAGAAATATTAGGATATGATGATGATAAGTGTGGAAATTATTGGAAATTCATATATATATGTTAGGATGACTGGGAATCATTACTTCTTATAAAAAACATAATAATGTGTATACATGATTACAGTGGGATATTTTAACACAATTATAATTATTTATGATTGTGATTCCACATTTCTATGTTAAAACTGAATAATGATGATTTATGATTTGACCCCATTTTGAATCATGTTCTTTTATATCTGATGATTATTTTGTATTTCTTTTCTATACTTTTATGCTTTCAAATCTGTTAATTCCAGAACACTCACTTGATAATGTTTTCATACAATTATGATCATCTAAAATTCACTTATTTTTAATATATTATTATATGAAATGATAGAATATGTATTTAAATCCACTCAATAAGTGACTCTATACACTATAATAGTTATGGTAGTGAGCCTCGAATAAAAAAATTATGTAATGAGGGAGTGAAAACAATCCACCATTGGACCTTTTCCCCTATAAAAGTCATGGATCTGGACATTTATTAAGGATATAATTTTCTATAAATATGTATATTTTTCAAAAATTATGTACTATTATTATGATATATTTTCATTGACTTTGATTGTTTAATGATATTTCAACATTCATAAGTCATATGAATTTTTTTATGAATGAGACTTATTACATGATTAATTATTATTGAAGATTCACCAATCATGTCTGACATTAATATGTTATTATCAAGATCACATTCAATTTTTCTTATTTCATTATTACTTGTGATCAATCATTGATATCTCTTATTGTGACCCTCATGGAGGGTTTTTTATAATACTTCCTTATGTTCCTATTTACCGCGGTTATGAAAAATTGTTTCTTGAAGGGTATTCTTAACAAAGGTATTATAAGAGAAGAACATTATTTTAGATATTTAATATCAATTATTAATTATGTTAATTAATAATTTAATCGATATAGACACTAATATTTTATAGTTTTTGGAAATGTACAATTTTGAGATGTGTTCAACATTCATAAAATTGATGTAAGTATATAAATATAATGATTTGGCCACCTCATTCAATAACCAATCATAAATTCCTAAATTAAATATTCTTTGGGATTTCAATATTAAAATAGAGATTAATTAATATTTATTTTCCAAGAGAATCTATTTTATAGTTTTAAAAATCATTCATTATCTCTTGAACATCTTCATTGGAAGATTATTCCTTAGTAATTGGTTCCCCTAATGCCTAGAATTCATATTATGTCATGAGGACAATGAAAGAAACAATAATACTATAAATATTTTAATATTTTAATATTTTTCTCCACTAATATTAATTTAAATTTATTATTATTTATTATTATTCATTTCATCTATAAAAATTTTTTTATTGGATTAATATCATGTTTTACATTTATTTAGTAAATAGTTTCTTTAAATATAATCATATTAATATGATTACCCCTTTTAATTAATTCTTATATTTTAGAAAAAATGAACATTTAACTATGTTATATATATAATTTTATAATATTTTTACTAAATTTAAAATTTCATACCCAATAATACTAATCACAACAAGTATGGTTGACCTGAAAAAATAATTTCCAAATCTATCATATCGATAAACAGAACATTATCCCTATATTATCATTCTTATGGTGTTATTATCTATTTTTACCCTAATGAAAATTCCTGAAATGAAGCTTTTAATTCTAATACCAATAACCATGACATTATATCCTTACATAATACAATTCATCATAACTATGTATTTCCAAAACATACTGAGTAAAATACTCGATGTCTTGATAAGTGTCTATAATATAAATAATGCAACACATAATATATTATGGTATTTTTTGTTATATAATATTTTCATATGCATCCCAATTTTATGTGATCATTTATAAATTGGTTTTTTGAGTCTATATTACATCCAAAAAATTTAAATACACAAATTATATTGATGTTTAACTCATTACCAAACACATAGCTTGTGTTACAGACCCAAATTATTTCAATCAATATTAAAAAATGGTTTAATTCATCTTCAATACAAGGTATATGAAACTGTTAAATTTGAATACCAATAATAATGTGATACCATAAATCCATAAATGATTACCCATTATAATATGAGTATAAAACCTACACTTTTCTAGAAAACACATAAGCCTCAAAGATTTTGACTAGTCTGACATGAAAATTTCTTACCCATGGAAGTTTATTTATGAGACAGATTAGTAAAATCATAATTCTATCTTAAAATTTCTATGTAATCAACATTATTATTCAAGTTTATATCATATTATTTTTCATTATATAGGTAGAAGATAAAATTATTCCTTTATCATAACATATATATTAGTACAAAATTAAATGAATGGAATATAAAATTCAACATTAAAACAAATGTAAACCAAATCATGAAGCAATGTTATTAAAAAATTATTTACTCATAATTTATAGATAGAATGTAATCTAAATAAAAATATTCATTAATTTAGATTCAATATAATAATTTATGATCAATTCAGAAATATAAAAAATATGTTTATTTTATAATTTAGGATTGAATATATATATATATATTTATATCACTTTTATTCAATATAAAATTTTTAAGATTTCATTATCATTTTTTTAATATTAACTCCACATTCCAAAAAATGTAAATTTTTTATGAATAATTTATTATTGAATAAAAAAGTTTATATTTTATGTTAAAAATCTAAATAATTTAAATATCATATAAAATGAATTATTTTATCCATATATCATATCATAATCTAAAAATTATTTCAGGGTTGATTAATAAATTATATGATGTTATACATCATATTAAAATTTGATATTTAAATTTTCGAAGATTTAATAAAGGAGTAAAAATAAAATTACATTTTAATATATAATCTAATTTAAAAACAGATTATAAATTATTTATGTTAAAAATTACTTTATAAACCTTGATGACATATGAAAATGTTGCTTTCATAGGAAAAAAATTACCCCGAACAATTGTGTATGGACCTATTGAGAATTTTAATATTATTTTTTATTACATGAAACTCCCTCCAAAAGTTATTTAACAAAATTGTATCTTTCATTATAAATTTTACACTCATATAAGGATGATTATGAATATTTTTCAGGTCATCCAATTCAATCCATTTTGGCACTAGAATTTTAGAGGGGTATCAATTTCTGAATATCCATTTTGGCACTGTTTTTTAATATCACATGGAAAGTTTACTCAAAAGTGATTATAAATATATACATTTTCATTGATGTTCTACATAATTGATTTCTACATCCAATATATTATATACGAACACGATATCTATCATCGTAATACAATGACATTTTTGGTTATTAAAAAAAACTTCATAATTCTTATTTCTTGTATATTGTATTTCGGTCCAGAAAACGTTATAACCAGGGTTCCAATTTTCATGTAAGAAACATAATGTTCAAGAAAAACCAAGGATAAAATGGAATTATAACACTTCATATGTTTTGGTAAATGTAAAATTCATTTCCCACCATTATTAATTCATTTTATTACTGATCCAAAAAAATATCAATATTCAATGATACCCAATATTGGTTTTAATGCGAAAACCATCATATTAAAAGAGTATTATAATTATATAAAAACATATAACACCTAATAATTTATCTATATTATTAGGATAAATAATAAAATGAACAAATAATTTTGAGAATCTTACACCTTGATGTTTTTCCATATTCAAACTTCAAATGAATTTCTTTGACATCAATGTGGGGATAAAAAATATCCATCTCTAATGGTTTCATAAGTTGTATTAATCAACCAATTCTCATTAAATATATATTCTACCCATAATATTATAAAACATTATATTTATGATAGAGTGAATGTGATATGTATATTTCTTGGAAATGATTTACACAATGTCACACACCCAAATAAAAAAATATGCACAAATATATTTACATCAATTGAGTCACATAATATAAATAATATTTAGATACATTAAAATAGAATTATTAGTAGAACAATCATTATTCTTCACTATCAAACCCATTTCAGTTAATTTATGACAAATTCCTTAACATTTAAAACATTATTTTGTACAGTAAAACTCATATAATCACAATCAGTTGATCAATTGAACCTACCATGGTAGATGGATTTGGAGGTGGAGGTTGGATATTATGATAATGTATAAATGATAACCATCCACGTATAACAATATGTTATAGTTATCTTTGCAATGTTGTTCTCACTATCACACTGACAGACATTATTGTTACATAATCCACAATTATTTGGTTAACCCATTTGTGTATAGTATTTAAATAGACTACTCGTTAAATTTATGATTATCATCATCATTATCATCATCATCATAATTGATATTATCATTATCATAATTATTATAATTATAAATATAATTACCATTTCCATTATCATTTTCATTATCAAATCATTGTTGATGATTTTGTTGTTTTTATTATAAGAGAGATTTAGAGATAAAATGAGTACAACCTATTTCATCAGGATAATTCAACTAAGAATATCATGTCTTTGTATTTTATATAGGATATTATTAATATTATCAATTATAAATACATGTTATCTCCTTATGTATAGTTTAATAAATAATTATATTGAATATATATAAAACAAATTGAGTCAAAGGGGAAGTGAATTAATTTACTACCACAATCTCCCTGGTCTAGTTCAAAATGTGTTTTTATTCTTTTTATCATCCTATAAATAAATATCAATAATGGTAATGATTATTTCATTTTTCTAATCCAAATGCTTTAATTTAATAGTTACCAAATTTTGATCACTATAAATTATCAAGGTCAAAAATACCGAAATGAGAACATTCCTAAATTTATTTTGATAAAAAAAAGAATATTTTTCTTTTTAGGGGTTTTATCAAGGGAATATAAAATTAATTCAAATATTTTTATTCAATTTTTTTTTCAATACAGAGTATCTAATGATGATATCATACAGAATAGCTTGTTTTATCTATTTATATGCAGTATAGAAGATCTATAATTACTATTACATATAAATCATTATTATATTTTTAAATCACATGTTCAAGTATGAAATATTCATTATGGTTTAAATAATTAATTATTTAATTTAATTATTCTAAGTTATACTTCATCATCAATTTTAATTCTAATTAGAATAGATAAACAGATAACAATATAACAAGGATTTATTTTTTTATTACACTCTTATTGAGGATCATCTAAACTCAATTTATATTATAATGTTACATTATGAAGAAATAAAAATAATATTAACCAAATTGATAAATATGAAACCCTCCCATGTTATATATTTTATGTAAATAAATTGTTATATTATTTTAAACAATAAGAGAAACTATATTTTCACTTTTGGAATCTTATATGATCATGTGGATAGTTATTGCATGAAAAATTAATGATTTAATAATGGAGAAGGAATATAGACTCGTATAATTAATTTTTCATTGACATTAAATTTGTTTTATAATAATTCTATTAAGTAAAAAAGTGGTTCCTCTAATAGAGTGAAAATTATTTATGAAAACAATTTTGGAATGATTTATAATATAAATAAATGTGATCAACAAATAAAAGTATTAATAATACTAATGATGAATGTTTAAAAGATATGTATTTGAAAATTTAATATCCAAATGCTATGTAAATATGTTCATACAAATAATCATTAGTTAATTTGAAAAATCAATTTTTTTAAAAGTAATAGTTTTTATTGTAAAACTAAATCATTGAAAGTAGATGGATTTTTTAAAAAAAAATATATAATTATTTTAAATTTCTCCCTATTATTGAGTAGTTAAATTCTTATTCTATTATTGTTGTATCTGGGATGAAGCACAAATTCAATGTTATGTAATAGAAATCATTTTTATTTCTTAGAATATGTATGAAAAACTTTATTTATTTTTTTAAATTTTCATCTTCAAGTATCAAAAAATGATTATGTCAAAGTAGATATTAAAATATATATAATTTTTTTATACCAAATAATCCAATGGATTTGGTCATTGTGAAATATATTCATTAGATAAGGAGAAATATTAATAACTAATGTCATCTGCACTATGATAAACTTAGTAAATATTTATTGGATTTAATTGAAAGTGTGATATTATAATCCTAATGATGTGTTATATTAATAATATGAGAATAAAGGGATACAAGAAGATTAGAAATAAGAAAATATCTATCATTTAAATCGGCGTAAATAGTTACCAAAAATTCGAATATAAATCCTTATCCATTGTGTGATTCCACTATGTATTTAATATTCAGTTACAATTCTCTTTGTCATGATTCATAATAAATTATCTGTGTATTGACTTCTATTGTCTGATAAATAGGTTGAGAAAGATTTTATTAATATTTTTTTCAATGATAAGAAAAACATATGAATACATTTTATAATATATGGGCATTGATATATGTCACTATTTATTTATGCAAGATATTTTTATTGGAATTTAACTATTGTTATTTTAGATAATATATATGTTTTGAAAACATTAATCTATTATTTTCATGAATCATTTTACCTGATATTAACTTTATGTACAATTATATTTTAACAAAAAATTGAAAGGTTTTTAAGATTACTCAATTTTGATATTAGTGTTTAAAAAGGAATCTCATCTAATGATGGAATATTTTCTATAGGTGTCAATCATTATAAATTTCAATATGTTGTTCCCTAATTGTAATTTAATTTGGGATATATCGTATCATGATCATTTTAGATTAATGGACTCTCGTATTATTAAAATATAATAACAAGGTATTATTAATTATATTGATTATTTATCATCAGAATTAGAGTTTTATTGGTGATTATACTCCGTGGAATAATTTTTTTCATGAAAATCGATAACCGTTCACATATGGTATATTTGAGTTATTTTGATAGTTTAATTTTTTAAAATTATGTTATCATTTATTCTTTAATTAAATTATTTAAATGTTATCAAATATATTTTTAGTAATTATTAATTAAATTTGAAATTAAATTATCCAAACAAAAGGCTTATATTGTTCATCACTATTGATATATTTAAATCCCTTTTTTGTTGTTGTACTTTATATATAAAAGATAATGAAAATTCATTGATCAAGATGAAGTGATATTTATTTTTTGAAAAATAAATACGGATAATTTTATTTATAATGATTTTTATGACAAGAATCTTGAACAAAAATTATTTAATTTTTCCAAATTTGTAGTATGGGTAATGAAGTATGGGAAATATTTGGGTAATATCAGTACCATTTCAATGTGAATATGTATTTTTTATAACAAAGTTTATATGGAATTAAAAAATACAAAAAATATTGATCAAGATTGGATGAATAGGTAATTTGGTTCCTCTAGTACTGATTTATACAATTTAGAAAAAAATGTTAAATATGGGAGAAGAGGTAGATATCCTTAATGAATGGGTATTCTCAGAAACATTGGAAATAAAAATATCTTTTCATTCAAATCATCCATTATAGTGATTTATTAGTTTTATGAGGATATATTTCTTCATGTTATGGATTTTCTATCATTTATATAATGAAACGAAATGATTTATATAGAACATATTAAATATTGTGAGATTATTGAATTTTTAGCATGAGGGATTTTGATTAAATAGTTAAATAAGCTAATGTTTACCTTGATTTTAGTTTATTAAACGTTATATATTTCTATGTTACATAATTTATATACTTCATTATTAAAAAATTCATCTAAAATTCTATTTTCATATGAAAATTAATTTTTAGAGAGGTTTGGGTCCATTTATATTATGTCTAATTCAATTTTTTAAATTTACATGAGAAATAATTAATACTCTGGAAGGGTTCAACCTAATATAAATTTTATTAGAGGATAAATATCCAATTTATGGATAAGAATATTTAGGTATAAAGTGAGGTAATAGTTATTTCTACATATATGGATCAGCCTTGTAGCACAACGAGGAGGTTCATGGTTAGTTTAACCATACAAGGGAGGTTACATGGCTTTAGAAAACATTTTAAAAATTATATGTATATAGATATTGGTTGGTTATTGGTTTTTTTAACCATTTTACAATAGTTACATGAGGTATAGGTGTTTGATAGTAAGCATTAATGGATTGTTCTTGGTTTTCCATATTGTTAACATAGACAAGTTAAGTGGTGTGACACATATAAAATGATGGTAAATAGATGGTGCCTAGTTTTTCAAACTGTCATTCCAAAACATGCTCCATTTTAAAAGGTTGAAAATTAATAATTTTTACCAAATTACTGTAACCCATTTTCCTTCATTTCCCAACCTCCATCTGCATACTTCATATTTTAATAGTATCTCACTTTTCCTCTCCATTAAGGATTTCATCCATATTGTCTATATTCATTAAAATTCAATCATTGTGGGCATCATCAATCACAACATAGTATGTCTATGATTCAATATGGTTTATTTATTATTTTCACTATCCATATTTAATTCTATTTATATGATAGATTCGATGAGAAACTTTCACTCATTGGGAATATTTATTTGATTTATATCCTTTTAACTAGAGTTAAAATCGGATACTATATGATGATTCATCTACCCATTAAAGGTGGTTTGACTATAATTTTTCACCAGGATGTTTTTGTGTATATTAATTCTAATTTAATTTTATCAGGAGAGTACCCCCCAATGGTTCTACTAAAATCGATGATACTCTAAATTAATTGTTGAAACATGTTTCTAGGAAATGTATTGTTCCATGATTACTATATGGATGTTCAAAATATCAAACTAAACATTCCCTATCACTAGGATTGATTATATACACTAATGAATTATTTTACCTTGGTGATGAATGAACCACTATGGAATAAATAGAATGATATTATCAAATGATGTGTAAAACATTATGATAAAAAATTAAATGATTCATGTACGTACAGATGGAAAATATTATTATATATATTTTAATTACAGGAAATATTATTAGTAGGCCCTAGTCCCTGGTAACATCAAACATAAAAAACACTCTTGTCAAAATTTGGTAACATGTGGTCTATTGTGGCTATTCATTTACAATGTGATATAAATGATGAATTTATTTGATGTTAGTTATGGATATTAACATATACCTAGTTTTATTTTTATTAATTAAATTCCTTTAAAATTGATATGAAATTTCATATTTCCTGTTTCGAAATAATGGACAAGTCATTACCCACTTCATGATCATAATTAATGGAAATTATGATTAATATATATTATTTATATATAATGGGAATGAATTTCCACACTACATACTAAAAATATATGGGATGAACTGCCATATTTCTTGTTTAGAAATAATGGACATGACATTCAACACTACATGCACATTATATATGTAAATTAAATTCTATATTACATAACAAAAAATGGACATAATGTTCTATATATCGAATTTGATTTCATAATTTTGATTATTGATTATTTCAGATAAATATGAATGATGTTCTTGGTTTTTTGTTTATAATTAATCAACACGGTTTGATTTTTTTATTTTAAAAATTATAAAATGATAAAATAAAATCTATAATTGTCCAATTAATATATTATTAGATCTGTTTTCTATTTAGAAATAGAGGTTATGTGTGTTATCGAAGTTTATTTATTTAAATTATTATAATTTATCATAAACTTATTAATTATTTATTAACCAACTAGAAATGATATAAAAACCATTTGTGGTGGTATACTATGTTTTACACACACCATGTTTTTTCCATCGATCATTACATAGATAGATTTCATTGATTCAGGTTTGAAAAATAAGGTACTCTACATTTTGTACAAGGATATACTACAAGAGTTAAGAACCGATATAATTATAATGTTTTTATTGGAGGTATCTTGTTATCCATTTTTTTCAGCAACATGTATTCTTATATTCAATATTTTGGTTTTTTTATTCCTCATTCTACATGGCATCATGAATTTTTTATATGAAATAGAGGATTTTTTATGTCACATTACATTTTACTGTATGTTACACACTCTATATACATTTTTTAGTTTCATCTATAGATTTATATATATTCCAATTATTTTCAATGCAATGAATAATATGGTATAGTCTCCAAAAATTACAATAATAGAACCTCACTTCTAGTCAGTTGTCTTTGGAAATCGTGGAAGTGCACATGAGACCACACAACCTATACGGTTTGGTAAATATTGGGTGAACAAGTTCTAGGATGTTATACGCCTTATGCAAGAATTCTTTTCTTTTTTTCATAATTTATTGTATTGGTAGAAAATAAATTTAGACATTATTTAGTATTGTAATGAGCTCATGAATTGGATAATATAACATACGTACATGGAAAAATAATTTGTACATGTGACGTGACTTTATATTCTAGTATTTTCAAATTAATAAATAATGACTTAGCCACAAGGTGACACACATGATTTGGGGGGTTCCTGATTATTATAAATTTTATTTTTTCCCAAGGCCCCATACAACATAGATGTATTTGATAAAACATCATTATAAGAAATTTATGATTTATATAAAATCAACATGTCATTACATATTCATTTATTACATGTACTTCGTTATGAAAAATTTATGTTCCTTGACTGTAATATTTTATATTTGAATACAATTTATTTAGGATAAAAAGAAAAAAAAATTGTAATTAATGTTTTTGAATCAACTAAAAAGTTTTTTCTCACATATATTTATGTTGGAAAATTAATTTCTAAATTATGATTTTCTGATGCATGGAACCATAAAATCATGGGATGAAATGTAAGTTAATTAATAATAAAATGATTCAAGTATTAATTAATAATTACTCTACTTCAGTAAAATGGTAATGGTGATCCTTATAATTGAATTATAATATATGGACTCATCGCATCAAAAGATATACATGTCTAGTTGTGAATATAATATTGGAAGTTGTAACATATATATACTTTGTCATTGTAACATGGGAATTGATATTCAACAAATTGGATAATTTTACTATGAAAATAATTTTACTGTTATGACTCATAAATGAAATTTATTTAATTAAATGGGTGTCCAATTTTAATTTATTGAGATTCAACTAATATAAATTGGAAATAGAATATTTATAACTAAACCAAGACTAGTAATATGAAACCCTCAATTTTTCCTTTATTATTTTTTATATTCAAATAAAATTAATAAAATGGGGAATGATAATGATAAAGAGGAATGATTATTTATAGTGTCGGTAACAACTTATAAGGTATTAAATGTTAATATACGGGGGAATGTAACTTATCCAATTACACTAATATGATTAAATTCTTCCATAATCATTGATCCATTTTTGTATGGGATGTCAGTTAATTAAAATGAATGTTACAAACTAAAATTTGTTTTTGTAATTCATTATTAATTATATTTTTATTAAATTATTCCCAATTGTTAAAATTTATATATAAATTATATTTATTATAAAAGAGGTTTGGGGATACTTTTCTAATTTCTCTTTGAAACATCATCTAAGTAATATTTCAATTTTGACATGTAAGACATCATACTTTATAACTAGTAATGGTTTAACCATAATTATTATCCTCTTTAATGTTCAATATAAGAGTGAATCAATGTAGGGAAATTGTTAAATTTTTGTAGTTGGGTTCTTGTATTGAATCCTAGTTTCTCTAATTGGTATAATATCTCTAATAGAGTACGCTGGATGTGGATATTGATGATTCATATGGATCTCATTTTGCATTATTTCAATAGTTACAGTTGAATAATAGGTTAATAATGTTATATTAGTGATTTTTTTTAGGTTACCCTGGTTTAAGAGTTGATTCCTTATATTGGATATGTATTTTAAGATTATAGTTTCACCTTTTTAGATAAAACTAAATTGGTTAATCTTCAAGGATTCATCTCATATTAGAGGTGGAGTAGTCATATTACAGGTCTCAATTGAGTGACTTTGTTTATAATGAGAATCTCTCATAAAAAGGGTGGTATCTCATATGTTGAACCATATTAAGATGTTGAGTATCCCTAAATGCCCAAGATTTGTGGGTTTTACAAACTAAATCATGGTCATGTACATTGGTGATCATGTAATGTTTATTATTTTCAATTATACATCACAGAAGGTTATAAGATATATTTATTTTCATATGGGATAATAATAATCTCAGTTAATACCTCATATTAGTTATCATTTATTAGGATTCATTATGTCAGTGGGCTTATGAGTAAATGGAATGTGAGAATTTTCATTACATTGAATGTATATTATGGATGTCCACATTTCAAAAGATATTAAAAATCGAGCTAAAATTATTACAACATGATATATGTAGTTTAGTGATAATTATTCTTCAATGATGTGTCCTTGATTCCTATTTGATGTATAGTTATCTATTCATTACATTATTATAGTGTGTAGGGTATGCTTGAAATATAACTAAATGATTAATTTATTTTTATGCTATAATTTTGATACAAATGGACCATATTTTAAATCACCATTAATCAAGTTTAGTGTTGTTATATATTCCCAATATAGATGAAATGTGTGATTGTGTCTTGGGTGGAGCATTATACGTGAATCGATAAGTGAACATGATATCGTGAAGTTTTATGAAACTACGTTTTCTCTCATTTCATGTGGAAACATTTTATATAATTTTTTTCTATGTCCATAAAAAACATCATGTTGTAGATGAAACATGTTTAATGGCATTATTTTCCATTCTTTTTATGTATTTGACTAGCACTAAAAAGGGGGGAGTGTCACGACTATCATGGAATGAGTTTCCATCTGGTATGTTTTAATTAAACTGCATATGAATAATTAGGAATAGTCAAAATGGATTCATTTTTATTTGATATTTCTAGTTTAAAATAAAATAGTGATATTTTTCTCTAGAGTTAGTTTGGACCATGTATTAAAGCCAAACATTGGATTGAGGAGGATATGAGATTAGGGATATACGATGGTTTGGTTGATCATTTGTTTTTGTAATGTAGAATGATAGAAAGATGTTTTCTTGATAACCATACCATCGATAAATTATGAATGACAATATTGGGTTTCGATAGTTGTACATAAACAATCATGTGTACCTTTTGGTATTAAGGTAATATGTATGAGACTTTAAAGATGAATTTTCAAATATGATAGATTTACTTTTTTGAAGGTTACTCTATGTAGGATTTATAAAAATTCAATAAGTGATTTTATAAGGTTTTTTGAGTCTAAATTTGGTAAATTATGTAAAATAAAATGATTCTCTTAAGGAGTGTTACCCATAGAACCATATCAGATTTGCACAAAAATATTTTATAAAGATTTTTTACAACCAAATGTTGTTTTTGATCAATAACTGGCTATAAAATCATGAAATGGTTCTATGAGGAATTATTGTGAGCCTCCATAACCATTCTTTAGTGATCATGGGATAGGCATACAGTAGTGCGGGTTAGATGATTATGTGGTAACAACACATGATCCATTGTAGATTAGAGTTTTATCAAGTAGTACGACACATATTTTATAATGTTTTCTATTTAGATAAGTTAGAGGTAATTAGTTCGAATCATCCCCAACACATTGTTTTGGATATTTTGTTTATGTCATGGGTTTTGATTTATGAATGACACATTAGTTCAATTAATAGAGTATATCACTTCGTGTGAAATAAATAATGATGTCATGATACGGTTAAACTGTGGATAGGATTGGACTCACATTATTTAGAGACTTTTTTTAAAGTTTTTTTATGAAAATAATAACATATTTTAATTATGTGTGGTTTTGGAACTATGATTTAAACATATTGATGAAATATTAGTGTTATTATTTTCTTATATCCATGATTCCTAGTATCTTTTAATTATCCTCAATAAGAAAAGTTAGTATAAGTTATAAACTGAGTTATAAAATGTATTTTTCCAATTTTTTGAATGGATGACTTTAAAATCGTTCTTTTGGAGAAGTTTAGGTTAAGCCTTGAGGTGGAGAAAAAATGTTGTTCCACTTTAGGATGATGAAGCTCGTTGCATGAAAAAATTCATCAAACACCTATTGAACCATTCTCAAGAGATGAGAACATGCAATCAGTATTTTTCACCTTAGTTCTTGGGGATGAGGGGTTTCTTAGACATTCTAGTCCCTATTTCTAGGGATGAATGACATATGAGATTCTATAATCAGAAAACATTTAAATTTTTATAATGTATTTTATGCTCCTATAATGGGGTGCAGGATGTCAGTAAGATGTGGATGATCTTTATATGAGAATGGTTGTGGTTCCCTAACACCGGTTGTGTGATGGATTTCTTATCTATTTTACATGAATAGAGAAATAGAACCATTTATAAAAAAATTCATAACTTTTATTATATGTCTAAGTACAAACTATGGTTTAGCCCATGTGTTTGATTTAGGTTCATGAATACTTGTGATAATCATGAGATACTAGATATGTATTGTGTTGTTTCTCTTATTATGTATCAATGATAATTATGAAGAGGTAATAATTTGGTACTATTATGGATTCATATGTTGGAATCAAATTTCAGATTACATGATCCAAATGGTTTTTTACTCATTATAATGGAATCAATATCTTGTTTTTGGGATGTTTTGGAAGTGGTTGTTTAGAGTTTTCAAATGATAATTGACTAAAAGTTTTTTTAATTTTTATCATAACGATTTATATGTATGGTGGTGGGAAAGACATATCAAAAACACAATGTGTAGGTATGGGTGTAGTGAATGTTTTCTTTACTACCTTTCACACAAAATCTATTGCAATCATGTTGAGCAAGATCAAATATAACATTCTCATATTGATTGAACTAGGGATGGGTAGTGTCCATGTGACCCATCGTTTTTATGGTGATGAATAATATACATAGAGTATTCTATGAAATACGTAGGTGTTCTATAATAGTTAATAATAATGTTGGATCTTCTGGGGATTGGAATTTGATATTAAAATTAGTAACCTCTAGTGGATGCTCCATAGATTGGATGACGGATGTGTCGATGTTGATATCATGTATCGAGTATAGAAAAATTGATGTAATCACTAGAATGTTCATTCATCTTGATAAAGAGTGTTTTCTTGAGTTTTGGTCGATGAATACAATGTGTTTATAATATAAATAATATCACTATATTCATTGGGAACTTTAATTTAACATATTAAATTGTATCTTCTAACCAATTTTGGTTGGTTAGTTTATATTGAATCGAACAAATCATTATATATTTGATATTTTCTAGGATAGGGATGTAGTATGATCCAAAACATTTAAATAGGTTCACATAATTTTATATTATATATAAATATCTTATTTATCTATTATTATAATTCATAAAAAGATAACGAAGGGATCATGAGAATCTAGAGATATTTCATTGCGCACAGATTTTTTTAAGTAGTGGATTTTGTCCCAGAAATGGGGCACAATCAGTTTTCACTATGAAGCACAACCATGTGTCCCAAAGAGGTCATTCATTGTGAGTTTAAAATTTTGATGGATGTGTAGTGGATATATAAATAGGTAATAAATTTATTTTATGTTGGACATTATTGGTGTAGAGTTTCATTAACCTACACGTAACCAAGCTAGTGTGTGATAGTTTTGCACATTTGGAATTCATAGGCTAGGAATAGATGGTCCAGCTATGTGGCAGGCCATGTTAACGGTTCTTCCTAACAGAAATTGGTGTCGTATGGTTTGGTTAACAATGTCTCAACATCAATCCCCCATTTTAATGGATTGAAATTACATGATTACCAAGATTCATTTATTTACCCTATATTTATCCTCCTCCAGGAACACAAATTCTCAAACTAGAGTTTCTATTATTTCCACTCCATCGAGTCACTGATCCATCATTTTTTTTGAAATTTGATTTAATTTTTTTTCTCAACATGCCTGAACCCACATGGATATTATATGATTAATCTTGTTTCATTATCTATTTCTATTTTCGTATAGAATACCATTTTCATGTGGAATAATATTCCCTTTTTTCAACTAGTATTTCTATTTTATTATTTTCTCTCATTCCAACCTGAGATAACGATTCATACCATATTAGTAGTATTCTCCCCAAAAATGTTTGGTGTTATATATCTTTTCAATAGAAATGTATGTGTATATATGTTTTTTCAATTGTTTCTCAAATTAAACCATTTTCTTACTACTCCTAAAATTCAGAACCCTCTTCGTCAATTGAGGAATCAAGATTCTAGATAATTTTTTGATACATAGTAACCATTTGGATGTTAATAACATCATCATGATCCTTATCCTTAGGAAGTATTATCTATATGACTTTAGGGAATATTCTTATTATGTGACCAAAGAACTTCCATGGTTTTTGGGATTGTTATTGGCTAATGAAATTTTATAAATTAATTTTATAATTTTTATGTTTCATTTACCTATCTATAGAGAACATGATTACAATGAGATGAATTAAAATAATTGTAAATGGAATGAAAATTTCACTCAAAAATGGTAAATGATTTAGTGTAATGTAGTATACATTTGGCCACATTTTATTACACATCAGACATGTGATATAATGGATGAGTTGAATATTAATCTTAAAAACCATTAATATGGACATAAACAATTTTATATTCATGATTATCATATAATATTGACTTCAAAATCCATATTTTTTTTTACAAAAAATATTAATGATGATATACAGTACATACTAAAAATTAAAGGACGTCATTATACATATTTCTTATTTAGAAATAATATAGTGTGCTCACGTTTTCTTACAATATATTTTCATAATTTTAATAATATAAAAGATAAGTTTTAAAAAAATAGGATCCAATGTTTTAGTGTATTAGAAAAATAAGAACCATACATATAGTTTACATAATAAAACATAAACATTTATTTTATTCCATATTCTATAAATTCTTACTAGCCCACATTTTCTACTTAGTAAATGTATTCACTTGGGGATATAAATCAAAAAGGGGTGAGAAAAACTCCTAGTAAGAGGATGAATAAGAGACTTGGAACAAGGGTATGAATAATAATAATCATCATAATAAAATAAAATGATCATAACCATAATTTTTAGTAGAAACATTAGATAAATTATGGGATATATGAATTCATAAAAATAAAACATCATGTCTAGGTTGTTAAATAATACCCATAGTTTCCCACTAATTTAGAATCATATTCGACTATATTTCACTTCATATAAAGATATTCATTAATGTTTCCAAATAATTTGATGTATATCTAATTCTCGACACACTCATAACATCATAACATTTATATTTTCATGCATACCACATAGATTGTATATCAATCGTGGATAGAATGTAACTCATTTAAACGAATGGGTTAAATTTCATAAAAAATAAATTCATAAACATTGGATCTCACCAAAAAAGAAAAGGAAGCATGTTATAAATCTGGATCGATGAATAAACAATCTCATGAGATATAATAGTTGTTTTTTATATATGGATGAGTTATTTTGAAAAAATATTTATATTTCTATAAAAATAGATTAGACACATGTATAACCTCATTGAAATGATATAGAAAGGAGAAATTATATTTATTTTTAAATAATGAAAAAAGAATACTGAAAATTAATTGAATGATAGAAAACACAAAGGAAGACATTTAGGATCGAGAATCCCATTAAATTTTGTCCATATTTGTTTCACATTAATATACTAGAAAATAAATTAAATTAAATTAATTTTAAAATATTGAACCCTTAATAAATTCATATGTTTCATTATATTTTTATAAAGTTTATTTTTGGATTTTTTATGAGTTATAATGTGTGGTTTCATCATTTTGGAGTGTTCATTTTGTTTGTTTTAATGATCGAGTTGATTGTATATAGGTATGGAATTTCATGTAGAATTTGAATAATTCAACAAAATAAATATTAATGTTTATTAATGACCATACTGATGTTTATATAGTTATATTTATCAATTAATTATATGGTATAAGGAAGAATCATTAGATAATACATTAGTGAAAATCATTTGGATTATTATAGAGGTTTTTTTATCAATACTAAATCTTTTCTTTTATAATTTAATATTATGTAAAAATGTTAAATATTGAAAATAATAATGGTTTTAAAATAAATATAATGATCTATTTATTCCATAAAAATTCTTTAATGACAATCTTTTAAGGCTCTGAAGGAAAATCAAACCTGTCTTCCAAGAAGGTGATAAATCACCCCTCACAGACGATGTAGTTATTTTTTGAATAAATTGTAGAGGAGAACAGTTTAGAAAATGGATTATTCAATGAAAATAATGAAATTCTATTATATTTATAGTTGTATAGTTGTAATACCATTTGTATGACTGGATGTGAGGATCGAATTAAAAAATAATGAACATTCAATAATAACAAACAAAATGAAATAGAATTTTCCAATTTAATCGATCTCATTGAGAGCCTTTATAAGGAAAATGGTTTGGTCAATTGATAAAACAAGGAGATTTAAGATGTGGGGGTGGATCTTGAGGATATTATTGGGTAGAATTTAGGAATTTATAAATGCTTGGAAGTTTTGAGTATATGATGTGGTGACGGGGTTTTTTTATAGGGGAGGAGAGGGGTGTTTTCTATTTTTTTATTCATGTGATTATTAATTGTCCCTAAAACTTTTTATATTTTGTGAATAATCCATGAATTTATAAAACCACTTAAAGGATGTTCAAGATTATGGTTAAATCATCATTGATGACTCAATTGGTTGTTTATTTATCTAATAATCTACACACACCCTAAATTACTAACTATTATTATTCAAATAAAATTCATGTATTTAAAAAAAATATGGAATATTTATTCTCCCCATTTTTCGATGTGTAGAACTAAAAATAAAATCAATTTTTTAAAAATAATTTCCAATGTGTTAAAAATATATTTTTTAATTAATGTTTTTTTACTAGGAAAACATGATTATAAATTTATAACTGATTTTATAAATGAATTAAAAGAAAATAATGTTCTAAAAAATCTTTTTTTATAACAAGACAAAAAAATATGTATTTATAAAAAATTTATAAAATAGATCTCAAATTATTTTCTATATTAATTATAAAATTGTAATTATATATTTTTTACTTTTAAAATTACAACCCATTAATTAATATTTTATAAAAAAAATATATTCATATATACTAGGATATTATAATATCATATTACCATTTATAATAATTTTAAATATTGTTTATTCTCTCAAGGATGAGGTTACTATTCAATTAGTAAGATTACTATTTGTGGGACATATTACCATTACAATGATTAAGTTGTTATTCCATATCTATATGTTTCTTAGCATCTAGAAATATCTTTATTCTATTCATTATTAATTAAAAATGTTTATATTATGTTATATATGTGATATAATGTGATTTATACTATATTAAATAATTATAAAAATGGAATTTCCATTTATAAATTTATTGGTCCGTACATTCATACCTCTAATGATGTTTCCCCATCAATATTACATTTTACATACTAAGGTAGAAAAATGTAAAGTCACTTCTTCAACATAACATCCAAAAATTCACATCTTGTTTCTTCTTGCTTAGGGATCATCCACCGTAATCCATCCAAGTTACAAGTCATGTTTTTTAGATCTTTATCTTCCTGGAATATGTTGTTTAGTAGATTCTCCACATATAATAGATCATCTTCAAACTATAGCACCTCTAGTTTTACTACATGTGATGGATTCAGTATGTACATACAAAATATAGATACATTTAATACATGTTTTACATGAGATATTGTTGGTGGATGTTCGAGTCGATAGGCCACAACTATGAATCCATCAAGAATCTCGACAGGAAAGACGTAAATGGGGCTCAACTTTTTGTTCTTCCTAAATATCCTAATCCACTTCCACTAATATATTTTGAGGAATAACGTGGCATTAACCAAAAACTCATGATATCATCAACTATTTTCTACATAGCTCTTTATTCAACATTGGGAATCCATGATGTTCTACATAATGGTTTTCACCTTTTACTCCATTTTATAGAATATTTTAGGGCATTCTAGTTTATGTTCTTTTTCCCCATCCTAACATGTTGTCATTCTGAAACTTTTCCCAAAAAAGGATTTAAATGAACCCACATGGATGGTCTATTGTAATATGATGTCGTATGAGTACTCTAATAGTGGTAAATATTGGTCTTATACCCCATTTAAAACAGTAGAAGAGTAAATAAACATGTATTCACATGTCTGAATAGTTTCATTTCATTTTGAACATCAGTTTGGTTATGATAATCCATGATGAAGTTTATCATAGTGTATAGATCAGGTTAGTTACCATTCCCGAACATAGATGTTAATATTGGATCTCAATTGAATTCAATAGGCAGTTGTACTCCATGTTTCCATACCACCTCCCTAATATATATTTATGCAATTTTATCTACTGATAAGTATCATAATATTGAAATAAATTGCATTGTATTTGTAATAAAATGCATAACAACCCATAAATCGTTGTTTCATCTGGATGTCTCTGGATACCTGATGAAAATGATTGTGGTTATTATTTCCCATGTTTATGTTAATATGTGTAATGGTTGCATTATCCAATTATAATTTCCTATTTCAGAATTCACGTGCTAACATAAATCACATATTAATGTATTTTCAGTGACCCACTTATTCATATTTCCTCAACAATTGTTCTCTTCAATATCATGAATCTTCTTTAATCTTTTTAGGTGAACATAGAAGTATGAGAAATAGTTCTCATTCAAAAGTATCTTCTTTATCATTTGATTGGATGGTACACATAGTCATGACAAAATTCTTATAATTTCTTACTCAACAATTATAATCTCAATGGATATCCCCCATAGCATTGATTCAACATTTTTCTGAATTTCAACATCATTTCCTTGTGATGTATTTAATTTTTCCACGTGCTATGGTTGAACAATCATTTGAGGAAGAATTTTTTATTTTCCAGTCTTAATGATTCCCATTACCATATATTAACAAACTAATATTATTGGATCAATAGTTATTATCATGATTAATAATGTTGTAGGATCTTTTCTATATAGATCATCTGCCATAAAATTTGGTTTTCAAGGATGGTAGTGAAATTTGATGTCTTAATCTTTAATGACCTATAACGTCCTTCATTAGTCTATATTATTGTAATTATTTCTGCATGTATATTTGAGGCGGTAATCACTAGTATATATTTCACACGTCCCCCATATAGATAATTCCTCGTTATTTTCAACAAAAGGATCATTTATTCTATCTCTAAATCATTCATAATATAGTTTTTATCATGAAAGTTAGACTACCTTGACATGTATTCTATCATGTTATCAATTTTCATCAATAGACAAACTAATTCATTTTATGAAGAATCATTATATACTAAAAATATTTTCCCAAAATTTGGATGTATTACTATTGGCACAATGATAAACCTTATTTTATTTATCTTAATGAAGTCTTCACAATCACTGGTCCAAAAAAATTTCTACCATTATAGTATTCTTGGTTAGTGTATTTCACAATAATGAGATGTTCTTCACAAATCAATGATAATACCCAGTAGACCCTGGAATCAATGAATCACTCTTATCGATGATGGCCTAGGACACTCTTTAATTTCTATTGTCTTGGAAGGGACCATAAATATTGTTTTTTTGGTGATAACATTCCAAATGAATAATACTTCATCCATCTAGAACACAAAGTTACTAAACATTTTATATTTTTTATACCTTCCCAATGTCATTATAAAATTACTCAATTTCACCTCAGAACATAATAAATACATACTTCCACAAAATATTCTAGGTAATATATACAAACATTATTCATTATGTACATGAATATTAACAGAGAACATTTGAGACTAAAGTGAATGACTGTGAACTCATATTTTCCATACTTCATTTGAAATGAAGTCTTGATAATATCATCCCTCTTAAAATTTAACTACTTATATCCCGACCAAAGGTCCAATGTAGTGAAATACGTGAGACCACATAGTTGATAAAATAATTCATCTATCCATGGAAGGAGATACTTTTTATTAATCATGATTTCTTGAGATCATTATAATAAATGTAAAGGCTCATTTATCCCGAGTCAACATCATCATCTCAAAACAGTAATATATGGGAACAATCATCTGTATTGTCTGGGACCACTTTTTTATGACTAGTGGGTCGGATGATCCAATATATGTTTGTGTTCATTTATTTATATGGGAATCAATTTTTTATTTCTACCTCCTGGGTCATGGATGATATTATATACTATTCATCTTATAGTTCATAGCTTGATGCAGCAGGTAAGTATCGCCATGTCATTCGGGACTCCACCTCCCAAAACGTTAGGGATGTCATTCAATAAATTGTTTCATTGTAACTCACAGGGGTTGTTTTTTGGTTTTTTCTTGTTACCACTATTTTATAAAATAAATAATGTTAGAATATTACCTAAGTCATCAAGGCATGAGTAAATAATTTATTATGTTGTAAAATTATGTCTAATGAAATATATATTTGAATCCCTGTGTTTAAATTTTTTTTTAAAACAAAACATATTGAGTGATTACATATACATTTTCAATTACAAACGTTATTCACTATGGTTCTATAATACATATTCCCAAATTAACTAAACCATGCTCTGATACCAACTATAAAGAACCTATTTTTCCTAAACAAATATTACATCATTTTAATGATAGACTAAAGATAATATTTACAAATACATGATCCTTTGTCGTAGTGTATTTGAAAAATTAGTTAAATACCTAAAATGTACATTTTAAATAATAATAATTTGTTTAATTCCCTCTTATATAGATTATTAACTTCATACATGTTCTCATTCATCAATGTATTCATATGAGGATATACACAAGAAAGGTTTGAGATAAAGTCCCAGTAAGAGGATGAATAAGTGGCATGAAAAATGTGGGATCATTAAATTCATCATCATAATATATGAAAAGAATCAAAACCATAATCATGAGAAGAAACATTATATTAATTTAATTAATGATACAATGCATAAAAAAATCAAGTCTTAGTGGTCAAATAAAACATAAAGTTATGAAAAAAACAAGGATCCTGTTCATAGATATTTTACATTATATAATTGGATTAATCACATTAACTAATGCATTGGATCGTTATATTATCTAGGTAAACCCATCACATTATAAAATTTACATGCAGTATATAATTCTGGGAACCCCCATCACATCATGACATTTACATTACCATGTCTGCCTCATTGGACGTATATCAATCGTGGAAATATAGTAACCCAGGATAAAGAATTTCATTTATTTCATAAATAATAAATTTATAAATATTTGAGCTCCATGAAATATAATAAGATTATTTGAATCAATATTTATTGATGATGAAATGATCTCATTAGATGTTAATTATTTTTTAAAAGGAAGTGTTCTTTTGGAAACATATTTTTATTTTTTATCATTACAGATTGTAGACATGTATATCTTAGAATATAAATTTTTCAAAAAAAATGAATAATATTCATATAAAAATAAACAAACATCCATATTGAAACTACAGTGAGATAGTTAAATCTCAATAAAACAGTGTTGGGTTTGAGAATACTCTGACCTTATATCTGAATGATTTATTTACCTAAACATATCTACGAATAAATAAAACTATGTATTTTAAGAATAAATAAACTTTTATTCCTGATGTGGATTCAATATAGTTTTATTAATGGAATTTATGGGGTTTTCAATGAGTTGTTCATTTAATTTTTATCATTCGAGAGTGGTCAATTTCATTGTTTCATGATCAGTTCTATTTTATATCAGTATGGAAATTTATATAAAATTGGAATAATTATCTATAATTGAAATTATTAGTTCTTAATTGTCATATATATTTATAAATGAATATAAATATATATATATCATTCGTTCTTATGATATGAGGATGAATCGATTGATATTACATTAGTGGTAATTTTTTACATTATTACAGAGGGTTTTTGATCAAAATGAACTCCTTTTGTTTAATAATTTGTTATAATATATATATGTTACCTATAAGACACAATAAGGTTCATAAAAAATAAATTAAAATCATTTATAACCATTTAAATTGTTTTCTAATGATATTTAAATTAGGTGAGGAAAATTAAAACAGTTCTTCCATGAAGATGATAAATAAACACCTAACAAGAATGCTTTTTATTTTTAGAATTAAATGTATAGCAGAAGGACTGTGATGAAAGATTATTAAATTATCATAAATAAATTAAAATATATTTATTCTACTAGAGTTATAATACATATTGGATGATGTTAGTTGATGATTTAATAAGAAAACAAAATAACATCAAATGGGAAAAAATTATAACAAAAATAATATTACCTCTAGAATCATCATTGAGAACCACCTTAGGGAAAAGGGTTTGGAATTTTGATGAGACCAATATCTCATGGATTTGAGAGAGGTACTATATAATATTATTGATTAAAATTTTGACATTTCTAAATGATTGGATGTTTTGAGGAGAAGAGGTAATGGAAGTTGAATTTATAGGGGACGATAGGGGTGTTTTGACATTATTTTATTCATTAGATTAAAATTTTGTCTCAAGATAATTAATATTTTTATAATTATATCTACCTATATTTAAATAATAAATTTTATGTATATATTATGGTTCATACGTCATCTATTAGTCATGAAATACTATAATTAACTTTTAATGTATATATACTATAAATTACCATGTTTTAATATTCGGAAAAAATTATATATTTAAATAAATAATCCATGAAATTCAAAAAAAAGAACATTTCTATGTGTATAATTAAAAAATGAAATCTATTTTATGAAATGAATTTTATATTTGAGAGAATTTATTTTAATTAATATATAGATTTACATTGTAAATATAGATTTAAAAATTATAAAAAATTCTATAACAAGTTGAAAAATTAATTAAGGAGCCATAAAATTAAATTATAATTATAAGATAAGAATATATTAAATTATAAATAAATTATATTGATTTTTTTAATAGTATTTATTGTAATTATAAAATTGTAATTAATTATTTTTTACATACAAAAGTACGAACAGTTGATTAATAATTTCAAAGACATTTATTATATTGTATTATCATATAATAATATCATATTACAATTTATAAGATGCTTAATTTTCACTTATACTCTCATGGGTGAGGTTACTATTCAATTGGCTGGTTTACTATTTAGATTGGTCCAATTACTGTTCCATAGGTCAATTGTCTAAGCCATTAGAATATGATCCTTGTCTTCTATTAAAACCTACTATAGACTTAATTCATCATTTATAACCTATGTTTGTTGTTTTATATGTGATTTTTATATAAATAATATATTAAATAATTATAAGAATGTAAATTTGATTGATAAAGAATTATGTCATTATAAATAATCTACATGACGTTACTCACTAAATTCTCATTATTAGGGGACATGATCTTCCATATTACATATTTGTTTATAATGGAAATTAAAATCCAGAAATATACATCATAATTAACGGACACGATTTTATATATTACACATATAAAATAATGGTCATGATGTTCCATTTTACTTATTTGTAATCAATAGGCAAGATATTTATAATTGATGAATTTGGATAAATGGGAATGATATTAAATATTATTTATATTTTATTAATGGAAATTATTCAGAATATTTCTTAATATAAAATTAGAGATAATATTGAATTGTCTAGACCATGTGTTATTAGATGGGTGTACTTGAAGGAACAATAGGTAATACATGATTTAATAGTTTACGTAATTCATTTTTTATTAGTACTTTAACAAAATTTCATTATATTTTCAAAGTATGTATTATTTATAAAATCTATTGGTGGTGGACAACTGAGATTTAAAGACACCATATTCAGTCCTCTAATTGGTACCCAGACATATTTCATAGATGAATATTTAGAAAAAGTAACAAGTCGCCATGTGGATGCATGTATTTCTTCCCTAGGATGGAGTTTGGAATTAGAAGACTAATATATTTCTTGTGATAGTATTAGATATTTATTTTTTTCTTTTTCCATTTCTATATCATATACATTTATAAACATGATTAACATTTTCCACACTCTACATTCTATATTTCGTAATGAAATTATTTTTAATGTTACAATGGATATTATTTATGTAAATTAATTTTTTTTATATTAATTCTCATATTTTCATTATTACATTAATTTCATGTATATATATCGATATAAATATTATTTTTATTAAATTTTTCAATATTTATATATTCTCTGCATAATAACATCATATACCCTCATTTCTTGTTAGAAATCATTGGAAAACGTGGAGGTGAACTTGATTTCAAGTGCCCAACTAAGTTCATTTATTTTCTAAGGGAACCACGTAATAGATGTTAAAATAAATAGTGATTTATTAAAGAACTAATTGGTGGTAAATAAATATATTTAATTCTAGATTCTATGAGTTCCTAAATATAATGTGTTGCCTTTATGGGATTTCCATACTCTTGATATTCTACAAAACCAATGAGAACATGATTTTAGTTTTATAATAATTTGTATTAAATATTCATGTGGATGTTATAATATTAACTATTTTTATGATAAATATATAATTTTGGATGATTTTTTTATAGAAATTTATTGTCCACCAAATGGATTATATATACTATATGAAATTGATCAAAAAAGAATATGAAAAGAATTTTTATTTTTGGATTCTGGTGGAGTTGGAAACTAGTTACTTCAGTGAATAAATAATTAATGGTTTTTATATATAATATTATTTTTGTTAGTTATTATATCACCCTCTATGAGGTGCCCATCCCCTATCCTAGATAGTCATTTCTATTTTTAATAAAATTTTAAAGGTCGGAGATTTTGTTTTTAATGCCCATAATGGAAATAATTTTAGATAATTATTTTCTCTAAAATCATAATAATAATCATCAATGATACTATCATCATATACTTCATCATAATAATTGAAATTGGGATTGGTAATTGGTTTTCATCAAATAAATTGGATTCTAAGATGATTGACTACACACCCCTTCCATATTCCATCATATTTCATCCCCAATTCTTCAATTTGATCATGGTATGGTAGATATCTTGTCCATATTTATCCCATTTCCCAAAAACATCAATTTTCAATTAAACCAATTCATTCAACCTTGAATATTTTTTCATCAAAAAATTATTGGTAGTTCATAAATGTGATAAATACTTATTGAATTTTCACATGCATCTAGGGATCACAACCAACCTTTTCATTTGAATTTAAAAAAGCTATTATGTGACACATGTTAGGAAACAACTATAAATTTTTAAAATTTTAAATTTTTATTTATTAAATTCCATATACATATGAGATTTTGGGTTGGTAACTTCTCTCTCAATTCAACATAGAAATTTCCAATATATTCATGTGGATTCTTCAAATAAAATATATTTATTCTTCATATATTTAATCATATTTCTTCCTCTAGTCCAAAATTCAATGATGTTCTTAAATCAATTATCTAGGTTGATATAGTGGGAATGATTAAATATAATGAAGATTTTAATGTGATTTATAGTTGTTTCAATGATCTTCACGATTCTTATATTTCTAGTTTTGTTATTTTTATAAATGATAATGAGTTCTTAGCACACTAGTGTTAGGGGTGACAACCAAATGTAATTATATTTTCGAATTAAATTAGATTATAGTGTTTTATTTGTATTACATGGCAAATTAACATTGAAATAATTTTTAAATAAAAATTTTTATTATCAATTTTTTTCATCGATTTTACAGAAAATTTGTGGGGAATGTTTTTGAGAACTATATTAAAATATATTAATCACCATCTAGTTTTTTGACAAAATTTTTCTAAGGGTGTTTATATCAATAATATATTATTAAAATATTATTCAATAGGAACTATCATAATATTGGTATTTCAAAAATATGTAAGTAAATTTTTATATTGATGCTCGAATTAATGTTGTTACAAATAATGGGAATATGTGGATATTTTTTATAAAATATTGAACAAAGGAAACCATGGATACATATTTTGTATCATGTATGGATGTCTCCCGATTTCATTTTTTAGTGGCTTGGGGAAATTTTTTGGTGAAGAATTCAGAGCTACTAGGATGTTGGAAATAATTTTTCTTCAACATTTATGTTGAATAGTTTTCCACATGTATTTTTGTTGTCATCCCTAATTATTTTAGAGCCTATGTTTTGTATATATTATATATTATCACTTTCTCAAATAGGATTTCACTTTTTACCTTGTATTTTTTTCTTGCATATTATGGTGGTTATTGTTTATTGTTTTCATTATTTTATTGATTGTTTCCATATTTCCATTTTTTAAGGCATGAATAGATTTTAAAAAACAAATATTTTTAAAAATATTTTTTAAAATTATTTTCAAATAAAATGAAGTTATTAATATCATTTTTTTACCTAGAGATAATGATTTCGAAGGTAAATATCATTATAAATATTGTTACAAATATTATTTAAGTATTATTCTAATTAGATTCATATTAATATTTTGAATATAAATACATTTTAATAACTAATTATGGTTAGGGGAAAAGGGAGGTGTCATACGGAGGTACCTCAAGATATACATCATGCTTCCTCCATTTAGTGATAGTTGACATTTCACAGTATGAGAAGTCAACACTTGTGAGACTTCTAGGGGATAATTTTATATTGTTTTATTTTGGGAATATTAAATATTTGAAATTTTAAGCCTGAATCATTTTTATCATTTTATTATTATATGGTGTTCTATATTTACACATTAATATTTCTTTGTGGTTATTAATAATCTCTTATTATTAATGATATGAATTACTTAGTTTGGATAATGGTCATTATTTTATATATTTATGATTTTCATAAATTTATAGTCTATGGCTACATAATGAAAAATTTCTATGAGTAATGTTAGATATATTTTATTTCATTATTATTGTAGAATCATTTGAATGTAGTTATCATTTCATATTGTGGTTCTTGTCAACAACACATAGTGATGAATAATGTTCATTGTGTCTTGTGGAATAATGGATTAGGTTACATATATAGTCCACATTGGTTGGATAATTTAATGTTTGATTCAGAGAGTTATCATATTAATGGAGGATTAACTAAATTATATAATATTACCATTGGGGATACAATGGAGTTTATGATTTTTTGGGATAGTACTTATTCATGTTAAACCAAAACATTCCTTGTGTGTTGAGGAAATTATATCAATAATTAGGATTCATTCATTGAATTTTTGATATAATTTACTCTTATTTTTCCTTTTATGGAGATCATATAGATTTATATTACATAAAAGGATTTTTATAGTGAACATGGGAATTAAACATGAATTATACTATTTATTGGTACTTTTAGGAGAACATTGAATACATTCACGGACACCAAAAAGTTCCACAAGAATGGTTGGATCACATTTTTCCAAACCATATTCAACAACCATTAAATATTGATATAATATGACAGATTATTTACACCATTTTATGTTTAAAATTTTATCATAATTTTATTATTATTTTTATAGTAATTAAAAGTTTTTTGTATCTTTCTCATAATTAAATTTTAATTCAATTATGAGTTGACTATGATTTCAGTTACTGTATTTTTAATTATTCTATATATATATAATTGAATTTAAAGAGGGATCAATTAATATAACACTATTTTGTATCTCACATATGGATATCAATATCATTTTGTTTATTTATTTGACCATCCAATAATTAGGAAGTGATAATGAGCTTGTGAAATCACACACATGGGATCTTACCTAGGAATTCACTTAGAATAATAATCCAATATATTACGGTGACCACAAGTATGATGAACCCGATGATTTTAGGAGAAAATTTCGATATCATTTTTAGTTTCTGTCAGATCCCTATGTTCTTTAAGGATAGTTTTAAGACCTATACACTGGATTGAACATGATTGATTTGGTGGATCCTAGGAAAACTAGGGAATACCTTTTAGTATCACACATAGAATATTTCAAGGAAATAAAAACATAGAATTTCTATCAATGTATCAAAATTGATTACAATTCTACAAATTCAGTTAGGTTATATAAAGGGGATCACATAGAGATGGAATGGGACACACCTTTTTTAATTTTTTTACATCTCACTTGAGTTACTTTGGAACGACATCCTAAATGATACTAATTTTGAGATTGTATTAAACCCTTTAATTTATATTAGGATTATTAATAAATTAATACCAAACTATGTTAAGGTTTTTGATAACACAATGACTGATAAATAGGGGAATGATTGATTTTATGTGTAGTGTGCCTACTATAGTAAGGATGGATCCAGAGTTCTTTTTTTTGTCCATAAAAGAAGCATGAGGATTATTATTTGGGTATTCATAGGATTTTAAAATATATTTATTATTCTATAATGCTGGTTATTTTTTAAATTATGTAGGTATCATTCGATCAATTTGGTAATGAGAGTCATGACCTGTTACTTGATTAATAATATCCAATGATATTCGGTCATTTTTTTGCACATGGCGATCCTATAATATTTATACATGATACTTATTTAAAAATAATGGTGGGTTCTGATTTTTAGACGTTATTATCATTTTTATATAGAATTTTACTGAGACTCATATTATCCTTAATTGATGGGATATTTTAATCCTATTAAGAAATATCAAGGTAGGTATGAATTTGGGTTTTTAAATGTGGTAGGGAAAATTTCTAATGATTATAGGGTTGGAAAAGGGACTCTGAATAGTATGTAATATATATATTCATATCTTTATGTATCATTATTTGATACTAGTGAATCACATTCAATTATTTAATATATATTAATTTATTCTTTGATTTTTCTTTCATGTTGATCTCATATATTGAGGACTTATTAACTCTTTTTTGAAAGTGTAGAGGGTATGGTTTTATGTGTTTAATGTGTATAGTGATTTTATTAATATTGATGTTTCTTAATTTATTAGTTCTTGATCCAAATATTAATAACCTATTAATCACAGTGAATTATAAATTTCATTATATATTTATATGAACTTAAAAAATAAGAAGGTTTTGTCATTATTCCTAATGGGAAATCATAATTTTTTCAATGTTAGTGGGACAATAGAATAGAATAGTCTATAACTTGTGTTCCAGATATAGTATCATTCAATTAAATGTTATCATTATATTATTTTGATATATTAGAATGTATTTTTTATGGCGTTCTTATGTTAGTATAGAGAATGTATCGTTATTTTTCCATAATGATATCTCTAGATTGGAACCTTATTTAGATGATGATTTTATTTTGCATCTACTACCACAGATTACCATCATATACATTCAATCATATATAATAACCACTAACAAAAAAAGTAAATTAATTTTATGATTAATGATCTTAAGAGTATGGTTATCATTAAATTTAGTGTGCCAACATTATTTTCACTAGTTATCTTTTTAATGAATGTGCACATAATCATTTAACATTAAATCAATTAATGGAAACAATATACATTGATTATTAGTAAAAAATATTCACCACCATTGATTGAAAATATTTTTGGACATTTAGGTTTGTGAGATTATTTTTTAATGATTGAACCTGGATCATGATTCCATCAACCAAGGCAGAGGGAAGAATATATTCATATTACAACTATTGAGATTATGTATATGAATTATTAGTATATTGGTTCATAGTTTTCCCATAAAAATTTCCCTATTATATATATTCTCTTAACAAACATTATTTTTAATCTATATCATGACACATGTGTTATGGTCGTTGTTGAAGATAACATGGTTTAGTCAATGATAATGGAATATCATCCGGGAAATATAGAAATTGTGTTGGAAAAAATAATGGATAATTATTTTACATCACGTTATCTAAATAATTTTTTTAGTGAAAATAATATTTGATTAGGACATATGAAATATGAGAGATGAGTTTACATTGCACCAGATAAAATATTTGATTTAATATCATGATATTTTCCTAGGATAGTATTTAATATTTTAAATTATTTGGTTCTGGTATAATATTATGTTCATTTTTTTAGGGTTTCCCAAATTTAGTTCCTCTTTGGATTCTGTGATAAATAAAGCTGTGATGTTTCATTGAGGTGGAAAATATTATAGGTTCATTTAGTATATGAAACCGACTTTTACATTATATGTGGTTCATAAGCTTCCTGAGTTGGGCTTGATTTATGTTAAGTATTTTTACATGTTGGGTATGTGTTGGGTTGAGCGTTTTTGGAGGGTGAAAATATAATTGATTTTGGATCACAATAGTTTTCCAATCATTATAATAATTTCCCCACCCATTAAATTGTACTTGTGAATATGATTCTTGATTTGAAATAATTATCCCACTACCATTTTTATGAAAGGATATAAATAGACATAGATCACAAAATTATGAAGTATAATATCGAGTATATGGATCCAAAACTCATATAAAGGTGATAAGAATAATATCTCATGTCTACTGATTTTAGCTGATCTAACACACTAAACAAGATATATTTATAGGGTCACACTTTGAGTAGAAATCTATTAGTTTATGTAGTTTGTAAATGTTGAGATGATTATATTCTAATTGTATTGTTTAATAAAATTTATTTGTAGGTAGATGAATAATGTGAATGGGTGCTCCGGTTCAATGTGTACCTCACATCCACTCTACATGATTATATTTTTTATGAAATGAAATTGGAGACTTGCTAATAAGGAATAGTAGAAATAATAAATGGTTGGGGAAACAATAGGTTTTTATGTTAAATTGAAAATATTTTCCTATTATTATATATTAAATTAGGTGTTTAATGTGTATTTTGGTGGATTTTGTTGAGTGGAGGGATCCACATATGCTAGGATACTCCACATGTGTCTACAATGTTTATTTCTGATTTGATATACTTGTTATCATTACTGAGGATGAGATGTTTGAATGATATTTTTTATCTATGTAAAATTCATCTAAAAGGATAATGCTTGACCACTACTAAAGAGTATGTTAATATTAGATTCTTCTCAATCTGATACAAAAGTAGGATGGGAATGTAATTGATTTTATAACTGTACTTTTTGATCTGTAAGTGGGATGAATATTATTTGGATAATTTTAAATCAACTAATGAAATATCCTATTTTCCTTTTTATTAAGGAGTTAAAAAATTTCTAATATCATGATTATTATATATCCATGAAATATTGAGTCTTTATAGCGTTCCTTCATCAAAATTTTATAAATTTATTCATGCACATTACATCTTGTTGTTGGAATGAACATCAGGAACTCCAGGATTCCACTACTACATTTAACAATGAAATATAAACCAGTACATGATGGGAATAATTAATGGCCTATTATGATTGTTTACTTTATTCTACACTTTTTCTCTATAACCATTCTACACGATCATTTATGAATAAAAAAGTAGATTACCTTTATAATTTCATACTAGCAATAACATCCTCAATATAACCATCATTAATTAAAAAATAAAAATGGATTATTTCATATGATACATTCATATTATCATTATATTAACTATTCATTATAAAATCATTATGAAAAAAATAAAACACAACCACTTAAATTTATATTAATAATATATTATTCCCATCCTATATGAAAATCATTTTTCCCAAAATATTCTTTAATGCCTTCGGTATATTCATTCACATGAGGTAGCACACAAAAAATGTAAGGTGTACTAAAATTCCTTATAATTTGGGGAAGAGTAAATATACAAATGTCAGAGCACAAATAGACATTATAGGAAACAATAAAAATGAAATAATCATGTCATATTCATGACATAAATACTTTTTTACTAAGAAGAATGAAATATTTTTCAATTATAAACTTATAATAGATAGTATGGTATATCATTGAAAATAAATGAAAACATGAATATCAAAAATTATGATATCATGATGTGACAATGCATAATTTTGGACATAAAAAACATTATGTAAATGACGTTTTCAATGGTATTTACTTATTTTTGATATTTTTGACAATACATCATTCCAAATAGATAAAAAAATTAGAATATAGTTAATATTTTATTTTCAAATTAAGAAAACTGATGCATTATGGGGATATACTGTTATGGCCCCAAACCATCACTTTTTTATTTATATGAATTCACAATATGTGTCAAAAATAGACTACATACTATCAAAAATAAATCCAGTTATTGAATAAAACACATATATTTGTATAATGAATCCTATATAATTTCAATATATTTTTAATATATATATATAGAGAATAAAAATAAAAAATGTCATCAAATTTAAATCTTGAATGTGTTTTTCACTAATTCAAATCTTGAATAACAAGACTATTATGCATATATGGAATGAATGATGTTCAATTCAATATGGAATAAAATCATTATATTAACATAGATATATAAACATTTTTTCATTAATTATGAGTATCATTAGAAAGGAAAACTTCAAATATTATCAAAAAATAGAGAATGAATAAAATTTTCTGATACTATAATGTAAACCCCACAAATTTTAACACACATAAAACATTATACATGATCCACCTTAGGTAATATTAATTTTAAATTTATAAGTAATTATAGTTAAACAATAATTGATATTTCAAAACATATTAATAAATCATGTAAAATAATTTATATGCCAATTTCCAAAGGCAGTATTTGAAAAGGATATGTGAATTCCATTAACCACAATAAATTAAAAAATAAATTATTAAAATTGAGCCTTAAAAAATTTGTCTTCACTAAATTACGACATGATTACAAAACATTTGAAACTGAATGGATAAATCCTTTTGTTATTTTTAAAATATAATTTTGTTAAATATAAGTTATTTCAATAGTAAAAAAAATTCATTTTATATAAAAATATTTTTATAAATGATTATTAAATAAAATTATGTAGAAAGTATTATATTGGAAGAACCAATTATTGAATTACAAAATTTAATCACGGAATAATAGAACTTGTGGAAATGTTAGTTGAGTTATCAATCTCCATTATAGGACAAACACCTAGAATCATGAAACAATAGAAATTTGTTAAATGGAGTAAAATTTTAGTGCATTAATAAACAATAAAAAATAAAACAAAAGGGAATAATATTTGGAATGTCATTGAATTAATGTAATTTTAAGGAATTCAAGTCAATGAATGAAAATATTGTTACCAATAGCTCAAAAGACATGTGTGACACTTGAGTGATCATAAATTTAAAGAATTTGACTTCATTTGGAGTATTATATAAATTTAATATTGTGAAAATAATTTATTAAACATTTATGGGGATGTAAATCAATATAATCCACAAAAACGAATCCATTGTGAAAATCATGTTACATGTCTGAATGAATTTGAATTGAAACAAAAAACCCTTACAGCTTGAGAATAATTTTCATAAAAACCTAATGAAATAGAGGGTTTCAATTTAACATCAAATACTATTATTAATTTAATATTCAAGATATTATATATATATTTTATGCTGATGATATTCTATTGTTTGGGAAGGCTGATAGGATCACCATTCGATATATTAAGGCAACCATTGAGCATTATGAGGAGGTATCTAGTAAAGTAATTAGTTGGGGGAATTCCTCTATGTTTTTTGGGAGGGGATATCATTTAAAAAAACCAAACTGAACGAAGGATTGGGGTTTAGAGGGGTTCTCTACCTTTTAATTATCTTGGGCCTCCACTTTTGTTTGGTGCTGTTAAAAGACGTTACATTGAAAATATTTACCTCATAATTTTTATTTAGTTGGCTACCTGGAATGGGAAATCTATGTCTCAGGTAGGGCATGTATGTCTGGTCAACTCTGTGATTATCTCCATGTGTCTTTATGTCTTCTCTCTCTAAATATGGCCTGGAAATCTTCTCAAAGAACTGCATAGGTTGATTCAAAATTTCATTTGGATAGGATCTGTTTATGAAAGAAATCATGTTACAGATGCTTGGAGTGATTTTATTAGGCCTGTTGACATGGGGGGTAAGCGACATAAAGATCTTAATCTTTTTAATGAATCTCTCAATGAGAAGTATATATGGTCCATTTTGAATTACAATGATTTCTCTCTAGAATTATTGTGAAATAAACATGGGTCCAAGCTTATGAATGGATATTCTATTTATTTTCCTTCTTTGATTTGTTCTTCCTTCAAGAATGATTATCTTAGCCATTCCCAATCTTCAAAATGGGTGGTTTGTAGAAAATACAACTTGAACTGTTAGCAGAGTGTTTGGTTATCTTCTAATATTGCTGATCTTATTGACATTCCCCCTTTGTTGAAGGATCTCTATATTTCTGAATTTTTTAATACTAGCAATGCTCAAGAGCTTCTTCAAGTTCAGTTGAAGATAAAATTATATTGTTATCATTACTCTTCTATGGATACTATGATTTGGTTGTCTGATGTTCTTGGCTCCTTTATCACTAAGTAGGATTATAGATCAATGTGTGATACTTTGTTGTTGGCCCATCCTTGTTTGTTGATGTTTCTCACTTCTCTTATTCCACCAGCCCATTATTTTCTCATGTGGAGGATTTAGAAGTGCAGGCTTCCTTTGGAATAGGCTTTGTAGAAGGCTGGGTTTTCTCTTGCACATGTTTACCTCTTTTGTCTCACTACGGATGAAATTGTTGATCATTAATTCATATCCTGTAAATTTTCATCTTGTCTATGGAGGTACTTATAGGGAGTTTTTGGATCTTAATTGTAACTGGAAGGATTTGGCCATCATATGGTGTCTGTGTATCAGGTTGATTGCAGTACTCGGGTGAAACCTTTGCTTCTATTTAATAATTTGGTGATTTTTTCTTTTATTTGGTGAGCCCGGAATGCTATTTATTTCGAGAAAAAAAATATTCCGACAACTATTGGCATTAGGGAGCTTCATATTGGTGTTATGGTGGCTGATCGGGCTAGCATTAGAGTTATGTTGAATGATGTTTTGGATCTACTGATCTTGAGGTCCCTTGGGATTTCTGGTAGATGCAAACAACACAGTGTGATGAAGTTTATTCAATGCATACCTCCAATTTCTCTATGTATGAATGTTAGAATTGATGTGGAGGCCTCAGGTGCCACACAAGCTTCGGGATATTGTGGTGTCGTTTTCACATTCAGAGGGTTTGTTAAAGGCTATTACTATCATTTTCATGGAAATGATTTGGAAATTGAGGATGGGTTATGTGATATGATCAAGGCTGTCTAGTATGATTCTTATTAGGGATGGACGGTTTTGTGGCTCCAATCTGACTCTACTTTGGTGGTTGACATCCTCCTAAACCAAAGAAGGAATGTTCCATGGATAATGCTTTCAGATTGAGATGATTGCCTCATGCTTGTGGAGCAGTGATGTTTTTTTGACATTCATGTTTATAGGGAGGTGAATCGGGTTCTTGATTCTCTTTCTAAACGTGCCATTGAGGAGGTTTGTTCTTTTTTTTCTTTTATCATACCTTCTTTCTATTATCATTTAGTGGTTGTAGATGCGTGTGGTGATGTGTACATGTGGTTTTTTTAGCCCCCCTATTTCTTCACTCTTTATGTATTTATTAATTTTATATAAAAATTCTCTGGGAACAGGAATTTCACCTATTCTGGAGCTTTCTAGGAAATAATGTATTTTACCCATGATATTTTATAATACTAAATTTTTATTTTGGCTCATTTTTGTTACGAAGCATGAATATGAAATTTTTTATGATCATGTTTCACGTATTATTAATGAACAGAAGGGGTTTCCTAAATTATTTAGTGAAATTATGATACTAAATTATAATAATAAAAAATCAATATTTACTTATTTTTACCAAATTGTACCATTAAATAATGTCTCATAATCATCGATGATATAAAAGTGTTATATTATTCAAGAATGTGGCTAAACCAACCATAACATGACCTTATATTTTTTAATGGATGAATATGTGATGGTTTCGTTGTAATATAATCATACAAAAAGAATTATAATATAATTAACTATTTTATAATTATTATATATCAAAATTTTAATTAATTTTAAAGAGAATATAATTTATATGATGTAACTAGTTAGAAAAAAATCAATCATTTTACAATTAAATTTCTTGTTTTAATTTATTGAACTAATGAATATAGTTTTTTAATCTTATCATTAATAATTTCTACAATTTTTTCTTCTAGGGACATAATTATTTTATTAAAAATTTACTTCCTCTTTCATCCATTAATCAAATATTCAATTATGGGAGATGAGTAAAAGTAAATATTTTATCTCATGGAAGTATTATTCTAAACATACAAACAAAAAATTAATTATATTTTTTTTGGATGATATATATTAACATAAATTGATAATATTCTTACTATGGAAACATTATAGTATAGAGTTAATTAAAATTTCAATATATTTCTTTGTGAGGAATAAAATTGAAAGAAGATTATTTAGTAAAAAAGATAATTAGTTGATAGTATAAAAGTTTCAATCGCAATCATGGTGATATAAAAACTAATTGTGATGCTAATATTTTTTAAAGTGGTATTGTGTTACGTGGTGAATGATTTGATTTATTTTCAAGAGTAAATTTTATGTATAGGTTTTTCATTAACATATAGAGATTTAACAATTATATAATGGTGGATAAAGGTTTTTTGGGAGTAATAATTACATTTTCAACAATGAATGGTCACTATTCAATGATTAGTGAACCAATAATTGAAAAAAGATGTGATTATAGTAATTTTACATTGAAAAATTCTCTAATTACTTATATTCTATAAAACATCATGTGTTATTGATTATTTTTTAACCTGGAACATTTTACATAATTTACTATTACCTTGGTAATTAATTTCCATCATAGTAATTATTTTTAATGATAACTATTAGGATATATCTTATTAACTATTCATATAAATTTAAAATAAAATTCACATAAAATTATTCAAAATCAATGTCAAACATTTTAAAATGTAATTTAAAAATGACCCTCCATGTTAGTGGAAAATATGTTTCTCAAATATTTAATTTTTATGATCTAGAATTAAATAAAATGTTGGATTACCTTGTATGCTAATTATACTGAAAGAAGTTGATTTATTTTAAATAAATAGGTTTTATAATACATTAAATATATTGAAACACTGAATATATTATGAAAATACATGACTATATTAAAATAATGAAAACAAAAATCTTTTTTTATTAAAGAAACATTTTAATATCTTCTACAAAATATGTGCTTTTGATTTTTATGATCATTGAATATTTCAAAATGAATGAAACTATTCCACATAATTATATTTTGTCAACATTGATCTTTTTCTAGTCAATTATATCATTAATATATAATGATAAATTAATATAAATTTCCACATCTGTGAAATCCAATTTTTTAGACTAAAACCCTATGTCTTCATTAAAATCATAAAAATTCATATTAAATTAATTTTGAAATGAATAATTATTTTTTTGTTATTTCTATCAATTAAAAATTACTAATTGAGATTTTATATATAAAATAATATAATACAATGTGGATCAAATTTTAATAAAAAATAAATTATCATATATAAACTATTATTATTCATAAAAAATATAATTCCCATACTAGATTGTTGTTAAATATTATTAACAATAATAATAATTAACCCTTAATTAAATGATCCGTGAAATAAAAATTTATTTTTCCTAAAACATAATTAGTCTATAATATTATTTTCTAAAAAATAAATGATATTTTTAAACATTTTAGGTATTATACTTGAATTTAATTCATATTTAAAAGTGTCAATTATTTTATATCTACATGTAATTCATAATATTGGAAATATTATGCATTCCCACTAATTCAACAACTATGTTTTTTAATTTATAGAGATAAATATTTAAATTTTGTGAAAATATTTAAATGTATAATTTATTAATTATGATTCATGAGAAACAAGATATTGATAACATTGATTTATTTATATGTAATCAGATATTAAGATATAGGTTGTTATATATATTCCTCCTTAAATTTATTTCATCATTTAAATTTTAGTTATAACTCATTGAAATGTTCTGGAGATGACATCATTCTCATATTAACTACTTGGGTTATAAAAACTATGTTATCCACTATACTCTCATAGTCAATATCAATACATATATGTTTATTCAAAAAATATTATATGTCAATATAATCAAGTACCCATTTATATATATCACCTAGAAATATACTCTCAATAATATACCACTCCCACATTACATTGAACTATCCATGACAATAAACAAAAACAACATTAAATATTCCTACAAAAATTTAATATATCTATGAATTTAAACTTCTATTAACCAATATTAAATTAGGTCACACACTAATCACTATATATCATAATAATAAAATGAGATCAACATGTCTACAAAATCAATAATCATTTATCAATCATACGATTACCAATTTCAATGAAACTAACTTCTTCGAAATAAAATTACCCATTATTATTTCACAATAATATGGATATTAAACTAATGATTTATACAAATCTCAAAGTAGTTTTATTTAATAGGAATCACTAGAAATATATCCATATCATAAAATCATTTTTCTTGGTTATTAATATCTGTAAATATTTATTACTATATATTTATTGTAAAAAATAAAAAATTAACCTTTGATGTGTCATATAATCTTCATATAATTTATTGTATTAAAAAGGTCATCAATGAATATCACATCACATGTTAAAAAATTATAGGATATTCACGAATTTATTTTAACCAATAAATCAATATCAACACCTTAGATAAGAATAGGAAACTCGCCTCTTCCATCATAAATTTCAAATCAAAAAATTCATTAAACATACAGATATGGTTTGTTATTTGGTTATTATATATAGTGGTTACTGGATACATAATTCTAATATAATCATCAATGTGATATTTATCCTACTAAATACTTAAACCAACATTTTTGTGATAATATTCAAAATATGGATATTAAAATATCAATCCTAGTATATCATCCAATATTAATCCCTAATTTTATATGATATGTAATTTGTAGATACCCCAATATTATCTCTATATTATATAACATATAATATATTTATTTTTATTAGTTTTTATTTAAAAAATATTGACCATAATCCTAAATAACAACACAATGGTTGGTAGTGAAAATTTTATTAAAAAATAATAACTCTAACAAGTGTCATAGTTAGTGAGAAATTAGGCCTCTTTGCCTGGTATCAACAAATGAATGAGTTAATACCCAATATTTCATTTCAGATTTTATACCTAATAGTACATATATTCAAGAGACTAAATTATCTTGTAGAATCCTAACAATGATATATTTTTTACGAAATTCACATATATAATATATTATGATAATATTATATCTTCATCCTATGATTATATATATTAATTATGTTTTACCTAGGGTTTTCATATTACATTCACAAGAAAATTATATTATTTCATTCAAATTATTTCATTTAATATTCAAAAGTGATATCTACTCAATTTAAATTGTAATCCAATGTAGCTTATAAATAATTAAATTATCCTTAATAAAATATATCATCTTTAATATGATATAAAAATTTCTTCTGAAAATTTTTTTGACACCCCAGATATAAGGCCCCAGCCTTAAACCTTACTTAATCTTGAGTTATTACAAGATTACACATTGAGGATCTTTTCGGGTTTAGAGTTTTAGAGAATTAGATCATAAAACTTGCATTACATTCCACATATAAACAAAGTGGTTACATAAAGATAGTATTCTTCATTCCCATCAAAGGAAACATATTTAAAATAAAACATGGATTATTTATTGACACTTCCTTGACACTATCATCATATCATGTACCTTTCCCTTGACCTGTGAAAAACATTTCAAAAAAAAACCTGGGATGAGCATAAAAAGCTCAGTATGGGTTATAAAAAAACATGGAATGGAAACATGAGTTCATATATACATAAGAATTAAAGAATACTTTACCCATAAAACATAGGCACTTTAACATACCTCATAAAATCATGAATAAATCATAGGAATCATAAGACATAAAGGTAAATTGAGGCATTCATAACATTCTTACGTAGGGAGTAACCCTCTTGGATACGTTTGGAATACCCATCACATTATATTCCCTAAAATCTCTTCGGAGAAACCCTAACGTTTCACTCCTTCGCGTTACCCAATGCATTGGAGATCTATATCGGGCTCACCCGCACTTAGTTTATCACGTAACCACCCGTCTTCATAATAATGCCCAAGAACCATAACATAATCGTATCACATAAAACATGCATAAAGGAAACATAACATTTCCACATTTCAATCACAAGATATCAATACAACACAAAAAACATTGTGAAAACCATTTTCAATACAAAATAAAAGAAAAATAAAACATCGTATTTAGTTTTCTTTTAAAAAAAAGGTATGACTTGTAGAGGAAGCCAAAAACTCAAATAACGGTCACGACGGCGGAAAAGTCGTTGTCGCCGCATACGTACGACAAAAAAATTCCCTTTTGTCGTTTATTAAATGCTTCGTATAAAAAAGATTCCTTTTGAATAAACATAAAAGTCAAAGGGGTTTATACACTGTATAAAAGAAAGTTGTGTATAAAATAAGATATGCCTCAATGAAAGGAGATTGAGACGAAGTCCCATACCTCGTATCCGACTTGACCCGACCATTCTTTAATCTCCTGAATAATAAACTTGAGTTAATCTCTACTTGCTTATGAATCTTTTTCAAGTTCATTATTCCTTTTATACCATGTTATGAACATCATGTAATCAGTTAAGTTAATAATGTTCATTTTGTCGGTATTTGGTTCTTAAGTCAAAAATAGACTTCTTACATTACATGTTGTTAATTTGGTCAAAGGTTCATTATATACAGAATGGTATTCATGATGTAGATATCATATATGTCATATATATCCAGTACATACATGCATTTATAATATTACATAATCATTTAGAGGTAAGAAATGAAATGCACCGTTCATGGAGACGGTAATCCGTACGTATGCATGAACACTACTTTCATTTCTATTTCATATTTTATAGAACGGAATCATAATTATATAGAGGTATATTATAATTCCAGTATAATATCATATATAATATCATAGTTCCATCCTTTATATGTCCCACATATGGTATTTAATAAATCAAATCACTTTGAGGGGGCGGTAGTCTGCACTTCCTAAAATGAAGATATCGTGTTTACCCATAATGGAAACAATAAAGGTATGCCCAAAATGAAAAAAACAGAAGCTTAAGGAAAACATAAACATATTATATATCATATATAAAAATAGTGACATCATAATGGCCACCTTTGAAGGTGTTAAATTAGTGTTGAACAATCATCGTTTCGGGAGGCAGAATTTCTCCATCCACGGAAACTGTATGTTCTTTAACCATTTGATGTAGTTGTGTGAGAGTGTAGCTCAAATAAATAATATAACAACATACTTGTATATTTAATATACTGGTGTTTTTACAAAATAAGTAAATAAAAAGAGTTTAGGGGGTTGGAGAAGCAAAATAAAACAAATTAACATGAGAGAATGAATTACCTTTAAAAGTGTAAATCCTTTTGATTTGAACCTAAAGGCTTCCTTTGAAAGGATTCTTCCCAAAGGGAATCCTCTAGGATGAGGATAGGGATGTGGAGAGAGTAAATGGGCAGGTTTTGGCCGAGCCAAAGGCTTGAGAAGTGTGTGAAATGAGGTAGAGGTGGGGGCCTTTTATAAGAGGAGAGGAGGGGCACTTTTGGAAAGTAAAGAAATATTACTTTATTTGAAAATGTGTTTCGGTTTCAAAAGGTCCCACATTGATATAATTCTTGGATAAGGTGATAAGGGTTCGAAATCCACTCATCCAATTGGTTTTGGCCAGGTGTAGTTCATTGATTTTACATTATCTTTACATTTTATTTAAATCGTCAAATAATAATGTCATCGCTGCATCATTATTATGTCATAAATAGTTTAATTTTTTTAATGTCTAAAAATCATAAAAAAAATACTATGATGTAGGAAATCTTTTTAACTTTCAAATGAATTTTTATAATCAAATATCTGATCTTTATAACCCCATGTAAAAAATGTTTTCGTAAAACTTATTATGTTTGTGTCATTTTTACTTTTACATTAAATAAAAAGTTATTTATGTCATTTCCCAACCAAAATGTCTCCATGGGGTCCCCAAGTTGACCCATGGCTTGTCATGGTCGGCCATTACACAACCAATAAGGTTGGGACATGTTTCTAGGTCATTTAATATTATTAAAGCATTATTTATACCTTAAACTACACTAATTACCACTAATCGCGATTAAAAACTTAATAAGTTACTATTCACCAAAAAAATATTTTAATCTCATTGAACCACATTTTACTTCTTAATGACAACCATGTATGTCGGATTTTCATAATTCAATACACATTAGTGGTAAACTTTCATTTAACTGAAAAATCAGTTTGCTTGATTACCACTTAGTGGTTTCACTATTCATCAAAAATTGAAGTTTTTCAGAAAATTACCAAAAATTCACCCTAAGCTATATTTGATATTCCGAATTCAAAAATGAAGTCTATTTTACAAAATTAAAATCATATAAGTCACATTAATTAATTTAATAATTAATTCCCGCTGCCAGAGCAAATAGCGTTTTTTTACAAAACAATAAGTATCAAAAGACTGACACCAGTTTAAGTCTAATTTCAAAGTGAAATTGATTCCTATGGCCAACATTGGATAAAATGGTAAAAATATATTCTAATTTCACTTAAAAACCAATTCAAAACATAATCTAATCATATAAATAAATTAGATTAAAAAGCAGTTTTGATGTAAAATGCAGTATTTTTCACTATTCATTAAAAAATGAACATTGTCAGAAAAATACCAAAAATTCACAAAAGGTAAATTTTGATGTCCCAATCATAAAGAATAAGTTTATTTTGACAAAAATAGTTTATAAAATTGTCAAAATATAGATTCAAAAATGGTTTTCCATCAAAAGGCAGTAAAACAATCTTTTAAGAATATTGGTGTATTCCATGCATAAGATTGTATTTATTTTCATTTTAAGCCTCTATAACACTATCTTAATCATTAATAGACATAGATAAAAATATCTATTATTCATTACTTACTTGGGATGTTACATCCTTCCCCCCTTTAGAAAATTGCGTCCCCACAATTTATTTACTTATCAAATAAATGGGGGTACTTATCCCTCATTTCATTTTCAGATTCCCATGTTGCCTCTTCAATCATGTGGTTTTTCCACAAAACCTTTACCTACTTAATCACCTTATTCTGTAACACTTGCTCCCTGTGGTCAAGAATCTGGACCGGTTGTTCCTCATAAGATAGGTTCTCTTCCAGCTGAACTACCTCTGGACTCAAAACATGAAATGGATCTGGCATTTACTTTCTCAACATCGAAATGTGAAAAACATTGTGTACCTGAGATAAACTCAGAGGTAAAGCCACTCGGTATGCAACTGATCCAACTCTCTCCAGAATTTCATATGGTCCAATGAACCTTGGACTCAACTTTCCTTTCTTACCAAATCTCATCACACTTTTCCAAGGAGAAACCTTGAGAAAAACATGATCACCTACCTCGAAAGATAGATCCTTCCTACGGTTATCTGCATAATTCTTCTGCCTGCTCTGAGCTGTGCTCATGTGTTTCTGAATCAGCTGAACTTTTTCTGCCATCTCTTCTACCAATTCTGGTCCCATCAACTTTCTTTCACCCACTTCATCCCAGAAAGCTGGAGTTCGACACCGCTTCCCATATAATGCCTGAAATGGTGCCATCTGTATACTGGAATGAAAACTGTTATTATATGAAAACTCAACCAAAGAAAGATGTTGGTCCCAACATCCCTGATAATCCATATAACAAGCTCATAGAATATCCTCCAATGTCTGAATTGTTTGTTCTGACTGCCTATCTGATTGAGGATGAAAAGCTGTACTAAAATTTAATTCAGTACCCAACGACTTCTGAAGGCCTTTCCAAAAGTTAGAAGTAAACCTGGGATCACGATCCAATACAATGGAGAGGGGAACTCCATGTAACCTGAATATCTCTTTAAGATACAAACGGGAAAGTTGATCAAGAGAGAAAGTATATCGTATAGAAAGGAAATGAGCAGATTTGGTCAAGCGATCAACAATAACCCAGATTGCATTATTACCTCGAGATGTCTTCGGTAATCCAACAACAAAGTCCATGGATATATTCTCCCATTTCCACTCGGGCACTGGTAAAGGCTGAAGCATCCCTTTCGGTAACTGCCGCTCTGCTTTAACCTGCTGACAAGTCAAACACTTCACAGTAAAATCAGCAATATCTCTTTTCATTCCATCCCACCAGTAATACTCCCGCAGATCTCTATACATCTCAGTACTGCCCGGATGAACTGATAACGGAGAACTATGAGCTTCACATAACAACTCTCTCTTCAACTGTGAATCACAAGGCACACACAATCTCTTCCCAAATCTCAAAACACAATCATTATCAATGTTGAATTCAGGAAACTTACCTTTCTGAACCAGCTCTACCATTTTCTGCAACTCACTATCTTGCTTCTGTGCTTGCTTGATTCTATCTGATAGAGATGATCTCACTGATAACTGAAACAAAACAGAAGGACTTCCTACACCAACAACTTCTATGCCAAAGTTCATCAAATCCTTAACCAAAGGATCACGTTCCAAACGCAACATTGTTAATGAAGCATTACTTTTTCGACTCAAAGCATCTGCCACTTTATTTGTTTTCCCGGATGGTAATGAATTGTACAATCATAATCCTTGATTAATTCTAGCCATCTCCTCTGTCTCATGTTTAACTCTTTCTGAGTGAATATATACTTTAAACATTTGTGATCGGTATATATTTCACGCTTTACTCCATACAAATGATGCCTCCAAATTTTTAAAGCAAAAACAATAGCATCTAATTCCAAATCATGCGTAGGGTAGTTTACCTCATGAGTTTTCAACTGTCGTGAAGCATAAGCAATTACCTGATCATTCTGCATTAGGACGCAACCAAGTCCTTTCAATGAAGCATCACTGTATATAACAAACTCACCATTCCTGGAAGGTAGTGCCAAAACTGGAGCATTCACCAATCTTCTTTTCAATTCCTGAAAACAATCATCACATTCTTTTGTCCAGATAAACTTAACACCCTTCCGAGTTAGATTAGTCATTGGACTAGATAAGCGTGAAAAATTTCTAACAAACCTTCGGTAATAGCCCGCCAAACCAAGGAAGCTACGAATCTCGGTTACATTTGTGGGTCTTGTCCATTCTTCCACAACTTTTGTTTTTGCAGGATCAACAGTTATTCCATCTATAGAAACAATGTGACCAAGGAATGAAATTTGTTGCAACCAAAACTCACACTTGCTGAATTTCCCATACAATTTCTTTTCCTTTAAGGTTTGCAAGATAACCCTTAAATGTTTTTCATGCTCCTCTTTACTTTTAGAAAACACCAAAATATCATCAATGAAAACCACCACAAACTTATCCAAGAACTCATGGAAAATTCTATTCATTAAGTCCATGAATACAGCAGGTGCATTGGTTAGCCCAAAAGGCATTACTACAAATTCATAATGGCCATATCTCGTACGGAACGCGGTCTTCGGAATATCTGCCTCCTTTACCTTCAGCTGATGGTACCCCGATCTCAAGTCAATCTTTGAAAAAAACTGAGCTCCCTGGAGCTGATCAAACAAATCATCGATATGAGGCAAAGGATATTTGTTCTTAACAGTGATATTATTCAAGGCTCTATAATCAATGCAAAGTCTCATAGAACCATCTTTCTTTTTAACAAATAAAACAGGAGCACCCCATGGTGATGTGCTAGGTCTAATGAAACCTTTCTCTAATAAATCTTGCAATTGCTCCTTCAACTCTAAAAGTTCAATTTGTGTCATTCGATAAGGGGGTTTTGAAATTGGCTTAGCATCAGGAACTAAGTCAACAGTAAACTCAACTTCCCGATCTGGTATTATTCCAGGCAACTCATCAGGAAAAACATCAGGATACTCATTTACCACTGGCACATCATTAATCTGAACAGTTCCTTTATTTTCAACGACGTGTGCAAGGTAACATTCATTTCCATCTTTTACAAGTTTCTCGGCCTCTTGATATGTTATCAAAAGTAAGGGTTCATTCTTGTAAACAAACTGAAAGTCTTTCTGAAAAGAAACTTATTTAGCTCTACAGTCAATCTTAGCATGGTAAATAGAGAGCCAATCCATACCCAAGATAACATCAAACTCTACTAGAGGTAGAACAATAAGGTTTTCAAGTAGGTTCTTTCCACAGATAAGGATAGGAAGATTCTTATAAATTCTTTTTGCCTCAACATTCCCCCCAGGTGTTTTTACCAAAATTTCAGGAGTCATTTCTTGAGATGGTATTCCCATTTTACTAGAAAAGGTTTCCGAGATGAAAGAATGTGTAGACCCCGAATCAAACAACACACTAGCATAATCTGAGAAAACAAACAAAGTACCTGATACAACTTCATTTGATGGCCCGACATCTAATGAAGTAGTTGCAAAAGATTTCACCACCCCTTTCTGCTTGTAGTCTAACTGCTTCCCATCACTCAAGATCTTTGTCGGACACTTGTTTGCATAGTGACCCATCTCATTGCACTTATAACATTTCACTAACTGTAAATCAAATTTGTTCTTACCTTCACCTTGATCCTTTTCAGTGCAATCACGAGCCTTACGTCCCATCTTACCACATCGGTAGCACTTCCCAGAATTCAGAAGACATTCCCCAGCATGCCTTTTGCCACATTTATCACAAACTGGAAACTTAGTTCTCTTACCATCAGACATTTTTGAAGAATTCTTACCTTTCTCCTGCCACCTCGGTCTCTTCTTCTGCTGGTGGTTATAGAAAACTTGGTCATCGGAAAACTCCATTTCCACCTTCTCAGCACATCGAACAAGCTTTTCATAACTTTTAAACTCACAAGACGCTAATTCTCTTCTTTATTTTGGCTTAAATCCTGAGTAAAAACGATTGATTTTACTATCAAGGTCCCGGATAAAATTTGGAGCATACCTTGCCAATCGAGTGAATCTTTCTTTATAGGCAGCCACTGAGTCTTCCTCTTGCCTCAATTACAAGAATTGATTTTCCATCCTAATTTGAACAGCCTTAGGAAAATACTTCTCTAGAAACATACCTTTGAATTCATCCTAGTCAAGAGCATCAATCTCATCGGCGTCCCTGATATTTTTAACCATAGACCACCACTGATCTGCTTCTCCCTCCAAACGGTAAATAACAAGACTAAACTTTTGATTGTCTGAACACCCCATGACATCAAAAATCTTCTCCAGTGCTTTAATCCACCGTTCAGCTAGCACAGGGTCCGATGATCCTCTGAATGATGGTGGATGTTTCCTCATGAAATGTTCCACCACTAACATGTTCCTCTGCGGTTGATCTGGCTGATCTCGTGCATGGATACCACCTCCATTTATCGCTTGAGTCAACTGCGCCATTACTGCAACAAACTATTCAGTTCCAATTCTGACCATCTCAGGATGCTGATTCGGAAGGTTATTTCCTTCTGTATGCCTTCCTAGCACTGCTTCCCTGTTTCCTCTGCGGAAAACCATTCTGAACAAACATGTCTTAGATGAAGCAACATGGTAATCTTTAAATGATATATCATTTCAAAAAAAATATTTTAGGATAATCATTTAATAGAATTCTAACTCCTAATGTTATCTAAACCGACCTTTGATACCAACTATAAGGCCCCAGCCTTAAACCTTACTCAATCATGAGTTATTACAAGATTACACATTGAGGATCTTTTTGGGTTTAGAGTTTTAGAGAATTAGATCATAAAACATGCATTACATTCCACATATAAACAAAGTGGTTACATAAAGATAGTATTCTTCATTCCCATCAAAGGAAACATATTTAAAATAAAACATGGATTATTTCTTGACACTTTCTTGACACTATCATCATATCATGTACCTTTCCCTTGACCTGTGAAAAACATTTCAAAAAAAACTTGGGATGAGCATAAAAAGCTCAGTATGGGTTATAAAAAAACATTGAAAAGAAACATGAGTTCATATATACATAAGAATGAAATCATACTTTACCCATAAAACATAGGCACTTTAACATACCTCATAAAATCATGAATAAATCATATGAATCAGAAGACATAAAGGTAACATGAGGCATTCATAACATTCTTACGTAGGGAGTAACCCTCTTGGTTACGTTTGGAATACCCATCACAGTATATTCCCTAAAATCTCTTCGGAGAAACCTTAATGTTTCACTCCATTGCATTACCCAATGCATTGGAGAGCTATATCGGGCTCACCCGCCCTTAGTTTATCACGGAACCACCCGTCTTCATAATAATGCCCAAGAACCATAACATAATCGTATCACATAAAACATGCATAAAGGAAACATAACATTTCCACATTTCAATCACAAGATATCAATACAACACAAAAAACATTGTGAAAACCATTTTCAATACCAAAATAAAAGAAAAATAAAACATGGTATTTATTTTTCTTTTAAAAAAAGGTATGGCTTGTAGAGGAAGCCGAAAACTCAAATAACGGTCACGACGGCGGAAAAGTCATTGTCGCCACATACGTACGACAAAAACATTCCCTTTTGTCGTTTAGTAAATGCTTCGTATAAAAAAGATTCCTTTTGAATAAACGTAAAAGTCAAAGGGGTTTATAAACCGTATAAAAGAAAGTTGTGTATAAAATAAGATATGCCTCAATGAAAGGAGATTGAGACGAAGTCCCATACCTCGTATCCGACTTGACCCGACCGTTCTTTAATCTCCTGAATAATAAACATGAGTTAATCTCTACTTTCCTATGAATCTTTTTCAATTTCATTATTCCTTTTATACCATGTTATTAACATCATGTAATCAATTAAGTTAATAATGTTCATTTTGTCGGTATTTGGTTCTTAAGTCAAAAATAGACTTCTTACATTACATGTTGTTAATTTGGTCAAAGGTTCATTATATCCAGAATGGTATTCATGATGTAGATATCATATATTTCATATATATCCAGTACATACATGCATTTATAATATTACATAATCATTTAGAGGTAAGAAATGAAATGCACCGTTCATGGAGACGGTAATCTGTACGTACGCATGAACGCTACTTTCATTTCTATTTCATATTTTATAGAACGGAATCATAATGATATAAAGGTATATTATAATTTCAGTATAATATCATAAATAATATCATAGTTCCATCCTTTATATGTCCCACATATGGTATTTAACGAATCAAATCACTTTGAGAGGGCGGTAGTCCGCACTTCCTAAAATGAAGATATCGTGTTTACCTATAATGGAAACCATAAAGGTATGACCAAAATGAAAAAAACAGAAGTTTAAGGAAAACATAAACATATTATATATCATATATAAAAATAGTGACATCATAATGGCCACCTTTAAAGGTTTTAAATGAGTGTTGAACAATCATCGTTTCGGGAGGCAGAATTTCGCCATCCACGAAAACCGTATGTTCTTTAACCATTTGATGTAGATGTGTGAGAGTGTACCTCAAATAAATATTATAACAAAATCCTTGTATATTTAATATACTGGTGTTGTTACAAATTAAGTAAATAAAAAGAGTTTAGGGGGTTGGAGAAGCAAAATAAAACAAATGAACATGAGAGAATGAATTAACTTTAAAAGTGTAACTCCTTTTGATTTGAGCCTAAAGGCTTCCTTTGAAAGGATTATTCCCAAAGAGAATCCTTTAATATGAGGAGAGGGATTTGGAGAGAGTAAATGGTCAGGGGTTGGCCGAGCCAAAGGCTTGAGAAGTGTGTGAAATGAGGTAGAGGTGGGGGCCTTTTATAAGAGGAGAGGAGGGGCACTTTTGGAATGTAAAGAAATATTACTTTATTTGAAAATGTGTTTCGGTTTCAAAAGTCCCAAATTTATATAATTAGTGGATAAGGTGATAAGGGTTCAAAATCCACTCATCCAATTGGTTTTGTCCTGGTGTGGTTCATAGATTTTACATTATCTCTACATTTTATTTAAATCGTCAAATAATGATGTCATCGCTGCATCATTATTATGTCATAAATAATTTAATTTATTTAATGTCTAAAAATCATAAACAAAATACAATGATGTAGGAAATCTTTTTAGCTTTCCAATTACTATTTATAATCAAATATCTGATCTTTATAACCCCATGTAAAAATTGTTTTCGTAAAACATATTATGTTTGTGTCATTTTTACTTTTACATTAAATAAAAAGTTATTTATGTCATTTCCCAACCAAAATGTCTCCATGGGGTCCCCACGTTGACCCATGGCTTTTCTTGGTCGGCCATTACACAACCAATAAGGTTGGGACATGTGTCTAGGTCATTTCATATTATTAAAGCTTTATTTATACCTTAAACTACACTAATTACCAATAATCGCGATTAAAAACTTAATAAGTTACTATTCACAAAAAAAATATTTTAATCTCATTGAACCAAATTTTACTTCTTAATGACAAATATGTATGTCGTATTTTCAAAATTCAATACACATTAGTGGTAAACTTTCATTTAACTGAAAAATCAGTTTTCTTGATTACCACTTATTGGTTTCACTATTCATCAAAAATTGAAGTTTTTCATGAAATTACCAAAAATTCACCCTAAGCTATATTTGATATTCTGAATTCAAAAATGAAGTCTATTTTACAAAATTCAAATCATATAAGTCACATAAATTAATTTAATAATTAATTCCCGCTGCCAGAGCAAATAGTGTGTTTTTACAAAACAATAAGTATCAAAAGATTGACACCAGTTTAAGTCTAATTTCAAAGTGAAATTGATTCCAATGACCAACATTGGATAAAATGGTAAAAATATATTCTAATTTCACTTCAAAACCAATTCAAAAAATAATCTAATCATATAAATAAATTATATTAAAAAGCAGTTTTGATGTAAAATGCAGTATTTTTCACTATTCATTAAAAAATGAACATTGTCAGAAAAATACCAAAAATTCACACAAGGTAAATTTTGATGTCCCAATCATAAAGAATAAGTTTATTTTGACAAACATAGTTTATAAAATTGTCAAAATATAGATTAAAAAATGGTTTGCCATCAAAAGGCAGTAAAACAATCTTTTAAGAATATTAGTGTATTCCATGCATAAGATTGTATTTATTTTCATTTTAAGCCTCTATAACACTATCTTAATCATTAATAGACATAGATAAAAATATCTATTATTCATTACTTACTTGGGATGTTACACCAGACCCATGCTTATAAATCCAAATTGAATAAACATTTACATTAAATACATGATTTGATAATAGATTTAAAATCATTCATATAACATCCCCAAATAATCAAAAGTAAAAAATTATTGAATCTATTTTATTTTAATGATGTTTTTTTTGTTTAAATATTCAGATAATTTGTATAATCCATAATCTCATAATACCAATTTCTAATGTCTGTAAAGTGTATTTTCCCCCTATATATGATACTACATAATCCATGATGAATATAAAGAATCTAACATCGTTCGAAGATGATATCATTCAAATCAAGTCTCATGAATAACATTTTTCCCGAACCTATGGAAAATTTAACATAAGAAGTATTGATCATAGCCCCTCAGTAAAAGAAACATAAAACTAGTAAAATCAAGGAATAATCAAGGAATAATCAAGGAATAAATATTATATAATGAATATGAATACAATATTAAGAAATAATCATCTTTAAACTGATATCATGTTATATCAATGAATAAAAATGTAAACCCGGATATAAATAATAATTACTTCATAATAATGAAATTCATAAGTCCATACATTTATTACAGTTTTTTAATATATTATCCTATTTTATTTAATTTTAATTTACACCATTTTCATAACATCATTATGAATGTCATATGTATAAAAAAATACCAATACCAAATTAATCTCCAAAAAACTGTTCAGTACATTGAGGGGAAATATAATTTTTGGCACCATATATCACTTATTTTAGTCTAATAAAATAACTATAAGAGAAAGAAAGATGTATGATACTATTTTATAAGAATAGTCATACTAAATAAACATGGTCATCGTTATATTGAATATATTTGAATTTCAAAATATGTTATATATGAATTAACATTCAACTGTCATCAATAATGTTAATATTATACCCAATGATAATAAAAGGGATGATGTTATCATAAAACATATATAAATATAATTTTTATTTTAAAAAAACATATATAAAATTCAAAAAATAATATTTATTTAAATAAAAACAATTTAAATAACCAAACTTTTCCCCTTGTCTGTAGAGTAACATTCCATCTAGATGAACATTAAACTATATGGAATATTCATTTTTCAATGATCTCATCATATAGATAAATAAAAACATGACAAATTTAATATTTTAATATAATTAAGATAATCCAACTAATGAATAATGATTGGTGGTTTCAAAAGAACATAACCCAAGTGTAGTAAATGAATTGTATATGGGTGTTGACATAAGAGAAAAATAACCTTTCTAATGAATGTATTGAACATTATCACAAAATATTTGATTAAGAATTCAATTGTTTTATTCCTTGAGATTAATATTAAAAATAATCATATATATATATATATATATAACATGATATCTAATATCAAAGAGTTAATCCTTTAAAAAAATAAATGAAATGGATGACAAATTATAAAAAAATTTACAAGACATTTAACATTAAAATGAAATAAAAATAAAAATTATTATATCAATTGTAAATTTTGATAATGTGATGTGAATACATTTCAAAAAAAAATACATTTATAAATAATCACTAATAAAGGAGCCTTAAAATTCCATTTTGTTTATATTGGATAAATGATAAGAGGATGGAAAAATATATCAACATTAACAGAAAACAACTTTTTAATATTTTGATGATACAATTGTTTTAAATTTTATTGTTCAAAGATTAACAAATATTTATATATACTACAACATAATTTTCCAAATTTAAACTATAAAATTCAATATAATTAATTATTATCATGGGAGAACCTTTTAATGGAAGGGAAAGGTTCATTAAGTAATAATATATTTCATTATTATGAGATTGGGGTTATCAATATCCATTAAGATCCACATAATCAATAAATAATTAAACACATGAAATGTGGGATATGTGGTAAAATTTAATTTGATTAGTGAATACCATACAATAAAATAAAGGGGTAGAATTTACTTAAATTATATCATGTAATTTTATGTGAATGATCAATACAAAATGAATGGGAATATAGTTATCAATAAATATTATGGTCATAATATAGTTGAGTCAAAAAAATTAAGGAAACAAAAATGATTGATATTTGGTTGTAAAATTAATTATAATTAAATATATTTTATAATATTCAAGGTATTTTAAGTAAATTTAATACAATTTAATTGAAACATTGTTCAAAACGAGTAACATGTCACAATAAATCTGAATTAAGAACAAAACCCATTGTAGATTGAGTAACATTATAATTAAAATAACATTAATGATTGGGAATGAAACTAGATTTAGTATACATTGATTATTTCATAATTCATTACATGTTATCTAAAATAGGTATAAGATACACACCATACAGGTAAATGGGTTCATATAAAAAAATTCAATAAATAGTGAACATTGTGACAAAAACTTGTACCTCGTCTCGAATCAATTCTTTACAAGAACCTATTTAAATTTAAAATTAAATAATTTTCATCCTATAAATACCCAATAAAATTATTAATAAATTATAAATTTTAAACAACATATTCACTATAATTTTATATGTTTATAATAAATCTTCATCACATTTTCAACAACAAATATATGTAATCATTTATCACATTGAACTCGTTTCATAAAATTCATGATCGTATTAACTATTTCTACGAAATCCATTAATAGAAGTTCATATAATGCTAATTTATAAATGATATTTGATAGTTTATAGAGCTATAATACCTTTTAATGTTAGTTTTCATTACGAATCCTGAATATGAAATCAATGTTGATCATATTATAGTGATTCTTAATATAGGAAATGTGTTTTACTAATTGAAAAGTTAAATGATGACATAACCATAAAAAAACAAACAAAATTATTTTTTATTAATATAATATTGTAAAATTAAATATTTTCTCATTGTAACCCTTGATAAACATTTACATTATTAACCAAGTTAGTGGTTAAAATGACCCAAATATGAACCTATAATTGTTAATGGGTAATTATGATATGATTTTTCAATAATATAATTATAAAATAATTATAAATATCATATATAGTTTTTAATATTGTGATATAATATATGTCTAAATAATTACAATGAGAAGGAAAATTTTATAATGTCCTTATATAGAAAAATATATCTATTTTTTAGTTATATCTCTTTAAATGAATGAATTAATGATAATAATTTTTAGATCCTATCACTAATATGTTATTAATGTTTACATTACATAACCTTAATGATTTTATAAATATATAATCATGTAATTCAACCATTTTAGGAATTATCAATTATTTTTGTTTAGAAAAAATAACTAATTTTTCTCATTATTGTGGTAGTTTGAATGTAAGAACAAGTGTAATTTTATTTTTCAATAAACGATTATATAAATGAATATTAAAATCTAATAAAATTAATTAATTAAATTAAAATTTAAAAATAATAGTAATATCATTATGATTTTTGGAATATTAAATTTCAATGAACATAATTTTAGAGAAAAATTATTTAATTGATAATAATATTATTTTTGACTTCAAAAATAATTGGAATTCACAAGGGAAATGAAGATTTTATTTTAGATAAATGGTAGACATAATATTTTTAAAGGTTAAGAGAATTATTGCAGGATTCATTTTTCAAAGTATCAAGTGGAAAAATGAATGATATGGGAATCATTATGTACAAGAAAATTTAATAGTTTATAAGTGAGGATAATGGTGTTTTTAGGTAAGCCATACATTTTCAATAATGTAATGTTAGAATTAAATTGTTATTACAAAAAATAATAGTAAAAATTCAAAGGGATTATGAGTATGGATTGGAAATAACCTAACAATTACATTTTTAGACAACAGTAAATGTTTATTAGATATTTTTATATCTTAAAAATTCTACTAATATTTAATTTTACTGTGATAATTTTTAAGAATAATTGTTAATTAATTTTCATTGAAAATATTATGTCATAAATTTTTATATAATTTGATAAATGTGGTTTTATTTTTTAAAAAAATTATCACATAAGGCATCTTAATGTGTGAAAATTTATTTTTAAAATAAGTACACATAATCACGTATAAACTATTTTAAAAACGAATATTAGATTTATATTTTCATGTAAGATAAAAATATATTGGATAATATTGTATAGAAAAAATTTTATTTATTATAAAAATAATAATTGTTATAATGAATTCATAGAATGAATAAGACAAATATACTTTTAAAATTCTTAAAATAAAAAATTATAGAAAATATTTTTTTTATTATTGTTAAATTTTAATTATTTTTTAAATTTTTGTAACTAAGATTTAAATGATGAAAATATATTTTAATCATAATAATGTTCTTCCAAATATTAATATTTAATGAAAAAAAATTCATCTTATTTATAATTAATATATAATTATAATGGTTGAAAATTTAATTTTTTAGCGAAAATATTTTTTCCATCTTAACCCCATTATTTGAGGAAAAAAGAGAAAAATTTAATACTAAGTAAACATTGATATGGGTAATTAAAAAAAGATCATATTTATAAATTTAAAATTCAAAAAATAATAAATTCAATTTTTGTTATTAATTAATGATAAAATGAAAAAAATTAGAAAAATACATATTAACATATTAACTCATATTGTTCTTATTTGAATTTTTTTACATCTAAATTGGGGTATAAAAATTATTAATATAAATAATAGATTTAGTCATATTTTTCATGGAATTTAAATTAATTTAAATAATAGTATATTTCTTTATAAAATTACATTTTAAAATGGTATCTATTCATTTTAGTCATTTTAGGTAACATAATTAAATTTAAATCATATTAATATTATCATTTATTTTATAAATATGTAATTTATATGGTATAGACTCATATAGGTTCCATTGAATTCATAATGTTTATTTTTATCTTCACACCTTAATATTTATATTTTTATATAATTTTATAATGGTTTCATTTATGTTTAGTTTTACATATAGGTAAATATGTCGAACAAATTTACATACTGAGAGATAATCATATATTAGTATTTGTAGTTGTTACATAATGTATTCATGATAAATTATTTAGAATCATAAGATAATCATTTAAAATTGTGTAAATTGTCATATATAAATTTTTTTCATTAATAGAATATTGATTCCTCCCTTATAACCCTTATAAAGAATACCAAATCAAGCCTATATTTACTGAAAAAATTGAATATTTGTTTCATTAAATGATTTCTTATCATCTATGAAGAAATTATAAAGGTTAAATTTATTTTTATAATAATTTAAATGGTATATATGTACCATATATCTTACAATAACCATCATATTCTTCCTTTTGACATTAACCCACAACCCCTGATCGCCCACCATGAATAGGGAATATAGGTTGGGGTGTATTTTTACTTCATGGTTAGGTCTTACTATTATCCCACAATATACAAAATTGGTTGCATTTTTTAGTTACATTTTCAGTGATTTATTAAAATTTAAAAACTATTTGGATATCATGGAAAATTATGTAAACATGTTTTGGTCTTGGTGGTTGGGAATATAGTTGTCTCACACCTTTCCAAACCATTCTTATAAATAATGAATTATATGTTGTTTTATAAAAAAATTTGAAACAAATATTATTCCTATATTATATTTAATGAATAAGCTCCTCCAATTCTCTATTTATGTCCTCATATACTTCCATATGTGGATTCTATTACCTTATTTCCCTTTAGGGATTTTTCATAGATTTTAGTGGATTATTTTTCATATACTCATCATTCCACTTTTATTAGAACATATATCTTCCTCTAGTTCTATATAAATAGTTTTCTCTCTTATTTTCTTGTCCTAACTCACAATGGTGGTCAAACACATATTTTGGGGTGTGGTTCCATGGGATTTAATTTAGTTTCATAGAATAGGAATATTCTGATGTTCACATTCTTTTGTTTTCTATAAGAGCTATTAATTTCTCATCACATATGCGTTTGGTTACACTATATAATTTTTATTCTTTTTATATACAATTAATTAATTATTTTAATTTTATTTTAGTAAATAAATTTCAGTTAAAACTATAAATGATGTATGATGAGTTTTTACCTATATTTATTCTAACATTGTTCTGAAAAAACTGCTAGATTCCATTCGTTCACAAACTAAAATTAGTTTTACACCTTCTAGGTGTATTTTAAAAATTTTAAAGGAAATTTTCATTAAAAATAAATATTAAATAATTTTATAATAGTGAATATCCTTGTGGATGATTTTTTTTATTTATGGGCCTTTGTTTTATTTTTATTCTTGTAAAATTATGGTTATTATATTTTAAAATTTCAAAAAAAAATTATCTATGATTTATATTTTGGAAACCTTTAGTACATGCTGGGTTTCCCGAATGGGGGTTTCTCATGTGTAGTTTGGGTCCTAGTTTTGGGAAATTTTTGGGGAGACATTTTGAACCTCTATGGAGTTGGGGTTTTTTCATAATCATCTACATCATATTTTATTTCAAGAGGGAGTCCCAGTTAATGATCCCTAAAATGTTAGACTCCATATTTTTGATATCTTAATTTTTCTACATTACAAATAAGATATTTAAATTTATAATTTTTTATATTATGATTATATTTGGATATTGGGTTTTCCTTGATTCCATGGTCATAATTATAATTTCTCTTATTACATTTTTTTTCATTATTTTTAATAAAATAATAAATTATTTTATTTTCTAAACAAAATGTGGTTTTATAAATTTTTTATTACAAATATAGTCAATCAAATTTCAATTAAATATATATTTTCTATATTTATAGTGGTACCCCACATGTATTTTGATCTCACACATTATATTCCTTTGGGAAAATGGAAATAAGGACACGAATGATCCATATAATTGGAAATGAGCCAACTAATATTATGAATATATTCTTACACAAAATCATTACTCAGTATAGTAATGGTTGTGGAAGTGAGTAATATTATGAATTCTAATGTTAATTATTCTTGGGTTCCCCTAATTTTTATATATTATAGTCTTTTTATATATCATTAATTCCATCCCTGTTTATTTTGGTCATTATATTATATGAATGGGATTTATATCATTACGTTCAATAAATGGAGTAATTGAGGTTACTCAACTATTAATCATCCTATAATATAATTTATTTGAATGTTGTTTATTTTTTTTATTTACTTATGTATGTATGTATTATGTATAATTACATTATTCTTTGTTTACAAGATGAATATTCGATTTTTATTGGATTTTGGGGATGAAATCATTCCCACATGTTTAAAATTTGATAAACTAGTTCTTTCATTCTGCTTGTGGTAATCAAGATAAATCATTTGATCATATTTCAAGAAAGATTTGGTGATGTGTTATGTTAACCCATATCAATAACTTGACAATAATACCCCATAATTAGAGGTTATTTTATTTTATTGAAAAAATGATATTCTTGATTTAACTCTATAATTAATAATAGATTAGATGTCTTGGTAATCAAGATACATAATTGAATATCAAATATAATTGAAAAAGGAAAATTAATGTCAAGTGAAACTAAATATTCGACATCCTTGTACTCATTAAATGATTAATTTAACATTTATTTAGGTATGGAAAAAATAATCAAGATATCAGATACATATTAATGGTTAAATGAAGTGCAAGATATAATTTATCAATAGAAAAAATCAATATGTCAACTAAAATAAATAAACATTTCATGTAAAAAATAACATTATCATGAAATTTGAAATTTCATGCCCATTTTCATATTCTTGATAAGAGGTAGTTACATTTCATGGGCTAATGTGACTTCTCTAAGACACCCAAGGATATAAATAATATCCAAAGGATTCAAAAACAATTGGGGGATAATATTCCCTTTTATGGTAAAACAAACATACAATGTTTACCATAACCAAGAAAACCACTAAATCAGGAAAAATAATAGTTTAATACAATTTAATGTAATGAAAATATCAATATTACAAAATAATAACCCTAAACCATATCTGAGTACAAAGGGGAACCTATTACTAATTGAACTCAAAGACTCCAAGATACTAACATAGAAACTCACAAAAATCAACATGGTCCTAGAAAACTACCAATGAATAAGGTATCCAAATACATCACTATACAAATGAGATACCATGTTGTTACCCATGTCTCGATATAAAATATCTTAAAAACCACATTTATTCCCAAGTATGTGGTTAATATAAAATTTAGTAAGATTTTCCCAAGTGAATTTCTCACATAAACCATTCTGATATAAAATGTATTTTCATTTAAATAAATCCTTTTATGTTTAAAGAATCACAAAAAAATATAACATTACATTATCTAATTTCCATACAAAAATATTTTTCCAGTTAAAAACAATGTCTATGGTTAAAAACTAGAAAATTCATTAAAAAAAATTCTAAATTTCATTTAGGATAACCCATTTCATGTCAACACAAACAATAAGACACACACACACCCAAGCATCATATTAAAATGGATGGTGTAACATCATGTTCATAAAACATCCTTAATATTGCGTTATATCATGACAATAATCCATCCCATTAAAAGCAAGTGAAAAAATTAATGCTAAAACCATTCCATCCTAATTTTGCAAACTATTTCAATAAAATAATATATTTTATCAATATAATTTTCTAACCAATTTTATATACATAAAAACCCAAATAATATTTTGAAATATTCATTTTAAAACAATGTAACCAATTTCAGTATTCATTATTATTGAATTTCAAAAAATATTCAAACCATTAATAATGTGTGTTTTCCAAAACTCATTGCACATTAATTTCAAATAAATTTTCATTTTCTAAAAAGAAGAGTTGATAGTGTGGCTACCAAACTCACAAACACATAGTAAAATGATGAATTGGAAAATTATTCAACAAAATTGGATTGAAACTCCAAAACCCACCATTGATATTTATCCATACCATCATCACAATAATATACACATTAGATTAGAATAAAAAATTATGATATTATCCCCCAATGAATTAGATCAATTAATTAAGGAGATGGAAGAAGATGAAGTATAAGTAAAACCAAAAATAATGCACACAGTCAATGAAATTAAGGCTAATAAATCACAAAAAATAGCCACCAGATTTATCCCAGACCAGTGAGAAGGGTCTCTGCAGAATTTGGATAAAGATTAATTTGAGTTATGGTCATAATAAATGGAAAATGTTTTTAAGGATATAATATAAATTTTACTGACAATTTAAGGAGGGAAACATTTATTACAAATTATTATTTATCAAAATTTGGAAATACATTCACCGAATATATGGGTGTTAATAACTTAGTACACCCTTCATATGGTTGGATCATAGGTTTATAATAATAATGAACCCTCAATGCATTCCCTTTTCCTATTACAATCATTTTGTCCATTGGGGGGATGCAATGTTCATCCAAACTATGTTCTAATTGTGCTCCTCCCATGTGAACAATATTTCCACATGATCGGTTTCCTAGAGGTTCATTATAGTTTTTAAAATCCATTCTCAAACCATGAATCATTAGAAAAAAACAATCCAAAACACCTTCCAATTATCCCAACCTTAGAAAAATAAATTAATATTGAAAAAAAAACATAACCAATTGGTTGGAAAGATGAGATTATTGGTGATGAATTCCCTCACCATTAGAATTTATATCCATTAAAAGTAGAAAATTAAATATTTTCATATATAATTTTGGAACATTTATCAAAAATTTCCTTTTCTTATTCCAACATATCTTCCATAATCTTACCATTTTCAATTAAAACTACACTATATTGATGTTTTTTTCTGTGAATGAATTTTTTTCCCTATAAATAATCTATATTGCACACTTATGAAAACATCTAGTTCATCATCCATGTGATTCCATTAAATCAAATTGTTTTGATCAGGTGGATACTACATTAGTTTAAATACAAGAAACACATTATACATTGAATATAACCTTAGTGGAAATCCAACTGTTATTCCTCCTCACCGACCCATTATTTTATCCCAAAACGGCCTATGTATCAACTATATAATGTTTTATTTTTTCCAAAATGATGATTCCATATACATGGATCAATTATCAAGAAAATATGTTCACACACCATGAATGACAACGACCACCTACAATAATTAACATCTGATTTCTAATGGCTCTGAATTTTTAATTTTATGTTCCTAATAAAATAAATATTGTACATTTTCACTTCTTCTATGCTTGGACCAACAATAAAATTCTTTCCTGTATCCACTCAAAAAATTAGATGATGGTGAGGTCACCCATTCAATGATTAAATATAATAAAGATATATAAATTCATGATAAATGATTTTGTGCGATATACCCACTATGGTTGTGTACTCTTCACAAGTAACACCAAATTCCATTACAAAATCCCATTACATGTCATCAAAAAATTTAATCAAATTTCATATTCTCCATCCCTTAATTGAAGACACACAGTACTCGTAGAAAAATGAGTCCTAATGTATTATTGTAGGGATTTAAATAAATTATACATAATCATAATACTTTGGATTAATAATATAGAAATTGGTAATGTATTTTTATTTACCATTTCATAGATATATATATATATTAAAAAATTCATCAATATTATGGGATTCTGGAATTGGGAATAAATGAGATGAAATTGTGAGCTGATACACTATCATCTATATAGAATCACGTTTCTAACATGATCATGGGAGAACTATCCCAAAATACTTGGATGTATTCCCTATTCCAAAAAAAATAACTTATATCAAGGTTAAATTGCTCAATTTTCTCCCCCACTATTGATTTTTGACATCAATTCAACACATTCAGAATTATATGTTTGTTACTCTATGACCATTTCAATCATATAAGGAACAAAATAAACTATGATCAAAACAACAATAATATATTGGTCTTCACAATCCATTTTCATGTGACAACTACCAATAGAAACTACCACCGATCAGATGCCTTTTTTTCCAACTGACTGTATTAATTTCCTCTAATGCATATTCCACAAAATTTAATTTACCTATTCTATACATAATTTTAAATTACATAATTGGTAGATACTCCATACATATTCTATAAATGAATTTAAAATTACATTTTTGGAAAATATGTTTCATGCTCAAATCGTTCATAAAAACAATTGATATATTTCAATAGAGGTAATGATTCAATGCATAAAAATCATGTAATAAAATAGCTAATTCCAAATTTATTGTTTTGGTATGATTAGTATGAATCTTTAGCAATTTTGAGCCTTAGAAAAAAAATTATCTCGATGCATTAGTAAACATCCAAACCATGATCTTAAGAAATAAAAATACACCACATAAACCTACCTCAATCCTAGTAAAATCATTATTCATGTTGAAGTAAGGTGAAATTTTTCTCAGTAAAAGTCTTATTAAATTCATTATTATATTGGAATGGAACATTTTTCCTTATCAATACATTCATTTGTGAATCTAGTCAGGAAATTTCATGACAAAAACAATAGTAACTAATACCTAAGCAACTGTATGTATGTATCTCAAGCACAATTTTAAGAGAATGCAAATAGATTACAACCTATAAATTTTCTAGATCCATAACAAAAATCATTCCAATATTACATGTACATGTATATAAACCTCGTGTATCCAAAAATAACGCTTTAAAATTTTGCTAAAAAAATAATGATCATTCCTGATACTAATAATTTTCGAAAGGTGTTGCTCATTCTCAGTCATTTTCTTAGCAGAAAAAATTTTTATTTTTTAAACACTACCACAAAAGAATCAAGATACATTTCAAATCCTTGATTCAAAAATTGCATAAACATAGATGGTTCATTATTAATACATAATGACATAACAACATTCTTATAATTGCCATATATACTTATGATGGTTGTATTTGGAATAACATCCTTCCAATCCCTCAATTGATTCTATCGGGATTTAATGTCAATTTTAGAGAACCAATGAACTCCAAACAATTGATGAAAGATATCATCAATTATTATAATTCGATACCAATTATTTATCCAAACATAGTAAATCATACTATTATATAAAAACAGAAAGAGTGTTAAATCCACCTTTATATCAAACAGGACTCCTAATTCCCACAATGGTGTACAAGGAATAATGAACACTTTTCTTTTTTATATCATAAAACTACACATAAGAATCCATTAATTTTTTAATTATAACTAATAATATAGAATGGATTTATATCATGTTCATTCTATGATAACAATCAAAAACATGAACATATCATTTTGGTGGAAACCCTATCAAACAATTAGGGAATCATTAAAAAGATAATAAATTTTTTCTAGAAAACTACTTTCCCATATCTCATCCACAGATTCCAAACTCGACACTACCATCTGATAAATGATCATTCTAGATTCTGGATCCAACAATCCTACTACCCCATTCACTAAATTTTATTCACCTATAATGAAATTCTTGATTAAATAATCCATTCTAAAAATAGCCCATAAAGTATAACAATCGATGTGATCTTTCAACAATATCGTCCAATCTGTAACTTGGATAATGTTATGTAAATACATGTGATGCATAGAGAGATCCCATATATATTCAAATAAATCAATAGTTATATAACATTGTATTCACATAAATTCGTGAAATTTTATTCATCCAAAGAGGATTTTAAAATATCAATGAATAATGAATCATCTAAACATGAAAACCTAAATGATCAATAGCATAAGAAGAAATAAACATATGGGATAAACCAATGTCATGAACAACATGCATAATGTTGGAATTCAAATGAATGAATCCTTTAACCATATTTATTATAGATTTACCATCCAAAATAACATGATATGATCCATATCATTTAATAGTTACTAAAATATCTCAATTACTACATTGTTGAGATTTCATTTTTAGAGGTTTTAGTAAATAATTATAATCACCATGGATTCATTGGATTTTGTTGGGAGAGGTAATCCAATTTTCACACTTTAATCAAGCATATGAAATTCGGAAAAAATGTTATATGTCTTTAGAACTAGACAATGGAGAAATGTAAAAATATTGCTAAAGGGTCCCCTTATGGTTTCAATTGTCGCATATTGTTGGTGGTTTATAATAAAAAAAATACCATGGCGATCCAAGGATCCACATTTAATACATCCATGAATTGTCTTTTGTTTATACTGAATATTTTAGGATCTTACAATATAATTTTGAGTCATAAGACACCATATGAAATAGGTTTCCCTCATCAAATTTTTATTAACATTAGAGTCCCCACCATTTATATTTTTTATCAACATGTTTCCTCTAACCGTAGTTCATCTGTTTTCTCATTCTTCCATATTAATTTTATTGAAAATATTTTTATAAACCATTATAAAAAGCATTATAATATTCGAGTGAGTTTATTACATCAAACCAGATTTTGAAAATCATGACTTCAATGATTCACATCGACTACCTTTTGATAAAAATGAACCAAAATCAAAATTTTAGCAGTGTACTCTATTAGGGGTATGTTATAGTAAATCATACTAAAAATTTACATCATTCTAAAAATTCTGAATATCTTAGGATAGAATTGGATTCTATCCAATTCGTACCAAATCAACCATACTTTGGTATGGTCTAATTTGGCATGTACTGCAAAATTTCATCAGTAGCATGATAGATCATATATCATGTCTTCATCCACAATGAATTTAATCCTTGCTAGTGTGCCTAGGGAATCAATGGTTTAATTCATCCTTTTCAGGTACACCTCTAATTTCTCTCGTAACAAAACTCCCTCAATGATGGGTGTATTCTATATCCAGATCTAAATTCATTTATCTCCTTTAAATGGTTTAACCCTCAACTTCACTCTATTCATGAATTTAAATGACTAAAGTAATATGATCAAGTGTTTAGTTCACTTATGTCATAGGTAAAACAACATTCACTACATCTTCTTCCATTATGTATATATTATTCCTACCTTATTTCATATCCAAAACACAAATGAAAACTCTATTTAGTCCCACTATGTATCAACTAAAGGATTAAAAATTTAAAATTCTACCACATCACATATATCATAACATTTATTTCAAAAAATCACCATTTTCCACATTCATCTCATTTTTAACAATTCCACCTTTCTTTTGAAAATAAAAGCATTTTAAAAATACCACTATCATGCCTGTTCAATATTGGATAGTTGAGAACACTATAATTTTTTAAAATAAATCATCTCTTTTGCACCAAATATTTTATTATTATATAAAATAAAATATGAACTCAAAGTGTAGTTTCATTTCTATCAATACATTTTATTATCTTCTCATTTGTTAAACTCATGACTATGAGTTTAAAAATCATATAATGGAATCAAAACACTTATATTTCCATCTGCATTTTAATTAATTTTTTATCATAAATAAGACTGTAAATCCTCATTATTATTAACATATCAAGTTTGGTTAATCATATCTTTTTAATATAAAGCCAACTCAATGACTATCAAGAATGATATTACAATTATAAGGATAAAAATAACTTTTGTTGGTCAAAAATTAAAAGATTGGCCCTGAAAACTGATATAATATATAACCTACCTCCCATAATAATTGGTTTGGGTATAGTTAGTCTCACTACTTGGACACAGCTGACAACCTTATGACACTAAAGGTTTGTAATAAATAACAAGGACTTTACAAACTCTCTGAAGATTATATTATCTATTAACTTAAAATTGACAGACCAAGATAAACATAACAATTCATCCAATAAGTGATGCATCAATATAGTGAAATACAACTCAATGTAATACAATCATAAAATAGTACAGAAATGCAACCATTAACCATATCAATGTATAATGAGGAAAATTAAATAAACAAAACTCAAACACTCTAATAAATCATGCCAACAACTCCCAAAAAGATAATATCCCTAACAGTAGTATCCATTTCAAAGGTATCATAATTCTTAACTAAATAAGTGAAATACTTTACTATTACCTATTTCTAAGTATACAATATCTCCAAAATTTCCGTTGTACCCAATAAGGGGGTTGGAATAAATCAAAATAGAATTTCCATAAGAGACTTCCCTACTCCGACCACAAGGCTTATACATGATAGAGAATAAATATAAACTTATTTATTTGATAAAATTAAAATATTTTTCCACATATCATCAAAACATTTCAAATCAAATTAAAGATTTCATAACAAAAAAAAATTCCTGAAAAAAGTACCAAAAAATTCATTATGCCCCATTCTAAATTCTATTTGAAAAAACCTGCTCTATATCCCCACACAGAACCACATCAATACCCAATTATAGACTTTCCATTTATATAGAATTAAAACATCCATAACTTATCCTAATTCTGGTTTTAATTCACAACCATTATCTTTCCCATTCAATTAATGAGCAAAAGCTAATAGCAAAATCCATTCATACCCAATTGTGCAATCAATTTAAATAAAAATATTATTTTTTGGAAAACGCTTTTACATAATATTTATCGTAACCAAAAACCAAAAAACAATTTTGATATCATCATTTAGAAACCATGTAACCAATTTCACTATCCACAAACAAAAAATTTCTTACATTCCAAAAAACCCTAAAAAACATAGGATAAAATATATAATTACCCTTTTATTGTACCAAATTGTATTGAAACAATGTAAATTGTATCATAGGTCAAATTCTCTACCACCAATAAAACCATATGTTAAAATTATTGGCATCATTCATAATTTATCTATTCCCAAAAAACTATAACTATGAATCCATATGAGGGAATAATATGGGCGGAAATGAAATTAACCAAGAACGAGAACTTAATAAAGAATATAGAGCCTCCAACGCAAAACTAAATCTCTAAGAGACTGATATCTAATCATGTGGAGGGTTGAAAATCCCTTATGTGGAGGGGAATTCTATTTGGAATTGTAATAGTGGAAAATAATTCGTAAAGGTTATAATTTGGATAGATCCAAAATTTAAGGACTTCTACCATTATGATGCAATATGATCCCAAATGGTTTGTAAAACTGTACGCCAATCATGTGGGTGTTATGTCCGTAATCCACCTATAACATGGTATGATAACATGGTTAGAAAAATATAAACTAAATTTTTATTTATACTCTATCCATAAAATTCATTGTTTCACATATTCAATCAAAAGGTTTAGAAAAATTGTGTGCAAGTTATGCACCTTCCATGTCAACCATGATTCCCATTTCAATGTTTCACAGAGGTATTACAAAATTTATACTAATATCTATAAACCCATTATTTATTTCCCCTAAATTATACATTATTGAAACATGATATTTATTCAATAAAATATTTAATTTACCCTTGAAGATCTCTTTTGTTTTATATTTTTTAAGAGCCATGCCAAGAAGATTACATAACAAAAAAATTAAACAAAATGTTGAAACATATAATATTGTCCATTTTTTCTATAATATTATAATTTTAAAACAAATCATGACTATGGTAATGAAAACACTTATTTAATTTCAATATGGAATCTTTAAATCCCTTACTCGTCCATATGTCTTAAGAAAAATATTTAAATTTTTTATGAGCATGTAAATATCAGTAGGGGGTTGAAAATTTTGGAAAATAGTATTAAATTATTAACCATTAAAACAAAAGAAAATATGATTATAATGTACACAATTTCAACATTATGATTTAGTAAATAACATATCTTGCAAAATAATTCCACTTATTAGGCTTTTGTATATCATAAGATTGCCCTAGAACCCATTGAATGCTTACAAAACACAAAAATAGGTCTCGAGACATTATTATACATTTCACTCTTATAAAGGGAATGACTATGTCATACACCTCCATAGATTCCAGTCTTACCAATAGAATATGCATGTGACCATCTTCTATACCAAATTCATTTTATGGATACCAAAGACCCTTGCATCCTTGCTTTATCAGAGAACCACATGTCATTATTTTACCATGGAACCACCCATCACTTGTTTATAACATAACCTCCCATAAAATGCCCATGATCCATTATATACTCTTAACAGATTAAAAAAATTATACTTTTATCATGTCACTAATAATATTTCATTTTCACTCAAAATAAAACATTTCACATTATTAAATTATTAGTAAACTTTCAAAACACATTTTCAATATCCAAATACAAAAAATAGAGGTTTATTAATATATTTATAATCACGAAGTATTTTTTCGGAATAAAAATATCAAAATAGACATAAAATTTTATATATAATCCTTCTATAACCATATTAATAAATATTTATAATAATTACATGAATATTGACATAGTGGAAAAGAAATATATTTTTAAATCAAAGTGTAGTATATCACATTTACATATCTAAATAATATTCCAAATAACCTAATATTCATTAAAAAATAATTAAGTGAAATGATATTAAAAAAATCAATGATACGATAACACATATGGGCCTTATATTAAACATGGAAAAGGAAGGTGTACAGCTTCATGATATGTCTCAATGAAATGAGATTTAGATGAAATCCCATAAGGTATGTCTTATATGGAATGCGTGTATTTATCATCATGAATAATAAACATGTGTTAATTATTTATCATATTTATAAGGTTGTTAACTTTTTATAATTAATTTTATTTTACTTATTTCATTTTTTATAAAATTATATAGACCATTGAATTTATGGTGCATGTTTTGACCATATATTGTTTATATGTAAAAAATAATTTGGTATTTAACTATTGTGAAAGGAGAAAAAATTAATAAATATCTAAAATAATAATCCTGAAATAATTGACATATTTTAACAATAATTATACATATATAACTAGTAATTAATTATGTTCATGGAATATGAACCAACGATGGATTCGAGGAGATGGTAGGCCATACATATACATAAATAACATTTTCATATTTGATTAATAATTATGGAACAAATTAAGTACAATTAATAATTATTGAATGATCATTATATCATAAATTCCATGTTAATTAGTAATATAAACTTATATATAATTCATGTTATTTAAAAAAAATCACATCATGTTGAGGATGTGGTAGTCCACACGACCACAAATGAAAATAACATTTTTTAGTTTGTAAGAATAAAATAATGAAATTGATATATTAGGTTTTAGAAATTATTATTATTATATTAATATCATTTATATATTAATTATGTAAGATATTTTTTATAAAGCAATACATATTCCATTCTATGTAATGTGTCAGCGTATCATATCGTTTTTAGAAGGAGGTATCCCACACATCCACAAACAATGTTATCATTTTTATACAAAATGGGAGGAAGTTATTCATATAAAAAATTTCAAAAATTATTCATTCAACATAAATAATATATATATATATATCTAATATAATCCAATTTTTGAAATATAATTTTAAACATTTACTGTTGGTAAATAAAAATCAAATGACATCATAACTTCAAACAGTAGTCCTCCATACACGTGAATATTAATTTCATTACCAATTTTATGGATGGGTGTGTTAGTGTACGAAAAAACCATAAAATAAAAATTTCTAAGTATATTATTAATATTAGTGTTATTATATATGATTCTAATTAAATAATTAAAAGAATCGAGATAGAAATAAAACATAAAAGATTATTGAAGGACATTACCTCTTTTTGGAGTAACACCTATTTGGATTTCACCAAAGCACTTACTTGCTTGAATTAATACCCAATTAGTGTATTTAAGGATTAGATAATGGTTGTTGGGATATTATTTGGTCAGGGTTTGGGTAAGCTAAATTAATTTATATGTGTGCATAAGTTTGCAGGGAGAGTGAATTTTTATAATTGTTTGATAGTGTATAATTATAAATATAAAAAGGTGAACATTATTGGGAGGTATAACATACATAATGTTATTACAAGATGAAAAATAATGGTGAAATTCCACTTTATGGTCCATCCCGATTCACTCATAAAAAAAAATAAAATCATTATTATCATTTCTTTCTTAGACTATATGTTTTATTATTTTTTTCTTTTTAATTTTCAATCAGGAATCTATTATTCTGACATATGTAATTGATCCATTAAGAATAAATTAAGTGTAAATTGTGAAAAAAATTAGTCCCATTGATAATAAAGTTTTTATTATAATTTATAAAATAAAAAACACATATGTGTTGGAAATATATTTTAATAGAAAGACAGGTAAGGCGCAGAAACCCCACATTGACAATAACTATGCAAACAAGGTTTTTTACTATTTATCGGTTAATATGTTAGTTATAATGATATTTTATCCAATTAATGGATTATATATGATATTTATTAACACAAGATATAACTTTGAAGAATATTATATTTTTATTTAATTTATAATGAATTAATAAAATATAATTTATTTAAATTAATTGTTAACATTATAATCCAAGCATTTTTGTTTCATAATAATTTATTGTAATTATATAATATCTAAAAATTAAATGAAATTAATTATTATGTAAAGAAATCATATATATTCATAAATAATACTTATAACCAAAAAATTGTATCTTTTTACCTAATCTAGATTTTTATAAATTATATTGTAAATTAAGGATATTTTTTGGTCTTATTGATTATATAAATATTTATAAATGTCTATTTCATTGACTACAATCCCAATAAATCAAAAAAGTTGTTAAAATAGTTGTTATATTATATAAATGTCCATACAATAGGTGTTGAGCATATTTTTTTTTAATTTATTCACCTTATATTATAAGTCTAATAATTTAGTAATCTTTTTCTTACCTTAATCATTGAAATTAAATTTTACTATTTTCATTAATCATTTTATTCAAAGCGCCAGGGCTATTGAACGTTGGTCGCTCTGATCTCGATAACCATGGATCGATCTTCAGAAGCCTCCCTTTCATAGCCTCATGTCCTCATGGATTCATGGTGTGGATGGAAAGAGCAAGGAATGTAATGTCTGTGCCATCATCCTTGCCACTATCTGCAGGACAAATTGGGACGCCAGGATTATGCATGGTTAGGTTCCCGTGTTTTAGATTCATTTCTTTTTATGAGGTCAAGGTACCTTATTCATAGTCTTCTCTCATTATTGAAAGGGAGTTATAAATCGACCCTGGTTTGTAACATCCCTAACATACCCATTTCGTTTGGAGGCTCAGGAGGCAGATGGGTTAGTTGGAATCCCCCTTCAAGTGGGATGAAACTCAAAAAAGATGGTTCTTTTAGAAATGTATTAATTAGAGGTGGAGGGGTCCTACGAGATGCATATATCTCTGTTATTATGGCATTAACCTCCTACTATGTCCATGATTCTTCCCTAGGGGTGAAGGCTCAGGCACAACTTACTGGACTTCATGTTTTCATGGAACTTAGTCTTGAGGTGTCATAAGTTGAGTCAGATTCCAAAATTCTAGTGAATATGATCCAAGGAAGGAATGAGATTCAATGGGATCTAATTTACATTATCAGACGGTTTGTCATGGAAATTTCTTCGGGACACGTCATTCATCATAGCTGGAGGGAAACTGACTTCATTGTGGACACTCTTGCAAGCCTCGGATTCCCAGTAGGGGGACTTATCATTTTTTATGGTTTGGGGTCTCGTCCGCGGGAGTGTCATATCTTTGCACAGAATGATTCTCTTGGCTTACAATATTTCTAACCCCCTTTAGGGCCCTTTGTAATGGAGGTGGTAGGCCTTTCTCTAGACGATAATAAAAAAGTACCTTTCAGTCAAAGAGAAAAGTTCAAATGTTTGAAATGTATTTATGTACAATTTCAATATGAAATAAATTACAATTACATAAAATAGATTAAATTTTATAAAATTTATCTAATTATAATGTAAAAAAAATTTAAAAAGTTATTTATCTATAAAAATAATTTTTATGGAAAAGCAGATTTCAATTAAATTTCAATATTTTTAACTCTTCATCATATATTGAATCATCTAAGAAAAATTTGAAAAATTCACTTAATATAAATTTTTATATTCCTATTTCAAAATATATATTTATTATGTCAAAACAATTATATAAGTGTAAAAAAATAGGTTTAAAACAACTCACTATGAGAAGGTTGTAAACCATTTTTTTTGTAAAATATTATTTCAGAAAATAAAAATAGATTATTTCTTATCTTATACCTAACAAATATATTTATAAATGTCAAATAATTTAACAAAATTACGTATAAATAATATATATATTATTATTTATACAGAAAAATCATACTTCTAGGTGATATCATTCATATTATGTAATAAAATATACAGTATATTATTTTTCAGTAAGACTAGACCTTCTGTGTAGAACAATTTATCGATTAAACTCTATGTTCCATGTCATGAAAGATAAAACTGGTGATTCTTATAATGAAATCCAAACTAATCATTACATGTAATTCATGAAATAATATAATTAAAAAATTTTGAATGAATTTTTTTAAAAATATATAATTATATTACATCCTACAACACATATTAATTTTTCATCCTCTAAATTAGAACTTTATCTCGATAGAAAGTTGTTTGAGGATTCAAAAATAATTTTTATTGAAAAATATTCCTAATTTTTAGTGATTATTTTTTATTATAATAATCTATATATCATAGTTAATTTATATATTTCAATAAGGATAATTTGTTTCACAAAAAAATCCAAATGATATAATTAAAATCAACCATAATCCTCAGTGATCATATAAATAATAATTGTTATAAATACATAAAAACAAAAGAACATAAATAAATTTATAATTCTCATTAAAATAATGCCTTACCCTAACATAATTCATATTATAAATCTCATAAAAATAATTATTCACATTATTATCATGTCACGTAAAACATTTGATGGATTGTCTTAATCACTTAACATATAATAAATCATTGAAAAATATTAATCTCATTAGAGTTTCCATCTCGTCTCCAAATGTCTCAATATCTACATAATTAGTTACAATAGATTTTCCCACAATGTTTTTTTAATCATTTGGACTTTTTTCACCATGAACATGTAGAAATAGGCACACGTTACCACAATATACCAAATAATTGTAGCTAATACCTATAAATTTTTGCTTCATATTTATTATATTATTCATGGATTGTTTAAAACTCTTCTATTTTAATTAATGAACCTTATAACCATACATACTAAAATTATTAATCTTTTCATATACTAGTATATAATAAAAATATATATTTTACCACACATGGAACAAGCTCTAGGATTACATCATTAATTCATTTTTTGTTACTTCTCCATTTTCTTCCACATAGACAATTTCATACTCCTTTAATCACATGGGTAATATGTATATAAAAACAAATACTCAATGTTCTCATCCTAAATAACCAATTTCACATATCTTTTAAATTATATAGAAGCTAAATCAATCCTTATACATGGATTGAATCCTAAGTAAAATATTTTTATTTTAATATAAATTTTTTCTATTAGAGTCATGAACATAACTGGAAAATATTGTGATTTTTTCTTCATACACTACCACTAAGTCATCATAATTTTTCATTAATTCCCAGAATTTTTTCACTATTATTATCCAAAGAACCATAGGGAAATTTTTTACCAAATAAAAAATTCCTAATTGTTTCCAATTTCATGTCATTATGAAGATCATTATTTGTAGTATTAAAAGCATATAATATAATGAAATTTTCAATATAACCCTAATAATATTTAATATTCCCTCATAGTAAAACATTTGAATTCATTGAAAAAATAAATCCATTTTCAAAACACATTTTTAATAAAAAACATAAAAAAAAATTGAAAAAAGTGGTTTCATATTATTATTAAAAAGCCTGTAGTATTGTAGAGAAATAGACAAATTAAAATATAAATAAAATAAATTTTAAATTACATTTATATCAATTGATATAATTATATAATATAATATCTATAATATTTACATAGATTAAAAGAAATATATTTTTAAATATGATTTTCCTATACAACTATGAAATATTTGAATAATAATCCCGAATAATGAATAACATTCTAAAATCCCAAAATTACTAGGTGAATAAATAAATTCCTGAAAAAATATTTCAGATGGATTATATTTCCACAACATAAAATACGTTGTTTTTACAACCTCAGGATATATCTTAATCGATGGAGATTAAGGTAAAATACCTTATAAAGAGCCTGAATTATCTTTATGGACTTTATATTTATAAATAATATATTAATGTTAATTATTTAATTTCATTAGAAAAAATATCACATTTACCATTAATTTTATTTCACTTATTTAATTTTTTTATATAACTACATAATCAATTATTTTTTCTATTGGGTGTTTTCACATATTTGATTTTATGTGTCAACAAAGAGTTTGGTAGGTTAATTAATTTCAAATGGGTCATCATTAAAACATATAAATAATAAAAATAATTGAATAATTCCAATATTTATACATAAATTATACTTTTAAACACAACCATGAATGATTTTTATGAAAAAAATTCCAATTTTGCAATCATTGAGACAATTGGTCATACGTATACATGAGTAACATTATATTTTTTCAACGATTATTATAGGATGATGTTAAGTCTTATTTATCTTTTTGGAATGAATATTTTTTAATAAATAACTTGTTAATAAATCATATATACTTATATATAGTGTTATATTTAAATAAAAGGAATCAAATCACAATGAGGAGGTGGTAGTCCACACGTCTCTGACAGCCATTATCTATTTTTAGTGTTTCAAAATATAATAAATTTACCAGTATATTATATTTTTAAAAAATATATCTATATAATAATATACATATGTTATTAATGTCATATATTTTTATAAAATATAGCCTTAATATATTCAATTTAATGTGTTAAAGTATCACATCCCTTTTAGGAGGCAGTAGTCTACAGATCCCAAAACGATATTTTAATATCCCCACAAATAGAAAAGCATGAATGTGTTTGTATATAAATATTATATAAGTGTTAATAAATAATATATAATATATATATATATATATAATATAAAAATAGTGTTTCTATTACAATTCCCAACTATTAGAGGTGGTAATGGAAAATAATACGACATCGATTTAAAATGCTGGAGTCTTCCACACACCTGAATGGTAATTTCATTACCCATTTTATGGATTTTTGTATCGGTGTATGTAGGAAACATAAAATAAAACAATTGGTATATTGATTCAATTAATTGTGTTATATAATAATTTAATTATAATTATTTAATATGTGTAGAAATAAATAAAATAGAAATAAACATTGATGACCACTTCCCCTTTTTCAGGTAAATCCATTGAGTTTTTTCCAAAGGGATTCCATGGATCGATTTGTTCCCATTATGAGGCTTCAAGTATGAGATATGGTATTTTGGTCTTTTATTTGGGTAGGGTTTGGAAGAGAATATTCGATTTAGAGTTATGAATAGGGGGTTCATATCTTTTTAATTTGGAGGGGGAGTGTCATTCTTATAAATATTAAATGGAAAATAGTATAGGGTTTTCTCTCTTACGTAATTTAAATAAAAAACGAAAAATTATGCATTAAATTTCTATTTTTTGTGATCCAAACTAATTAGATATAAAAATTAAAACATTTTTCTATATTTTTTAACCAGTCTTTTGGATTACTAATCATTTTTCCATTTTTCCTTCTAATTTAGGTTGCTAATTTTCAGACCTATGTCATTCATCCATTAAAACGAAATTAAATTGAAACACAATTAAATTATTTTAAAAAACATTAAATATAATTTAAAAAATAAATAATTTTTAAATATACTTTTAATATAAATGTATGTTACACCTAAAAGAATTACATTAAACATAACATCGCTAACAACATTTTTTACTATTAATAGGTCATTGTGTAAATTGTAAAAGATAAATTGTACCATTAATGGAAAATAATATACATTTATTTATAATTAATAATAAAATGGGAGTACATAATATTTGTTTAATTTTAAATTCACATAATAAATTATCATTTTTTTAATTTTATAATTATTTAAAAATATCCTTAAATTAATTGTTCTTTATCATTTAATGTAATTATATATTGACTAATATGTATATATAAATTCTTTAGATAATAATTACATAATTATTTTATGAAATAATATTTGTAAAAAATTCTATGTACCTTCCTCCCAAATCCAATGCATTATAATTGTTAAAGGCATGGAAGGTTCTTTTTTTCTTTTTACTTAAAAAATTATATATGAAACATTCATGGAATAGTATCCCAATAACTAATAAAAATAGAACCTATGATAGTGAGGATAAAATATGTATATTCAATAGATGTTGGTCATGTTTTGGGTAATTTTTACATCTTATATTATTTGTTTGATCAATAATCATTATTATTCATACATTAGTCATTCCAATTAATTTTAAAAAAATTCACTAAACATTTCGATTACCAAATTAATTTATATTATTTAAATAAAAATTTAATTATGTTTTTAAATATTTATATCATTTTTCAAAGTTCAATTCACAAAAGGGTTAAATATTAATTAATAATTAATCATATAGATGTTGTGCGATGGATTGTTTTTAAAGAAAAATGATTAAAAAATTAAAAAATTTCCATATCTAGTATCAAATTAAATATGATTTAAATGACCTAATTTAGATTAAATGTTTTAAAATATGCCTAATTATACATTAAAACAAAATTAAAAATATTATTCAACTATATCAATAAAATAAATGAAAAAGATGTTTTCAATTATAATTCAACGTTTTTAATTATTCATCAAAAAATATATTTTTCAGAAAATGGCTAATAATTTACTCAATGTAAATTTTGATATTCCAAATAAAAAAATTATTTTGAAAAATAAAATTTATGAATGTTTCAAAATTTTATTTTCAAAATATTCCTTCCATTTAAAAATTAGAAAACTTCTTTTTTGACAATTGATGTTTTAAGGGTACAAATATACATTTTAAAATCTAATAACTATTACTATTATATGAATGAAATGAATTTTTTTAAACAATTTAACATAATATGATTATTCATATTTAAAATAAATAATATAACACCGAAAATAAATTTCTATATTAATCAAAACAATTTACATTATATTATTATTTGATACTACTCGGCCTTTTATATAACACAATATATCAAAGAAACTTGATGTTACATAAAATGAAAGAAAAACATTGAGTTTTGTATAACAGAATATAAACCATATAAATTTTTTATTTAATGTTATAAATGATTTTAAATTAACACAAAATAATATATTTTTTAAAATCATTCGATGTTACATCCCACCACCTTAAAATTATTCTTCCCAAAATTTTGATAAATATCACAATAAACTATAGTTGGTCATTAGTATATATCATTAATGAAAATATAATATTTCAAAATATTAATAATTATTTTGTTATATCATTATATTATTACACATACATACAAGATATATTTATTTAGTGAAATTTCATTCTAATAACATTAACAAAAATATAAGGATAATTCCCTAAGAAAACATTGATCATCAATGAACATATAAAACATAAAGCTTTTATGTACCATAAAATTCATCTCCAAAATTAAAAGACTATATATCCTTAAACTAAATACATACATAAACATAAAAACTAATAAAAGTTATCAAAAAAATTCCTTAAAACATATTTATCTCATTACTTAAAACCTCAAAATGAATTTCTGATTCCTTGAACATAATATTAAACATCAAAGAATATCGAGACATATGGAGATTATATCATCATAACAGATGTATAAATTCTAACTATCATAGTATAAAATTAATTTCCCAACCCATTTTTTTTTATCATGATGACTTCCACCCATTGTAAATAACCATATTTTCACATTATCATAATGTCCTAAATCATTTACATTAAAAAGGTATCGTAGATGATTGGATATTTGTTATCTCACTCATTCATTCTTATTATTTATTCTATATGCTTTCAAAAATCCATTTGAGAGGGCATACCACATTAGTAACACATTTAAAATTCGAAAATATATTTCCTATTATATATTTTACTATAGTAAGAAATTTTTTTAGGACAACCTATATTATTATTAGTTTGTTTTTTATTTTTCCCACCACTACAACCATTTATTTCTCATTTAATCTCATGAAACATATGTGTAAAAATACATCATCTCACCTTTCATAGCCAACCTATATAATTTCACATAATAGTTAAATTATATAAATTCTAATAAACAATGTAATCTTATTTAAAATCCGGAGTAAAATAAATTACTTTTACTACCAATGTATCAAAAAACTAAAGAACATACCTTCATAATCTTGTTAATATTTCATCTTATATGGTGACTGAATAACAATAATTTCTATTAAATTCAATGAATTGTTTCCCCATAATATGCTAAACAATACATGGGAAATATGTCTTCATGAATTGATTCATAAAAGTGTCCCACTACATTTTATGAAGCACAATTTTCTCTCTTTTATTCCTTACAAAACATAATAATGTATTAGCTTCACCATAAAAGTTATAAATGTAATGGGTAACCTTTTATTGTTCAAAACATCGTACTAATTAATATATCATGTCCATGGAATTGATCCATCCATAATTTTTCACTAGACTAGAGGATCCATTGAATGAAAGGGGATGTTGTCTCAAAAAATAAGGAACTATAGTCATTTTTATCTAATGTATATCTACCTCCTCACAAAAATGGATACCACCACTCTTAATATATTGTGTCAACTGACCTATCATAGCGAAAAAACTGTACCTTTCTAATTCCAACCATCATGGGATGTTGTTTTGGAAGGATATTGTCCTCTCAGTTCCATATCACTACAGCTTTAATGTTCTCTTTGTTAAAAAAAATTCTCAAAATGAGTATTTTTAATGTAGTTAAATGGAAATCATGAAATTCATTAACATTTCAACTTAACCATAAAGTAAAATCATCTATGTGAATTTTATTAACACTAATAAAACCTATAATGTTATCTAAATGTTTCCTTTAACATCAAATATAAGTACCAATTCATAAACACAATATAATATTTAGTTTTTTTCAATAAATTTCTTTCATTCACCTTGAAGATCTTTTTTGGGCTATAACATTAGTGAATTAGACCATAACACATTCATTAAAAACCCATAAAATAAAATATGTATATCTCTAAATAGTATTAATTTTTACAATAATTTAACATATTTCAAATAAAGAATTTTATATTTTATTAATACACTTCATAACCTTTAACATGACATTTTACTCTTCCATATTCATCTTTATTCCCTATGAACAATATTAAAAACCTGGAATGATAATAAGAATATCAATATGTGACATAGAAATAAGGAAACTATAATTCCATTGATAAAAATTAAAATCCATGAAAACATTATCATACAATGATGCATTTAACCATTATAAAGTAGTAAATGCTTTACATTTAAAATATACTCATTTCTTACATATTATCAATCACAATATTACCAAAAACCCTTATCGATAATAAAAAACCCATTATTGTATCTTGGGACATTAATATAATTTTAAATCTTATAAATGGATTAACCATGTGTTCAAATACCATACATATCACTGTTATAAATGTAATATCCATATGACTAACTTCCATGTTGAATTCATTTGAGGGGAAACATGGAACCACCCATCATTGGTTTGTCATGGAACTACCCATCATTGGTTAAACATGGTACCACCCATCATTGGTTAATCACAAAACAACTTATCAAATGTCCCGGTATAAATATATATTCATAACATATAAAATAATGCAATTATAAAAATTCAACACATAATATTTCATTTTCTCTCATAAGAAGAAATCTCATCTGGTTCAAATAATAATTCATTTTTCAAAACCGATTATAAATAACAAAATAACCAAAAAGGAAAAGATATGTTTATTTTTAATTTTGAAATAGAATAAGATCAATAAAGGAATAATAATTTTAAAATCGACATAATTATTTCTTTTATATTCTATTTATATCGATGTAAATATATTTGGTATATAATATCAAGAATATTGACCTGGAGTAATAGAAAAATATTTTTAAATAAATATTTCCCATAACACATTTAACTATTTGAATAATATACCCAATGAAGTGAAACAATTTAACAAAACATGTTGTAAAATTATAATACATAAATTAATGATATGATAATCTAAAGGCGACGTATATACAGCTCGTAAAATATTTTTGGTGTACAAAATTATGATGTGACTCAATAAACGTAAATAGAGATAAAATATATTACATTGAGTCTGAATTCTTATATGTGTAATTATAATCCTAAATAAAATATTTATGATAATTATGAAAAATATTAATAAAATTGTCATGTTTATCATCACATTTATCACACATATTACATTGCTCAATATAACAGATTATGCTATTAAATTTAGGTTGGGTGTTTTCACCATATTCGATTTGTATTGAAAACGTCATTTGTTGGTCAACTATGGTCAAAGGGGTTATCCTTAAAACCTACCCATAAAAATAATCTTTATATATTTATCAAATTTATAAATTAATTATTATTTTAAAACATACAATTAATGATAGTTTTGATAAATGTACCAATTATAAAATCATGGAGATGGTAGGTTGTACGTACGCATCAGGAATGTTCTAATTTCTAATGATCAATTTGGATATAATGAAAAAAAATATCATTAAATAAAAATTATTATTTCATAAATTAAATTATATTTAATCATATATAGTTATATATCAAATTTTATGCAATTAAAAGGAATCATGTCTCATCTAAGAGGACATAGTCCACATGTTTATGATTGAAGTTATATCATTTTCAGTGTATGAAAATGTCATTATGAAAATGATATATTTTATTACTCAAAAAATTAATTATTTAATGAATATTTTATTTAAGTTATTTATTTTTCATATGTTTGATAAACCAATCCATAATACATTTCTTGTAACGTGTGAATGTATCACTTTACATTGATAACGTGGTAATCCAAACATCAAAAAATGATTTTCATGTATTCCCAAAAAATTATTATCAAGAAATATATCAAAATAAAAATTATATAATTATATGGAACTCAAAAATATATTATATAAAAAAATTAAGAATATTTTTTCAATAATAATTCATAATAATTAGAGTTATAAATGGAAAATTGAATGAAATCAATTCGTGAGGGGATAGTGTGTGCACACATGAATAGTAATTTCATTATGCATATTATAAAAGTGTAAGTTGGTGTCAATAAAAACTTAAAATAATAAATTCTTTGTATATATATTATATTTTATTTTATTATATAGTTATGGAATAATAAAACATTATGGGTTGAGAATGAAATAAAAAAATATACATTAATGATCATTAATTCTTTTTTAAGTCACTATTTTTCATTTTTTCCAATGGGATTACGTGGTTGAATTTGTTACTAGTGTGAGAATTTTATTATGAGAGTAGGGTTGTTGGTAGATTATTTTATCAGTGGATGGATGAGTTAAATTGATCGATACATGAAAATAATTTTTGAGGGTGAGAGCATTTTTATAGTGGAAGTGGAGTGGAAGTTTTGAATATATAAATGTTAAATACTCATTGGAGTTATCCCGTTTGTCATGGTCATAAAAACTGATACAGAATGGAATAAAGGGAAACTATATTCAAGCCACACTCATAACACAGAAAAATATGTGCATTATTATCAATTAATTTTTAGTCTATTTGATTACTTATTTTTAATTTCATTTTTAATTTAGGTATATTGTTTTCAATCCTATGTAATTCACACATTAAGACTATACTATTGGGAGATGTATTAGAAACTATTGACCAAATTTTTATAAACTAATACACATAATTAAGAAAATATAATTCCCAAATGTTTTTTTAATTATTTTTAATATAAACGAAGAAAATTCACAAAACCACCACATAAACCCTAACTATACAATAAATGATTTCTACAATTTATTGGTCAATATTTTCATTATAAATGACAAATAAGACCATTAATGTGGTATATTATATGTTAATTAAACATTAAAAATAACATTTCAGAATATAATGTTTTCAATAATGACATATCATATAGTAAAATATCATTTACTAAATTTAATAATTTACTAAATAATCCATTCCATGTTATTTATTATTTATTTAATGTAATTACATCATATGTAATGTTAAATATAAGTTTTTATTATAAAAATTCTCATTATCATCCAAAATAATATTTATAATGAAGCCTATATATATTATTTCATTCTTTAAAGCATTGTATGTGTTAATGGAAATGATGGTTCTTTTTAAGTAATTTTTCTTACTCAATGTATTATATAGGTCAAATTAATTTTATAATACATAAATTACTCATGAAAATAAATCATAGGGTGTTAATAGTCTATGAAATTATATTCACTGATTTTTGTAGATATTTTGGTAAATTTTAACACCTTTTACAATACATTGTATCCTTAAGTATGATTGTTATTACTTAACCACTGTAATTTATTTTATATGTTTTTAAAAAAATTATTTAGGTAAACAAATTATCTTGATATTATTAAATCATAAAATTCTCACTGATTCCATATATATTTGAAAAAATTTCTGAAGCTTCCCTGATTCATCCTAATTACATTATATACATAATATTCATAAATAATTGGTTAATTACTTTACAACGGAGGTTGATACATAATGAAACCATTGATAACATCAATGCAGTAATCTCATTGGTAATAAAAATTGAATTATAATGAATTAAATTTTTAAAATTTTCCCCTGATCTAAAACCTCATGATATCTATATTTTATGTATTCTTGACCCAAAATATTTAATTTATCATTATATATATACTAGAAACCCATTTATTTATTACTTTAATTATTGTCTAATGATTACATTTTATCAATCAAGCTGATATGTGGATCCATTCTCCAACCATCACTATACAACAAATGAATTTATCAAATATTTAATTTTCAATTTAATCAATGAACAATAGCCTCATCAAGAAAAATCCATATTGAATACATAATCAATAATATAAATATTTCTCCATTAAATCAAATAATTTTAAAAGTAATACCCTATATGTTGACATAATATATGCTTTAGGTAATAATAAAATCCACTATATAATGAATATTGTTATTTAAAAAAAATTAATGGCTAATGATCATAAGAATGTGAAATGTGAAGATAATTATAATGAAATAAAAATTAATGAAGAAAGTGAATGTCAATAAATTCCATAGTCAAATAATACATGAACTATCAATATGAAGAATAAATATTGAATTATTAAAATATATCAACAGTGGAGAGTAAAAGGGTTTTTGTTATTGATTAAAATAAATAATATAAAAATTTAATTAAACAATTCTCTAGGATAATACACTTTAGACATTAAAATTACATTTTATAAACCATAAATCTCCAAAATATAAAGAACGTAATTTATTTGAAAAAAAATTTATAAAAATTTTATGGATGCTTTCAATCATGAGAATTCATTATAGCCCAAATATCCTATACATATCGTGTATGTTATAACAGATATTTCATTATATTTATTGGTAGAAAATAATAAAATAAATTTAATCATGTAATAATTAGGATATTATTTTATTCTAGTTAGTAAAAATTCAGGTGTAATAAATAATATAATAAAACATTGTAAAATGTAGAAAATAATCTTTAAAAAATTAATGAATAATATAGATATGGATGAAAAATAATTTTGACTAAAAATAAAAATAAATATGGATTTAGTTAAAAAAACATTATCAATATCTCTAATTACTAATGAGAGTAAAATTGAACTATTTCCTGAAAATTTCATGAATAAATATAATAAAAAATGATGGGGTTATACTAAAAAATAATAATAATATTTTTATTTAATTTTGAAAAATCATGTATAAACAGTCCTGAATAAATTAAAATTGATTATTAAACCCAAACCATTTTGGGTCCATTTGAATCATAACCCCCATGAATGAATTAAAATAAAATAAAATGTTTAATAACATTCATATGACGAGATTCAAGATAATCAATATCAATAGGGTAGAAAATGCACCTCTATAAAATAAATAGGGGCGTAATACCAAACCTCTCTTAATATAGATGAAATTGAGGAAAAATCTATTATGATGATCATTCCATTGATGTGACGATTAATCAATGAATTGAATTTGTGTATAAAATCAATATAAACCTAATAAAATTTGTTTCAAACATAACATAATAAATATTAATCCCATATTTATTCATAAATTATCAATAATAATGACTAAGTAATACAACCCAAGGAAAATTAATTGAGTTATGAGACACCCAACAAATTTGTATAATTATTTAAATTCCCTAAAATGAAATAATTTGATCTTATTAATAAAATTATATTATTTATAAAGAGGTAATGACATAAAATGATGTAAGGAATTATATGCACCATATAAATAAATTAGGGTATAATATCTAAATAAGCCAAAATTAATTGAAATTCAGATTGAATCCATTACCTTAGGTTTTACCTCTTTTTAATGTGTTTGAACCTATAGTATAATAAATATATTATTTACATATCTATTACATTAATATACTAATGTGTATCAGATCTTATATGTATGATCCTAGTTCTATCTTTATCATCCATTTTTTCCATCATCTCAGGTCCTTAGAAGAGGGATATAGTAGCACTAGAGTATCTTCGATCCCAAAAAAGGAAGAAGAGATAATTAATTAAGTTAATGTATTTAATTTAGTGAATATTATGTTCGAAAATTTTATACGTTTTGTTTATGAGATTCTTCATGATGTGAAACAAATCAAGATTAAATGTTTTTAGGTGACACATTTATTTAGATGATCTTTTGACCTATTTATACAGGATGTGAAAGTGTTTCATGCCATGAAAATATTCTACGCATCATTCTATTAATATTTGATGTTCCTTTTATATTATCTAACTCTTTGTGTGTTCTCACAAATACATAGTTGATAAAGTGTCTCACATTTTGAATTTTGTATTCACTTCGATGAGGATTGATTCTCAGCATTATGTTATTGATCAACAGGGATATGAGGTATGCTGTAATCATCTCAAATTTTTCATTGATATGGATCCTCCCACTTCTTTATTCAACTATATGCAAGTTTCTATCTACCATTATAATAGAGTTATTAGGGTTTTTATTTGTGTAGTTGTGGAGTGGTGTCTATGGATAGTTTAATGTCTTGAAGGAGAGTAATCAGGATCTATGATGCAAGTCCATTCTCATGAGAGTTATGTTTCAACCTTTCAACGAGGAATTTTTTATCCCTTATATTTATTTAAATACAATATAAATTATATCATGGTTTATATCTTTATATGCTAATTAAATTAAAAACATTATTACTGTATTGGATCAAAATTAATAAGTTTCATAGATCACATGTTGTTTCCATCTACAATAATATTATTCTTCTCTTTGATTTAAAATATCAGTTTCTTCAATGATATTCTACTTATAATGAAATATTATGATATGGATTAGAATTTTGAAATCATAAAAAATGGAATTTCATATAAATATAGAATAAATTAATTGATTAGATTATGAATTAAAATATTGGTATATTGTAAGGAATATATTTTTTCTCATATATTTATTATAATGAAATTTATGTAATGAACTATATTAACTATATAACTTATTTGATTTTAATTGAATTGATAAATAATTAGAATCAATATATTTTCATAAAAAATATTAAAATGGGAAGCAATGTTGGAGGTATAGACACTTTTCCATGAATGTTGAAACTAGTTCTAATACTAAATACATGTTTATATTTTGATAACATTTTTTTGGATTGTTGACATAGTTTATATAGTATGAAACTATAAATAATAAATTGGGTTATTAAATAATGATGAAAAACCATTTGAGTGATAATGTTAATTTATAGTGTGAGAGTTTATAGTTTTACTAAGAAAGTTCTGTTACAGGAGTTATGAGCCATGATATATCATTTTTTTAATTTTTATGGATTATTTTAATTCATAAATTACCAATTTAACAATGATGGATTCACTCTACCATGTCTTGTTCTCATGATGAGATCTTCTATATGTGAAGCCCATGAGATTATGAGAAATTGGAATAGGATGGATGAGTTGATTTATTGGATTTGAATTGCAGATGATGTGGTTTTATTTGATGGCTATGATGGTGAGATGCATCATGACATGCATGTGGTTTTCTGGAATGTAACATGATATGATGGAATTATATATATATATTATTAATAATTAATTTCATATAGCAAGATGTTATCAAGAAATGGACCTGTTTAATGGTTGATGGCTGGTTTGTTTGTTTATCTTAATTAAATTCTCTACTACTTGAGGCATATTGGAGTTATTTTTTGTTCTTTTCATCTTGGTGGTATATTAGGATTATTTTCCAATATTATATAGATAATGGAATGATTATAAAAATGAAAAAATTATTCTAAACCCACGTGTAGGTTTTATATGAATTCAAATGATTATGTTTCTCTTCAGTATCTATGGAATTGGTTAGAATTAACATGGAATGAATGTTTTTCAGTATGATTATTTGATTAGAGTAATTTTGAATAATATTTATGGATATTTAATGGATATTCAATTATTTAACTAAAGTAAATTATATTAAAATAAATAATTAATGTATGTAATTAAATCCTTTTCATCCTACTGGATATATAGAAAATCATTGAGGAAGTAAATTGTTGGAGAGACAATAGCTTTTATTTATCTTATAACTATGTTTTATTCATAGTGTAGTGGTGTGGTGTATTATATATTTTATATTTTGGGATTTCATATCCAACCCCATTAATGTCTATTTGGAGGATTGATATTGGGTAGAATATGGGAGGGAGTCCAAAACGTGATGGTGGGATGATGTCTAGTTGTCTACACCCACTTCCCACACTATCATCACTTTGTATTTAAATGTGTTGAAATATAGGGTGGTTACATTCAAAATATATTTGTGTAGATTGATATAATTGATTATTGTTATTTCATACACACATTACAATGACCCAGTTATAAAAATTACATACTCTTGAGTGAAGTCATGAATTCACATTTAGGATCTTTTCAGGTATAGAGCATTAGAGAATTAGGCCACAAATATTTCATAACAAAAACCTAGAAATAAAAAGTGGATAATTCCAACAGTACTTGTTTCGTCCATATCAATAAAACATTTAAAAAGAAACATGGTTTCTTTACTTGGATAATCATCATATTTTTTCCATGATTCCATCTTAGAATATATTCTCCCTTTACCCATGTGAAGCCATTTAAAATATTAGATGTTCAGTAAAATCATAATAAGTGACCTAAAAAAAAGGAAAACACATTAGTATAGTTAAAACCTGATAACCCATTCAATGCTCATTGAGTGCACGGAACAAAAAATTCCAACATTTATAACACTAACTCATTTTTTCAATGAAAATTTGTAAAACAAATAACCAGTAATTAAAACTCTTTTACGAGACAAAGAGATTAATATAAATAAAAAAATTTCAGAAATATTCCAATTTTAATAACCATATGGTTGAGATCAAAATTGGGGCTCTATAATGGAGGTCACCCTTTTTATAATATTTATAGGGATCACATGTGATCTATAATGGGGATATCCCCTTCATATATGTTTTGTTGAGCTCACCTGTGAGAAATAAGGGGGATAAACCATTTGTATAACTTATATCAGGCTCACCTATTTTCTATAATGGTGCTCAACCCATCGTATAAGATATATCAGGCTCACCTATCACATATAATCCTTATGAACCGTTTTATTAATAAAATATTATCATCACAACAACAGTTTTTAAAAGGTTCGTCTAATCCCATATGAAAGAATTACATATAAAAATTCAACATGAAATTAAGAACCCATTTTCAATACCAAGATACCTGTATAAAATAATAAGTGATTTATTTTCATTTTAAAAGACATTGAGGCTTATACAGGAAACCAAATATAAAATAATGGTTATGGCGGTGGATAAGTCATTGTCGTTGAATACGCTAATAAATTTACATTTTTCAATTATTAAAACAATTTGTAGAAAAAATAATCCCATTTAGTATAATTTAATTTCAATGGTTTTTATTATAAATCGAATAAAATATGTTAGTATATAAATCATAATATGCCTCAGTGAAAGGATATTTATACAAAATCCCTTAACATGCGTCCAACTTGTCTCATTCTTTCTTTAAATTACAGACTAATAATACTAGGTAAATTTCTACGTACGTTAGAACCTTTATCAATATTACTGTTCATTTTATTTTACTTAATATCATGTTATAAATATTACACAATTACTTATGTTCATATCAGCAGTTTTGTCGATATTTGGTACTCGGGTGGAAAATGGACTTATTTTCATGTAAATTGTTCATGTGGTAATAAGTCCAACATCTCTTTAATGGTAACAATATTTAAATATCGTATATATATATATATTATATTTGTAATTATAATGGTCTATAATATTTGGATAAAAGAAAGGAAATGCACTGTTCATGGACATGGTAGGCCGAACATATGCATGGACACTACTTTATTTTAATTTACATATTAAAGGAATAAAAAATAAATGATATAAATTTATATGATAATAAAAGTATTATATTTATTTCATTTATGTCTCATATATTTTGTAACACCTTCATTTATATGTTCCATGTATGTCATGAACAAGTAATAATTCCTCCAGTGGGTCGTAGTCCGCACTTCCTTGAATGAAATTAACCTATTTAAACATTATGGAATGAATAATGGTATGTTTTAAATAAAAATTGCAGAATCATATAGAAAATATAAATATAATATATATCATATTGAACTATATAGCCATTATAATGGCCACCATGAGATGTGTTAAGGGAAAATTGATCAATCATCATTTCATGATGTAGTAGTTCATTATATAGAGAAATAATATGTTCGTATCCATTAGATGGAGGTGTGTGTATGTTTAGTTAGAATCCTTGTAATAAAAAATACAATCATTTTTAGGATACTGGTGTTGATATGTAATCATGTAATAATAATATCATAGGATATAGAGATTGAAAATAGGGGAATGTAATTTGAGAGAAGACATTACCTCTAAATCGGGTAACTTCTTTTTATTTCTGCCAAAAGACATTCTTGAGTTTCCCTATTTTAAAGATAAGGATTATAAGAGGAAGGTAGGGATGTTGGGATAATATTTCATCTGATTTTGGATGATCTAATGGGGTTGAGAGGTATGATTAAGTGGGCAGAGTTGGATTTATTTTTTAAGTGGGAGGACGGTGACATTAGAAATGTTTTGAAATATTATTTTATTATAAATATAAATTTAATTTTATAATGTCCTAATTTTTTATAATTCTACTATAATCTATTTTTGTTCTGAATAACCATCATCCAATAAATATTATAAATGTTTTTAATTTCTTTTTTCCTTATCATTTTGGTTTTAACCATGTTTTACCCTTTTTAATCACTTAGAGATATCATATAATTTATCGAATGTGGGTTAATATAATTACCATATCATGTCGACCAACCAAAAAAAGTTAATTTTGACATATTTTGTCTTATATTATCTTTGATTCTGAATATAATATTTTTAGGAATTTAATATCATTTTATAAATAATTTTATATTTTATGTTTTGAATTATCTCTATTTTGGACACTATTCATACATGTATTTTTTACGAATTCATAACAAACTCATTACATGTAAAACACATCAAATCAATCCTAACATGTCATATTCACCTATATAATTCTTGGATGACATTAATTATGTCAACATAATATTTATTTTAAAATTTATAATATCATTTATTGGAATCCTTTATTAATGAACAATTCTTATATCATCATTGTGTCATAAGTAAAAATATTTATTTAATTTATGAAATTTATAAATAAAATACAATAATTTAGGAAATCATTTATATTTTCTAATGATTGTTTATAGTTAAATGAATGAGTAATATAATCCAATATTAAAATTATTTGAAGAAAAAATACATGTTTCTGTAATATTTCTCTTTAGTTTAAATTAATTCTTATAACATATCATTAGCGCACCCATGTTGCTCTATGGGGTCCCAAAATAGACCCAAGGAGGACTATGATTAGAAATATCTATTCCAATAGGATTCAGACATGATTTACGATAGTATAATATTATTATAATAGTATTTTTTTAAATTTATTTAACATATTTACCATTTACCATTAAAATTAATATAATCACTAATGTTAATATTCACAATGTCCAAAAATAAAAGATTACTATTTATAAAATTTGGAACCAATGATTCCAAATATAGAATCAATTTTCCAAATACAAAACACAATCTTTTTATAATCTAATTTATAATTATGTCATGTTGCCAGTACAATAAAGCAGGTTTTTAGGAAATAATAACTATCAAAATATTGATATTTGTATATGAAAAATTTAAATGGAAAATTAAATCAAATGATGAATATTTGATTAATGGATAAAATCATAATCTTATTGCACTATAAAATAGATTATCATAATAATGTAAATATATAAATAAATTCGATTAAAAGATAGTTTTGAATTAAAAAAGTAGAAATTTTCATTATTTATTAAAGAAATTACATTAACAAAAAATTACCAAAATTTTATCACCGTAAATTTTGATATACAACATCAATAAAATAAAAATATTTATACAAATAGTAAATATAAAAGTTTCAAAAAATTATTTTAAAAGGGTTCTCTATCAAATAAGGTAAAAGTATTTTGTTTCTTGAAAAAGGCTTATTTTATTCGAAATTTTTAATTTGATCATATATCATATCTATAAAAAATAAATGATGAATTTTAAATAGTAAATTATATATATATTATATATTTTTAATTAAATAAAATTCTAAATCAGTGATATTATTTTAGAAAAACAATTATTCTCTTTAAAATAGGTTTTCATATAAACACATCCTTTATATTCAATTTGTTTTCAATTCTATATCAGTAATTGTTGGAAAACATTTAATTTTTAATAAATGTAGTCATAATTAATGTGTTAATTTTAAATCCCTCCATACCTATTATATTCAGTAACTACTATTGAAATTAATAATATAATAATTTTATTATTCTTTTGTATAAATCAATATTGTGTGGGATATAAGATTTTGGAGAAATATGTAGTTTCTTGTCGAGTATGACACCATAAAAGGTTTACTATTTAACATAAAAAGAATATCATATTTAGGAAGATAAATAGATTTAAAAAATTTAATTAATTATATATCATCGATGGTACACACATATCTACTAATACAGAAACTAGAGGATCATAATAGGTATTATGTGTATATTTTTTGTTGGGTTGAGGTACCTTACTCTATGTATGGGATGTTATGAATTGAGGTATAACACCATATCTGTGATAAAAATCATTCAAAATATTTCTATATACCATAAACTACATGGATACAATATATATTGATTTGATTTCAGGTGTTGTGATTATGTAATAAATGAGATCCATTTTTTGATTCATTATCCATGTATAATCATGCAATCATATTATTTTAGATAGATACGGTATTGGATGATTGATGACAGAGAAGTGAATAAATAGTGGAGAATTTGGATAAGGGTACCATTTATCTTTGATTATTATATTATATGATCTATTCTATGAAGTACATGGTGAGAGTTGTTAATGGTGAGGCTTTGAACTTACTATACCTACTTAGGTCAAAATTTAAACATGCATTATTTATATTCTACAAAATAGGATTAGGGAAGGATTATAATGAGTGTATTGTTATGATAACAATATGTATATATAATCTGAATTTAAATAATGTTATAATGGTTTGAGATTTGGATAGATATTACTAGTTCATGGATTTTCAATTGTTGTTTGGGCTTCATTTTCATTATTGTCATTACCTCATAGGTACTTGTGTATAACTTTATAGTAATTCTAGTAATGTATGAATTCAAATTTAAAATATTCGGATATATATATATATGTTATTGTTTTTTTATCTTACTTGTCTATTATTTTTGCATGTTTACTAATATATGAATGCCACATATATGAATTTTTATAATACCATCGGTTCTAGTTTCCAACCCGGAGACTAATGGCAGAGTGAATGATGTAGTAATCATATCCCTTCACTCATTTCTATCACAATTTTTGTAAAACATGGTGTGATAGGGTATTTATTTTATTTTATTTTATTATAATTTTTTATCCCCAGTTTATGGAAAATTCTTTGTTAAAATTACTCTTTTGGGCAATAAAATCCGAATTATTCATGTATATTTTTAATTCGATGAATTTACCATAAAAAATTTACCATTATAACATCTTATAAATTTTTTTATTAATAATATAAATACAATATACATTAATTTATTAATTTTTTATTATATTTCAGAAATTATCAATATTGAAAAATAACATACACCATTATTAGGGACGGTAGGTCTTACATATGCATTAATGTTGTTCCATTTTTTGATGGATGAAATAAGATCATTGTAATTAATAATTAAAATTTCTATAATAATTATCACATAATATAAATCATTCATCTTCATCAAATCCATTATTATATTTATCAATGATAAAAGTAACTCGAAAAACATTTCACACCACTTCATGGCGGTGGTAGTCCACAAGTATTCATGTGTGTGGTTATAATTTAACTTTATATTAGAAGGTAAAACTAAAATATAAAATATAATAGTTAAAGTATTAATTAAATATGTCCTTATATAGAAATACCATATGTGATGATAAAAAATGAGTTACATTAGTTGAGGAGGAAATAGTTTTCCGTACAATGATCAATGGTTTCAATTACCATTTGATGGAAGATAATATTCTAATAGTCATTCCATAAACATAATTATATCTTAATATAGGTTTGAAATTATTGAAAATATATTATAATTACTAAAAAATTATTGTAGGGGTAAGATAATATGTAAAAAATAAATATCTTCACAAATATAATTACATTTTAATGAAATAATCTCATTTCGATACATTATTAAGGACCATTTTGTTTTTCTTTTAGGAAATCCATCTCCTATAGAATGTTTATATACATGTTGGGGACCTATTATTATGACTCTAATTCAAATTAAATATAATAATAGTTGTAAAATTATGATAGGATGAGGTTCCCTTTAATAATAAATGAGTTGTGAAATTTTTTTAAATACACAAAACAGTTCTATTCCGGGAAGGCGCTGTAAACTCATTTAGAACCAAGCTGTTTAATAATGGATTGGTAGGGATATATGGTAGATCCACATATACAACAATAATTATTAACATGTTTTAAAATTTTTATTCCTTTTAAACCTTTGTTTACATTCATTTTCAATATTAGTTTCCATGAGGATAACTAGTTATTCTATTTTACTATTTAATTTATCCTATAAGACAAAGAAGTGAGATTATTAGATAATTTGGAAAGAATTTATATAAATATGAAATAATAGTTTTCTACAAAATTCATATGCGAGTGTAAAATCAATATCTACACATGTGTACGTAACACGGAATCCCCAATTTTAACATTAAATATAGTATTTAATTTTCACAGTTTTTATTATTCACTATGAAAAATTAATTCACACATATTTGCTAATATTTAACATATTGACTATAAATATAGATTTTATTTTACATTTTTCACATAAGGGTAAAATTTATAATAAAATCAGTTTATCAAGTGTAATGAAATTTTTTCTCTCCAATGAAACATTTTTTATGTACACAATGTCGTATATGAAATATCAATATGAAAATCATTAAAATTATCTATAATTTTATAATAATAAAATAAAAGTAATTATGTTACATTTAATCATCTATAAATCAAAATTTAACACTGTAAAATCATAAAATTAATATTCATTTTCAAATAAAATTTGGAATTTTCACTATTTGTTGAAAAATTATTCATGTCGAATGTTTTCAAAAATTAACCCTATGATAACATGAAATTTATTATATGAAAAATTAATTTATTTTTTCATATTATATTTATAAAATAATAGAAATTAATATCAATAAAAGTGTAAAATAAAATATTAAACTGGTATTAAGTAGAATAGAAATATTAAGAGTAAACCCGGAATTATTTGTATCCCATTATTAACAAAAATATAATATGAATGAAAAATTTTTTAATAGAATATATAATATATATATATAAATAAAATAATTCCAAAAATGTGATTAAATTAATTTATTGATATTTTAACACATTTTGTTCATAAATATTTTTATTGAAAATCATTTATTTTAATTTCAAATAAGTATTATTTTCATTTCAATTCAACTGATAACCAATGAAATTAATGTATAATTTTTTAAAACATCCAGTTTTTATAATTTAATTAGTCCTAATCATAGCTACCAAATTCGTGGAAAGTTTATATGATTCATATTAAAATGAAATATTTCATTTGTGTGTTATGATTAATATTTGATGTCTTATAATCTATTAGAAACTATATTCGCCTATTAAAATATTTGTGTTTTATATTATCACAACCTATAATTAATTACAACCCCACAATTTTAACTTGTGCATATTACTCATTATTTTTCCTTATGAAATTAAATTATTTGCATCCTCATATATTAAAAAGTTCTACCAAAACTATTTATTTTATGGAATAATGGGAAGTAAAATGGTAACAAAAAATAACACATAAAAAGGATTCAATATACAAAAACATAAGTGGAAAGGGACTATATTGACATTCAAAAGGGAAATTCCAAAATGATTATAAATAGTGACTTATATCATTTTTAATATTAATTTTTATGATCATAAAAAATATAATATACATGAATCAACAAACACAATATATGTAGAAAAGGTCATCTATTCATCGGAATTGATAATACTATGAATAAATTTTTGTTTCATGATTTGTTTTCCAATTTTAAGGAATTATTTTATTATTATTTTTGAGAAAAACATAAAATATATCTATTTTAACTATTTTTAATTAAAATGAATTATTTCAACACATTAGTATATGATATGAATAGCCAATACAATTTTTTTCAAATAGATGTAACAATATGAACTCATAATAGATCAGGAGATCAATAAAATAATAAAAAGTGACTTCATGTATCTATAAATATGTTACAAAACCAAAATATTTATGTCATGCTATCCAATATAATAAATGAATTTCTAGACCTTAGTAGTAACACCCAAAGTACATCATAATATTTATATATAAAATCATATAACTATAAAATATTCTGATATTAACATGATCATTACATTGTCTAGTGGTAAGCATTTCTCCATTTTCGCTTTTCTGTTGTGTGTTCCAGCCCTATGACCATGATATATGTGATTGTTTGTCACCCCAGAATGCATGTTTTCCTTCTTATAAAACTATAAAAATATTATTCATTCAACTCTCCCAGAAATATGATGTTCATTTTAAAATGTAAAATTAAACATCAGATACATTTTCAGCCACAATAGGTTTCAGAATAAATTTTTCTCCAATAAAATCCAATAATCTAATTTGATAGCTATTATCTAAAAATAAATTTTCATATAATCCAAACTTATTTTATATACAACTAAACATATTGAGACATAAATGATCCACAAAAATTACATCATGTTGAACCTGAGGTATAAATAAACATTAACCCAATAAAATAAATATCTTTAATCTCATCATGATTTCATTAAATAAAACATCCATAGGGGTAGCAATGACATTAAAAATATGATTAACCATTAACTCACAAATTCATGATGTTATTTATAATACTAAAGTTATTCTTAATTAAATATACATATGAAGAGACAAATTAGAAGAATACATCGATGTTCTAAGATTAATATAACCAAAATAACATTTTAATATCTATTTTAGAACATAATTCGTCAATATTAATACATAAAGAGTCCAATCAGGTCACATCAATAACTGTAAAAAAATAAACCCATCATTTGATTATGAGTTAAATTTTATAAGTGTAAATTGAAATAGATAGTACATAGTTTCCCAAAAATTAATTAAAATTAAAATTACAATAAGTAGATCATTGTGATGATATTTAATATCATATATCATGCATTTAATTTTATTTTCTTGATTATTCATTTCATTATGACCTTATTTTCTACAAATAAAACATTTTATTTTTTCTATGATACATTCTCCTAGGTTCCTCCATTCATATTTTGGATATATTTGAAATTGATCTATCATTGCTCCGTAGACTCCTTCACCTAAGTTCATATTGAATTATGTTCTTCCCCTCTTTAGTGAGCCCATGAGTTGGTTATAGTGGAGGTTTTAAATCATATATCCTGAGAACTTATTATCAATTATCAAAATATAATTCATTCCAATCAATAGCCTATTTTATTTCTAATAGTCATCAGATTCCATGTTATATTTGAAGTTTACAGAATTCCATGACCACTAAAGATTAACTAAAATAAAAATTCATAGAGTGAGTGGGAATAATTTAGGGGTACCATAAAATAGTTTAAATAATGTATAAATAAATACACCATATTTAAAATCTGAGACACCATACGTTAATGGAAGGGCATCTATTGACATCTTCTATTCAAATCTAAATTTTTGATTTAAAAAGAATATGTGAATTATCCTCATAATACCATCAGTAGTGTTGAATTTTTTTTCAAAATACCAATTTTCATGCATCAGCTAATACTATATTTAATGGTAAATATTTCATTTTCAGAGTTATTATTCTTAGTTACAACAATTCAAAATCAACATAATCATATAAAATACAAATTGGAGTTTTTTCTATAAAAACAATCGAAATTGCAAAGTAGCAAAACATTAGAATGTTATTCTATCATTAGAATCATCCTCAATGTTATTCATATTATTGTTCCCGATAAACAATATTTTACTCAATAGACTTCCAATAGTTTCAGGTGGCATTCTACAAAACCACCTATGAATAATCTGACTCTAGTAGCTTATAGGTGGTGTCTAAATTATTACATTGGAATAATATCAAAATGAATGAATTCAAAAGGGTATAAATTTTTATGTTTTTGTTAAACAAGGTATGTATATAAATATATAATTAAATTTTAAAAATATATTAAAATGTAGTAAAATTAAATATTATATATCTATTAACAAATTTAAATATTCTTTCAAAATATTATAGATATTGGAATGAAGATAATGGTGAGATTATATTCTCCATAATTGTTATATAGATTGGAATCTATCATGATTCAATACGGTATAATTAATATCGGAGGAAAATATGAATAAATCAAGAAATTTAATAAATTACAATAGAATTAAATGAATCCTTAGATAATATCCATGTAGTTATATCAGGGATAATAATAACTATATTATCATTTATTTAAATGATTAATGATAGATTTCATGATTTCACTCATCATGATATATTTATTATCAAGGAAAAACACCATGACAGTTTAATTAATGTGTATATGTACAAATCGTCCTAATTTAATAATACCATAATTATGTTTTCCATAATATTTTTTCATTCTTTGAGAGTATATATAGTTTTTGGCCCCATAAAAAACTGTATAACAAATGAATTATTTATATATTCAATTTTATATTAAATTCAAGAACAGTCCTTGAATATATATATATATAATTATATTTAATTTATTTAAATTAAGACTATATAAAATAAATATTTCATCTTTCAATAAAAATAACATTCAAATAAAACACCATAATTTGTAATAATATATTTTTTTAGAAAATAATCACATAAATGAATCATATAATATGGTTATATTAATATAAATGTAATTTATAATGATCATAAGATAGTGAATGCTTCTAGTGAATGTTAATTAACACGCTATTAATGATGATAGTGAATGTGAATAATTTCCATGGCCAACCAGATCATAATCCATAATGATATTGACTATGAATGGGATCATTGAATCATATCATAAATTTAGAATAAAAGGGTTGTTGTTGATTATGAATTCAAATATTATAAAAATATAATTAATTTCTTGTTAAGTAAAATACCATTTTTTATTGAATTTTTTTTAAAAAAATTCATAAATTTAATAAATAATTATTTAAAAATATCATTTTTAATGAAAAAAGGAAGATTTAATGCCTAACTGATAATGTCATCAGTAATATTTAATTCATTTCAAGTACATTAAATCAATGATTCCATACATATTTATTCATAAAATCCAAAGAAGTTATTTTTTGAAAAAAATGAAATTTTATTTTAATCTATTTTATTAAAATACATTTCTAATATTTTATTATTATTTAATTTGATAATATTAATAATATCCATTAAAATAAATTAATGAAAAAATTCATAAGAAATAAAAATCATTTTCGGTCACAAAGTGAAATAAAATTTTAATTTCACCAAAACATTTTAACGATCTTCTAATATAACAATTGCACATAAATGTAATATAACATTAAAATAAAATGTTTTAAAATATTTCTTCAAAAAAGGATTATTTATGATAAAATGATTAAATAATTTATTTCCTAGGGAATTCATATTAATACATACCCAATTAAACTGACTTTGAAGAAAAAATTCTTACCACTTTGGTTACATTTGAATTTTAACCCCATTAATAAATAAAAAATATTTGAAATATATAAAATTATTATAATTAATGTTAGGATATATCTAATAAAAGGGTAATTAGATACACCTCATAAATATGAATACTATAATAATACAAAAAATGTCTCAATTGATATGATATAGATGTTAATTCTCATACAAATATAATACCATTGCTATTTTAATTAATCAATGTATCTTTTATATATGATAATTTTTTATTAAAATTAAAAAAAATTAAAATAAAACATATATTATTAAATAATAATCACAAACATAATCATATAATATCAAATATAATGATAAAAAATATAACCCAATAAAAATAAATTTAGTTTCGAAACCTTGTACCACATTGTAAAATTTATGTAAAATCTATTTATGGGAAATAATCTCAATTTAAAGATAAAAACAATTAATTATGAAGGATTCATGATATAACATCAATATCTCGTATCATATACACCATGTCATGTAATTATATTTATATTATTAGAATTTTCCTCAATGAAAGAAAAATTAGATGAAATCTTGTACCTCGGGTTTTATATCCTTTTTATGTTTCTGAAACTATATTATAATAAATATAGATTTATTTTATATATATAATATATCCATAATAGTGTTTATTACACCATATTTGTTTTAATTATAATATTTTGTCACCAACACATAAACAATACATTTTAAAAATAATTATACCAAGTACGAACTGCGTCATTTTTCATGTGTGTTTTTGGTTGGATGTTTTTGTCATCATATAATGATATAGGCGCCATTTTATATATAATATTAAAAATGATATTAATATCATATATATTCATTTTATATTTATTCAAAATAATATATTAATATTATCAATTAAAAATTGGGTTACACCAATTATGGAGATTCTTGACCATACTAACGTAAGAATGATTTTTTCATTTTTTATAGATGGAACAAAACAAAGGTAAAAAATAATCCACCATTATAAAATTATTATCATATAATAAATATCATATATTATTATCAAATCACTCTTTATTACCATCCATGTCCAAATAAAATGACAAATTTATAACATCACTTTGTGTTAGTGGTAGTCCATATGTACACAAGAGCAAAAATATTATGTTTAATGTGTTGGATTGTAAGAAGGAATATGTTATATTATAATTTTACATGTATTTAAATCCATAATTATATCTATCTATGATATGTGGTTCTATAAGATGAATTACATTGGTTAATGAGGTGGTTGTTTCCCATACAGATGACTAATAGTTTTATTACCTATATCATGGAAGAGGACATTGATATAGGTTATCTTGTAGAGATAATATAATAAAATTATACTATATTTAATAGTGTTATAAAATTCATCATATTTATAAATAAATTAATATTTTAGGAAAATAATTAAAAACTAATGCTCTTAATGAAGATAATTACATTCTCTTAAAATAACTTAATTCTGATCTATTATTAAGGACCATAGGGTTGGTATTTTGAGAAGACCAGTAGTGCTAGAACATTTATATTTTTACTTTTTTGAGTAATTAATTTTGTTTTTTATTTATAAATGGAAAAATCGGTGTTAATAATATAGGGAAAAAGTTTTCTTTTATAATTGAGGTGAAATGGTATTTTTTTAAATACCCAAAATTGTTCAATAATGTGTTTTCACTCTCAAATCAGGAGCCTTTAAAATTTGTAAATAAATTAATAAATGTAATATATGGTATATAAAATCCTTTACCACAAAAAAAAAATTATACAATTTATTCCATTATTTCTATAGATATATTCTTTTACCAATTAAATTTTTACCACTCTAACTAGTTTTATTTGTTTACCTATGTAATTTAACTATTATTCCTAAAAATAAATGATCCTCATAATATAATATGGATAAAATGACATTAAATATTAAATACATCATATCCAATACAATTCTTATGCCTCAAATACACAATTCGCTCAAGAACATGCGATGTGTAAAACCATTTATTGACCTTAACCACAGTAATTAATGTTAACTATTTGTCAAATTCATTAATAACAAATACACATGTTACCATGTTTCATAATATTAATTATTTGGATTTCTAATAGGGATTTCATTGTAAAAAATCTATTCATATATCGGTATGTAATTATTTAAAAAATAATCGCGCAAGTGTAATATAAATTTAGTTTTTAAAATAATATATTTTTAAGAAATAACAGTTTTTATATCAAATTTGATCATAAAATTGATTTAGATGTTATAAATTGGTTGAATAATTATATAATTCCACTTATTTTACTTTTAAATACTATTTCAAAACAAATTTAACATTATAAATTCGTTATTATAAGAGCTAGTTTTCTATATATATATATATACAATTATTCAAAAAAATTATTATGATTGGAAAATTCAAAATAAAAATATAACTACGATAATATTTACCAAATTTTTTCAAAAAATAATATTAATTTTTCAAATAATGTTTCTTTAATTCCATGAAAGTAATTTTAAATTATGTTAGAAACACATTATTTAATAGATCTCTATAAAAATGTAGTTTTTAGTATAAAATGCATTTAGACTTATATCATTAATATGAAAAAAACCTGACAATGGATAAATGACATTATAATATAGAATATATAAATTTAATTATGAATATTAATCTATTATAATAAATTTATCTTCTAATGATATGTATACATTTTTTTCGTAGAAAATATTTTTTGGAAAATATTTCATTTACTTTCAACGGTTTTTTATTTTCATTACTAATAAACTGAAAACCAATTATTATATTTTATACATATTTAAACTATATAATTTTAATAAATTATTAAAATATATTCATTGAATCCATTTCACCGTCTAATTTAAAATTATCATATAGAAATATTATATTTCATTGTTCATTAATGCTTGATATTTCATATCAAATATCATATTGAAAATAATGTTATTCTATTGAAATAATGTTTCCATAAAGTCATTACCATTCATTATATGGGAAACAAGGTCGATTATTTCAATCTTATATTCAATTCTGGTGGTTTTTTCAAATATAGGTTGATCATGTTACTACTATTTAGTTATTATTTTTTTATGTTAACCTAGTATGATGATTTTTTATGTATGGATAAGGAATTAATTTGTTATCAATTATTCTATCCTATATATGTTTATAAGTTCATTCAATAAAATATTTTCAAAAACATGTTTCCATTAAAAGAATATGTATATCTCTTAGGTGATACCTTTTCTTTTGAAAATTCATTAGTTCATTATATTATTGTAAATGTTATAGGTTTATTTATTTTCTATGATATGAACATGTAGATAAGTACAAAGCCTTTTCATCCTATGTTTTGTATGTGGATTTATTAATAATTAATTTTACCCAAATTTTTCTTATTTCAATTCTATGAAAAACTCATGTTGATGTAAAAATATTTATTATTATACCAAAGATCTTAGTCAGAGGTAAAGCCCCTAACTATTTACTAAAATAAAATAGAAGTTTAGAAAACAGGTGCCATAGAACAAAAACAAAAACAACACACTATCAATCTCTAATCCAGCACTACCTTTGTGACCAAAATCTTCATCCACAGTCGCAGATTCCCATTTCGTGCATTCACATTTCATGAGGACCTTGACATACATTCTCCTGAGATTCAACCGTTCTAAATAAAGGGGTTCATTAGTAGTTTGCATACCGTTATTAAATGATCTGGTGGGAATCATCTTTGATAGGTTATATGGTCATCTATTTATCAAATTTCCATTAACATATTCATGATTTTCATAATTGTATTAATAGTTCTTTGCAATGATATGGGCAGAAACCCAAGTAATTGATTAATTCATTTTATAAAATATTATCATGTTGTTTTTTCCCAGATGGGGGGAGTTTATTTCAATAAGCATTGTGTTCCGTCCATGAGACCCTTATGTATCTGTGTTCAAATTATATTAATTAACTTGTAAATAAATAAATAAACCATAAAATATAGGATTTAATGATTTTTTCATCCATGTATATGTATAATTCAAATAACATTTCATGGATACTCTATTAAATATTGGATATTTGTATAATATAAAAAAACATTAATACTAATATTTATATCATAAAACATCATTGTAAACTAACTCTGATTGACATCATCACTTTAGGTCACATCATAAAAAGCAGTTGGATCTCATCCAATTAATGATTCAATATTCATTTACGTTAATATGTATAACATGTCATTATGAGTTAATTAAACTATTCAATGTTATGAATAATCAATATGGAATGACATATTTCAAAAGAGATTTTTGAAGGTGGAAAATTTTTAGACATTAAATATGAAAAATATTTTCAGACACGTAAGACAAAATCATATGTGTTGGATATATAAATATAATTGTAGTAAATCATAATCATATAATAAAAAAATGTTACATAAATATTTTTAACATAATCCCATGTGATTCCATTGTAAAAAATATTTTTCACTCATGTTACTCTTAATCTGTTAACATTGTTCATATCATAATTCACTATTATTCATCAATCCATATTTCACATCATATCCCAATCAACAACGTCACTACCCTCTCCTAAAACATTTTTTCCATGAAATATTGTAAAATGATATAACATTACTAATATGATTCCATTTTCATACGTAATGATAATAATGTAATACCAATTAAATTATAAATTCCAATCCTTTATAATATATCAATTATAAAAACTCAATATATAAATAGAGTTTTCCCTCTCGAAACATTTCTTTTAACAAAATGAAATTACTATATGCTCTACAAAATAAAACACTTTTTTAACCTATATATATTTCAAAACATCAATTAATTATAAAGTAAATCCATATTTTATAACCAAAAAAATCACAACGAATTCATAGAGTCTTAATATTACAATGATTAATAATTAATCCTCATGAAAATATTAATGATAATGAATAATAATAATACTGTGGAATAACACCAATTTTGATTTCCATTCACATTGTGGGGAGTTTTAAATACATCACGTGTGTAATAAATGATCCTCGTGTAATATAACATACGATAGTGGATTATAACCTATATGTTATGTGTCACATGAGAAGAGCTTGGATGATCACATTCCATTTTTCAAAAATCATTCTGTATCACTACATATTAATTGATAAATCAAATCAATTTTTTCAATATTTATCACACAACATTGAAGTTCATCCATCTTCTAAAATTATCATGTGTAAATAATTTCTATCATAGATTTATAAAAAATATAATTTATTTTATAAAATTCAAATATGAAAAAATCATATAAATGTAAAAACTTATACAAATACTGTATAATATTCATATTTCAAGAAATTTATTTTTTTCATGAATCATATGAAAATTAATAATCACAAAAATAATAATTGATTATTCCAAAATAAATATTTCTTATTGTAATCTGTACATTAGACCAATAAAAAATATTAAATTATTATATATCCCATAATGTTGTTATATAGTATTTGATGAAAAATGATGAATGTTTTTAAAATTAATTAATTTACATTATTTTTATACTCCACTGTTATAATCTAGAGCTAAAACTAGTATACACTATTCTAATATATTCCACATCATGTATTATATTAATTATACCACTAAATTATCAAAACAATATAACTTTCTAATTTATGATTCCAATAGGTTTTGGTGACATTGAGTTTTGTTTTTTTCAATATTTGATGGATCTAATGGATTATGATTTGTGTTGAATAGTTGTAAATGTCAATGAAGAAATAAATCTAAAGATGAAAAATGATGATAAATAAAAATTATAATTATAAGAGTTCTAGAAGATACAAGATCACTAATTTAGGAAGGCTATAGCTATAATTTTGAATGTTTATAGTAATATTTTAGATTTATAATGAAATAATTTATATATTCATTGTTAAGTTAACAAAAGTATTGACTGTAGAAAAATATTTTTTGAAGAACTGTAATCAGATGACTATCTAACTGAACATAAGTGTAAATATATGGTACATGTTTTTTGTTGATGAATTTACCATCAACTTCATGTTCATTCCAGGATTTTATATAATATATCCTTATATTTTAATAATTTTAAACCACATATGTTCATAACAAAACTTACATTTTATGTAGTTGAAGGAATTGTTGATATATTTAAAATTGACATTATATGGAAGATATTTTATCCATTATAATCATATATATAATGAAGATGGATAAAAAAAGTTGGATGACTGACCAGAGGAATATTTCAAGAATATATAAAGAGATGAAATCATAGGATTAACTCATTATGAAATATTTTGAATGTTATTAGAAGAGTTATAAATGTGATGCAGATGTATATCTATATGAAATCAAGTTGATTTATTTTAAATAATGAATGATTTTTTTAATATAGAAAAATAATATAGTTATTTTAGGATGTTTCAATGGTATGGTAAATTTATCATAGAAAATAATGATACATTGGTATGTAATAAAATTATAATATGTGATGATTTATTATGGGATGGTAAATGTTATTTTTTTTGAGTATCCCGATGTATGTAAAAGTGACCCATAAGGAATTTCACAATCCATTGTGTGTACCCTGGTGAACTGATAACTAATCCGGCACTATCATGACCTGATGGGATATCCCAATCCCCTTGGGAAATAGTTAGCACCTAACATCATACCAACTGAATGTTGGAATAATTTTTCCACTAACAATATAGATGAATCAAAAGCAAGACACTATGAATATTATAAGAAAGACCACTAGGATAATTTCACTAGAATTTAACAAGGCATAGCGAATCCCAAGGTATTATAACCCATGTACAAAAAAAGTAGAATGTAACCCACGAACCTAAAGACCCAAGTCACCTTGTCCGATGTTAACCAACTAAAACCAACTCCAAGATATCCTTTCCCATTATTCAAACCTGGTAAGGGATAATCTACAAACACCCCAATGAAAAAGAGGAGTTACAGCTGAAAAACCCTCTAGGGCCTCACTATGGATTTCATAATGGATTTTAATTAAAAAATAGTAACTGATTATTTAAATTTTTTAATAAATAGTTTTTTCACTGTAGATCATATTTAAAGGAATCATGTTGTATATTTTAAATGATGGAAATTTCCTTATTATATTTCATTTCAAGTGATGGAATATTTCTAAAAAAATAACTTAAATAAAAAATTTATCTATAATAGCTCATATATACTCAAATGGGAATGAAAAACAATTTAACATCATTAAAATATATTTATATCTCAAATATATACATGTGAGAAGCATGTTCATATACCAAATAGGATTGAAAGTTCAATACTATTGGAATCTACACTCTCTAAGTGATCCCAACCTTATCCGTACACACATGTCCTCTAGAAATTAGAAAAATAAGACACCTCACCATAGTCTAAGCGATGTGACATGAAACATTTATGTTTTAGAACTTTGTATAATCATATAGTGTTTCCAAATAAATCAAAATCAACTTATGTCTTTCATGTGATTTTATACAATCAGTGATGAAAAATGTATTTTTAGACATTCGAAAATACAATTAAATCACATTCCCCTATTCAAAATTTGAATTTTTAATTTAAAACCAAAATATGTTTTAATAAACAAAACATTCATTTTTAACAATATAAACGCAATGGTATTCTATCAACACATTTTATCCAATTTTAGAATTTAAAAAATTCCAATAATTCTATATCAATAATCAAATTCACCAATTCAATATAAACCAGTAACATTCATTTGAAAACGCACACCCATTCAACAGAATTGGGTGTTTTCCCCAATTTCATTCCAATCCCATTTCAATCATCACAATTCATTATAATTGAGAATTATTCTTGTCAAATAGAAATAAATTTCAAGAAATTGAATTTAAATTAACAACTAATATAAATAAATCTGTTTATGGTTTTCCAGTTTGGACATTTCTAATAGAATCCCATACCTTTTTATTGGAGCTCAACACCTACAACCAAACGTACCATCAATAAAGAAGGAACGAAATACCTTGAAACACAACCTTTAAATGTGATTCAATGTCACATAGTGTTGATTTTCCAATCCAAAGATGATCAATAAATTTCCACGAAAGGAATAGTGAATGTGATGATGACATGAGGAGAACACATACCTGGTAAATCACTCCATTATGAAAATAATGAAAAAACACCGAATGAAATATAAATATGTTTTAGAGGCCCCAAAATCACTTGGGAAGGCCTCTAGGATCAATATGATTTAAACTATAGATAATCATAAGAGAAAATCAGTCATGATACTTATTTAAAATTTATTTTGTTAAATTACATGATGTGAAATATAATTACACATCGTCAAATTGTTAAAACTCATGTACACTGAGAAAAAAATACCTCTTACATAAAAAATATTTAAATTCATTTTAGAAAATATCAAACATTTAACCATATTACACACTATGAATTTCTACAGTAGGCTGTAGAAATGACCATTTTTATATGACAACCAAAAAAAATTGTTGACTTCACCATTATAGGTATCCTTAATATTCATTTTCAACCATACATTGTCTATGAAAAGAAAATATCAACAATAAGGACAAAGACATACCTGATAGATCTGTAACTGGATGTTACAACCACCCCACAATAAAATCATTTTTTCCTGAGAAAGCCTATGAAGAAGCTTCCATGCTAAAAGTAGGATACCACTGGTCTTTCATTGGTGCCTCGCGCTCCCACAACAAATGATAATTTTAACTATGCTGCAATTACAAATGAAATAAAGGTTTCATCCTCCCATTAATTACTTCATTTATTGAATCTACTATCCTTATTGGTCAATTAATCAATGATAAATCATGTTTAATATCATGATCACTCTAGATCAAAATGTGTATTGGTTAAAAGAGATACTTAATCCACTAAGATTTATGAAATATGTATTGTATTAACTTTTACGAAGGTGGATGTTCAAAATCATAATAACATTTCCCCACCTGATCAAAAACCTTGAATGGTCCAATAAATAGGTATCAAGATTCCCTTTCCTCCCATTCCATTAATAAAAAATCTAGTGTGAAACATTAAATAACACCTAGTCAGAAATAGTAATCTTTAATGGTCAATATTGATGATAAACATAAGAATTATGTCATCATTGTTTCATAATCATTCTATAATGAATCAGGTGGATATTTTTCCATATTATTAACCACACATGGTCCAACCAATAAACTTTCACTGATCTCCAACCAACACAACAAATATTTACAATGATGACAATACATAGAATCAAAATGATTCATTAGGATCACTAAAATGAAAATAGTTTTAAATGATAAATCAACATGCACAAATTTATCATCCAATATCCCCACCAAAGATGAGAACACAAGCGTGAATCATATCCTCGAAAATATAAATTACTCTCTCAATATGGACATCTGACTGAGGATGGAAGGTTGTGGCCAAATAGACATGAGATACCATTTTTTATAGGAGGCCTTTTCAAAAGTGAGAAGTGATCGAAAGATCCCTATAAAAAATGTTGAATATTGAAATCTGTTAAAATTTAAAAATATCATTAATATAATGGTTTCTCAACTACTCGACTATGTTTATATAACAAATTAGTATGATGTGATTAGACATGGTCAGCCTTTTGATCACAACCCATATAACATTTTATATTTCCTAGGTATGATGTATCCCAATCAAAATATCCATAGGTATTTTCTCCCACATCCAATTAGTGGATTAAAAAAACACCAAGGTTTCTACTTCTTGTCCTTAACCTATTGATACGTATAACTAAGGGAAATAATACAAACTAATTCCAAATCTCATACCTTTCCACCACATTTATTACGTCATGTCTTTGAAAATCATTATGGTTCCCTTGTGCATAACCCATTGGTAACATTGACAATACCTCCTAAGATCATTTCCTGTTAATAATGGAAAAAATATCAATTCTAATAAAATATAACATCCTCCATGAAGAATGACCATTGGTAACCTTTATCCTCACCATATAAAGTGTATATAATTCTATGAAATTTATCGTCAAGTGAATGATCTGGATGAATCATCCTCAGAAGTGCAGCTATCAAATAGATATTAGAAAAATAAACTTTAGGCCCTTTCTCCTAAAATCTAATATTCAATAGTTCTAAAATATCCATCAAATTCCACAATATTATATAATCATTCACTACATGGGTGGAATGTTTCATTCTCATAAAATGTACAACAACCTTATCTTTCCTAGGGATATAGGTGATATCATTTTTAAATTATTTTTATTACACCACCCGACACATCTGGCAGAGATTCAAATTATTTTTGAGAGAAGGTATAACTCAAGCTCTTATAATCCGAATACATTGTAAATATTTTTCCACAATGGTAATCCTTCCAAATTTTAATCATGTAAAATACATAAAAAAATTTCAGATTAAGGGTAAGATATTTCATCACATGATTCTTAAGATGATGAGATCCATAGAAATGACATTGTTACATTATATAAGAACACAACCAAAACCTGAACATGATGCATCATAGAAGACCAAATTGGCATTCCCATTATTTCGAATAGTTAACACTGAAATAGTAGTAAATGTATATTTCGACTCAAAAAAATAAAAATAACATTTATCATTCAAAAAATATCACTCCCTTATGAGTTATATCATTTATCAAAGAATCCAACATTGATAAGTCCTTTATGAACCAATGATAATATCTTGTTAATCCCAAGAAGATATGTGATGACCCGCCAATTATCATTGGCTTGAGAGCTCAACGAGTCATTACATGTCCTTAAGAGACCTCACCAAAGTGCCAAAAGCTGCCAATAAATGCCAAAGGGTTTCAAAACACATGGGGGAAGATTTATCCTTTGAATGAAAACAACCAACAACAATGAAAACTAAACAAACATCTCCCACGAACCTATATATGATGCATGATTTAAAAACAAGATTGTTCATCCATTTATTCCATTTAAAATGATCCAAAGTGAAATAGTGGAATCCAAAACTAAAATAGAGTAAGCAGTAGAAAGACAACTAGCAAGACTCAAAGGCAAACAAGACTCCAAGGCTCCAGAAGCTCCATGCTCCCACTCTACCAATAGCTCATGAAATCACTAAGTACTGCTAAACACGTGTGACACCTTTCCCCTTACAACATCCTGGTAAACTAAATCTGCCAAAAAACCAATGTGTCAAAGCAGGGGGTGAGTAATGAAACTCAATATGTTTTCCTCGATGACATCCCAACCCATGCCTCTTGGATAAAACATGTTAGAACATTTATAAGAAACAGTTTATATAAAATATTACCAAAACAGTTCACAATATTACAAGTTTCATATCAAATCAATTTTTCCAACCAAAAACCATCTTTTCCAAGAAAAGGAACAAAACCAAGTTCCCAAATCAAAACCGCATTTCCACCTTTGAAAAAACATTTCATTCATCATAATCACATCATCACCCGTGAATGAATTGTTGTCATAGTTACATACTCATGAGCAGTCTCTTGTCGATCTACCAAGTCATCAAAAGGTAATATTCCCCATGTTCCATTAAACTTTTGGCACCGAGCACAAGGTCAAATTTCAACCAAGCCCCGTAAATGAAATATGAACACACAAACCAAGTATGCCCAAAACCACACCATTTCAACCATGCCAAAACCATTTCAAAAAAACAACCCTTTTATTGAAAACCATTTTCCCACCTACCATTTTCCAAATCCAGCAAAGCCATATTTTAAAATCAAAATTTTAAAATCAAGGAACCCGATCACTTTTCACAAACCATTCATTCAATTTCCACAATTCCATCAAAACCCATAAATCATCACTAAAGAAGATTTATAACATGCTTTGCACCACAATTTCACAATACAAACCAAGATGTCAAATCAATATGAAATAAGACATCATGTTCTAGGAAAGAGTAATCGAGAGTGAATCCACCTACCTCAACAATTTGGTCGAAACCAACCAACGGTCGAAGAATGCTCAAGAACACCGGGTCAAAACTCCAAGAATCCTCTTTTGATCTCACCTCCTAACACAACCAAGACCATATCTTGTCATATATGACATCCACACCCTTAGATATACCCATAACAGGTGTAGATCTATGAAAATGAAAGAAGAAGAGAAGTAGATCTAAGTAGATCTATGAAACCATCAAACACTATCACAATCCTTAAGGATTCGGCTTTGATTCGTCAAGAGAACCCTTCGAATCGCCTTTGGAACACCTTGAGAAAGTCCTCCAATGTTCAAGGGACATTAATCCCGAGTTAGGGCCGCATAGGAGGTTTAAACGAGTCACTTAATATAAAAACAAGTTAAATCCAGAATTTTAGGATCTAACTTTAAGTGACTGCATGGTTTGTCCACACTGTTTGACAAACTGTGCGCTAACCGTGTGTTAGATTCAGCCTTGTCCATCCTCCACGCACGGCCTCATCACAAGGTTTTCCCATACCGTGTGCACACCGTTCACTCTCCTCAGTCCAAGAGACCATCCCTTGCACAGCTTCCGAACGGTTTGGAAAACCGTGCGCAGCCCGTGCATCCCCACATCTCGCACTTTTTTTCTTTAAAAGTCTCCCAAACATCCTCTCAACATCTCCCACGTACTCTATGCACCTAAAAAGCATAAAACAAGGGTTATTTACAAGAAACTGGGGGTACTACATTCTCCCCACCATTGGCCTTTCTATCCTAGGATATTAGAAAACAATTGCTTGCTAGAAAGAGTTCTGGCCACTGCTCTTTCATTTCATTCTCACGTTCCCAAGTCTCCTCCTAAATCTGACCATGCTGCCATAAAACCCAGAATAGACCGATGCTTTTTCCACGCAAGTCTTTATCCTGCCTATCCACAATCTGCACTCAGATATGTTCCAATGAAGCATCTGTCTCTATGTCAATATGATCCCATCTAATCACTTGATCAGGATCGGGTTGATACTTCTTCAACTGAGATACATGGAAAAAATTATGCACTGCATTGAACCGTGGTGGTAATGCCAACCGATATTCCACCTCTCCAACTCATTCCAGTATCTCAAAAGGGCCTATATACAAGGGAGTTAATTTTCCCTGCTTGCCGAAATGACGATTCCCATGCCATGCAGAGATCCTCAAGAATACATGATCACTCACCACAAATGGCAAGGGTCTTCGGCGATGATCCGCATATGATTTCTGTAGACTCTGTGCCGTGTCCATCCTCTTTTGTAACAACTGAATCTTCCTTGTTGTTTCTTATACAAGGCTCATCCCAACTAGTGAGGTTTCACTCGTTTCCACCCAGTATAATGGAGAACAACACGTACAACCATACAATGCTTCAAATGGAGGAATGCGTATTGAGTCTTGATAGTTTTTATTGTATGAGAACTCCACTAAGGGTATATTCTCCTCCAATGAGCCACAAAAATCCATTACACAAGCCCGTAACATGTATTCCAACGTTTTTATCATCCACTCAGATTGACCATCCGTCTACGGATGATACGCTGTGCTCATAGTCAACTAAGTCCCAACGGCTTGTTGTAAGGATTTCCAGAAACGAGATGTGAACCTCGGATCTCTATCTGACATGATTGAAACTGGTACACCATGTCTCTTTACCACTTCCCGGATATAGATTTTTGAACGATCTTACACCTTATGGGTTTCACAAATAGGGATGAAATGGGCCGACATGGTCAGATGATCCACTATCACCCAAATGGCATCGTTTTTCTGGACTGTTATTGGAAGAACTGTAACAAAATCCATTTATATTTGATCCCATTTCCAAACTAGAATAGGTGGGGAATATAAAATACTAGCTGGTCTCTGATGATCTGTTTTAACCAACTGACAAGGTAAGCATCACGAGACAAACTCGGCCACCTTCCTTTTCATGCCACACCACCAAAACTGCGTCTTCAACTCCTTGAACATCTTTTGTGTACCCTGATGTACAGGCCATCTGGAATGGTTGTAATCTTGATGGAGTTGTTTTCGAGCCGTTAAGGGTACAACTATCCGATCTCAAGACAGAAAAACTGAACTCCAATCTAGATTACATCCCCCAATGGTCTCCCCACCATTGAGTTTTGAACTCATTACAACACAGTCTAGATCGAATGTTTATGTCTCCTTTACTCTCTCCACAATATCAGGAACATGCATGGCTGAAAAGAAAACTGCAACATCACCTCGGTTTTCACATTCCACATGCATGTCGTCTAAGACCAACATCAACCGCCATTCGTCTAAATATTGTTTTTCTAACAGAGTGTATGACTTCTTGCTTAATGGATCGACCATTGAATCTTCCTTACCCAATTTATACATCAAGTCGAAGTCGAAAATTTGAAGATACTTTATCCATCTCCTCTACCTCAGATTCAAATCTCGTTGTGAGAAAATGTGTTTCATGATTTTGTGATCCGTAAACACAGTAAATTTCTAACCAAATAGATAATGTCTCCTTGTATTCAAAGCATGGACGACTGCAGGCAATTCCAAATCATGTGTTGGGTAATTCTTATAAAGCACCCTCAACTGCCTTGACCAATAAGAAACAACATGGTCTCCTTGCATGAGAACACAACCCAACCTTGTTCCCGAAGAATCACAATACTCCACATTCCCCTATCCTGAATCTGGAAAGATTAAGAGGGGTGTTGATGTAAGATGGGTTTTAAACTCTTGAAAATAGCTTTGACATTCCATAGTCCATTGAAATTCACTGTTCTTCTTTGAAAATGATTTCATAGGCAAAGATAGTCATGATAAGTCATTCACAATGCACCGATAATAACTATCTAGACTAAGAAAACAACGTATCTCAAAGACATTCCTCGGCAGTTTCCAAGAAAGAACAGATTATATCTTTTCTGGATCTACTGAAACACCTTTCTCAGAAACAACATGTCCCAGAAAGTTTACCTCTTGTATCCATAAATCACACTTTGATAATTTGGCATACAACTGATGGTCTCTCAAGATTTCCAACACTATCGGCAGGTGTTTCTCATGCTCATCTCTTGTTCTTGAATACACCAATATGTCATCGACTAACACCACAACAAAAGAATCCAGATATTTCTGAAATATCTAATTAATCAAAGCCATGAATAATGCTGCTGCATTCATTAGACCGAAAGTCATGACTACATATTCGTAGTAGCCTTATCTGCTTCTAGAAGCTGTCGTTGGAATACCCTCCTTCCAAACATGCAATTGGTGATATCCTGATCATAAGTCAATCTTAGAGAACCACTGAGCTCCCCTCAATTGATCAAACATGTTATCAATGCGGGATGTAGATATTTATTCTTTATGGTAACTTGGTTATGTTTATCATAATCCACACATAGCCTCAAGGTTTCATCTACTTTCTTTTCAAACAAAACTGGTGCTGCCCACAGAGACATCCTTGGCTGAATAAAGCCTTTGGTTTCCAGCTCCACTAACTGCACATTAAATTCCCTTAAATCCATTGGTGCCATCTTATAAGACTGAAGTGAGATAGGACTGGTCCCCATAAGGAGATAAATAGTAAACTCTAATTCTCTTACAAGTGGTAACGTCGAGAAGTTTTCAAGAAAAACATCTGGAAATTGATCCAAAACTACTAGAAAACTGTTACTCATGATCTCGTCCATCAATTTGTTAAGAATGATCACATACCTTAAGGATCTGGCTTCAGATTGTCAAGAGAACCCTTAGAATCACCTCTGGAACACCTTGAGTAAGTCCTCCAACCTTCATGGGAGAGTAATCCCGAGTTAGGGCTGCATAGGAGATTTAAACGAGGAACATAAATGAAAAATGAGTTATATCCACAATTTTAGGATCTAACTTTAAGTGACCGCATGTTTTGTCTGCATGGTTTAAAAAACTGTGCACTAACCGTGCGTTAGCTTCTTCCTTGTCCATCCTCCACGCATGACCTCATCCCACGGTTTGCCCAAACTGTGTGCGCACCGTGCGCGCACCGTGCGCTCTCCTCTATCTAAGAGACCATCACCTGCACGGCTTCTGCACGGTTTTGAAAACCATGTGCAGCTTGTGCGTCCCCACATATTTCCCTTTTTCACATTAAAAGTCTCCCAAACTTCCTCTCAATATCTCACATGTAATTTATGCACCTAAAAATAATAAAACAAGGGTTACTTACCAGAAACCGGGGGTACAAAAAGATATAAATTTCAAAGAAATTATGTGTTTTTTTGCATTACATAACACCTTTTACCTTTTTATGGTCAAATAAAATTTCTTTTTCTGGCCTAACATGCCCCTAGAATTTCACAACCCAAATCCAGAAATCACTCATTGAATCCATGTCATAATGTATGTGAATTCTCAAAAAAACATAGAACTATTCTCAGATTAAGCACAAGATCCTCTACAATTTTATAGAAAAAAATCATTGCATCCATAATTAAAAGTACAACGGTATCGTGATATTCATGGAAAACACTTTTCATTAATGCCATAAATTCATCATAAGAATTCGATAATCTCAATTTAATAACATGGTATTCATTATGAATATACCCACTTTTAATGGTATTTTTCTGAATGTCAAATTATTTTTTTCTCATATGATGGCAACATGATTGTAGATTGACCTTTGAGAACAATTTTTCTCCTTTCAATTGATCAAATATCATAACATTCCAAGGAAACAGACTCTTATTCCTTATTGTAACTTGGTAGATTTTTTTTAATCCACACATAGGGTAATTGAACCATCAAACTTCTCATCAAAAGGAATAGGATCCACCCCATATGACACACTATAGAATATAAATAATTCCTCCAAAATATCACAGAACTAGGACATAATCTCTATTATTTTAACTGGATCCATTTGCTAAGGGGGAATAGAATGTAGTTGAGTACCATGATCCAAATAAATATAAAACTCTACCTCTCTTACTAGTGGGAAACCTATGAAGTATATATATAACATGTCGAAAAACTCAAAAATGACTTGAGGGAGATAACCAACAAATGATTCTATCTCCATATCAAAATAAAAATCAGATTCCACTTTCCCCAACCACGGATAAGGAGGGATGTATCTACACAATCTCATGATCCATTCTCTCTTAAACATTTGAAAAACACATTCAGGTGCAGTAAAAGAGAACCATAGAAGACAAAAATAAATATGGGATTTATTGGAAATAAGAAAGTATATCATTTGAATTACATAAATGTTTTTCATCTTGAGAACTAGAATGTCCCATGAAAGCTTGAAATCAGCTGAAGATAATATAAACGAGGGACTACAGTGACCATGCACTATCTTTGATTCATGTAATGTAGAAATATTACTTACATAAGATTAAATACTTATTATAATATTAAATATATTATTACTCCCATTGAAATAAATGAGTGGGATGAACTTGTAGCAAATAGAGTTGTAACTAATGATGAATTATTAGTAACGGTACCTCTCAAAACCAATATACTAATATGTTCATCATATGGAGTCTCTTTCATTGTCTAATAAATCTTCTGTTCCATATGCAAATTGTTTGAAGCCTATGGTACAATATGAATCTTATTTCCCCATTGTTTTTGTAGGTTTTGATGATCCCATGACAGTTCGTAGAGTAGAAGAGTTGTGGAATAACGTATGTAAATTCCCTGAATAATTATAGGAGCCACGATTTTTTGGTTACTCGATGTAAACCCTCATTGAATGCCCCACCTGACAACACTGGTATCATATAAAATGAACTATTCTATGAAATTCAGGATGTATAGAAGAACCATTCTTTTCAGAATATCTAAAAGATTACTCATGATTCTTATTTTTATTTACTACACTCATGATATCACTAAGAGAAAATGAATCTCTCATCAACTAGGAAATACAATCTAGGCCCATCTCAACCATCGTCTCCCAATCTATCACAATAGAATAATCGAGATGTTTTAGTAATAAGACTTCAAAATTGATATTTGATCGAAGTAACAACACAATACAACACCCCTTTATCATCTCATTAGATAATGTCTTTGAAGAAAACATCACAATCTTATTAAATGGATTTGAATAATCAGTAACAGATATATCAACAATTTAAATAATAAAATACTATATGTCTTTGACCAATACTATTGACTTTGGATATAAAAATGTGGTGAAATGAACCTTGAGGTCCTTCCACCCTTTACCTTCATCTTTCCTCTCCAACCCCATTGAGTCCCACTATCACCATCACATTCCCTCTAGAACCATGTTGTAACAGTTCACCTTGATCTCATCTGGTGTTTCCATTAACTCAAACATATGTTAAATCCTTCCCATCCATTCCATACAATGTCTATGATCTATGGAGCATTTTAAAACTAGTGGATTCTGGTTAAAGAATTATTGATAATTATTCTGAAAAAAACCCTCAGGCCACATAGGTTGAGCTAGAACATGGATTTGTGGTGCTTCATGTAACAAAACATGGGAAATATACACAGTCACCAAATCTATATTCTCATCTACAACATGATTCATTTTCTATGGTTCAATAACATCCTCTTTCTAGAACTGATTCACACATCTTATCAATGGCATGGTGCTACATAACATATGAAAATATGAATGGATACATTAGAGAATACTAAAATAGAGCACTGATGGAAATATAATTGTGACTGATAGGACAACTAGTATTTAGATATCCCATAACCTGAATCAAAATAGGTTGAAGAATATAAATAATCAGTGAGAAATCATTCCCTTTATCCACCCCGGAATAATTAATGTTCCTTATGGTTAGATTATGATATTCAATCAATCACATATACCTCCTAAGTGTTTTTAAGATTTCACAAATGCATAGTGGCTTTAAGAGATAATCTCAACTAAATACATCATATGATACCACTTTTGCATGAACCAGACTGGATAACTCAGTGACCTGATAACCAAGATAAAAGTAACATACCCCAAATAGAATTCATCCTTGGGTTGGATATTATCACCTAGAATCCTATAAAATGTATATGGAAACAATTTTTCCACTAAAAATATAGAACAAAATGTAACAATAAACTATGAATATCAAAATAAATTACACTTGGAGTAATGTATTAGAAGTCAACAAGGCATTGAATAGACCACGGTACAACAAATGATGTACCAGAACTGAGGAAAATATCCCAAGTCCAAATGGACACCACTCATTTAGTATGAGGTTCAGAAACTAAATCATCATCCAAGATATCCTTTCATGTTTCCCAAACGTGGAATGTGATAATTTATAAAAACTCAAAGGCACAAGTAGGCTCTGAGAAAAAAATCCCAATATAGTCTCACCAAGGATAACCAAACAGATTTTAATAATAAAATAACAAATTGAATGCATTCAATTTCAAAATAAACTAATTTGGAATCTAACGACATACATAAAAAATCATGGTATAGAGTTCAAATGATGGAATATAATTCAAGAAAATGATTTATATTTGATGTAATATATCTAATATATTGTATTAAACAAAATTTATGTTTTTAAAAAAATTTATATAAATTTATAAGGTCATGTAGAATTTTTTTAACAACATTAGTATACTATTATATCTAAATTAGAAACAATAGGGAAACAACCCCATCTTCCAAATAGGTATGAATGTTCCATGCTATTAGAATCTACACACTCTATGAAATCATGGAAATATGAGTACACAAATGTCTTCTAGACACTATTCCAATATAACCCATCACCAACACCTAATGAATTTTACATTCTACATTTTTATTTTATAATGCTTTATAATCTTAGAGTGTGTAAAAAATATCACAATCTAGAATTGGTTCAATGTTCTCTATTGAAATCAATTTTGTTAATATTTTTAGGACTAGTTAAAATTTAATTAAATCCAATTCCCCCGTTAAAAAACTCAATTTTCCATTTAAACCAAAAATAGGTTTTAATAGAAAAAATATTTTTAACATGATAAAACCATTGGAATTCCATAAAATCATTTTTTCCATGTTCATAATATATCAAATTCGTTCAATTCTATTTTAATAATTAATTTCAATGATTTAATTGAAACTAGTTCCGTCCATTTGAAAATGTACCTCAATTCAATAGAAATTGGGCTTTGTAAATTTTTTTGTGAAAAACATTTCAATCGTATGAATTTAAATTAAATGTTTTTTAATCAACAGTAATTGGATGAAATTTTATAAAATTTATTTTATATGAAAAACTATAATAAAATATGAAATTTAATGTTTACCATTCCCTCCAATTGGAAGGAAATCACCTACCTTTTTCCGAATCATACCATGCAAAAAGAATCCTAAAAACAAGACATATGGTGAAGAAGACCACAATAATCAAACAAGAAATGAGATTAGATGCCACCTAGTTTAGATCTTCTAATACCAAGATGATTAATTAAACTCCATGGATGGAATTGAGAAAGGGATGGTGAGGTGTGGAGAACACGAATATAAACAAATAACACCATGGCATTAATGATGCTATAATTCCAAAAGAAATGGCCTAGAAGATTTGGATGGATCCAAAATCTCTTATGGAAGCCTCTATGTTATAGAACAATTGATTCATAGAGTGGATTAGATAAATCAGTCTTGAATCCTATTTATAAACAAATTTTGTTAAATTCGACGACGTATAACCCAATTCCATGTTGTGAAATTTCTATGTCTAATGTATAAATTGACACCCATCCCATCATGATTAAAATATATTTAATTTAATTTTTGTCATTACATGACTTTTATCCATGTTACACTCTATGAGTTTAATTTGGATCCTACAAAAAAACTAGTTTAAAATGATAATCCAACATATCACTAACATTTACTTTATAGTTATCCTCACAATTCATTGTTAGCCCTTAATAGTAAACATAAATGAAAAAAAGAAACTGTATGGTTTATGATGTTCTTGTATGTTTATTAAAGTGATGTTATGGGGAAAAAGTTTACACTGTCATAAATGAAACTGTGATATAGAAAAATAAATATTTATAAAATAAAATTCAATATAGATAAATTTAAGAGTCTATCATATTTAAAAAATGTAGATGAAAATGATTCGGGTTATTATACAACCTGATAAGTAATAGTATATTATATGTTATAATGAAAATAGATTAGGAGGAAGATAAGAGAGTTATAATGACATTGTTATATCGTGAATTTTTATGTTTTGGAAAAACTATTATCTAATAATATTTTATTTTAAAATATCATATAAGGATTTGATTATCAACTATGCTTCATGATGATTTAAACTGAAAAGATTGGAATTAAAGGAAGAAAATGACACTATTATAGAATTGGGGAATTGAGAAGACATGTACTAATGAAAATTGGTAAAACAACATATTATACATGTCATGAGTGAGATGAGTGATTCAAAAATAATGTTATATAGATATGTAAAACACTATTCCTCAGGGTGGTTAGAAGGTAACAATTGATGACTAAAACATTGAATTTTGGAACTGTAATTCTAAAAACATATTGTTATAAAATATAATAATATTATTTAATTTTATTGATATACATTTAATGAGACCCAGTAATATGTGACTGATTTGAGGATAATAGTATTGAAGGATCCTAAAAAAGTGTGGAAAACTATGGGATTCACATATATGAATAACAAATAATAATATGTTTAGTGTAATATAGGATGAATTTTGAATTTTTATTGTTCGATGATGGAATATGACAAAATTACATAATATAGATAATTCAATTTTATATATATCTAAATCCCATCCAATAAACTATTATGGATGATTACAAGAAATTTCAATCATATTTTAATCTAATCATAAGTTTAAAATATGAATTTATTTTCCCATACATTAGTGAATTTTTAAACTAAGAGATGAAGAACTCCATAGGATCAATAGGAATGAATTTTTATTTTCATAGTTCCAATAGTATTAGATTAATAATTTATGAGAAAAATTTCTATACAATGGAAATGATATATTAATTTATATAGAATATAAAATATTGGACAATTCAATGGGATTTTATATATAAATTATATCAGGAAAATTTAATCTTGATGATGTTGAGAGAGAACTAAATGAAATGAAATACATGATATTAAAATGATGATTCTATATGATATTTTTGAACACCATAATGATAATTGATGTATATTTATATAATTTTTTAGATTCGTACTGTGATATATTTAGAGTCTTTAGAAGATCATGATTTGGATTGGGAAAGGGAAAATATATAGTCATTGAGGCACAGTTTATCATTTAATTATATTTTAGATAATGAAGGGGCTTATTTGGAGATCTATATTGAGATTATGTGAATATAATGTTGAGGTTTTATTCGACTATAACATTATAAATAATAGTTCAGTTGATGATATTATAAATCCAAAACATGATTTTATAAAGGAATTGATAACAAAGTACATATGAGGTATCAGGAAGTTTGTGTGAAGCAAAATTATTTGATAATAACCAGAAGAAACTCTTTATATTAATATTCATGGAGAATATTAAACTAATAAATATATGTTTTATATTATAGTTTCCATCGTAATCTATCCACATCGTATATAATTTTTATAATTTCGGTAACATAGAAGAATATTATCTCATCCAAAAGTAATATAATTTAAATATCAAAATAGTAAAACTCAAATGAGCACGTAGTTGAAGTTGATTATTCACTAGTGGAAAATAAAATGTTTTGGGAAAATATATATATTATTTTTCATTATGATATATGTATTAATATACTAAGGATTTTTTTCATTAATCGTATGGGGATAATTGAAGACCAGTGGGATCTTGTTAAAATAAACTATTAGTGGATAGTAAAGGATTTAAAAAAAAATTATTCAACTACATAGTATGGTGAATTATATTTCATGGTATATTCCATAACAAAAAATTTTAATATTTTTTAATAAAAATGAAAAATATTTTTCTTTTATAGAATGAAACAATTTATGGATTCTTACCCTTATGACAATTGATCCTTGAAGAAATAACTTATGTTGTGCTCTATTTTCAGTTTTCAATCCATATAGTGTTAATTTTTTGATAGTATATATAAATATATCCTTATATCATAATTGATAATTATTTTAAAATACTATAATGGTTAAATTACTACATTGGATTATTTCAAATAATATTTTCAACAGTAATTCACCGTCAACCTTTAGAGGATGGCCCTAATCCTCTGTGGACATGATTTAATAAAATAGGTTATCTAGGTTTCTTATGATTGGATATATATTTTATCCAAATTTATTTTATCTAAATTAGATGAATTGTAGATTAAATGATGTTAAAATTATTCCATATTTGCTGAATAGGTATTTTATTCATATTAATTGTAAAATAGAGGAATTAAACATAATTATTAATAATTTTAATGAATTTAGTTTAATAATTTAAGGGATAAAAATTCATTGAAAATACAAGAAGTGAATCCACAACTAGTTATTGGTGATAAATTATGTATTATTTTTAATAAATATGATATAAAATATTCTTCTGAACAATGATATTTAGTTAGTGAAATGTATTAGTCAAAATAATTACATGATGACATATAAATTGAGTTTATATATTACATGGATATATTATTGTATATTTTTAAATAAATATTAATGATTATTCTCGTTCAATTAGAGGTAAATTCATCATATAAAGTATATTAATGAACTATGTAAAAACTTATTTTCATCATAGTTTCCAAATTGAAATGATTTCAACAATTATAAAATTGAAATAGTGAAATACAAAATGATTAGTAGTGAAAAAATATCCGAGTTAAAAAGTTAATGTAGTTAATTATTTAATGATAATATCATTGAATGTAAAATATGGGAATATTTGAACCATATAATAGATTAAACATTTAAATATTTTATTATTTTATATAATTCTCATATTGAATTCAAAGATAACAGTGTATTGTAGATCAAATAATTATTATAAGAATAGTTTATGAATAATATTGTATAGATTTAGAAGATGAAGGATTAAAAATGATAAAAAAAAATTATGTTCCATTCAATTTGAAAAGAATAATATCATCATAATGTTTTTGGGAATAATTTTAAAATTAGTAAATCAAGAATATTTTAAACATTTAATATACCAAAATTATTTGAAAACATGTTATGATATTAAAGTCTCTATATATTATCTTACTTAGTATAATACCCATTAAATTTTCAACTATAAGAGATTAAAATTATAAAATTATAAATTACATTATATATCACAGGAATTGTATAATATTGATTTGGAAGGTAATTGAATTGAAATTTTGATCCTCTAAATACTACACATTAAAATTCCACTTCTAAAATATAACGGGTGAATAATAGTAGTGATAACCACCAAAAAATCCTTAAATGTGAATGTATTAAATTGTGGAAAAATTGTTTCCCCATGAACATTCCACATGAATAAATATATATTTTTTCAATTAATAGTTTAATGAGACATTTAAATATAGGTACATTGACTTTTGGTGTAAAAATTCAATAATTTAATGGAAGATAAGTCCCAAAATTTGTTTTATAAAAATATAATTTTGGTGAAAAACTTTTCTGTTCAATAAAAATTTACATTGAAATTTTAATCTATTACATCTAAAATATTAAAAAATATTTAATATATATGATATATATTTAAGGACATTTTTATCATGAAAATGAGTTTGAGGATAAAATGATCAAGAATCATCATAATACAACATAAATAAGTAAGACACAATTGATAAATAAAAATAAGAGGAATAGATATTGTAATTCATTCTCATTGTGCAAGAAAAATTAATATATAAATATTTAAAAAATCCATTATGTATGTAAATATTAAACACCAGTGAAATTTTTATATTATTGTAGAAAAAAATTCAACATAATTCGTAGTTATAAGAAGGAAATTTATAAAAATTTTAAATTAAACATGATAAAAATAATGGGAATCAATACATTAAAAAACAAAATGATTAATCTAGATAAAGAAATAATTGAGGAATAATATAAGTTTCATGACATTTTTTCCAACATGGAGATATAAATTTTGGTAAGAGAATATATGGAATCAAAAAATAACATTTTCACAATTCATGAAATTGATTGTTAGTACTACATTCCTAAGAAAAGCTAATGAATAAAATGAATATATAATCAAATGACAAATATAAAATAATAGTTTTTGCAAAGATTAAATATTAAAAAAAATGAGAAATTTTTGTATGATCATAATGTATTCATGATTTAATATCCCATTCAAATATATATTTCAAGGTAAGTGTAGGAAACACAAAATAATGCATGTTTTTTCCTATCTAATATTATAAAAATGTTCTTTTCATTGTGAAAGTGGAATGTAAAAAAAATTACATGATGTATATAGAATTTTTAGTTTGGAAAATAAAAAATAAATGAATCGTGTAGTCTTCCAATAAATAGATAGATGAATTAAAAATAAGCTTTTTAAAAAAACATATTTTTCAACATTGTTTCTATTATTAATAAGAAAATGGAAATTTAAAATTATTAACATATAATTTTAGTTTGATAAATATTTTGGAGATATTTTTTTATTATATTAAATGGTATTAAATATATATAATCGAAAATTTGTGAAAAGATATTAATTAGATGATATATAAATTATGAAGAACAATATCTTAATTCTTATAAATCCCCCCATGATAATAATCAATTGGATTTAAATAATAAAAAATTAATGTGTATTGTACAATATAATGAATAAATATTATGATTAAACATTGAGGGGGACTTTATGTTTCATGGTATTCATACATTAATATATCTTGAAAAACTAAAATATTAGGGTGGTAGTTAGAACTGTTGGTTCTAGTAATTTATGATGTTATAGAGGATTTCTAAAATTTTGAACATCTACTAATACATAATTGTACACATCCTGGATATTGTTTTCTGAGAAATATAATTAGATTTTATAAAATATATTATATTATATATTTTAAAATTTTTTAATTATTAGTTATCCATTAATGAGATATTAGTTTTCCATTTTCGAAATCCTTTTGTGAAAAACTAATTTAAAATTAAAAATATGTGAGATTTCTGATTGATGGAAATGAACTAGTAATGTTAATAGTGTGAAGAGAATATTCATTTAAATGTTTTTAATATATTTTATGATATAAATAGTTTATTTTTCGTCAAAACCCTTTTAATATCACCTAGATCAAGATTTATTTGTTAGTATCATATAATGATTTATTTTTTGTCATATATGATCAGAAATTATTATCACATTTGCTTTATATTCATACTATATCATAAAAACATAAATTTTATTAATACATAACCATTTTGTAATGAAAATTTTGTTCTATCCTTCTCTAATATAAACCGTGAATATTTTTACCAAAATTGATGATAAGGAGAAGAAAATAGAATACCATGTTATAGATTGGGAATGTGATGTGTGTAACATTTCCTTACTAGATAATTTTAAATGAAATATAAGTGAACCTTTTAATGTATTATCAAATAGAAAAATAATGGAAGTTGTATTAGACATGTGTAATCATTCAAAAAAATTACATTGTTATAATAGTGGATTAAAAACTATCCAAATGGCTGATTAAATAACACAATGAATGCAGATGATAATGAATTTTATTTTTATTCTCTATTTTTTATGAATCAAATGGATGATTATTAATATTTGTTATTTTGTAATTTTTATGAATAATGAATGATAAATATTATAAATGATGTCAAACTGAAATTTTGACCAGATGTGTCCTGAACATGACACCCATAGTCGATGATGTGGGAAGGGTCGTACATGTATCTCCTCAGCTGGGATACATGGAAGACATCATGCACCCGGTGCAATTGAGGAGGAAGCGATAAGTGGTAATCCACCTCACCTAATCTACTGAGGACCTGGAAAGGACCAATGAATCGCGGAGATAACTTACAGCCTCGACCAAATCTCCGTAGACCTCGTTGAGATGAAACTCGTAGAAAGACATGGTCACCATCCTCGAACTATAGAGGTCTCCATCTCCTGTCAGCATACGACTTCTTCCTACTCTGTGTAGTCTTCATCCTCTCCTGGATGATCCGCACCTTCTCCATAGTAGATTGTATCATCTCTCGTCCCACTAGTGCTGACTCCCCATGGTCTGTCCAGCACAAGGGTGATCTGTTTGGTCACCCGTACAAGGCCTCAAATGGTGCCATCCTGATGTTGGAGTGATACCTGTTGTTGTAGGAAAACTCCACCAAATGAAAATGATCCTTCTAGCTGCGACCGAAGTCAAGGTCACAAGCATGTAGCATGTCCTCTAGGGACTGAATGGTCCGCTCATTCTGACCATCAATCTGAGGATGAAAGGTAGTGCTCAAGCGTAGTTGGGTCCCAAAAGCCTCCTGGAACCCCTTCAATAGCCGGGAAGTAAACCGTGTGTCACAATCATAGACTATAGAATAAGGTACTCTATGTAGACTCAAAATCATTATCACTTAGAGGCATCACATGCTCTCTACTGAACCCTTCTCTCTGATCGGTAGGAAGTGGGTCGACTTGGTGAGTTGGTCGACAATCACCCAAATTGAGTCGTGACGCATAGATGTACGTTGAAGACCTGTCAATAAGTCCGTGGATATCCTATCCCACTTCCACATTGGGACCTATAAAGAATTAACCATGCCTTCTGGTACCTGGTGCTCTACCTTCACTTTCTGTCATGTGAGGCACCATAAGACAGACTCTGCTACCACATTCTTCATACCTAGCAACTAGTGTTGTCATCTATGGTCCTAGTAAATCTTCACCACTCCTGGATGTACTACTAGATGGGTCATGTCGAAATCCCACAACACCACCTCCTAATGTGCAACTGATACCATGGTACATCCTCTAAAGAAGATGATGTGCTCCCCACCTTCAACAAATCAATCAGGTCCATGCCCTATGGATATCTGAGCACACAAAGTCTCACAACCATCGTCCTCATGTTGCGCCTCTCTAACTCACTAAAGAAGTAGAGGAGTGATTGTGAGAGTCATTTAGATAGGATGCTTCATCCATATCCACAAAGGATATCTTCAAAGTGGCTAGCTGCTCCACCGGCTCTCTTAGCAGTTGTATACCAGATATCCTACTGAGTGAATCTACCACAACGTTCACCTTCCCTAGAGTATAGACTATCTCAATGTCATAGTCCTCGTGGAACTCAATCCATCATCATTGTCTCATTTTCAGGTCCTCCTGAGAGAAGATATACCTAAGACTCTTGATATTAGATTACACGATAAAGTGCTCGACCATGAGATAGTGCCACCACATATTCAAGGCGATGACCAAACCTGCTAAATCTAGGTCATGGGTTGCATAGTTATGTTCATGTTGTCTCAACTGCGGAGAACCATAAGCAATCACTGCTCAATCCTGCATCAGGACACACCCAAGTCCGGTCACTGATGCGTCACAGTAAACTACGTACCCTACGCCTTCCTCTAGAAGCCTCAAGATGTGGGCAGTAGTCATCCTCTACCTCATCTCCTTAAAGATCTGTTGGAATCTCTCTGACCATACGATGGGTTTCCACTTTTTTCAAGGATGATAATGGTGCTGCAACTCTATAAATTTCTGTTACGAACCTCCGGTAGTATCCGACCAAACCTAGGAAACTTCGTACCTCTATCACACTCTTGGGTGTCTCTCAAGCAAGTACCACCTCCATCATCTTTGCATCCACTTCAACTCTAGCCTACGAGATATCATTTTCAAGAAAGTGAACCTCTCAGATCTAGAAATGGCACTTTGAGGGCTTACATTAAAGCTGGTGCAATTGGAGTGTGTCCAATACTAACCACAATTGGTAGGCATGATCCTCCTTAGTAGTTGAGTAGATAAGGATGTTTTCAATGAATACAAAGACAAACTGATCACGGTATGTTTGGAAGATCTTGTTCATGAGTCCCATGAATAGTGTTGGAGCATTGGTTACACTAAAAGGCATAACAAAGAACTCGAAGTGGTTGTACCAAAACCTAATGGTTTTCTTATGCACATCCTCATCTCAATCTCTAATCTGGTGATAGGATGATCCGAGGTCTACCATTGAGAACCATTGTTCTCCCTTCAGCTGATCGAAGCGGCCATCAATCCTCAGAAGTGGGTACATGTTATTTATGGTCACCTGGATCAGGTGACGGTAGTCGACATAGATCATCAATCTCCCATATGCCTACTTGGTGAATAGAATCGGGGCTACACAGGGAGAAACACTGGCCCAAATCAATCAATGCCATTGGAAGTCTTCTACCTATACCTGCAGCTCACGAAACTCAGAGGGAGCCATCTGATATTCTAGAGTAGATATCGGTGCCATCCTAGGGAGTGTGTCAATGTATAAGTCAACCTATCTGTGAGGAGGAAGTCATGGAACATCGTCAGGGAAAACATCCATTTACTAGTCCACCACAACAGGATAGCTCGGACTCTCCACATCAACTAATCTGAGGGTTAGACAAGCCAACTGATGAGTGATCGGCTGCACCCTCCTCCGAGAAAGTCTGTCATGTGATGAAAATGTTCCCTTATCACCGGTGAAGGTAAACCTGGTCCCATCCGGACAGACACACCACATGTTTTTCCTAATACAGTCGATCTGTGCATAGAATGTAGATAACCAGTCCATACCCAAGATAATTTCCTTAGGCCTCAACACCGATATGAGGAGATCTCGACTGAATCTATCGCATCCTATAGTAAGAACACACTACTAGCACCAGTGCGTAAAATTTGATTTTTCTCCTGTAGGAGTCTCTAGCCATATGGATCGATCCAATGGTTCTGTTGGAATCTCCGAGTTCTGAATGAGGGCACTAGCAATGAAATATTGATTGGCACCTATGTCTATAAGAATTGTAGCTATGGTGGAGTAGACACAGATCGTACCTCAAATGATCTCTAGAGCACCGTGATCTTAGGGCTCAGCTTCCTGAAGCTGAGATCTCCCCTATACACCCACTCCCTGCTGTTGGGGTGGACCTCCTGGTGGTGATGGTGGAATCACCTTGAAAAATCATCCACCATTAGCTATATATCCAGCTCCTCTTCCACGTTCACCTCCTCCCTGCAGACCGCCTCGATCGAACCTCTGCCTCTGCCTGGGAGGTCCTTCAACTATCTACTGATCATCAGAACAGCGTGTGAGATAGTCATGAGCCATATAACCAAACCCACCGCATGAGTAACATTGTCTGTTCCTAGCATGTCTAGCTCTATCTCCACTATGGGTTCCCCACACAACTAATCCAGAGTCATGTGGTCGACCACCTGTAGGTATGGTCCTCTTAGACCTCTGTGACATCTGTCTACTACTAGCTGAAGAAGACTCCACTGTGTGATGCCTGATGGTGGGTCTCGCTACTGCTGACTACTCAGTAAGGAAACTCTCCACTAGGAGGGATCTCTCTAACACTCCCGCCTGCGTCGGGATGCTGAGTGAGATCATTGATGCTCTGATCTCCCGTCTGAGCCCCTGCTCAAAGGTCAAGGCAATGAAAAATGGGTGTCGCACCATATATTTGGACTAACATGAGAGTTCGGTGAACCTCAGTGAGTACTATTCCACTATCATGCAACCCTACTGTAGATGCAGTAGCACCAGTGTCTACACCGCTCAACGGGTGGTTGGTACAAACTCTGCCCAGAACATGCTTTTAATGTCTACCCAGAGTAGGGTCGCCTCATTATGAACTTGGAGCATCAATCTCCATCATATGCCTGCTTCTTCCTGAAGGAGACTTGCAACAAGGATCACCTTGATGTTTTCTAGTGTCCCTACTAGCCTGAAGACTCTCACCATAGCCTACAGCCAATCCTACGCCCCTTGTGGGTCCGTCACTCCCCTAAAAAACGGTGGCCTCTAGAACTAGAAATAGTACAAAGTGCTTAGGTAGCGTGCATCATCTACTGCTGATGCTAGTGGTGTTGGTGGCCCAATGGAAAGTGGTACCACTGCTGCCTCTGCTGGAAAAGGGACTTGCACCCAGGCCTTGTCGCTCTGTGGGATCTAAGTACATACGACTCTCAGGGCTCTAACTTGTCATCCCTGGGGATGCATCCTGAATAAAACAGATGTGACATAGTCAAACTATTATACGTGGAGAGTTTACAAGGTTGATATGACTTAAAGAAAACTTTTGAAGACACACACACAATCAGTGTTTTCATGCACTGAGTTGGAAATCAGAAGTCAGGGTCCCTGTGTATGGATAAGTCGGTCGCCTGCACCAACACTGGACTCCCTGAACAAAAATCCACACTTACTACCCTTAACAATATTGATTCACATAAAATAAATATCATAGACATATGTTCTACGGTAGAACCGACTTCTCTGATACTAATTTTGTCATGACCCATCCCCTGGGGCTCGTAGCGTGATAACCCCAAGCCTGCCTTCCATAGGCCAGGGTCTGACGACTAGCACCAAAGGCATAAATCCCTAAATTGGGATGGAATTGCCTTTATAACAGTAACAAACATATCATAGAACCCAAATGGAAGCAAAACAATAAGTAAGATCTGTATACAAAAGAAAAGTTGGAAAGTAAAAGGGGTTGGAAATACAAGCCCAACAGGAAAGTACAACTGAAACAAAGTTCAACTGAAGAAAGTGAAGAAGTTACTGGGTCTTCCTCCGGGGATGCTACCGGAAGGGTAGGTAAAGATGTCATCCACAACACTCCACCTCTATCTGTCTACTCCGTGCACCATCACACTGAGTGGTCCTCCTCCGAGTACCATCTAGTCCTGCTACTCTCTACCTCAGTCAGCATTGTCTATCATCTGCAATCTACACAACATGGTATGAGCATTGCCCGTGCTGAGGTGAGTATAATGATACTCTGTAGGGTACCCAAGACTGTCAAGGTCTCACAAAATCAAAAAAGGATAACCCACAAAGAATGAATTCAACGGATAACCATTACTAAGTTATAAGCCCATACATATACCAAAGTTATCTAGTAACCTGTCTCAATCATGATGAATACTCAAAATTCATTGACACAACTCAACCAGAATTGTTATCATCAAAAACATGAATTATTAGAAACTCCTCCTCTATCGAGTACAGTGGGAATGTCGTGACATCAAGGTGCTTATCACTAACCTCGAACTGTAGAGGTACTCCTCCTGTCGAGTACCATGGGTATGCTTCCAACTACCAGGCACTCCTCCGCTATGGTTCTACCGCCAAAAACCTGGCGCTCCCCCTAATAGCCTACAGAGGTACTCCTCCTGTCGTGTACCATAGTTCTACCACCAACTACTCGGATCTCCTCTTCCATGGGTCTGTCGCCAACTACCAGGATCTCCCTACTAGCCTAGTCGAATCACTCTGAGTTGAAATGGTCAAACTATAGCTATGTTATACGATGAAGTATCTCAATGGTTTTCCACGTCATAGGGGTCTCAACACAATAAACGACGTGTCAATCAGACAACCTGTCAGTTTGTGATTATCATTTTAGTCCCAAGGTCCGGGTTGGATTCGTGTTCGATCCAACCCGGCCATAACACAAAAAAACCCTGAAATCCAATGTGGAATACTCAAAGGTATAGTGACAGTTCAATAATAACAGAGCTACTGATGGTTCGTAAAATGGACGTCCGGTACCAATGTTATGGCCAAAATATGTAAGGTGTCGGTAATGGGCCCAGGTCCGGTCCGACCCGGTCGGACCGAATCCGCCCAACATCATCTGGACTGACCCGGTCTGGGTAGACTACGTTAGACTTGCTGGGTCTGACTTGGCCTGCTGGGTGGGTCAGCCAGCTATGTTTTGATATGGTCTTCTTGGCCCGGCCCAGCGGACCGTGAGGCGGTATGGCCCAGGCTAGGGGCCAGTTCGGTACGGAGCATTGTGAGGGCACGACCCGGAATAGCTCGGCCTGAGGGTGTGGCCAAACTGGTTTTTCCATGGCACCCTGACGGGGTTGGGACACCAGATCAGACGGGTGGCCGCGAAGGAGCCGTGAAGCCGCGGGGGCGTCAGGCAGGGCACGGGGGCGCCGGGCAGGGCGTGGGTGCACCAGGTAGGCCATGATAAGGAAAAGGAAGGCCGCGAAAAGGCACTGGGAGCACCGAGCAGGCTGCGATAGGGGGTCGGGGCAGCACACAGGGGCGTCGGCAGCACGCGGGGGCACCAGGCAAGGCGTCGGTGGGGCCGGGCATGCGGTGGGGTGGCGAGTATGGGCGAGTACAATGCACAGGGGCGTCGTGTAACACACAGGGTAGCACGCGGGGGGCGCGGGCAGTGTGTCGAAGGGATGGGCAGGCCGCGGGGTAGGTCGTGGGTTTGGCCGAGGTGCATGTCTGATAGGGCATCGGGAGGCCACGGGTAGGCGGGTCGGGCGTCTCTTGACCGGCGGTGTTCGGTCGGGATCACCAGTGTGCCGCATGGGTGATGTGATTCATGGAGGTCATGGGTAGCGCGACTTTGGTCATTGTCGCCTTTGTTATCGTCGCCTCATTGCCTTGATAAAGAATGCCACTACAGAGAAGAATGTACTGAGGATGTTGGTCCATGTTTTTTCATCCCACATCCTCCGCATTTAAAGTGATAACAATTGGTTCATCAAAAAAAAGATGAACGACAATTATTTACAACCATCCAATGATTTCTTTTCAAATGATGATGAGAAAAGAAAAGGAATCATGCACAGGTTAAAACCCATACCTTAGATTCACCGGTCATCGTTCATCATTCGTTGACGATGTTGCGAAAATATGACGATGAAGTTCATCGTTAACCGTGTTCATCACACACTCCAAATACATGCTCATGTTTCGGTTCATTGACGACGATGAGGAGGGATGTTTCTCTACGATGGAAACTGTTTGGGGTAGATGACCTAGGAAGAAGCGTCACTGGCATTCTTCACATCCTTTTTTGGGAGGATGGTTCTCCCTATCTCTCATCTTCCTTCGTTCCACCAATAGAGAATTCCAACAAAATAATAATAATAATAGGCTGTCTTTAATTTTATTATTGGCACGTAATTAAAATGGAGAAAAAAATTAAGTGGCTCCCCTTAATAAATTACATGTGCTGGCATAATTAATTAAAAGGGGAATGGTGGCACCAATTAATGGTAGAGGAGGTCAGGGACTCCCCACTCATTAATGGCGTGACTTGTCAGATTTTCGACCCTCCCATTAATTGGGGGGTTTTAGTCTCATGTGGGCCCTAGGACGTAACCTCTCAAGGGAGGCTATGTTTGGGTGGGCCCCACCACCATAACCTCCCATGGGATGTTAGGGTGTGGCGGCCCCCACCTCCAACCTCCTCTTGGAGGTTTTATCCTCCACACACCCATTGGATGCTCAAATAACTTAAAGATATTACACACTTTATTTTATTATTTTTCTTATAAAAACCCACAAACTGACTGTAACACCCCAAGATTCTACGGTACGCTTCTCTTTGAATAATGTGATAGCGTGTGTTGTACGCAACACCGAGTTCTAACACACCATAACTAATCAATCTAGCCGTTATGAATAGTAATACCTACTTTTAGAAATTATATATATATATTATATTTGAAAATGGACTTCTTTTTTGGATTCGGAATATCGAATTTAGCCTAAGGTGAAATTTTGGTACATTTCGGATAACTTTCATATTTTGATGAATAGTTAAAATTACTAAGTTTTAATTAAAAACAACTTTTTTAATCAAAATAATTAATAGTGATAAATTATGAATTTGAGTGGTTTTAAAGTATATTTAGAATATATTTTTACCATTTAATATAATGTTGGTCATTGGACATAATTTTACAATTAAACCGAACATAAACAAGTGTCAATCTTTTGATAGTTATTATCTCTTAAAAACACGCTTTTTGTTTTGACATCGGGAATTAATTTTAAATTAATTTCTGCCACTTCTGTGTTTTGAATTTAGAAAAATGGATTCCATATTTGGAATCAGGATGTTCAAATTGTGTAAATAGGTAACTTTTATTTTTAGACATTTTGAATAATTACTGCGGTAAATATTTTATTTACCATGGTTAAGGGTAAATCCGGTAAATAAGGGTTAAAAAATAATATTATAATAATACTAAATTACCCTAAAACGTGTCTTAACCCTATTGGTTGATACATGGTCGACCATGGGAATCTTTGGGTCTATTTTTGGACCCCATGGATCCACTTGTAAGTGATAATGACACATTATATTAATAAAGCTTAAATAAAAATAAAAATGGCATAAGCTTACATCTTTTAGAAGAACAATTTTTACATAAGGTTATACATGTTGGATATTCGATTATAAATATTCATTAGAAAGATAAAAAGATTTCCTACATAATGATATTTTATTTATAATTTTTAGACATTAAATAAGTTATTTTATTTATGACACAATGATGATGCAGTAATTACTATAATAGTGAAAAATTAAAATAATTAATATTATAAATACCCAAATAAATATAATATGAAACTTTTAATGAATTAAACTAATTTTCTAGGATAATATGATATATTAGGATTTATTTAATTGACCTTTTTCGAAGTAATCAATCTGTTATGAGTTTCAAAAATATCAACTATTGAATAGTGTCAAAATTGACATAAAAGAGTTCTTAAAACAAATATTATATTATTAATTGATATTAAATTCATAAAAATATAAGGTTCGGCCAAGAGACTTATATCATGATAGGTTCATTATTAATGTACCACTTGGGGGTCTCTTTGATGTATATAGTAAGTTTATTAACCATATTATATAAAAATACAAAGAGACATTGTAAAAGTGAAACTAATTAACTTAGAGTTAATACTTAAAGATAAGGTTAATATAAGTACCCAAACCTGTCTAAATTCTATTGGTTGAGTGGTTTTAGACCTATTCCCACCTTAACCTTTGAATAATCAACTTTGGATCCTTTAGAAACCGAATATGAATTTATTATAAATTAATATTTCTAACTTTTACAAAGGTGCCCCTCACCCCTCTTATAAAAGGGAACTCCTCCTTCTCATTTCTTCACACATTCAAAGCCTTTTGGTTCGGCCAAACTCTGCCCCAATACTCTCCCAACATCCCTCACTACAACCTAGAGGCCTTATTTTGATCAGAAAGCCAACCTAAGGAGCCCTTTTGATCAAATCAAAAGGAAGAACCCGAAGAAGAGGTAATGATTTCACCACCCTTTTCTAAGTTCATTTCTTCTTCCACTTCTTCTTCCTTTGTTCTTACCATTCTAAAATAATAACTCCAGTATCTCAAATATACTGTGATGTTATTATAAGTATGGTACAACCATATTCAGTATTCTATCCACCCTTTGAATAACATGTCACCATACGTGCGTACGTACGGCTTACCGTCTCCACGTCGTGGTGTAATTGTTATTCAATATAATATTATTTGTATGGGTATAATAATGATGTGTAAATCATGTAAATAATAAATATAACATGTTAATGATTCTGTATATATGATATACCATTCATTTATATATTATTTTAATATCAAAAGAATGATATTGTCGCTCGTGCGTACGTACGGACTACCGTCTCCACGAACGCGATGAGATTCATTCTCCATCGTAACCATTCAAGTATAATTATCATTTGATGATTTAAAAATGATGTTTAAGGACTAGATATCATTCTGTATATGAATAATATACAACAACCATGGCTTATGTAACAAAACATATAAAGAAAATGAGTAAGTTAACACCCGAAACGACGATAATTCTAAGATATTATTAACAAATCAATGTTAAAAGATCATATATGATATCATATTAATATATATGATTCGTGTATAATTTAATGACAATTATTTCACCATTATACAGGAGGTTAACCTACCCCAACCAAGGAAAAGTACAAGGTAAGGTTTATTTCACAATCTCTTCATTATCCGAGGTTGTTTATACGTAATAATCTACTAGGATCTCTTTATCATCCACATCCATGTTTCTTAAAAATGTATTTCAAAACATTTTTACTATTTACAAGAATATGGGTTTAAGTAATTTATACCCTTGTTTGACTTTTTATAAGAGTTTTATAAAGGAATCTTTCCGTCGTTTTCAAAACAAGGTCCTTTTTAACCTTTTCGACAGAATTGAGGTAAGAATGTTTTTTTAACTTATAGGGCGGGTGCGGTTATTTTCCGCCGTTATAAAATCGTCGAAGCTTTCCTTACAAGCTTATAAGAATATTTTCAAAGAAAATGTTTTATTTTATATGGATCTTAAATGATTTCAAAATAAAAGGAGATACTTCTTTAAAAAGAATTTTGATTTCATCTATGTCAACATCCTTTGATGGATTTTAAGATTATTTGGAGTTGATTTATTATGATACAAAACTTCTATATTGAATTGAAGGTTTTGTGATATTTTTGACTAAGGTTGTGCTATATTTATACCATTCATAGTTTATGGTGAAATTATTGATATTTCGTATGCTAGTTTTAATACGAATGTTTATGTTATGTTTAAACCATTTCATATGGGAATGCATTGGACTTAATAAGTGACGGGTGGAGCCCGCTATAGCTCCTCGATGCATCGGTAGGTCTCATGAGACAAACTAGTGTCTTGGCACAAGGCCTTGACAAAATCTTATTTGTAGTCTTGGCACGAGGCCTTGGCTATGTGGTTATGATAGTCTGACATTATGCATTCCAACATTATGAAAGTGGTTATTTATTTTTGCATGTGATTATTCGATTAGTAGAATATCCATGTGAATAAGTAAATGACATTATTTCATTTTATTTATGCCATACCATATTGAAAGTTCATATTTAAAAGGCTTTTGTTTTAGTTATACATTGCCTTAAATGTTTATTCGTATTTATGAAAGTTTCCGCTATATTGTTATCCTTACTGGGCATTTGAGCTCACCCCTTTTCTATGTTTTATTTTTCCCAGGAAGTGAAGGAGTAAATTATGAATGACCTGCAGGGATTTTATGAGGGGATAATAGTGTGGTCTATTGAGACATTATGTTGTTGTAGTAGTTTTTCATTTTATAATGTAATGTAAAACTTATGATTATATCTGGCATTTTCCAAGGCTACTAAACCAATCGGTCTTTCGAGATTTGATCTTTCTTGTGATCATGCCAATGTTATGTAATAATGCACCGACTCTAGGAAACTAGGGTCGGGGCGTTACAGTTGGTATCAGAGGAAGTTTAGTACAAACCTTGGAAGCTAGATTTAGATAAACTCTGATTAGAGCACGTAGACCTAAGATGAACTTTGAGGATTAGTATAGAAGAACTTCCTAGAATTTTGGTATTGTAGTGATTTTGTGAGTTTTCCAAGCAATACATCCCTGTCTGGATACGAGCAGGTAGAGGCGGCTCTGGCACAGATGTACCTAGGGGTAAAACCCGAAAACACCACTTTGAGCTAGACTCGAACGGGAACTAGTGCACGACAACGGGCCTTGCTGCACTCTTGGTTACAACACTCCCGGGGGATATGCTTAGGATAACTCTCATTTTCTTTACAAATCATTTTTATGGGATTATGAGTATATACTTCCTCAAAGAAAACATTATTATGATTATGGATTATATCCATAAATAGTTCAATTTATATTAAGTGTTTTATAAGTATGGGATTATGTATTTTGATTCATAAACTGATCTAGTTTATGCCATTGTTTAGAAATGGCGCCTAGTGGAAGAAATGGAAACTGTATCAATGCACGCACTCAATGTAGGGATTGCCCTCCTGCTCAAGATAATTATAGTGGGGCTGGTGATGCAACTGGTGCTGATCAGCTAATCACCATACTGGGACAACTTACTCAGGTTATGAATAATAACCTTACCAGTATGGAGCACCCTGATCCGCAGCGTGGAGGATCAATGTTAGATCGATTCATGAGGCAACAACCACCAACGTTCAATGGGAATACAAATCCCTTAGTAGCTGAGCAATGGATATTTTCCCTAGAGAAAATATTTCAGGCTTTGGGGAGCAGTGAAAGGGAAAAAGTTATCATGGCAGTTTACCGCCTCACTGGAGATGCTGATCAATGGTGGTCATTGATTCAGAACATGAAGGAAGATGATGAAGTATCAAATATGGAATGGAGGGAGTTCAAAGATCTGTTTTTAGAAAAATACTTTCCTCGCGACCATCGAGCAGATATGGAAAGGCAATTTCTAAATCTGAGACAAAAGGAGGATGAGAATGTCACAAAGTATGAGGCTAACTTTACAAGGTTAGCAAGGTATGCTGGAGATTATATTCGCAACCCAAGAAGTAAGATTGATCGTTTCTTTGAGGGGTTAAAACCATTTCTCTGTCGAGCGTTAGTCTCACAATCCTTTTCATCGTACGAAGACATTGTCTCATGTGCTATCAAGACCGAAAAGGAATTCTCTAAGTCTTATGACTTTAAAGAAAAGCAAGAGAAGAAGAGACCTTCTGATCAATCTGGGAATGGAAATAAGGGGAAGAAGGGAAAGGTTGAATATCCATCTTGTGGTAAATGCGGGAAGAAACATCCTGGTAATTGCTTGAAGGGAATGGGAGTCTGTTACAAGTGTGGTGAAAAAGGCCACCAAGCTCATGATTGCAAGGGGAAGAAGGAATCTACCAATGTTCAGTGCTATAATTGCAGGGAGATGGGGCATTATGCAAATGCATGTCCTAAGCGTCAGGAGAACTTACCTCTGAAAAGTCCAAGGGATCAAGGCCAGGCTTATGCTATCACTACTGCTGAGGTAGAAGCTCCAAAAGACGTGGTGGCAGGTAATTTAATGGTTTCCTCAAGTTTAGCAAATGCATTATTTGATTATGGATCATCGCATTGTTTCATATCTTCCCAGTTTGCTAAGAAAATTAGATATTTCCAATTTGATTTAATAAGGGAGTTGTCAGTTAAAACTCCTAAGGGAAGTATCATTGCAACAAAGTTTTGTGAATCAGTCCCCATTAGAGCACATAAATTTTCTTTAACTGCTGATTTCATCGTCATACCTATGATTGAGTTTGATATAATCCTCGGTATGGACTGGATTTCGGACTATGATGCGAAGATTTATTGTAAGAGGAAAGAGGTTACGATTCTTGATGATAATGATAAGGAGCACCTTATTTTTAGAGCAGAATCGTCACCACATAATTCTTATTTAGATCCCCCCCCAGTAGCTCAACTTAATTCAATTATTGGGGAGGAAGAGAATGAAATAACTGTCGGTGAGGAAAGGAATGTTCAAATAGAGGATGTACCTGTTGTGAATGAATTTGTAGATGTATTTCCAGAAGATTTACCTGGACATCCTCCAGAACGAGAAGTTGAGTTTTCTATTGATTTGATTCCTGGATCAAGGCCTATATCGAAGACCCCTTATAGAATGGCCACTGTAGAGTTAGTCGAACTAAAGAAACAACTAGAGGAATTCAGTAATAAGGGATTTATTCTCCCTAGTGTTTCTCCATGGGGAGCCCCTATTCTTTTTGTTAAAAAGAAAGATGGATCTATGAGGTTATGTATCGACTACAGGGAGATCAATGCTATAACAATAAAGAACAAGTATCCCCTACCTCGTATTGATGATTTATTTGACCAACTGCATGGAGCTCAATACTTTTCAAAGATTGAACTTCGATCTGGATACCATCAGTTGTGTGTGAAGAAGGAAGACATTCCGAAAACAGCATTTCGAACCAGGTACGGGCATTACGAGTTTACTGTAATGCCGTTTGGATTGACTAATGCACCCTCTGTATTCATGGATCTGATGAATAGAGTTTTCAAGGAGTATCTCGATGAATTTGTGGTGGTATTTATTTATGATATTCTGGTATACTCCAAAACCTACGAAGATCATGAAAATCACTTGCGCATTATTATGAAGACTCTGAGGAGGCATGAATTATATGGAAAGTTTAGCAAGTGTGAATTCTGGCTTTAGTAGATTTCTTTTCTTGGCCATATTGTCTCTAAAGATGGAATCTCTGTTGATCCTTCTAAGACCAAGGCAATCCATGAATGGCCAGCTCCTACGAGTATAACTGAGGTACGTAGTTTTATTGGTTTGGCAGGTTATTATTGTAAAGACCCGTAAAATTCAAGGGAATTTTTTTCTTAATTTTTTTAGAATTTTACAAGAGCGCGGTTTCTGACGGCACCTGATTCCGAGGCCCGGAGTGCCCGGAATTAATTTCCGAAGTTTGGCTCGGGTACGTTCAGTGAACGAACGAGCGGGAATTTCTAACTTTTGATCCGGTGCTCGGAATTGAAATCCGAGGGCACCGATGAACTCGCAGCGCCGATATTCGCTTAATGAGACCTTTTCGGGAGTTGCGTTTGTTGCGGGTTGAAAGTTACGTTTTGGGGTTTTTAGTTTGAGTTAAATAAATTGTGAAGAACAATTTTTTTTTACAACAAGTTAAAACCTATCAAAGGAGGTTGGAAGTGGGACCCACACCCACTTAACCTCCCTTGGGAGGATTATGTGTGGTGGGGCCCACACGAACCCCCTAACCTTTTCAAATTCTCTCAACATACTTAACCCCTAATTAATTGGTTACTCTTAATTAATTGTGGGGGTTAAGTCTTTTTGAATTTCAAACATTGAAATTCTTTTGTGTTGTGTTAATAAAATAAGAGGTAGTCTTATTTTATTTGGAGTTCTTTGTTTGTCATTTGGAGAGCTCCTCTTCATCTTCAAGCTCTGACGAAGAACGAAGAACGCTCAAACTCCGACGAAGAACGACGCCTCTTTTCTTCGTCCTCGGAGTCAACAAGAGGGAACGCCGCTTCCTCCTCGGACCTTCTTCGTCGGCAAACGAAGATCCGCCAACGTCGTGACTCTTCGGGCATAACACTTCGTCAACGGATTTGACGAACGACGACCGCGACGCCCGACCTCCGCGACGCTATCTTCCGCGGGACGTAGACGATTCTTCGAATCTTAAACCCGAGGTAGGGGTTGTCGTTTTCTTTTGGTTTCCTTATTTTATTCTTGATCGTGATTTTTATCAAGACTAACGTGTGACTTGATTTATTTTAAGTTGCGTTATTATTTTAACGTGAGGGGGGCCGGACCGCACGAACACGGCCGAACCCCCCTCCATCGTTCATGTTTATTTTGCGGAAGAAGGCAAGTGGCGTGGTGCCGTCGCACCACGCGGATGAACGTGCTTATAATTTACGCGGCGCTGTCGCGCTACGTCAAGAAAAATCTTCAAGAACGCGACGCCGTCGCGCCGCGTTGAAATGAATGTCAAAGCACGGCGAAGGGGCGCGGTGCCGTCGCACCGCGCCGGATGACGAACGCCGCGGCCGGTTCCGGGCCGCGGCAGGACGAGAAGACCGCGGCCGGTTCCGGGCCGCGGCGGGACGAGGAGACCGTGGCCGGTTCCGGGCCGCGGCGGAAGGGAAGACCGGCGGCCGGGCCGCCGACGTCGGAAGTCGAAGGCGGGACCGGAATTTCCGGTCCCGTAGGTAAAAACCGGCCGGCCAGCTGGCCGGCCGGATGTCATAAAACCGGGGAATTAAATTCCCCGGCCGGTTCAACAAAACCCCCCTCTTAATGAGGGGGGGCGGTTCATGAGGGAAGGGGGCAGCCGACCCCCTTGGTTCACCGCCAGCAGGCCCCCCACGTGGGGGGGGGGGGGGGGGGGGGGGGTTTAAAAAAACGGCGCGGCCAGTTGCCGCGCCGCCCTCCAGCAAAGCGGGGGCCTTGCCCCCCGCGTGTCACCCACGAGCGGCGCCGGGCGCCGCCGCCGCGCCGCCGCCCGCCGCCGCCGCCCACCGCCGCCGGCCACCGCGCCGCCCAGGGGGGGGGTCGGCCCGGACCCGGACCCCCCGTTTCGAACCAGTTTTGGTTTTTGGCTCATAACATGAGCCTCGGACCACCGAATGACGAACCGTCTACGGCAACGCGATCCTTGGATCGAGACGGTCGTTTCGGTATATCGCACTCAAGGTTTTGGTTTACTTTTAGTTCGGCTGGGTTGGTTCGTTCACGAAACCAACCGGGCCTTCGGAGCGGAAACGCTCATATCTTGAGCTACGGACGTCCGATTGACGCGCCGTCAGTCGCGTAGTGTTCCTCTTAGTGAGACGGATCTTTTGGCATACTCCGCCCGAGGTTTGAACGCAGGTGGAGTACGGTCGGGTTGGTTTTGCCTTAAAAACCAACCGGGCCCCGGAGACGAAAATGCCAATAACTCTCAGACCGGGCGTCCGATCGACGCGCAGTCTGTTGCGTTGAGTTCCTGTTGTCGATACGGAACTTTTGGATACATCAACTCTGGTCTTCGTGACAGTTGATGTATCAGCCTCTCGGTTCGTGGAGCGGACCCTCCGTACGAGCTTGCTGTGTGCAGGAACCCTAGTGCTGGCTGCGACTGTTCTACTACTACGACTGCTACTGTGACTGCGACGACGACAGTACAGAGATCCTGTGTGGATTCGACGACGACAGTACAGAGATCCTATGTGGATTCGACGACGACGACTTCAGCACTCAGCGATCCTACGTGGATCAGTGCTACAGGTCCTGTGTGGGCCCGATCCTGTGTGGGTCCTTGCGCTCAGCGGTTCTGTGTGAGCCAGCGCCTACAGGTTCTGTGTGAGGCCGATCCTGTGTGGGTCTTCTGCGGGGGTTAGTTACCTATCGATCCTTCGTGGGTCCGACGACTTAGATGGATCAGTGATCATCTTTATCGTCCTTGAAGAAGTATACCTGTGAGAGCTGAATCCTGTTGCTTTCCTGTGTGGATTGTGTTGTGCAATCCTGTGTGGATTATGTTTTGCTTTCCTATGTGGAATACGTATACTTTCCTGCGTGGACTGGGTTGTACTTGGACTCGGAGGTTGGAGCGTATTTTAATTGATGACTTAGGTATATGTATGGGCATATACCTAAGCAGTGTCGGTTGTTACTTCGTGATTGTACTTTTCTTCGTAGTTTATCCTTTGTGGATTTGAGAGACCTTCAGGGGTCTCGGGGTCCCTACTGAGTAGCTTATACTCACCCCTGCACGGGCTTCGCCCGCACTACGTTGTGTTGGTTGCAGACGACGGACAGCGTTGACTTAGCTGAGGCTTGTAGAGCGGGACGGTACCCGAAGGTGGACCACTGGGCGGGACGTGCACGGAGCGGACGGCGGGACCCGTGGAGCAGAGGAGCTATCTGTACCCACCCTTCAGGTGGGATTTCCGGTGGACAGCTCGGAGTAGCGGCTTTTACTTTACAGTTGCTGTTTTTCCCTTTTCGAGTTGTACTTTACTTTCAGTTTGGGTTTGTATTCTGGCCCATTTACTTTTCCGCACTTTCAGTTGTACTCTGCTTGTTAGTGTTTACTTCCGCTTGTTTACTCTGTGGTGTGTGTTTACTTTTCAAAGGCAATGCCTTCCCTTTTTACCGGGATTTACGCCTTGGTGCTAGTCGCCAGCCCCTGGCCTATGGAAGGCGGGCTTGGGGTAGTTACGGCTCGGACCCCGAGGGCGGGTCGTGACAAATTGGTATCAGAGGAGTTCGGTTCCACCGCGAACTCTGATCTTTTCTATGTGAAGCAATAATGTTTAGCGTATTGAGTGTGGTTATCAGTCCAGGGAGTCCAGTGTTGGTGCGGCGGCCGACGTATCCGTACACCAGGACCCTGACTTCTGATTTCCGACTTAATGCACGAAAACATTGATTGCGTGTGTGTTTCAAAGTTTTCTTTGTGATTACTTATATCAGCTCACCAGGTATACTGTTCTAACCGTGGCGCACCTGTTTCCTTTTCAGGATGGCCCCACGACGGCAGCCAGCTAGGGTTCCGAGAGTCGAGTGTGACGACAGCCCACCGAGCGACGAGGCTTCGGTGCAGGGCCCTTTTCTAGTAGTGGCACCGGCGGTAGCTTTACCCGCCGATCCCCCGATGCTTCCAGCAGCAGCCGCTGACGATGCACGTCGCCTCAGCGCACTGCATGAGTTTCAGTGCCAGCGTCCGCCCAGGTTTCGCGGGGAGACGGATCCCCAGGCAGCAGAGGACTGGCTGGAGGCAGTGGTTCGAGTGTTTAGGCTAGTGAGGACACCAGCAGACCTCATGGTGATCCTCGCTGCGAGCCTACTACACGCAGCAGGAGGACGATGGTGGAGCCTGATGCTCCAGGTGCACGATGAGGCATCTCTTCTTTGGACGGACTTTGAGAGCCTCTTCCGCTCGGAGTTCATCCCAGCCACCCTACGTGCGGTGCGTATCCAGGAGCTTCTACAGCTGCGGCAGGGCAGCATGACGGTCGCTCAGTACTCGGTGAGATTTACCGATCTCTCGCGCTACTCGACCGACATGGTACGGGACCCATTCTTCCGGGCCCGGACCTTCGAGCAGGGTTTGAGACACGAGATCAGGGCATCGCTGATCTCCCTCAGCATACCGACTCAGACAGGAGTACTAGAGCGGGCCCTTCTGATCGAGAGCTTCCTTGCTGAGTCTACACCAGCACAGCGACCCACCGCAGGGCGGCACGTGGCAGAGTCATCTACATCAGGCAGTCGACGGATGACTCAGGGGTCCAGGCAGATCAGACCTTCAGGCAGACGACCTCAGGGCACTGGCTCAGCAGTGCGGGGCACACAGCGCGGAGCCAGTCTTACGAGAGGCAGACAGTGCTACTCGTGCGGCGGGCAGGGCCACATGGCTCGCGACTGCCCGACCCGCCGTGCCGAGGAGCAGCAGTCAGTTGATGGACCACCGAGGCAGAGGCAGAGGGTCGACCGTGGCGGTCCGCATGGAGGAGGCGGACGAGGCAGAGGGGCTGGACGAGCAGCTGGTGGTGGCCGACGCTTTGAGGCTCTACCACCACCACCACCAGGAGGTCCACCCCGACCACAAGGAGCTGGCGGGCAGTGACAGGCACAGCTCCAGGCAGCAGAGGCCTACGACCACGGCGCACCTGAGATGATTCGAGGTACTATCTGTGTCTATTCCACCCTTGCTGCAGTTCTTATAGACACAGGAGCGAGTCACTCTTTCATAGCCGCTGCCCTTGTTCGGAGCTCGGAGATTCCGACAGAGCCGTTGGCTCGATCCTTACGGCTAGAGACTCCTACAGGAGCAGACTCGACGATTACGCACTGGTGCCGGCAGTGTGAGCTTATTCTAGGAGGCGAGAGTTTCGGCTGGGATCTTCTTGTAGCAGCGTCGAGGCCTTACGACGTCATCTTGGGCATGGATTGGCTGTCTACGGTCCATGCACAGATTGACTGTTTTAGGCGCAAGGTGCGATGTGTACGCACCGACGGGAGCAGGTTCACCTTCACCGGCGAGAAGGGAGCCTTAGTAGCACAGGATGGACTTCCGCGGAGGAGAGGACAGCCCATCACTCATCAGTTGGCTAGCCTTATCCTTGGAGCAGTTGACGTGCGGAGTCCTGGTTTTCCTGCAGTGGTAGATCAGTTTGCGGACGTTTTTCCTGACGACGTTCCAGGGCTACCTCCTCGCAGAGAGGTAGACTTTTATATTGACTTGTACCCCGGGACAGCCCCGATATCCACTCCAGCATATCGGATGGCCCCCGCCGAGCTTCGAGAGCTACGGGTACAGTTGGAGGACTTGTAGGGCAAGGGGTTCATCCGACCCAGTGTTTCACCCTGGGCTTCCCCGATATTGTCCGCCAAGAAGGCGGACGGGAGCTTGCGACTTTGTGTTGACTATCGTCGCCTGAACCAGGTGACAGTGAGGAACAAGTATCCGCTACCGAGGATTGATGACCTCTTTGATCAGCTCAAGGGAGCACGGTGGTTCTCGAAGATAGACCTCAGGTCAGGCTATCATCAGCTCAGAGTCAGAGACGAGGATGTGCAGAAGACGGCCTTCAGATGTCGGTATGGCCACTATGAGTTCTTGGTTATGCCTTTCGGTGTAACCAATGCTCCAGCAGTGTTCATGGCTCTCATGAACAGGATCTTTCAGCCATACCTCGATCAGTTTGTCGTGGTCTTCATCGACGACATTCTGATTTACTCTACGACAGAGGAGGAGCACGCCTATCACTTGCGAGTTGTCCTTGACACACTCCGAGAGCACCAGCTTTATGGTAAGCTCTCGAAGTGCTAGTTCTGGATACGTGAGGTCCACTTTTTGGGACACGTTATCTCTGAGGCGGGAGTTGCAGTGGATCCCGCGAAGATTGAGGCTGTGTTAGCATGGGAGCCACCCAGGAGCGTGACTGAGGTTCGGAGTTTCTTGGGACTAGCTGGATACTATCGGAGATTTTTGCCGAACTTCTCCAGAGTTGCGGCATCACTCACAGCTTTGACGAAGAAGGGGAAACCCTTCGTGTGGTCAGACAGTTGTCAGCAGAGCTTCCAGGAGCTGAGATAGAGATTGACTAGCGCACCTATCTTGAGGTTTCCTGAGAAGGGAGTAGGGTACGTAGTCTACTGCGATGCATCAGGGACGGGACTCGGATGTGTTCTGATGCATGAGCGGGCAGTGATCGCCTATGGATCACGAAAGTTGAGTTCGCATGAGCAGAACTACGCTACCCATGACCTGGAGTTAGCAGCAGTGGTCTTCGCTCTGAAGACATGGCGACACTATCTGATGGGCGAGCGCTTTACAGTCTTTTCCGATCATCAGAGTCTCAGGTATATCTTCTCGCAGAAGGACCTGAACCTGAGACAGCGACGATGGCTCGAGTTCCTCCAGGACTATGACATTGAGATAGTCTATACCCCTGGGAAGGGGAACGTAGTAGCCGATGCCCTCAGCAGGAGGACGGGCATTCAGCTACTTGAGGAGGAGACGGAGCAGCTAGCCTCTTTGCAGATATCCTTCGTGGATAGTGATGGAGCAGCCTTTCTTCAGTCTCTCACAGTCACTCCTCCACTACTGCAGCGAGTCAGGGAGGCACAGCATGGGGACGCTGACTGTGAGACACGGCGTGCACAGATATCCTCGGGACAGGCACCTGATGGTTTCTCCCTTGGAGCAGAGCACGACATCCTTTTCAGAGGACGTACCATGGTACCAGTAGCTTTGCGAGAGGAGGTGCTGAGAGAGTTTCACACTTCTCCTTTGGCGGTACATCCTGGAGTGGGGAAGATGTACCAGGACCTCAGACGACAGCATTGGTGGCCGGGCATGAAGAAAGCTGTAGCAGAGTTCGTTTCTCGATGCCTCACCTGTCAGCAGGTAAAGGCAGAGCATCAGGTACCAGCAGGCTTGGTACAACCCTTGGAGGTTCCGGAGTGGAAGTGGGACGACATATCGATGGACTTCGTGACTGGACTTCCACGCACTTCCAGAGGTCACGACTCCATCTGGGTGATTGTTGACCGACTCACCAAGTCGGCACACTTCTTACCCATCAGAGAGCAGGGCTCAGTGGAGAGCGTGGGACGTCTCTACATTCAGGAGATTGTGCGGCTCCACGGCGTGCCATCATCTATCGTCTACGATCGAGATGCCCGCTTTACTTCCCGGCTTTGGAAGGGGTTACAGGAGGCGTTCGGTACGCAGCTACGTCTTAGCACAGCTTTTCACCCTCAGACAGATGGTCAGACGGAGAGGACCATTCAGACTCTCGAGGACATGCTCCGCGCATGTGTCCCCGACTTTGGTCGTAGCTGGGAGGACCACCTACCCTTGGTGGAGTTCGCGTACAACAACAGCTACCACTCCACCATCGGGATGGCACCGTACGAGGCGTTGTACGGCCGACCATGTAGATCTCCTTTGTGCTGGACAGACCCTGGGGAGTCAGCACTGGTGGGACCGGAGATGGTCCAGGCCACGACAGAGAAGGTCCAGGTCATCCAGGAGCGGATGAGGACAGCTCAGAGCCGGCAGAAGTCATATGCTGACAGGAGGCGGAGGCCACTGGAGTTCGAGGATGGCGACCACGTCTTCTTACGGGTCTCACCTCGACGTGGTATTCGAAGATTTGGCCGAGGCGGCAAGTTATCTCCGCGCTTCATCGGACCCTTCCAGATTCTCAGCAGGATTGGCAAGGTGGCTTATCGCCTGGCTCTACCACCTCAGTTGCACCGGGTGCACGACGTCTTCCACGTATCCCAGCTGAGGAGATACGTGCACGACCCGACGCACATCATTGACCATGGGGAGCTTGACGTTGACGATGGGGCGACTTTTACGGAGGTCCCGGTGGAGATAGAGGATCGACAGGAGCGGGTCCTTCGTGGGCGATCGATTCCTCTTGTGCGCATCAGATGGCAGCACGGAAATCTCCAGGAGAGCACATGGGAGCGGGAGGCTCAGATGCGTGCTCAGTACCCTCATTTGTTTCCCTAGTTTTTGTTGTATCTTTACGGGGACGTAAAGCCCTGAGGTGGGAGTAATTTAAAGACCCGTAAAATTCAAGGGAATTTTTTTCTTAATTTTCTTTAGAATTTTACAAGAGCGCGGTTTCTGACGGCACCTGATTCCGAGGCCCGGAGTGCCCGGAATTAATTTCCGAAGTTTGGCTCGGGTACGTTCAGTGAACGAACGAGCGGGAATTTCTAACTTTTGATCCGGTGCTCGGAATTGAAATCCGAGGGCACCGATGAACTCGCAGCGCCGATATTCGCTTAATGAGACCTTTTCGGGAGTTGCGTTTGTTGCGGGTTGAAAGTTACGTTTTGGGGTTTTTAGTTTGAGTTAAATAAATTGTGAAGAACAATTTTTTTTTACAACAAGTTAAAACCTATCAAAGGAGGTTGGAAGTGGGACCCACACCCACTTAACCTCCCTTGGGAGGATTAAGTGTGGTGGGGCCCACACGAACCCCCTAACCTTTTCAAATTCTCTCAACATACTTAACCCCTAATTAATTGGTTACTCTTAATTAATTGTGGGGGTTATGTCTTTTTGAATTTCAAACTTTGAAATTCTTTTGTGTTGTGTTAATAAAATAAGAGGTAGTCTTATTTTATTTGGAGTTCTTTGTTTGTCATTTGGAGAGCTCCTCTTCATCTTCAAGCTCTGACGAAGAACGAAGAACGCTCAAACTCCGACGAAGAACGACGCCTCTTTTCTTCGTCCTCGGAGTCATCAAGAGGGAACGACACTTCCTCCTCGGACCTTCTTCGTCGGCAAACGAAGATCCGCCAACGTTGTGACTCTTCGGGCATAACACTTCGTCAACGGATTTGACGAATGACGACCGCGACGCCCGACCTCCGCGACGCCGTCTTCCGCGGGACGTAGACGATTCTTCGAATCTTAAACCCGAGGTAGGGGTTGTCGTTTTCTTTTGGTTTCCTTATTTTATTCTTGATCGTGATTTTTATCAAGACTAACGTGTGACTTGATTTATTTTAAGTTGCGTTATTATTTTAACGTGAGGGGGGCCGGACCGCACGAACACAGCCGAACCCCCCTCCATCGTTCATGTTTATTTTGCAGAAGAAGGCAAGTGGCGTGGTGCCGTCGCACCACGCGGATGAACGTGCTTATAATTTACGCGGCGCCGTCGCGCTACGTCAAGAAAAATCTTCAAGAACGTGACGCCGTCGCGCCGCGTTGAAATGAATGTCAAAGCACGGCGAAGGGGCGCGGTGCCGTCGCACCACGCCGGATGACGAACGCCGCGGCCGGTTCCGGGCCGCGGCAGGACGAGAAGACCGCGGCCGGTTCCGGGCCGCGGCGGGACGAGGAGACCGCGGCCGGTTCCGGGCCGCGGCGGAAGGGAAGACCGGCGGCCGGGCCGCCGGCGTCGGAAGTCGAAGGCGGGACCGGAATTTCCGGTCCCGTAGGTAAAAACCGGCCGGCCAGCTGGCCGGCCAGATGTCATAAAACCGGGGAATTAAATTCCCCGGCCGGTTCAACAAAACCCCCCTCTTAATGAGGGGGGGGGGGTTCATGAGGGAAGGGGGAAGCCGGCCCCCTTGGTTCACCGCCAGCAGGCCCCCCACGTGGGGGGGGGGGGGGTTTAAAAAAACGGCACGGCCAGTTGCCGCGCTGCCCTCCAGCAAAGCGGGGGCCTTGCCCCCCGCGTGTCACCCACGAGCGGCGCCAGGCGCCGCCGCCGCCGGCCACCGCGCCGCCCGGGGGGGGGGGGTCGGGCCGGGTCGGCCCGGACCCGGACCCCCCGTTTCGAATAAGTTTTGGTTTTTGGCTCATAACTTGAGCCTCGGACCTCCGAATGACGAACCGCCTGCGGCAACGAAATCCTTGGATCTAGACGGTCGTTTCGGTATATCGCACTCAAGGTTTCGGTTTACTTTGAGTTCGGCCGGGTTGGTTCGTTCACGAAACCAACCGGGCCTTCGGAGCGGAAACGCTAATATCTTGAGCTACGGACGTCCGATTGACGCGCCGTCAGTCACGTAGTGTTCCACTTAGTGAGACGGATCTTTTGGCATACTCCGCCCGAGGTTTGGACGCAGGTGGAGTACGGTCGGGATGGTTTTGCCTTAAAAACCAACCGGGCCCCGGAGACGAAAATGCCAATAACTCTCAGACCGGGCGTCCGATCGACGCGCCGTCTGTTGCGTTGAGTTCCTGTTGTCGATACGGAACTTTTGGATAAATCAACTCTGGTCTTCGTGACAGTTGATGTATCAACTTCTCGGTTCGTGGAGCGGACCCTCCGTACGAGCTTGCTGTGTGCGGGAACCCTAGTGCTGGCTGCGACTGTTCTACTGCTACGACTGCTACTGTGACTGCGACGACGACAGTACAGAGATCCTGTGTGGATTCGACGACGACAGTACAGAGATCCTATGTGGATTCGACGATGACGACTTCAGCACTCAGCGATCCTACGTGGATCAGTGCTACAGGTCCTGTGTGGGCCCGATCCTGTGTGGGTCCTTGCGCTCAGCGGTTCTGTGTGAGCCAGCGCCTACAGGTTCTGTGTGAGCCCGATCCTGTGTGGGTCTTCTGCGGGGGTTAGTTACCTATCGATCCTTCGTGGGTCCGACGACTTAGATGGATCAGTTATCATCTTTATCGTCCTTGAAGAAGTATACCAGTGAGAGCTGAATCCTGTTGCTTTCCTGTGTGGATTGTGTTGTGCAATCCTGTGTGGATTATGTTTTTCTTTCCTATGTGGAATACGTATACTTTCCTGCGTGGACTGGGTTGTACTTGGACTCGGAGGTTGGAGCGTATTTTAATTGATGACTTAGGTATATGTATGGGCATATACCTAAGCAGTGTCGGTTGTTACTTCGTGATTGTACTTTTCTTCATAGTTTATCCTTTGTGGATTTGAGAGACCTTCAGGGGTCTCGGGGTCCCTACTGAGTAGCTTATACTCACCCCTGCACGGGCTTCGCCCGCACTACGTTGTGTTGGTTGCAGACGACGGACAACGTTGACTTAGCTGAGGCTTGTAGAGCGGGACGGTACCCGGAGGTGGACCACTGGGCGGGACGTGCACGGAGCGGACGGCGGGACCCGTGGAGCAGAGGAGCTATCTGTACCCACCCTTCAGGTGGGATTTCCGGTGGACAGCTCGGAGTAGCGGCTTTTACTTTACAGTTGCTGTTTTTCCCTTTTCGAGTTGTACTTTACTTTCAGTTTGGGTTTGTATTCTGGCCCATTTACTTTTCCGCACTTTCAGTCGTACTCTGCTTGTTAGTGTTTACTTCCGCTTGTTTACTCTGTGGTGTGTGTTTACTTTTCAAAGGCAATGCCTTCCCTTTTTACCGGGATTTACGCCTTGGTGCTAGTCGCCAGCCCCTGGCCTATGGAAGGCGGGCTTGGGGTAGTTACGGCTCGGACCCCGAGGGCGGGTCGTGACAATTATCTACGTTTCGTCCAGAATTTTGCCTGATTGGAAAACCCATTAACGAAGCTCACACGAAAAGGGGTTAAATTTGTTTGGACAAAAGAGTGTGAAGAATGTTTTGAAGAACTGAAAAGAAGATTAGTCAATGCTCCTATATTGACTCTACCATCGGGGAATGATGGGTTCGTTATTTATAGTGATGCATCGAAGAAAGGACTTGGCTGTGTCCTTATGCAGAATGATAGAGTTATTGCCTATGCATCACGACAGTTGAAAATTCATGAACAAAACTATCCTACTCATGATCTCGAGTTAGCAGCAGTGATCTTTGCTTTGAAGATATGGAGGCACTACCTCTATGGTGAAAAATGTGAGATTTATACTGATCACAATAGTTTGAAGTATATTTTCTCACAAAAAGAACTCAACATGAGGCAAAGGAGATGGCTTGAATTACTCAAGGATTATGATTGTACGATACACTACCACCCAGGGAAGGAAAACAAGGTGGAAGATGCTTTTAGTAGAAAAGACCATGGAGTTTTGAACAATATGAGAATTGAAAGGGATCCAATTTTCATGGATCTAGTGAAGATGGACATGGGAATAACCAGGGAAGGTGAAACATCAATGCTTTTTCAAATGGTTGCCAAACCATCTTTACTAGAAAGGATTAAGAGTTCTTAGACCGATGATGAAGAATTCCAAAAGAAGATTAAAGTTTTGAATGATGGGAGATTGAGAGACTTTGTGTATGAAGATGGAATTTTGAAATTTGGGAAGAGACTTTGTGTTCCCAATATAACTGATCTAAAAAGGGAATTGCTGGATGATGCTCATAGTTCCAATTTCTCTATACACCCTGGGAGCACCAAAATGTATAGAGATTTGAAGGAACATTTTTGGTGGGACAACATGAAGAGGGAGATTGCTGATTTTGTGTCAAGATATATGGTTTGTCAACAAGTGAAAGCTGGAAGGCAACAGCCTGGAGGAGTCATGCAACCTCTTCCCATACCAGAGTGGAAATGGGACAATATTACGATGGACATTGTCATGGGGCTACCAAAGACTCCTAGAAGGAACGATGCAATATGGGTTATTGTCGATCGTCTTACCAAGTCAGCACATTTTCTTGCTATAAGAGAAGATCTACCCCTGGAACGTCTAGCAAGACTATATATTAATGAAGTTGTGAGACTTCATGGATTACCCTTATCAATTGTTTCTGATCGTGATCCCCGTTTTACATCAAGATTTTGGAAAAGTCTTCAGAAATCCCTGGATACTGAACTTCATTTGAGCACTGCTTACCACCCTCAGACAGATGGACAATCAGAACGGACTATTCAAACCCTAGAAGACATGTTGAGATCTTGCTCACTTGACTTTCAGGGTATGTGGGATCAATATTTACCACTGGTAGAATTTTCCTATAACAATAGCTTCCATTCGAGTATTCAGATGGCACCATATGAAGCGTTATACGGAAAGAGATGTCGTACACCAACCTGTTGGGATGACGTTGGTGAAAGAAAACTTGTAGGCCCAGAACTGGTGGAGGAAACGGTGGAAAAGGTGAAAGTAATCCAAAATCACATCAAAGCAGCTCAAAGTAGGCAGAAGAGCTATGCCGATAATCGAAGGAAGGATTTGGAATTTCAAGTCGGTGATCATGTTTTCCTAAAGGTATCTCCATGGAAGGGAGTCATACGTTTTGGTAAGAAAGGTAAATTGAGTCCCAGGTACATCGGACCTTTCGAAATTCTAGAACGAATTGGGGTTGTAGCTTACTGATTGGCAATGTCGCCAAGTCTCTCCAAAGTTCACGATGTGTTCCACGTATCTCTATTGAGGAAATACATGCCTGATCCGACACATGTACTCACCTATGAGGAATTAGAACTGGAACCCGATCTGTCTTATTGTGAAGAGCCCGTCAATATTCTTGATACGAGAGAACAAGTGCTGAGAAACCGGACGACGCGTCTGGTAAAAGTTTTGTGGAGAAACCATAAGATGGAAGAGGCAACGTGGGAACCCGAGGAACTTATGATGAAGAACCACCCGAGTCTTTTTTTGCAGTAATACCCTAGAAATTGCGAGGACGCAATTATTTGAAAGAGGGGAGAATGTAACACCCCAAGCTTCTACGGTACGCTTCTCTTTAAATAATGTGATAGCGTGTGTTGTACGCAACACCAAGTTCTAACACACCATAACTAATCAAACTAGCCGTTATGAATAGTAATACCTACTTTTTGAAATTATATATATATATTATATTTGAAAATGGACTTCATTCTTGGATTCGGAATATCGAATTTAGCCTAAGGTGAAATTTTGGTACATTTCGGATAACTTTCATATTTTGATGAATAGTGAAAATTACTAAGTTTTAATTAAAAACAACTTTTTTAATCAAAATAATTAATAGTGATAAATTTTGAATTTGAGTGGTTTTAAAGTATATTTAGAATATATTTTTACCATTTAATATAATGTTGGTCATTGGAAATAATTTTACAATTAAACCGAACATAAACAAGTTTCAATCTTTTGATAGTTATTATCTCTTAAAAACACGCTTTTTGTTTTGACAGCGGGAATTAATTTTAAATTAATTTCTGCCACTTCTGTGTTTTGAATTTAGAAAAATGGATTCCATATTTGGAATCAGGATGTTCAAATTGTGTAAATAGGTAACTTTTATTTTTAGACATTTTGAATAATTACTGCGGTAAATATTTTATTTACCATGGTTAAGGGTAAATCCGGTAAATAAGGGTTAAAAAATAATATTATAATAATACTAAATTACCCTAAAACGTGTCTTAACCCTATTGGTTGATACATGGTCGACCATGGGAATCTTTGGGTCTATTTTGGGACCTCATGGATCCACTTGTAAGTGATAATGACACATTATATTAATAAAGCTTAAATAAAAATAAAAATGGCATAAGCTTACATCTTTTAGAAGAACAATTTTTACATAAGGTTATACATGTTTGATTTTCGATTATAAATATTCATTAGAAAGCTAAAACGATTTCCTACATAATGGTATTTTATTTATAATTTTTAGACATTAAATAAGTTATTTTATTTATGACACAATGATGATGCAGTAATTACTATAATAGTGAAAAGTTAAAATAATTAATATTAGAAATACCCAAATAAATATAATATGAAATTTTTAATGAATTAAACTAATTTTATAGGATAATATGATATATTAGTATTGATTTAATTGACTTTTTTCTAAGTAATCAATCTGTTATAAGTTTCAAAAAAATCAACTATTGAATAGTGTCAAAATTGACATAAAAGAGTTCTTAAAACAAATATTATATTATTAATTGATATTAAATTCCTAAAAATATAAGGTTCGGCCAAGATACTTATATAATGATAGGTTAATCATTAATGTACCACTTGGATGTCTCTTGGATGTATATAGTAAGTTTATTAACCATATTATATAAAAATACAAAGAGACATTGTAAAAGTGAAACTAATTAACTTAGAGTTAATACTTAAAGATAAGGTTAATATAAGTACCCAAACCTGTCTAAATTCTATTGGATGAGTGGTTTTAGACCTATCCCCACCTTAAACTTTGAATAATAAACTTTGGAGCCTTTAGAAACCGAATATGAATTTATTATAAATTAATATTTCTAACGTTTCCAAAGGTGCCCCTCACCCCTCTTATAAAAGGGCACTCCTCCTTCTCATTTCTTCACACCTTAAAAGCCTTTTGGTTCGGCCAAAATCTGCCCAAATACTCTCCCAACATCCCTCACTACAACCTAGAGGCCTTATTTTGATCAGAAAGCCAACCTAAGGAGCCCTTTTGATCAAATCAAAAGGAAGAGCCCGAAGAAGAGGTAATGATTTCACCACCCTTTTCTAAGTTCATTTCTTCTTCCACTTCTTCTTCCTTTGTTCTTACCATTCTAAAATAATAACTCCAGTATCTCACATATACTGTGATGTTATTATAAGTATGGTACAACCATATTCAGTATTCTATCCACCCTTTGAATAACATGTCACCATACGTGCGTACGTACGGCTTACCGTCTCCACGTCGTGGTGTAATTGTTATTCAATATAATATTATTTGGATGGGTATAATAATGATGTGTAACTCATGTAAATAATAAATATAACATGTTAATGATTCTGTATATATGATATACCATTCATTTATATATTATTTTAATATCAAAAGAATGATATTGTCGCTCGTGCGTACGTACGGACTACCGTCTCCACGAACGCGGTGAGATTCATTCTCCATCGTAACCATTCAAGTATAGTTATCATTTGATGATTTAAAAATGATGTTTAAGGACTCGATACCATTCTGGATATGAATAAGATACAACAAACATGGCTTATGTAACAAAACATATAAAGAAAATGAGTAAGTTAACACCCGAAACGACGATAATTCTAAGATATTATTAACAAATCAATGTTAAAAGATCATATATGATATCATATTAATATATATGATTCTTGTATAATTTAATAACAATTATTTCACCATTATATAGGAGGTTAACCTACCCCAACCAAGGAAAAGTACAAGGTAAGGGTTATTTCACAATCTCTTCATTATCCGAGGTTGTTTATACGTAATAATCTACTGGGATCTCTTTATCATCCACATCCATGTTTCTTAAAAATGTATTTCAAAACATTTTTACTATTTACAAGAATATGGGTATAAGTCATTTATACCCTTGTTTGACTTTTTATAAGAGTTTTATAAAGGAATCTTTCCGTCGTTTTCAAAACAAGGTCCTTTTTAACCTTTTCGACAGAATTGAGGTAAGAATGTTTTTTTAACTTATACGGCGGGTGCGGTTATTTTCCGCCGTTATAAAATCGTCGAAGCTTTCCTTACAAGCTTATAAGAATATTTTCAAAGAAAATGTTTTATTTTATATGGATCTTAAATGATTTCAAAATAAAAGGAGATACTTCTTTAAAAAGAATTTTGATTTCATCTATGTCAACATCCTTTGATGGATTTTAAGATTATTTGGAGTTGATTTATTATGATACAAAACTTCTATATTGAATTGAAGGTTTTGTGATATGTTTGACTAAGGTTGTGCTATATTTATACCATTCATAGTTTATGGTGAAATTATTGACATTTCGTATGCTAGTTTTAATACGAATGTTTATGTTATGTTTAAACCTTTTCATATGGGAATGCATTGGACTTAATAAGTGACGGGTGGAGCCCGCTATAGCTCCTCGATGCATCGGTAGGTCTCATGAGACAAACTAGTGTCTTGGCACAAGGCCTTGACAAAATCTTATTTGTAGTCTTGGCACGAGGCCTTGGCTATGTGGTTATGATAGTCTGGCATTATGCATTCCAACATTATCAAAGTGGTTATTGATTTTTGCATGTGATTATTCGATTAGTAGAATATCCATGTGAATAAGTAAATGGCATTATTTCATTTTATTTATGCCATACCATGTTGAAAGTTCATATTTAAAAGGCTTTTGTTTTAGTTATACATTGCCTTAAATGTTTATTCGTATTTATGAAAGTTTCCGCTATATTGTTATCCTTACTGGGCATTTGAGCTCACCCCTTTTCTATGTTTTATTTTTCCCAGGAAGTGAAGGAGTAAATTATGAATGACCTGCAGGGATTTTATGAGGGGATAATAGTGTGGTCTATTGAGACATTATGTTGTTGTAGTAGTTTTTCATTTTATAATGTAATTTAAAACTTATGATTATATCTGGCATTTTCCAAGGCTACTAAACAAATCGGTCTTTCGAGATTTGATCTTTCTTGTGATCATGCCAATGCTATGTAATAATGCACCGACTCTAGGCAACTAGGGTCGGGGCGTTACACTGACTTTTTTTCTCGACCAACTGCCTTCAAGGTGGATGTCTTCTTAATAGAATACCAGTGCTGTAAGTTCAAAAGTGAACTTATATTTCAATTCAGAGCACAGATAAAAAGTTATAAAATCTTGCTTGTACCTTTACTGAACATACCCGAACAAAACATCAGAAATTTATCCCTGGCACACTGGGTCGTCGAATCTTGCGCCGTGAAATTTCAAGGAATCATAAAATTTCCATGTATTAAAAAAATATCCATGGGATTTCCAGGTCTTTACATCACATTAGAGGGAGAAAATTACATGTCTTATATTCTAGGATTGATTTATTAAATAAAACATAGAGGATCTACGATATCCAAGGAGTTCCACGATTGATTGAGAATCTTGACTCCATCAACCTCATTTGGGGTTCATTTAAATAGATCACGAATTCCAGTATCAGCGGATCCCAAAATATTATGGTAAACACAACATTAATCAAAATATAACATAATAATAACTCTTAAAATCTATCTTTATCAGTGCTAATGAATCATTGAAAACGTTCCTTCTATGGAAATATAGTTGTAATTATTTATTTCAATATATTTATATATATTTATATCATAATATATTTTTATATAATATATATATATATATATATATATTTAATTTTGAAATATAAATAAAAATATAAATTTAGTAAATAATTTAGTTATTTAAATATGTTTTTTATTGTTTTATATTTATTTTAATAAATATAAAAATTAATATTAGTAATAATACTAATAAAGAAAATGAGTTGATTATTTAAATAAATTTATTATAAATTTATTAATATTTAAATATAAATAATTTCTTATTTATAATTATCTAAACACTTTTTAAAACTAATATTTTTTAATTTATAATTATTAATTTATAAATTTATAAACATTGTTAATATAAATTCATTAACATTTCTATTACTAAATATTTCATTAATTATATCTTTTTTAACTTATTAGTGAATCAAAAAATCTTAAATACATCCCCCATATAAATGAGTGAAATTTAATTCATTAAATGAGAACATTTTAAAACTATTGATAAAATGGATATATTTTTAAATTAAAAATATATTATTAAAAAAAGTGGTTATATGTTAAATTAGATATGAATTTATATTTAATTTAATGAAACACAATAATTAAATATAAATATAAATAAATAAAATAAAATGATTATTTTCAAATAAAATATTACAAATTAATAAATGATACAAAATTTTAATAATATTAAAATTAAAAAAAATTACTGATTGAAAACATAATATTTTAAATGTATCCTAAATTATAATAAAATTATAAAATGAATACTAAATTTATAAAAAAATAATTAAATATCTGGTTTATGGGATTCAATATAATATTTAATTACGAATATATTTGTTTGTGTAAGTTATATAAAAATAATTGTTAATTACATATATATTTGTGAAATTAATTTAACCCTAATATGATATAGGTAGAATTGAAAAATAAAAAAACATTTATTTATTTCCTTTACATTATTAACTTATATTCAATATTTTTAATTAATATTATTTTTTAAATTCTATACTCCTTTCATGAAATATATTATTTAATGAATGTATAAATAATATTTATTATATAAATCATAAGTTATGAAATGTTATATATATTGATAGGTATATTTTAATATATAAGTATATAATTCTATATTATGTATATTAATGAATACCATTGTATAAAAATCAGAAAAATTGAATTTGACATTAATATGCAGGTTTTTAATTATTATATTTCCTTCATTTTCTATATTAATATATAACTTATAATTTCTATTACTATTTATACATAAAATACATACCTATATATATATTAAACTTATTAATTTTTTGAAATAAATTATTTATTACTAAATTATCATATAATTATATATTTTTTTCATTTTTAATATCTTTTTAAGTATTAATACATATTCATTTTGAATATTTTTGTTTAATATTTAGAAATTTTTAATTTTTTATATCTTTATTTAATTTATAATACTTATTAATATTTATTATTAATATATTGGTTTATTATGTATTATTTTTTGTCAATAATTAAATAATTAATAAAATGTATACGTATTTTCCTTCTTTACTCATTATTTTATTTCTTCAATTATTTCATTTTATCAATTATACATATTTATATATTTTAAAAATTATAATTCATTAGTATTTATAATATATATATTATATTTATTCATTTTTATCAACAATTATTAAATTAATAATTTTTTAATATTTTGGGACCATTATCACAGCTAAAAATAAATCACTAATTAAGGCTACCCTTTTTCAATTCTATAGAATAGAACTATGAAAGCTTACCAGTTATTAGAGCCAAAAAAGTGTTGATAAAATATACCATTTATTAGAGCATAATTATTAAAATTGTTAAAATAAGATGATATATTATATATCCATAATGAAAAAAATATTATTAATATGAAAAATATGCCTTTTGTATGACATATATTTATTTACCATACCCTTATTACCCTCTACATAATGCCTTAGGATTGAATGAATCACATCTCTTTGTGAGGCGGTTGTATGTTGTACACATGAATGAAATTATAGTATCTATTACGATATGAAACATAAAGGGATAAACATGATATAAAGACTCAAAAGGTATAAATATTTTAGATATTTCATAAATAAACTCTACATGAACCATTTCTCACAACCATTTGTGGTAGAAAATGAAATAGGAATGAAACTGTTTTGTGAGGTGGTTTTCCACCTTAATCATGAGATTTGATTTTGTTAACAATTTATGGAAGTGTGTGTAGTTGTAGGAAAAACCCATAATATAGAAAAAATCTACGTATATTTAAATTATTTTATAATTATATCATAATTTAATATGAAAAATTGAACAATGTGGATAATGAAGTAATATTTTGATACACATTCATGAAAATAACCTTTTTATCGGTTAACATCCTTCGGATTGAACAAAATCCTTGAATTTTTGGATTTATTCCATAAATAAGGGATCTAGGATTTATTCCATAAATAAGGGTTCTAGGATAATTTAATTGATTTAATAATGTGATATAGATAGGTTATATATGATCTAAAGGGTTTTATAGGTGTGATGAACTGAGTGGAGTGAGTGGCCTTTTATAGGTGAAGAGTGACATTCTTGTAAATACTCACAATCATTCACTATTTGGAGAACAATGAGACATTAGTTGGATACATTATTAAAAATTAATGGTTTATTGGAATTAGATGGTCTATCTAAACCTCCACTACACAATAAATTTCTTTTTTATTCCATGTTGTTCCTTAAATACTTTGTTTCCTTATTTTTTTCATCTTCTTATTTCATTTTGGTAAATATTTTTATAACTTAAGTAATTTCTAAATAAAGAATAAATTATTCTGTTACATGTTTTAAAATTTTAAACAACTTAACATTTTTATTAAACCAATTTTTTCTAAATAAATCCTATGGATTTTGAAAATTAATGTTTACACAAGCGCATGTGATGTGAACAAACAACCATTTAACATTAACCACACTAAATGAGTTTTTTTCAATTTAGATATAAATATAAATAATATAAAATAATCATTCGTACTTGAAAATAACATTTTTTTAATACTTATAAATAATTATGAAGAATATTTTTTTACTAATTTTATATCATTTTATATAATATATATTTTTATGAAATAACATTTTTTAATTTCTAAACTATGATGTTAATTTTAATTTAAAAAAATAAAGATAATTAATGAAATAGTATTTATTATCATTAAATAAGTGTAACATCATATATTCCTGTATAAAATTTCTATTAGTCAATAACTTTTAATATTACTGGTATCATTTATTTTTATTAGTAATTAACAAAATAATTACTAAATTTGAATTTTTATGTCATTTATTGTAATAAATTTATCACCAAAAAAATATGATAAATTTTCAGGATATATGATACTCATTTATCATTGAAAATAATATTAATAATCAAACTTATATTTTCCCCCTATCGCAATGCATTATTGAAATTAGAATAAAAAAGGTTAATTGTGGACCATTTCTTCACATAACAAGTCATGTTGGTCAAATTAAGTTGAATGTGTCCCAAAACCTGAAATAAATATATCTTAATCTAAACATGGTCAACATGTTTCTATAAATGGGTTTTAGAGAATTTTTTTTTCATTTTTACAGAATATACATTATGTTTAACATCTATGTAAACTTGTTTTTTACGTTAGAATAATAGTTTTTTCAATTATTTGATTATATATTTACTCTATTACAGATATTAATCATTGAATGAAACTCAATTAAGATTTAATTATATATAATTTATAAAGATCATTTAAAAAATTACACATTAGGAATTATTTTACTTAAGGAAGAAAGATATACATTATACATTTTAGTATTGTTTTCTGAACATGCATTAAACTATATATTATACATATCTTAAAACCAATATAATGTTGACTATGTGTATTTTTTTGGATTCAATATAACATTATAATAAATATTTTAATTTATAAAAAAATTTAAACTAATTGGGACTTTATAATTACATAATATAATGGAATTAAAAAAATTCATTTTATAAAAATCACAATCTACACTATTCACTGAAAAATAAACAAATTCTGAAAAGACAAAAACTTTCCCAGAATATAATTTTTCATGTTCTAATTAAAAAAATAAACTTCCTTCTACCGAAAAATTTTATTATAGTTTTAAAATTTAATAAAATATTTTTCATGAAAATAAATACAATTCCTTCATAAAAAATGACACGACCTGCCTTCACCAAAAGGATGGAAGGGTCAGCCGGTTTCCAGGCCCTTCCTTCTTTAAGTTGAAGTACAGATAATGACCCCCAAAACCAACCTTCAATAGGTCCCGGAGTGGTGACTAGCGCCAAGGGTATAGAATCACTCACTAAATGGAAGGCATTACCATTTTTCTTTTAATATGATCAGGAGATAAGATGGTAAATCACAACAACACCAAAAGCAGAAAGTAAAAGTAAATCCAAGAACAACACTTCCCATATGCATGTTCTAAAAAAATAAACACCACGAGTAAAAAAATGACTTCAAGGTAAAGTACTAAAGAAAGAAAAACTGCAACTGCAACTGCCCCAATGGTCTTGTGCTAGTATGGTCCTGTATGATCCCTGAAGTCCTCCTGGAAACATGAAAGTAGTTTTATATATGTAGGGTGAGCATACAAGTATACTCAGTAGGGAAAACCAAAGACTCTCATGCATAAGTGGGGGGATGTATTAATGTCCTGTGAGAAAAAAAAGAGTAAACCATACACATTACAAGGTAAACTACCCTCCCATGCCTCACCAAGGTACACTCCCCAAATTAAACAAGTCAAGTAATATATATAGTAAGAGAACCTCGATGTTTGGGTACCCCGCGCCACTTTCCCACTGGTTATTAAAGACATCTGATGCATCAAACCAATCGTTCCATTCTCACCGTAGTCCCACTGCCACACCCCGCCCGCACACACCTGGGCCACAACCTCACGCAGTCCCACTGCAAAACCCCGCCCCCACACACCTGGGCCACAACTGTCACACGTAACGTCGCCTGCAAGCACCTAGGCCAGAACAGCCACCGCCACGCCCGAAGACACCAGGGCCAGAAGATCCACTTCCATGCCCAAAGACACCTGGGCCTCATCCCGAAGACACTTGGGAAACCGCCTGCCCACACACACCTTGTCCAACCACCACACTACCCCACCTGAAGGTTCATGTGCTAATAATGGACTTCAAGCCATCACATCCTTCCTGATGATTCTCGGCCTATCCGAGAAATGGAGGAGGAAGGAGCTAATAACCAGCCATTAATAGAAGTGTTGGGAAAAACACCATCCCTCGTGAAATGGGGGTGTTCATCAATAAGTACTCAACTTAGGTGGGGCGCGAATAAGAAACACAAAACTACCTATATAAGTATAGGTTACTAGCACTCACCCAAAGTTTAGGTTTTTTTTCAGCCCGCCTAAAGAACACAAACAACACTAAAGACCGAGTCACAACTCATACCAAACAAAAACCCATTTGTCCCATCCTTCTTTTTCATGTTCAGTAATAATTTTTAAATAAGTTTGTGCACTACTGGGAAACATACACCATAAGAACAACCATGGAAATAGATCCAGAAAACATCAATTTAAGAATTCACACCCGGTTCTCTTGTAACGTCACAACAAAAAAGGGATAAGTGTGATCCCTCGAAGTTCTGGAACCAAATAAAACCCTGAGACACTTCTCTATGTCCCCCCGAAATGGTTTCTCATCAACAGAGGATCCCACCCCAATTCATGATATAAACAAGGTAACCACTCGGTCCTAAAATTCACAACCATTGAATTCATATCAACAGGGGATCACATCCCCATCCACATCACCACACAAATGGCCTGTGAAAAGAAAAACAACCAATCCACCACCACCAAAACAAAGCATTCCCATGTTGGTACTCTCAGATTTATAAGATTTAACACACTCCATGATTTCAATTTTTGTGTCCTTTAACCATGGTTATCACAAAAAGGGATTGATCCTGGTGCCTCAATTTGTTTAGTCGAATATACATAATTAACTGAATTCCTTTACACAGTATGAGTTCACAAATACAATCCATTTAAACATCACCAGAGGTAAGGGTTCATTAGTGCACAGATAAAAGACCACCAACGGCCATGATTTTCGGTTGGGGTAATCTCGCACAAATCTAAAATGAAGATCATAAAACAAAGCAGCATCATCGACCACTGCCCCCCATCATTCCTTATGGCCCATTCATTATCTTCATTAAAGAATTGTTAATCCAATTCAACGGAATCAAAAGTATGCACACCCAGCATGATACACAAAAAGGGAGAGATGAAGGATAAATTCCCGACTTTTTATCAACAATCAACGCTATGCCTGGGCGTGGAACTTCACGGATAGCGATACGGCTCGTCTGAACTAAAAGCAGTTCGTCTGAACGAAGGGTACTCCTAGCACAGGGTGATCGAGAAAAAGAAACCTAGGGAGAACTCTTTTAGTTTACAATGTTCAGGGATGGTTGAGTTAACAAAGTGGATCCGCGTTAGGAGCGGGGGGTCGTGGGTCGACCACACGGCCCCACACGTTATTAAAGGGTCAGGTGATTTAAACTTATGCATACACCATTTTATTTCATTAAATATTTAATTAAAACATTTATGGGCATTTCTGGGCTTTAAAAAAAGCTTAAAGGCATCAAAATAGGGTTTAAAATCCAATTTGTGCACGTCACTACAAAAACCCCGACAAGGCTGGGTGACACTGATCGGTCTCACCGATCAGTCAGCCTCACTGACTGGGGTCTCACCGATCGGTCGGCCTCACCAACCGGTCTCACCGATCGGCAGGTAGGTCTCACTGATCGTCTTCGCTGATTGGTCTCACGTCGAGAGGCTACCCCTTTAGGATCCGGATTTTTGGCAAAGGACCCTGAGAGTCTGGGTCATCACATCAGATACCTCTCAATCTATTCTCACCCTCGAGAATTTAAATAACCCAGAAGGAAAGAGCGTGTCCGAATAACCACCTCGAAAGATACCTCTAATGATGGAATCTCATTGTTAAATAAGAACACATCCCTGTCAAGAACCAAGCAAGATACCATGTCAAACTTCCTAGCCATGTGGGTTGGGTAGTCTCCTCCCCCATGTCAAGATACTATCCGCTTTGGGCGGCACTAACTCGCCCGCACGGGTTTATCGCATCAACCTTAATGCATCTTGATTAGGGGTCAGGTCCTCCCCTACCCGTAGCTGGGAAGTTTTGCACACATTCAGAGGAATGAAGACCACATATTTCATAGCCAAAGGTATACCGTTCCACCACAACAAGTATAAACAGAATTGCACCAAACTCAAAAGAACTCTGGGCTCAAAACAACTCTGGGTACTCGGCACACATCTGTGCTTCCCTCTCCCACGTACTCTCCTCGAGCCCTCCGTGTCTCCATAACACACAAACCAAGGGAATGGTTAGCCAATGAAGCACCTTCTCCTTGCGATCCTCGATCATCACTGGTCTCTCCACAAAGGTTACGTCATCCTCAACGTCTAGCTCTCCCCAACCGAGGATGTGTGAATCATCATGAAGATAACGATGGAGCTTGGACACATGGAAGAAATCATGTATCCTAAGTAGAGGTGGTGGTAATTCAAGATAATAATCCACTTCTCCAACCTGCCCCAACACATCGAAGGGTCCCATGAACCTGGGAGAAAGCTTACTCCCTTTTCTGAACCTCTGTTGTCCACGCTGAGGGAAGACCTTCAAGAACACGTAGTCTCCAACCTCAAACTCCAAGGTCCTCCTGCAGGTATCAGCATACGACTTTTTTTGGTTTGGGATGCCCTCATCCTTTCCTGTATGAGTTGAACCATCTCTGTCGTTCTCTACACCACCACCGGGCCAAGGATGCCTACCTCTCCAACTTCGGTCAAACACAAAGGTAGGCGACATGGCCTCCCGTACAAGGCATAAAATGGGGCCACACCAATGGTAGAGTGATATATATTATTGTAGGAGAACTCTACCAGAGGAAAGTGTCACACCCATGATCCTCCTGAGTCCAGAACACATTCCCGCAGCATATCCTCCAACGTTTGGATGGTGCGCTCTGTCTGCCCATCTGTCTAGGGTTGAAAGCAATTCTAAGGCGTAGCTGGGTGCCAAAAGAATGCTGCAAACACCTCGAGACTCGTGAGGTAAAATGTGCATCCGTATCTGAGACTAGGAAACCCAGAAATCCATGCAATAACACCACCTCATCCACGAACCTTCGTGCCAAAGCACCCACTGCACTTGACTCCTTAATCGCCAGAAAGTGAGCCGATTTTATCAACCGGTCCACTATTCCCCAGATGGCGTCGTATCCCCCTTGGACCTTGGGTAGTCCCGTGACAAAATCCATCGAGATGTCGTCCCACTTCCACTCTGGAACATCTATAGACTGTAGTAGGCCGCCTAGAACTCGGTGTTCAGCCTTCACTTGCTGACACACTAAGCACTTTCCCACAAACTCGGCCACTGCTCACTTCACTCTAGGCCACCAAAACAGTCTCTTCAGTCCCCGGTACATCTTGGACACTACAGGGAGAACTACTAGGCGTGAGTTGTGGAACTCACTGATAACCTTGTCGCGCATCACCTCTGGAACAAACAACTTTCCCTAGAAAGGCATTTGATTTTGTCCATCCTCCGTCCATCCTTCCGGAGTATTCCTCTGGTCAACTCGGTCATGCATCACATCGCACTCTGGGTATCCCCACTGGGACTCATCCACTTGCTACAACAAGGAAGACTACACTTTCATCTGATACATGCATCCTCTACCGCTATCCATCCTCGCATCCAGGTGTAAGTCAGCCAACTCCCCCATCACCTTCCAAGTGTCTGCCGAGTCTCGGACCGCATCCTTCTGTGATTTCCTACTCAGGGAATCATCCACTAAATTACCCTTCCTTGAAGTGTAGGAGATATCGATGTCATAATCCTGGAGGAACTCCATCAACCTCCGCTGCCGCAAGTTTAGGTCCTGCTGGGAGAAGATATAACTCAATATTTTATGATCTGTGAATACCACAAAGCGTTCTCCGATGAGGTAGTGCCGCCATAACTTCAGTGAAAAAATGACCACTGCAAGCTCCAGGTCGTAGGTGGTGTAATTACGCTCATGAGGGCATAGTTGCCGAGTCCCATAAGAGATCACCCCTTTTTGCTGCATCAACACACATCTCAGGCCCTTTCCTGAAGCATAACAGAACACCTCATAGGTCGCCCCTTCTTCTAGTAATTTCAGCACTGGCACACTAACCAACTTCCCCTTCAGATAGCTGAAGGCTTCCTCGCACTGCACACTCCACAAGAAAACATGATCCTTCTTGGTTAGTGTTGTCAAAGGGGCTGTAACTCATGAGAAGTTGGGTACGAACCTCCAATAGTAATAGACCATTCCAAGGAAACTACGAACTTTTCCCACATTCTTGGGTGCTTCCCTAGAAACGACTGCCTCAACCATCGATGGGTCCACCGATACCCCCTTCTCATACCCCACGTGCCCGAGGAAGTGCACTTCTCATGTCTAGAACATGCATTTTGACAACTTACCATAGAGCTGGTGCTCTCGGGGGACCTCCAAAACTATCCTCAGGTGCTATGCATGGTCCTCCTATGATCTTGAATAGACCAAGATGTCGTCGATGAACACAACTACAAACTGATCCAGGTACTCCCAGAAGATGGAGTTCATAATCTCTCTTAACACAGCTGGGGCTTTCATAACACCGAAAGGTATGACTACAAACTCGAAGTGTCCATATCTGCACCTGAAGGCCGTCTTTAGGATGTCACTCTCCTTTACTCTCAACTGGTGATACCCAGACCACAGGTCGATCTTGGAGAACCATCCTGCCCCTTTCAGCTAGTCGAAAAGATCGTCTATCCTCAGAAGAGGGTAGAGATTATTGATCGTCACCTGATTCAGCCTCTTGTAGTTTATGCACAACCTGATACCACCATCTGCCTTCTTTGTGAACAAGACTGGAGCACCCCACAGTGACACACTCGGTCGAACATAACCCCTCTTCATGAAATCGTCAATCTGAATCCGCAACTTTTGTAGATCTGAAAACGTCCGTAAACTCATGGACGATCTCTGGCACTACAACCATTTGAGCATCTACTGACTCCCCTGACAGCTCAGCTAACAAGGAGAGGAGGGGTTCCTCTCTCCTGCGGCCCTTCTGATTGCTTCGCTAAATGGTGAAGGTAACACGCCGGCCTCCCATGTTCGAGAACACAACCCTTCCTCAGAACCACTCGATGAAGACACACATGGAGAACAGCCAGTCGATGCCAAGAATGACATCGTATGGTTGTGTCTGTAGCAGAGGAAGATCCCTCACCGACTGATGTGTCCCTATATCAGTCTGCATCCCCGATAAACATATAAAAAGTCAGTCTGACCTCTGACTAGTGTGCTGAGCACTAGGGGCACTAGAAGTCTCTTGGCATCTAGACCCAAAGCACGGGCTAGACTGGGTGCATCAAAGGAGTCTGATGCTCCGGTATTGAATAAGGCGTAATCAAGAGTGCTAAATAAACTGATCGTACCTCGAACTACCCCCGACCATACTGGAACTACTGCCTCAGTGGCGTGTAACTGTCCATGCCCAGCTCCTCTACCTCTCGGCTATCGACCACCTCCCCGACCACGCCCCGGTCGAGGTCCCTATGGAGCGCCCAGAGGTCATCATCCTCCTTCTACGTCTACCCTCGGAGGAGCGTGAGGTCGTTGTCCCTGCTGCGGCTACTGGGAAGGAGTGGCTAGAAGCTACTGCTGGGGCGGGTGCTAGGGTTTTCCGCCACCGTCGTACTGTTCCTGGTCCGGGAACTGACTCTGGAGATGAATGTGGCTTCCACAGACGAAGAACCACGGTCCTGGTCCCGAAGGAAAAGGGCAAGGACCAGTGGACCGGAACTGAAACTGTTGCGGCCGGCTCCCTGTAGGTCGGAACATGGAGGGTCCTGACGCTGGAGGCCCGGTGCTGACGGCCTTCCGCTTGGATGGTCCCAACTGGATCCCCTCACATGACACACCTCCTAGAGCATGCATCATCTCTACCACTTTGGCCTTCTTCTGGACATCCAAGTACGTCGGTAGGGTAAAGGGTGTAACAACATACTGGAGGGAGGGTCGGAGTGCCTCTTCTAGACGTCATGACTGAGACTCCTCATCGGGAAAGTGGTCCAGAGCAAAACATAGGAGGTCCTTGAACTTGATTCCTAGATCGCTCACAGACATACTCCACTGCTGGAGGGAGAGTAGCTCCTGTCTCTTTTCTACCTTCATCCTCGAAGAGTGGAATTTTGCCCAGAACTCCCTCTCGAAATCATCCCATGCCACCTCAGCCTCTCTCCTCTCCCCCAGGTAAAGCATCCACCACTGACGCGCCACTCCCCGCATCTGGCTGATGGCCAGAGGAACCCAGTACTTGTGCAGAGCCCAGATCATGCCGAAGGCTATCACTAGCTTCTCTAGCCAGCCCTCCATCTTCATATAAGAGGTGATTCCCTCATACTTCTTGATGGTCTGTCACTGGAAGGCCCAAAGTGTCTTCTACCACTGGTCGTCCTCCTCCTCTCGATCAGATCTCTGCTGATCGGCCAAGGTAGTCTTCGGGGCCACGATCGCCCACACCAAACGTGGTCTCCTTCTAGGTGCCATAGCTGCAAGGTAAACAAGGAATGCCTAAGCCCATGTAGTGCAAAATATTTTTCTTAAAACTTATTAAACTTTTTATTTATTCTTAATTCCCAAGACACCCCAGAAACCCGAGAACACAAGTCATTATGATGCATGTACCTTTCCCATGGTCTCTACCCTACAATCATCATGGCCTCACATGGTCGTTCGGTAGGACTAGAGTCCTTGCATCAGATCATGGGGGGCCCTAAAATCACGTGTCCTTGCTGGTCTTCCCAGGCCTAATTCACGCACCAAGGTCACCCAACACTGTTACCCTACCATCCCATGCAATCCTCACTATGCCTAACTCTAGACTCCATCCTATCTCTCAACCTGCCTTTGATACTATTCTGTCACAACCCACCTTCACCAAAAGGAGGGAAGGGTCAGCAGGTTGCCAGGCCCTTCCTTCATTAAGTTAAAGCAGATATAATGACCCCCAAAACCCGCCTTCAATAGATCCCAGAGTGGCGACCTGCGCCAATGGTATAGAATCACTCACTAAATGGAAGGCAATAACCTTTTCCTTTTAATAGGATCGGGAGATAAGATAGTAAATCTCAACCACACCAAAAGTGGAAAGTAAAAGTAAAACCAAGAACAACCATTCCCATATGCATGATCCAAAAAAATAAACACCACGTGTAAAAAAATGACTAGAAGGTAAATTACCAAAGAAAGAAAAATAGCAACTGCAACTGCCCCAAAGGTCCTACGCTAGTATGGTCCCGCTCGATCCCCAAAGTCCTCCTTGAAACCTGAAATCAGTTTTATATACGTAGGGTGAGCATACAAGTATACTAAGTAGCAAAAACCAAATACTCTCATGCATAAGTTGGGGAACATACTAAAGTCTCGTGAGAAAAAAAAAAGAGTAAACCAGACACCTAACAAGGTAAACTACCCACCCAAACCTCACCAAGGCACACTCCCCAATTAAAGCAAGTCAAGAAATATATATAATAAGAGCACATCAATGTTTGGGTACCCCGCACCACTTTCCCACTGGTTATTGAAGACATCCTATGCATCAAACCAATCCCGCCATTCTCACCCTAGTCCCACTGCCACACCCGGCCCGCACACAACTAGGCCACAACCTCACGCAGACCCACGACCAAACCCCGCCCGCACACACCTGGGCCACAACTGTCACACGTAACCACTCTTGCAAACACCTAGGCCAGAAAAACCAACTCCACGCCCGAAGACACATGGGCCTCATCACGAGGAAACATGGGAAACCACCTTCCAACACACACCTGGGACAACCACCACACTACCCCACCCGAAGGTTCTTAGGATAATAATGGACTTCAGGCAATCATAGCCTACCCAGAGATACATGGCCTATCCGGGAAAGGGAGCAGAAAGGATCTCATGACCATCCACTAATAGAAGTGTTGGGAAAAATACCCTCCCCCATGAAATGAGGGTCTTCGGCACTATGTTCTCAACATGGGTGGGGCGCGAATAAGAAACAAAAAACTACATGTATAAGTATAGGTAACAAGAACTCACCCATAGTTTAGGTTTTTCTTCAGCCCACCTAAAGAACACAAACATCACTCAAGTCCGAGTCACAACTCATACCAAACGAAAACCCATTTGTCCCATCATTGTTATTCATGTTCAGTAATAATGTTTAAATAAGTTTGTGCACTACTAGGCAACTAACAACATAAGCACAACCAAGGAAAAAGATCCAACCAAAGTCAATTTAAGCATTCACACCCGGTTCTTCTGTAAAGTCACAAAAACAAAGGGATAAGTGAGATCTCTCGAAGTACTGGAACCAATGAAAACACCAAGACAGTGCCCCGTGTCCCCCCCCCCCAAATGGTTTCTCATCAACATAGGATCCCACCCCAATTCGTGATATAAACAAGGTAACCACCCCGTCCTAAAATTCACACCCACTGAATTCATATCAACAGGGGATCCCATCCCCATCCATATCACCCCGCAAACGGCCCGTGAAAAGAAAAACAACCAAACCACCACCACCAACACAAAGAAGGCCCTTTCCGGTACTTTCAGATATATAATATAAACACACTCTAGGATTTCAATTTTGGTGTGCTTTAACCGGGGTTATCACAAAAAGGGATTGATCCTGGTTCCTCAATTTTTTTAGTCGAATATACTAATTAACCGAATTCAATTACACAACAAGGGTTCACAAATAAAATCCATTTAAACATCACGAGAGGTAAGGGTTTATTAGTGCACAAAGAAAATACCACCAACGGCCATGATTTTCAGTACGGGGTAAGCCCGCAAAATTCAGAAAAGAATATCCTAAAACAAAGAAGCATCATCGATCACAGCCCCCCCCCTTCATTCCTTATAGTTCGTTCATTATTTTCATTAATGTTTGGTTAATCCAATTCTACAGAATCAAAAGCATGCCCACCCTGCATGATACAAAAAAAGGGAGAGATAAAGGAGAAATTCCCTACTTGTTATCAAAAATCAACGTTAAGCCCAGGGGTGGAACTTCACGGATAGCGATGCGGATCGTCCGAACTAAAAGCGGTTCGTCTGAATGAAGTGTACTCCTAGCGCAGGGTGATCATGAAAAATAATCCTTGGGAGAACCCTTTTAGTTTATAATGTTTGGGGACAGTTGATTTAACAACGTGGATCTGTGTAAGGAGCGGGGGGTCGTGGGTCAACCACGCAGCCCCACACGTTATTAAAGTGTTGGGTGGTTTAAACATACGCATACAACAAGTTAATTCATTAAATATTTAATTAAAACATTTATGGGCATCTTTGGGCTTCAAAACAAGCTTAAAGGGGTCAAAATAGGGTTTAAAACCTAATTTGTGCACGTCATTGGAAAAAACCTAACAAGGCTGGGCGACACCGATCGGTCTCACCGATTGGTCGGCCTCACCGACTGGGGTCTCACTGATTGGTCAGCCTCACCGACTGGTCTCACTGATCGGTCGCGCCGATTGGTCTCACCGATCGGTCTCGCCGATCGGTCGCACCGATCGGTCTCATGCCGAGACGCTACACCTTTAGGATCCGGATTTTTGGCAAAGGAAAGGACCTTGAGAGTCTGGGCCATCACAAAAAAATATTTTTTTTATTAATAAAGCCACATTAATAAAAAATGATTGATTTTTTACAAAACAAATATCTATAAATTATGGTGTGTAATATATATATATATATATATATCATAAATCAGTTAATACTATTCATATTCTTATGTTAATATCTAATTAAAAAAGGTATTATATATCATTGGTCATTTTTGTTCGCTATTGCGTACTGAATACAATATATGAATCAAAATAAAAGGTTTCAATATAATTAAAGAAAAAATGAGTATTCATTTTCCTTTACACTATCATAAATAATTATCTTATTTTAATTTTTTTATGTTTTGACAACCTACCCCTCCACTTAAATAAAATTTATCCTCATAATTTCATATTTGTCTGTGTAATACATGCTATGAAATTTCATAATAATTTTTCTGAATCACATATCATAAAAAATATTAATAAAATATCTGCTTAAGAAGAGAGATATGTTAGATAAATGGTTATGTGAAATTGCACATAACTAGTTATTTAAATAATATAATATTAGTGGGTATGGATGGAAAACATAAATAAGTATATAATTTTTTTTAGGAAATAGAACATAATCAGCAGAACGACAGAGATAATGAAGTGCCTCAAAATAGGGAATTTTTTATGACAAAAAAGAATATAAGTTCAATATAATTGAATGTAAAAGAATAAAATTTATTTTTTAGATCATTTTCATTGAGCTAAGGAATTATATTATCATATAGACTAATATAATATTTATATATACATTAACGATTATTAGAATTTCATCCTTTAACCCATTCCCAACATAATTTCATATTTTTCTCCAGATGATGAGTATTCATGATTAATTTATCAGGACTGAAGATATATATTCCATCTTTTAATGAACCATATAACTCTAAAATGGATAAAAATATATTTAACATGTTATTTGACATTAAAAATACAAGGACTAATTAAACATGGTAAAGCAATTACCAAAATGAGTAAACCTTCATATGATACATTCATCTTAAATATTTTATTTTAAATCCAAAAGTTCAAAAAAAATCCTTAATAAATAAACTAAAAATAATCATATTTTATTCATCAGTGATATCTAATGATTTTATGTTTATATTCTCATAATATTATAATATCTATTTTATAAATATCATTATTCACTTCGTCAACAAATATGTCTTCATTCATTTGGTTATCTATAAAAAAGAAAATCTGTTTTAATAATTAACTCAGTATCAAATATCATTTAAACGTTAATTTATATCAATAATGATACCATATTCCATAAAAGATTATAGGTATAACGAATGATAATCTAGATATATACATTCACTTTATACCAATAAGGCATCTACTAAACATTCACTGACTAGTTTAATAAATCACCTCTTAGAACCTCAAATGAGGTGTCTATGACATTGAAGATATGATTATTCATAAGCTTGTTTTCCTAAGACTATATCAATATATATTAATATAATCCCACATGATAACATATTAATCACAAAACATATCTAAACCGATATATGTTACCAACTATAGAAATGTAGAATTTGTACTCTAGGATATAATGATGAAATCATTAAAGTTTCATTTCCACCTCTCATTATAATAATTTTGACCCATTTATTTCATGATATTCATACAAAAACAAAAGGTAAATTGAGATCCTATATATTCCCAAAATCTTTTTAGGTTTAGATGTTTATATAATTATGAAAAAATCCTACTGAAAAATACCATTATCATCACATGAGAATTTATCAAACTATACTCAAATTATATTATTTCACATTGTTTTATCATCATCCATCCATAATAAATCCAATATTTATATTATTTTTCAACCTAATTCTTAATAAAAAACCAAAAAATTAGAATTTTTACTTTAACTATGTAGTAACGATAAAAATGGCCAATAGAAATTAAATGCCATTAGCAAGCATAATAAGTGAATAAGGGTATAACGGAATAATTTGAGTTCATGACTGAATAAAAAAAACTCATACCCATCAAAACTATGATTATTATATATTAAAACATAGAAAAATGAAATGTTCATCAAAATTAATAATCATAATCCATTTGATATCAATCTTGATCATAATAAACATTATAAAACGGTATTTAGTAATTAAAACCATTTCAATAAAATGTAGTGAAATATTCATAAAAACCCTTCCATATAAATTTTAATTGAATAACCATATATCCATCTAATTATGTAACCATTACTAAATCCCTTGAAGTTCTCTATCAGAACAACAATCATATAATATATAATAGGCTTACACAATGGTCTTTTTCCCCTATAGTATAATTTGTTATTGGCTAAACCAGCATAATCTAGGCCACCCAAATATATTTGTTGTAAAGGAAAAACCTAATGCTTTCTTGGCCGCCCCATCATATAATCTGTAATGGGCTATCTTAGTGAAATCATGGCTTCCCAGTCGTATATCTAATGTAAAAGAACCATGAACTTAATTATATATAAATATATTTCATTCAATCATCAAACATAGAAATGTAAATATTCAATTAATAACATGGTTAAAATGAGGAATAGAAATGGCTTCCATGAAAATATCTTTCTCACATGATAAATTCATCGAAGATAAAATGTGTTTCATAACTATATATTTGAAATAAGCATATTTTATCTGGAGAAAAAATACAGAGGATATCAATGAAAAATATATCATGTTATGGGTATGTAATGATAGGGGTTATTGATTTTGATTAATGGAAATTCCATGATAATATCATTACAATCCTTCTAGTTGAAAATTTTCTATAATATTTTTAAATCCCATTATTAAAACATAAAATATTATGAATTAAATTTCTATAAAAATTATTATTAAAACTAATTATTTATAAAATATTAAATAAAATTTTCATTACAAATATTATTTTATATTGAAAAATATTATTAAAATAAATGATAGTCATGTCTCTCGGTAATTTTATACACACTATAAATAATATACTTTTTCATGATAAAAAGGATAGAAATGTTCCTTGTTTGGGAATTGATAAGAAGATTCATTTGAAAATATTTTTCAAAAAGGGAAAATTGTTACAATTTTCATTAATAAATTATTTTTCAAATTAAAAAAATGATATAATTTTAAAAACAATGTTTCATGTTTTAAATGACTTTTCAACCAATGAGTGAAATAATGATGGATTTTTTTAAAAAACGTTCTCAACAATATTTAGTTGAAAAGAGTATAAAATTGTAATTGTACTATTAAATATCATAGATGAAAATAATAGATGAAAATTCATGTGTTAATTGAGTAGTGAACCATAAATCCTCATCACTGGAAACCTAATCATAATAAATCTGTATAATCTATTAGATTGTAACAAACAATTATGACAACATTTATAACATTAAATCACAATCCCCAAGAAAGAATAATATTAAATTAAATAAATAATATTATGATAATAATTAGATTCATTGTATAACTTTTCAATGGGGAATTACATACACCTCATAGATTATGTTAGGTGTATAACATAATATACATTTCAATGAAGAAAAATTGAAAAAATATTACCTACCATTTGGTAAAATATAATGGGTATAACCCAGTAAAGATAGATCATAAAATGGATATTTAAATCACTATAATGTTAAGGATAAGAGATATTGAATATATCCATGGAAATTATATGCACTACAAAACAAAAATAATTGGTGAATATGGGATATATATATCACATAAATAAAAGTGAGACGATGAAACCCATTAAATTGTGTCTGACAAACTGCATGTGACATTATCTTCCTGAATAATAAACATATGATTTTTATACCTGATATCCTTTTATTGTTTATTTTTTACTTTTATTTTAAAAATTAACATGTTATATACAATTTCATTACTGATTATTTCTTAGTTGGATGTTTTAACAATATTAATGTTTTTGTCAAAAATGAATTTTCTAGGTTGTCTATAGTCCATGTGGTCATTATTTAATCATAATGAAAATAATCTTGAAATAATTATCATATTTATACATAAATTATTATTTTAAAACCAATAATGATATATTGTTATTGAAAATAATCTTACGTAACAATCATTGAGACAATAATTAATATGTACTCATGGGTAGTTTTTCAATTTTCCATACTTGTAATGGAATGAAAGCATGTAACATTTAAATTAAATATGACAATAATATCATTAATTACATTTTATTTATTTCTATATACTTATAAATATATTTATTTTAATGTGTTGGTGTAAGAAGGAGTCACATCATTTCAAGGAGGTGGTAGTCCACACATCTATGAATGACGTTATCATTTATCTTAGAGAGTGAAATGTAAAAATAAAATGTTATATTATATTTATAGAATGATTAATATGTAATTACAATAATAAATATGACATATATATGTTATATATTTATTTAATTTTACATTATTAACCTCCATATGATACACTATTGAAAAATTAATCAAATTGCTATGAAAGGCGAAATTTCACCGTACACACGAGTAACATTATTGTATCCCTTATAATATGGAACGGAAATAATTATATATGTTATTGTTATTATATATGAGTAACTATTTTATATAAATTTTATATAAAATTTATATCCATCTCCATACACAACAGTACGCGGTGGTAATGGAAAAACAATGGAAATCATTTTGCAAGGCAGTAGTACAATGTAATCGCGAATGATGATTTCCTAAACCATTTCATGGAAATGTTTGTTATTTTAGGTCATAAAAAAATTTAAAACATCTAATTTTATGGAATATAGAATTTTTTTATATTATCATTGTATAATACTAATTTAAGGACGTTATGTGAGGTGTAAAATTATGATGCTCATTGAACAAGATTACCTTCTCTTTGGGTATCCTCCTTAGGATGGAACTAATGCCATGAAAAGTTGGATTTATTCTGAAATAAAGGACTATATAATTAGTTTAGAGATGATTGGGGGTGATTTTATATTGTTTTTCATAAGAAAAAATTATTTATATATGTGATAAAATTATAGTTGTGAGTTCACTATTACAGTTGAGGACGAGTGTCATTCTATTAAATACTAAAAACAATATTCACTATTTAGAGGTAAATCATACATGATGTTTATAATAGAGTAAAAATTAATTTCATTTATGGATTATATATTCATACCGTAGCACTGACACAAAATAAATTACATTTTTAATATTTTATTCCTTTTTTAGTATCCTTGTTTATTTTTTTCATTTTCATTTTTCATTTTGGTAACTAGATTTCTATCGTAAATAATTTTCACATAATGATGAAAATAAATTGGTCCTTATTTGGTAATTTTTACACAAAATGTATTATTTTGAAGTATAATTTATCAAATATTTACTCTATATGTATTGGAAAATAATTTTTTAACAAGTTCATGTAATGGGAAAAACATTGTTTTAACATTAACAAGAAATATATAGTTTTTTAATATTTAGTTGTCAATATAGTGATTATAAAATAATAATTGGCCCATGAATAAATCATATAGTTTATTTATCAATATTAAAATGTTACATGGATGATTATAATATTTTTAATAAATTTAAATCATTTCATTAAATATCATATATTATACAATAACAATAATGTCAATTTTAAATTTTACCATTAATTTTGAATTAAAAAATGATAAATTTTTAAAATTATATTCTTTTATGATGACAATCATATAACATAATATATTAATTTAAAAAATTTATATAGGAAAATAATTCATTAAACTTAGTTAACTTTTTTTATTTTTTGTATCATTTATTTGTATTAACTATTTTATAAAAAAAATTGTTTATATTTTCCTAAGTATATAATGCAATTAATTAATATAAAAAATAATAGAATAAATATGAATGATCAAAAAAACATTTATATTTCAAAATAATATTAATAACTGAACCTATACTGTTTTTCACTTTATAATAATTAATAAAATATTATAAATGGGAAAAAGGTTCTTTTATGTCATTTTCATTATTTGACACATTATATCAATAATGTTTCCTAATATTGTTGTAATAACTCATAAATTTCGATCCAAATGTCATAAGGGTTGATATAAGTCAATAATATGGGTTTTTTAAATTTTTTGGATCAATTGTTTAGCCTAATTTCTATTTTTAACCATTAAGTAAACTCATGTGTACCTTAATAACTATAATTAATTTTAACTATTTTCAATAATCATTGTATTAAAAAATAAAATAATCTTAATACAGAGTATAAATAATGATGAGCCCATATATTTTATAAATTTTAGTAAATTCAAATCTCTAATTTGGGTAAATTAAATATAAAATTAATCATGTAGGGGTTGTGAGACAACTAATTATTAAAATATATGTTTTTTAAAAAATATGAATATATATAAACTATATTACAGAAAATAATCATTATATGAAAAAAATTAAAATATTTTAAAATATAATCAATAGATTTAATTTAAAACATTATACATTTGGGATTATTATAAAAAATTGAAAATGGTATACATTACACATTTTGAAATAGTATTTAGAAAAAACATGTTTCAAAACAAACAAAATCATATACCAAAACTAAATATAAATATAAATCAATTTAATTAATTAGAATAAATATAAATTAATATTAACTAGTTTAAATTAAATCATATTCACGGTATGATGTCACATTAAATATACTAAATCTTTAGATAAAAAATATATTTTTAACAAATTTTTATTATATACTATTCACTAAAAAATCAATATTTTATAAAATGTCATAATAATTCACCGAAATAAAATTTTTATATTAAAATATCAAAAATGAGGTAAATTTTTTCAAATACATTTTATAAATTTTTGATAAATTCATTATAATATTTTTTATGATGTTTAATGAAAATCATTTTGTAGGAAAACATATTATTAAAAAATATGATTACATTACAAAAATTTGATTGATTTCTATCAAAATATTTTTCAATAATTTATATTTTGTTATGAATATATATATTTAAGTAATTTTTTATTTGATTAATTTTTTAATAATATTCATACCCACAAAATTAACGGTATGTTTATAAAGGTAATTTATATCATATAACATTTTTTAGGTGTTCTATGATGAATATTATATAAAACATAAATATGTCATGGTTTAATGTAATTAAGTTTAAAATTAATTTTCCATGTCCTTTACACTATCAAATATAATTCACTTCTTTTAAAATCTCTTAGTGTTATATAATTTTTTAATAATTTTCCAGTAGCTATAATGTAAATGTATATTATTTATTTTTTCTAAATTGATTAGTTCATATATTTTTGAAGTAGTTAAATTCTGTGTTTTCTATTAATTTTATAATTTAATTTATTATAATGACATTTTATACATTAAAATGGGTCATTTCACTCTGGAAAATTTTTATTTTCATCCCATTCTTCTTGTTACATTTAAAATTTTATTCTAAATTTTTTTTGATTTGAATAACTAAAAAATTATTTAATAATTTGAATATGTAGGTCAATATTTTTAATAGAGTTTAATTTCATTTTCGGTTAGTAAGAATAGTATGATTATTACTCTCACATACCATAATAATGTGTAAATCATCAAAATAAAGACTCAAATAAAATGTTAAGCTATAAATAATGATAATAACTCATTATTTTTTCTTTTTTTATTTATATAATTCTTCCATACTCATTTGATATTTCAATATATATAATTTATCATTTTGAATTTCTTTTTACATTTATAATATATAAGTGTATCAAGAAGAAAAAAATATCATACTCTTACATTAACAAATAATTACATTATTTCAATGGGGGTAAAAAAAATTTAATTATTTAAATATATTAATTCTAAATAAAAATGAATTTTTATAATGTTATTTTAATTTTATGCTTTATTGATGATTTTTTTAATTTTTATAATGCACCGACTGTGTAATTGTGCAAGCATTAAAAATTCAATAAAATTATAATTAAAAACTAAAGGTAAAATTATATGAGTTATTTTAATGTTCGGTTATTTATATTAATATGAACACCATATTAGAGACTTTTGGATGAATTTAATGCGAATAACATTATTATATTGTAGTATTAAACGGAAAATTATATTTATATTTTCGTAAATAGTTATTTTGTTGTTCTTTTGTTGAAAATATTTTATTTGATGATGTATAATATTTAAAAATATGATAAATACACCTTTTATTAGTATATGTTTAAAATTTCCAACATGGTCAAATTATTCTACTTTTTATATTTTTATAGTTATTATATTAACAACTAGGTAAAGAAAAATAATGATTCCATAATATTTATCCAATTGGTTCATGAAAAGATAAAAAAAATGATAAGTGAAAAAATTATAACCTCACAAAACAAAATATTATTGGATGATATTGTTTTGAATCATCCTTGTCATGGATAATATTATATTAAATTTAGATCTATTTTCACATAATAATTCATTTATATTAATTTTATATTTTTATAAATTCTAATAGTTCCTCTCCCTTCTATTATAAAATAAAATGTTTCTTCTCATTTCATCAGACATCCAAAAATGGGTTAGACCATCTGATACAAACCAAAATAGTTTTCATATATCCCACACAAAACTATTTAGTAAATTTTTGTCATTTAATACCAATGATGAAAATATATTATTTTAAATCATAAGAGGATAAACAAAGAAGATGATTCATTTTCAAATCTGTATTTTTATTTAATTTCATCACCCACGTATATAAAAAATTCATTATCCATGATGATATAATATTTATATTATGTCCCATATAGTAATATATCAATATAATAATGGACTGAACTTTATAAATATCATTTCTCAATCGAATTGGAATTGAATCTATCATTTTTTGTATGGCCAAATACCACTACATGAACAGATGCAATTCGTTTTCAATCCACTCCACATATGGATATTTATAAATATGGATTTAATATATATTATAAGATATTAATAAAAAAATTAATAATTCAGAAGAAAAATTATTACATTTAATTTTATACCTTTCCATTCATTAATTAGTAACATCTTTATTGTGTACATATAGACCACCCAATCTATGAAGCGATCTCATTCATTTTTTATTACCTCATCACATTGGTTATAAATTTACGTATATTTAATGTAATAAAATTTTTTATGATAAGTTTTTATTTCTCAAAAAAATATAAAAAAAACATTCCTTCCTTACATTTTTTTTATTTGAAAAAATTGATTTGTTACACATGTGTACGTACAACATACCATCTAGAGGTTGTAAAGAGGATAAATTTTCCAAAACATCACTAATAGTGGGATTAAAAATATAATTGATATTGAAATTATATAATTATTTAATTATTATTATTTATGTAATTATGAAATAAAAAAATATAAACCATGATCAGCTTACCAAACACATTTTAAATGTATGCTTTGAATCTCAACAAAACATCTAAATACACATAAACATATAATTAATTAATTTTATCTTGGTAATAGCTAAGATAAAAATAATTATTATCTTGAAATTATTTTTCATAAAGGTAAATAATTATTGAGATGTTTATTATTCAGTATGTTATAGAACATATGTAAAGATTTTGGCTCAATGTAATAAGTGATTTTGGTTAAAATAATGTTTTACATGTTTTAAAGTTTTATTTTCAATATATTTATCATCCATGTCCATGAATAACTAATTTTTTAATGAAAAATTTTTATTTAAGATTCCAAAATTTATAAAGATACTTTTATACAATATTTGAATTATTTATAATCTGTTTATAAGCAATAATGTTTTTATTATAATATATTTATAAAACCATCCTCTAATGTTTTTATTCCAACAAAATTTCATCCATTTCAATATTTTTTTAAATTATTTAATATATTTTTTATATGGCCATAAAAGAAATATTAATAATTTTATATATAAATATTTTAATATTTCTATAAAATATTTCCAGAGATTTCATTTTAATTAATTTTTGATATTTCGTTGTAAAATAAAAAATGTGTGCTCTATTTTAAAAAATATGGAGACATTGAATATTTATACAATCAAAAAAATTATTTTATTTTTGGATTTATTTGTAAAATTATATTATTTTTTCAATGAAACCCAATATTTCCCAATGCTACGGTTACATTTAAAATTATTATAAAATTAAATAGACGTTTCAAAATCCTTCTTCATAGTGAAAATACAAATTTTAAAACTAAAAAACTTTTCTTTGTTATGAATATTATGGTTATTGAAATTTTTTATGATGAAGGTGGTTCTGTTTTAACTCTTGTATTGGATGTTCCATAAGACACCGTAAATTTTTTGGGATTTATTTATGTTTGGATGTTGACAATAAGGGTTATTCAAAGCAAAACTATGAAAATTATTTCATGAGTAACTATAATTATTTCTTGAAGTGTAAATTTAAGGGTTAAACCATGTATAATAGTGATGGTTATTCCATATGATATGTGATATAAAACTAATTACTAAAGATAACATGAATATGAATGCATATATCATTTTGTATAATTTGTGATTTTGATGATACCTGAAGTTTGTACTAATAAAAATTTAATTGCTGAAACCAAGTTAAAACACAATTTTAAGGTTTCGCATCTATGAAATTAAAAAATACAAAACCATTGGATGGTAGTGAATTTTTTAGTAAGAATACTACCGTTATATTTATTATAAAAAAAGCATTGTGATCTTATTATCCACAATTATTCTGGTATAGTTAAACAAGAGAATTATGATGCACTAGATGTTATGTATTATCTTATATAATTACAAATATAAGATGATTAGATGTAAAAAAATATATTAAATAAAAAAATATAATGGTTAACAGTGAAAATAATGATACTAATTTTTATTAAGAACATAGAATGGGGTCAATCTGAATTGGGGGGATTCCCACTATCTATATTATTTTAGGCCTCAATAGGTACATGGTTCCTCTAGATTAATGTGGATTTCGAAGACATTAATTGTACCTCCATCATTCCTTGAATATAAATTTACATGCTCATGATGATGATCGTGATGGTTATCAAAAATAGATAACATGAATATGAAATAACATTTAACATTTAATTTATTAAACATTAATGTATTTATTATGATTATGATAAGGATGTAGAACATATGAAATTATTGATATTTAATTACAGATTCCATCTATGATTTTTTCAATCCATGGATAAGGATGATAAAATGTTTCTCAGATGCTTGGATGAATTCATACCCTTATATATTCAATGGTGTCAAATTATGTTGGTTTTGATTGATGAATGAAATATATATTGGAATTATATTACAATCATATCATAGAATGGTTGGATATATAAAACTAATTTTTATTTTGATCCCTATGATGATATTTTGAGAATATTGATTAGGGGATTAACGTTACTAATAACATTAATAGATCAGTTGGGATTATGAATATAATGATAAAAAACATTATGATTTAAAGGTACAGAGAAGTATCTATAAACGATGTATCCAAATGTTTTTGATAAATACCAATCCTAAAAAAACCTACCACAATTCCAAACATTAACGTTCATAGAAAAGAGGACTTTTTAGAATAATGTAATTGAAATATAGTTAGAAACACTAAATAACAACATCATATGCATGTTCCCAAAGATATAAATCTTATAAGAAGTTGGGCTAGTTTTGAAGTTATATATTTTTTATATTTAGATTATTAATGGAAAAAACCATGTAATGTTAGTTTACTATTCAAGTGTAGATGAACAGGAATACTATGAAAGGATATTAAAATGTTGATAATGATGCAATGAATAGTTTAATGAACATCTTGTTCAAGAGTCTAAATACCATAATTAAAATCATTTTTTATCCTTTATGATAAACCAAAAAATGGGTAATGTAATTTCATATTAATTTATTAATAGTGGTCAATGTTGGTTAACCCAATCTTATAATGTGACTATGAAATCACAATCTCACATCAAATTAAAATTAAATCTCATTTTCCATTTAATACAATATCAAAATAAATTGTAATATATGATTCTACTAATTTTTACCTAAACATTCCACACGTAAAAAATCATATATTTTTTAATTATTTTATTAATGAAATTTGTTCCCGATAAAATATCATTTCAAAACATAACATTAAATAAAATTATTTTTTAATGCTTATCATTTATATATTTAAATTGTAGAACCCCGGTTTTGAGGTATGTGGCATTTGTTTAAGCATTTTTAAGTGTTTAAAATGCATGGGATGAGTTGGGAAGTTGTTCGGAGAGTTTGTAACAGTTTTGGATGTGTTTGGTGGCCTTTAACGGGGTGCACGGTTTGAGCCAAGTTAGTGGAAACCATGTAGGGGGAGACAATAGTCTTCACACAGCCTCCACATAGTTTTCCCAACCATGCGAGGAAACCGTGCAGACCTTGGCTCTCGAGGTGGTGGCATGCCCACGGTTAGGGCACGGTTTTCTAAACCGTGCGGGCTAACCGTGCGGCCAAAAAAAATTGGGTTATAAGTTCTGAGCTCCCTCGGGATTAACCTATTTCACTCCTCTCTTCCTTCCACTCATGGCTCACTCAGGTTCATCGGTTCTCAGGGGGTGGAGGAGCTTTCCCACAAATTTTGGAAGGGTTTTGAAGAGAATTCAAGGTGGTTAGAAGGTGATTGCTTCCGGGTAAGTCTCTCCTCTCTCTTCTCTTGTGCTTTCCTCTAGATATACATCCCTATCTTTCATGGTTTTCTAGATCTACATTTGTTGGGTGTAGATCTAGGGTTGGGGTTTCCTTGGATGATAATTTTAAGTCTTGTGATGGTTAGGGAAGGTGATCTAGAGAGGATTCGATGGAGCATTCACTAGATTGGAGGTGCGGTTGTTTGTGGGTCGGTTTCTAGAGAACCCTAAAGTTAGGTGGCTTCTCTCTTGACTCCACTTGGTTAGAGCTAGTGGTTCCATGTTTCAATTAATATGTTGTGGTTAAAAGTAATTGTGTGTTGATGTGAGAATTTTGTTGGAAATCTATTGGTGGTTTTTGGGAAAAAGGGGTTTTGTGGTTGAATGTTCTTGTTGTACATTTTAAAATGGGAATTTTAAAATGGAATGCTATGATTTATTTGTGAAATGATTGATGGAAATGGTATTCCAAAAATAGTTTGTTTTATTGAAATGGGTTTTTCCATGGAAAAATGGTTTTCAAAATATTGGTGATTTATTGAAGTGGATTGACATGTAATGGAATTGGTTAATTACATGATGTTGTTGTGACTTTGATGGGTTATATGTTTGGTTGTGATTGGTTGGGATGATGTGTGGAAGTGGTGAGAAGTACCACTTTAAAAAGTGGATGGATAGTGGACGGAAGGGCCCCCTTCTAAGGATAAGTGGATGGGAAGAGCCACTGGTTGTGAATGGATGATACGAGTTGGACGGAAGAACCACCATTATGATTTTTTATTGTGCATGGCTTTGCAAGTTGGAAAATGTGGTTCTAGTGTGTAAATGATGAAATGTCTTGTGCAATGTTTGGTTGTATTTCCCTTGGATGCTTGGGTTGGGTGTAATGTCCTGGTAAGATCATGATTGGGCGTAAGAAAATGGTTGCACTTGTGATTTATTGTATATAAACTATTTTATACAAATGTGTTAACGGTTTTATCTTAGTGGAATGTATAGGATAATCATTTGGGGAAAACCTATTGAGTTTTAGTAGTCACCACCTGCTTTTGTACTGTGGATTCTTTGCTGTTGTTGTGCACTGTGGCGTGGTAAAAGGTAAGGCATCAACCTCCTTTAGTGGTGTGTTGTGATGTCTTGGTGGAGCTTGAAGCTTGGAGCTTGGTGTGGAGCTATGGTGGTGTCATGGCTCGTGGTATTTTCTTATTTGGTCTTCCGCATATTACTCTGATGTTTTTTTTCTGGGATGTGTTGACATGTTAGATTAGTATGGATTATCTGGTTGTCTTTGGTAATGTATGATGTTGGTTGTTTGTTAACATGCATCATATAGTTGTGGTTTGTTTGGTTTGGTTTGTCTTAAGGGAAAATCGTTCCCCAATTTTTTTTAGAGCCCTCAGAATTTATTGCTAGCTTTTGGCACCTTGGGAACGTCGCATAAGGCCAAGTAACCCTCACCGCCTCCTCAAGCCAATGAGGTAGGGGCGGGGTGTTTCATGTGGTATCAGTTTGTTCTGTCCCTTGACGTTGATTCCTGGATACGGTGTTGACATTCATTGTGGTATATTATATGAGTTAGGATGGTAGCAAGGCGTAGGAATGTCAGAACGTGGAATGTATATTATAAAAGGACGTAGCTAACCCTTTTATGATGAACATCATGTTACCAAGGATTTGGGTACATAAGTGTTTTGGAGACACTTATAGGCATTGGATATCTCATTGTCGTGCGTGTAGCCAATGAGATGAGCATGACATGCATGGAAGAAATGAATTCCCTCTAGGATGCATATTTCAATGGGGTATAATTATTTATGATGTGATATGAACATGTGAATTTTTAATGTGAATAAATTGATATTTTGAAAATGGATCGGTTTTCTAAATGGTTAAACATTGCACATGTGGAAAATGTGAACTGGTGGAAAGCCTTGTTATGATGGTGTTGTTTAATGTTGTTTGAAATGGGACTACATGATGTCTACGGAAGTGAGTCTCATTGTTGTTTGTTTGTTTTTTTGATAGAAATTTAACCATGTAGGCCTCATAGAGACCATCCAGAGGAGGTTGCTGAGAATGTGGTTGCACCTGAGCATCAGGAGAACCGGCGGCTAGTGCAATGTATAGTGCAAGCTTTCCAAGCTGTGGGAAGTCGAAATAAAATAGGTGAACCAAGTCATATAGATCATGAGGTTCAGTTTCAAATAAGAATCCACCAATCTTCATGGGTTATTCAGAGCCAGAAATGGAATAATCATGGTTGAATAGAATGAACAAGTTCTTTGAGTTATTAAGAACTCTGGTAGAGCTGAATGTGAAGTTGGCCACGTATATATTGGAATATATTTCCCTTCAGTGGTTTCAGTTGGTACTCCAAGTGGGGGCGAACCATGGTATGATGTGGGAAGGCATTGAAAAATAGTTTAATAAACAATTCTACCCACTTACGTTCAAAATTCAGTGCACAGAAGGTTTAATCAGTTTGAAGCAAGAGCAAATGTCTGTGATGGAGTATGCAGCTATGTTTATGATCTTAGTGCAGTTTTCACCTGAGGTGGCGGGTAGCACGTCGTTAAAGGAAAGGATCTTGGAAGCGGGGATAAGGCAATAAATCTGTTCAAAGATAGCAGTGCTGTGTATAAATGATTACACAGTGTTGATGAATAGAGCCTTGGTGGCTAAGTGGGATCTATTGGGAGCTCCAGGTGGGGGAAGCATGGTGGTACCCATGGAGAATAGTGGGACCTATAATGATGGGTTCAAGCGGAATAGGGACACTTATTCCTAGGGTGGGAATATGATATATAATCTGATAGGAGGATCGATATATATTCCTCCGAAGACACAGAGAAAGCCATGTTGTTTTTAGTGTGGGTCGATGAGCCACATCAACCAGGATTGTATGCCACAACCTCAAGAATGCCATAATTGTAAGTATATGGGGAATCTGCAGTGTTATTGTCAGAATGCTCCAAGTTCAGGTGTGCATGACACTCCTCTGGGATCACAGACATCGTATGCTTCAATGGGACGGGGACAGCAGCGCATCCCTCATCAGCAGAGTAATGTGGGTCATGGTGATTCTCGGTATACCACGATTCCTAAATAGTGTAATAAAATGTATATTGTGGCAAGAAAACATGTGTTCAGAGCTATGCAAGTTGTGGTGGCTGATCAGCCATGACCATCCATGGTGCGAGGTACTATTCATTTTAATTCTACCTTGATGCAAGTGTTGTTTGTTACTAGTGCTTCACACTCATTTACTACTACATGTTTAGTTAATTTTCAAGGTTTAAGGGTAGAAATGATGCCCTCAGTTTTGAAACATCAAAATCCTCTGGGTCGAAGAGAGTGTCAAGCCTTCTTGTGTGGAGCATGATGTATCGTTTTGGGAGAGGTTGAGATTGTATGGAATTTCTCAATGCTTGATATGGATGGGTATGATATAATCAAGGGAATGGATTGGTTGGTGGCGTTTAAGGCCCACATTGATTGTGATGTGCGAATAGTGTCTTTTACGACACATAATAGTGTCATACATCCCTTTAGAAGAGAGAGGCATGAAAGGCTGGGTGCAAAGGGTTTGTTGGCATCAGTAGTGGCTACGATATCATATTAGTTAGTGGTGTTGTTGTTGGAATTGGTATTAGTGTTAATAAGAGTGTTCCTCCAGTAGTGGTGGATCAGTTCATGGATGTTTTTTCAGATGAATTATTTTGGGTTACCACCCCTAAGGGAAGTGGAGATTACGGTTGATCTCCTCCTAGGGACCAGTCCTATCTCACTTCCATCTTATCGGATGGAACCAGTTGAATTGTGACAATTGAATGTCTAGTTGGAAGAGTTAGAAAACAATGAGCTTATCTGACCTAGCAAGTCTATGTGGGCAGTGCCGGTGTTGTTTGTTAAAAAGGTGGATGTATCTTTGAGGAAATGTGGTTATTATCGTAGACTTAACCATGTTACTATAATGAATATATATCCACTTCCACAAATTGATGATTTGTTCGACAAGTTGAGGGGAGCCCAGTGGTTCTCCAAGATCGACTTGAGGTTGGGATATTATCAAATGTGTGTGAGCTAGGAGGATATTCCTAAAACAGCATTCAGAAGTAGATATGGCCATTATGAAGATGTGGTTATTCCCTTTGGTGTAACAAATGCGCAAGCAGTGTTTATGGAATTGATGAATCAGATATTTCAGAGATATCTGGATTCATTTGTGGTGGTGTTTGTGGATGATATTCTGGTGTATTCAAAGATAATGGAGAAGCATAAGTAGCACATGGCGATAGTGATGGGGATATTGAGGGATCATCGGTTGTATGCCAAATAGTTAAAGTGTGACTTTTGGATACATGAAGTTTGTGTTCTTGTCCATGTGATTTCTAAAATAGGTGTTTAAGTGGATCCAGTATAAAATAGCGGTCCTTATCTCATGGAAACCGCCAAATAATGTGTTTTAGATACATAATTTCCTTGGTCTAGCTAGGTATTATCGGTGTTTTGTTCATGATTTTTTACGTTTGGCTTCGCCGATGATAGCATTGACAAGAAATAATGTTCCATTCCCTTGGAGTGAACTTTGTCACCACTGCTTCAAAGAGATAAATTTTCACCTTACATCAACACCAATATTGGTTTTTCCAGAACCAGGATGAGGGTATGTGGTGTATTGCGATGCATCAGGAACATTGTTGTGGTGCGTTATCTTGAAAAGGAATCCTGTGGTTGCATATGGATCACGGTAGTTGAGAGTGCATGATATGAACTACCCAACTCATGATCTGGAGTTGGAAGCAGTGGTCCATGCTTTGAAAGTACGGCACCATTATCTATTCGGTGGGAAATATACGGTATAAAAAGATCACAAGAGCTTGAAACATATTTTATCACAAAGAGATTTGAACTTGAGGCAATAGAGATGGATGAATTATCTCTAGATTTTTTATTTTGGCTTGATGTACACACCAGGAATGGGAAATTTACTAGAAGATGAATTAAGTAGAAAATCATATGCTCAGGTGGTAAAACATGCATCGTACCAGTGGAAGTTGATGTCAGTTATAGCTGATATGCGGTTGGAATGTGAGGAACAGGGAGATAGAGCCGTCTTCTTTCCAGTTTTTTTCATTCCTGACTTGTTTGGACTGGTTAGAGAGCCACTGATATCGGATTCCAAGCGTACGACCATGGGGTCAAGTCTCAATGGTGGGGGATCATTATGGGTTGGCAACTGAATGAAGATTCATTTTCGTGTTTTCTGAATCGGATGGTTGTACCATTTTTGTGTATGGAGGATCATCTCAGGGCATATCATCATTCCAGGTGGGTTGTTCATCCTGGAATATTGAAAATGTATAATGTGCTGAAAGCACAGTTCTGGTGGACTTGTATGAAAAGAAGTGTGGCAGAGTTTGTTTCAAGATACTTGACTTGTAAGCAGGTCAAGATATAACATCAGAGGTCAGCAGGAATGTTGCAGTCTTTACCAATCCCTATCTAGAAGTGGGAGCAGATAGTGATGGATTTTGTCACAGGTCTCCCAAGAACGATCAGAAATAATTATGCCATTTAGGTTATAATGGATCAGTTAATGAGGTCGGCCCATTTCATTCCAATTCGTGAATCTCATATGGTGGATGATCTGCCCAAAAAATATATCTGGGAGGTGGAAAATAGTCATGGTGTTCCAGTTTCGATTGTATCTGATTGAGATATGAGGTTTACATCTCGTTTTTTTGAAATCCTTAAAGCAAGCCCTTGTGAAACAGTTGACTATGAGCATGGCATATCACCCTCAGATTGATGACCAATCCGAGAGGATGATACAGACCATGTAGGATATTTTTCATGCTTGTTTCATGTATTTTGGTGGCTCATGGGAGGTGCACATGTCTTTGGTTGAGTTCTTGTACAATAAGGGTTATCAGTAATCCATACATATGGCCCCGTTTGAAGCCTTGTATGGGCGGCCATGTCATTCTCCACTACGATGGGTGGAAATGGGTGAGTCCTCGATAGATGGACCGAGCCTTTTCCAATAGACTATAGAGAAGATCATGATGATCGATAAGAGAATAGAGACGGCTCAAAGTCTTCAAAAATTGTTTGTGAATAATCATCAACAGTCGTTGTCATTCGATGTGAGTGATCATGTTTTCTTGAGGATATCTCCTAGTATGGGACATCATTGGTTTGGGATGCAGGTAAATCTATCATCGAGGTATATTGAACCTTTTGAGGTTCTTTAGCGGATTGGTGAGGGGGCTTATCGTTTGACTTTTCCACCTAGGATCATTGTGTTTCACAATGTGTTTCAAGTGTCATAGTTGAAAAAGTATCAGCCAGATCATGACCATGTGATTCGATGGGATCATGTTGAGCTAGAAATGGATGCTTCATTGGTGCACATGTTAGTGCGGGTTCAGATATGCAAGATAAAGTATTGTGTGGTAAAAGCATCAGTTTAGTTCGTTTTTTGTGGAAACATGGTCAGATTCAAGAGGATACTTGGGAACGGGGGAAATAGATGGTCGAGTAGTGGCCCGAGCTCTTTCGGCAAAGGGTGGGTTCACTACATTCCGTGGACAGAAAGTCAAATGGTGGAGAGAATTTATCACCCTGGTTGGAGGTATGTGGGATTTTTTTATGAATTTCTATGTGTTTAAAGTGAATGGGATGTGTTGGGAAGAGGTTGGGAGAGTTGGGAATGGTTTTGGATGAGTTTGGAGGCTTTTAAAGGTGTGCAAGGTTTGAGCACGGTTAGTGGAAACCGTGAATATTACCTAGGAAACTGTGTAGGGGGAGACAGTAGGCTTCGCACGGCCTACGCACGGTTCTCCAAACCGTGTGAGGAAACCGTGCAGACCCTGGATCTAGAGACAATGGCATGTGCATGGTTTTCCAAACCATGCGGGCTAACTGTGTGGCCACTTAAAAATAGGGTTATATGTTCTGGGCCCCCTCGGGATTGACCTATTTCAATCCTATCTTCCTCCCACTCCTTGCTCACTTGGGTTCTTGGGATCTCAGGGTGTTGATGATCTTTCCCACTCATTTTGGAAGGGTTTTGAAGAGGATTCAAGGTGGTTTGAAGGTGATTGCTTCCGGGTAAGTCTCACCTCTCATTTCTATTGTGTTTTCCTCTAGATCTACATCCCTCTCTTTCATGGTTTTCTATATCTACACTTCATGGGTGTAGATAAAGTGTCGGGGTTTCCTTGGATGATAATTTTAAGGCTTGTTATGGTTAGGGAAGGTGATCTAGATAGGTTTCTATGGAGCATTCCTTGGATTGGAGGTGCGGTTGTTTGTGGGTCATTTTCATGGGAACCCTAAATGTCGTTGGCTTCTCTCTAAACACCACTTGGTTAGAGCTACTGTTTCCATGTTAAAATTAATTTGTTGTGATTAAAAGTAATTTTGTATTGTTGTGCGAATTTGGTTGGAAATCCATTTGGGGTTTTTGTGAAAAAGGTGTTTTGTGGTGGAATGTTCTTATTGTGGATTTTAAAATGGGAATTTTAAAATGTAATTATAATATTGATTTGTGAAATGATTTATCGAAATGGAATTCCATAAAAAGAATTTTTTATTGAATTTTTTTTTGGCATGGAAAATGGTTTACAATAAATGGCTGATTTATTGAAGTGAATTGACATTTAATGGAATGGATTGATTACATGATTTTTTTTGTGACTTTGATAGGTTAAGGCTTGGTTGTGATTGGTTTGGATGCTGTGTAGAAGTGGGAGGAAGTACCACCTTGAAAAGGTGATGGATATTGGACCAAAGGACCACTATCTAAGGATAAGTAGATGGGAAGATCCACTAGTTGTGAAAGGATGAAACGGGTTGGATGGAAGCTTTATCGTTATTATTGTTTATTGTACATGGCTTTGCAAGTTGGAAGTTGTAGTGCTAGAGTGGAAATGATGAAATGGCTTGGTTCATGTTTGGTTGGCTTTCCCTTGGTTTCCTGGGTTGGGTGTAATGGCCTGGTATGTCCTTTATTTGCCTTTTGAAATTCTATACACTTGTGATTTATTGCATATAAATTGTTTTATATAATTGTGCTAATGGATTTATCCTAGTGGCGTGTGTATGGAAGTCATTTGGGGAAACCCTACTGAGTTTTAGTACTCACCCCTTCTTTGGAATTGTGATGTATTTGAAGAAGTTGTGTATCACGACGTGCGCAAAGGTAGGGCATCAACCTTCTTTAGTGGTGTGTTGTGATGTCTTGCTGGAGCATGGAGATTGGAGTTTGGGGTGGAGCTATGATGGAATCATGGTTCGTGGTGTTTTCTTATTTGGTCTTCCACATAGTACTATGATGTTGTTTCTTTGGGTTGTGATGACATGTGAGATCATTATGGATTATCTAGTTGTCTTTGGTAATGTATGAGGTTGGTTGTTTTTTGACATGCATCATATAGTTGTGTTTTGTTTGGATGGTTTTTTCTTTAAGGGAAAATCATTCCCCAATTTGTTCTCAGAGCCCACAACATTTATTCCCAGCATTTTGTGACTTCGGAACGTCACTTAAGGCCAAGTAACCCTCACTGCCTCCTCAAGCCAATGAGGTTGGGGCAGGGTGTTACATAAATTATTAATGAAAATTATTTAAATTAAAAAAACAATAGAGAGAACCAAAATAGAATCATTATAATGATTTTCATGTCAACTATAAATTGTATATATTATTATATTTTGACATGGGGACCACCAATCCTACCACATAGCTTTATAGTGATGTCATTTGGTGATTATTATGATTACATGACCAATTTCCATTTTATATGGATAATTATCGTATGATGTTTTTATTATAATCCTAATAATCTAATGAAAAAATAATATAACCATTTTCATCTCTATAAATTCTAAATCAATCAAAACACAATATCTTGTAATGTTAATATTCATCCATACACATTAAATTCCCTATCCCATCTTCTACTAATCATTTTTATGACAATCATATCCATTTTTATCTAACCAAATAAAACAATATTAGAAAAAATAAAATAAATAAAATATATTAATTTAAATGAAAGAAATATCATTGAAAATTGTTACAATACGTGAACCACAACCTATAGGATATAGATAATATATCAATGTCCTCTAGTTAATATATAAAAATTATCCAATATCATAAAACCATAATAGTTAATTGATTTTCCAATTTTTATTGCATTCAAATAATAACTCTACTTGTGAAATGTAATTTTCAAAATGAAACCTAACAGTGAGTGTTTCTCTGACCCATATCTCTATTAAAAAAATCACACATAAGAAACAAGACTTAAGAATAAATTTACCATGATATGTTAAAATATGAATTCCAATTCCCAGAAATAGAAACAAAAAATAAGAAGTGGAAAAATATTACTAGAGGTTGAAAAATGAATTTTAATTACCATGAATCATTTGAATTATGTTTCAAAAATTTCAATGGATCAAATGTGTATTGAATAAAATATATGAATTAGTATATTTGTGTCCCTTCACTCTATTGAGAAACATATTTCCATAAACACATGTGTATGTTATAAAGATCATTTTTTTAAATTAAGAAATTTATCCCAATCAAATTGTTTGTTAGGAAAATTAAATAAAATGCATAGATACCTTTGAAATCAATGATTATCCTACCATAATGATTTCAGTTGTAAGGATAATCTGTATTTTTTATCGAAAAGCACATAGAAATTTTATTGTTCTCCAATAGATTTTTATAACTTCTATTTAATATAACCAAGGTCCCACATATAGGAATACAATAAAGTATCTTTTTATTATTGTTTATACAATACTTTAATATCCACATTCACAATTAAGACATAGTTGAAAATAAATAATTACATTATATTGATCTAAATACTAAAATTATAATATTTTGATTTATTATATTTCCAAAAAAAAATTTATAAACATTAATATCACAAAAAACAACAATCTGTAACACTCAAAATCAAATACCAAAATTGTTTCATAACAGATATATGATTTATATTTGATAAAAAAACGTAATAATTCCTTAAGATAAATTATATCCCCTAGGTTTTTGATGAACCATATATAAATGATGAAGTTCTTATAAAATAGTTGTCTATAAAGTTTTTATAAATTTTTTATGGAAATTTATCATATTATTTTACACAAATTGTTCTTGGATATTATAATTACATTTGAATATGTTCAATATTTTTCCAAATAAATAACTTACTATTATATTATTTTTTTAAAAAAATTCTATATTGATCTATAAAAAATAGTTATTATTTGGATACCAATTTTGAAATATTATTTTAATACATATATTTTTGGACCCCATGTTTTTATGAAAGGTAAATTTGGATATTTCTTAGTTTGATACACATATGATAACTTTATGAAAAACATATTCAATTGAAATTTATGTTGTAGTACATTTAATCCATGAAATTTTCTTATATATTTATAATGTAATATATATTAACATGTTAATTTTTAACCCATTTATTACATTGTAAAATCCCATGTAAATAAATACTAATACATTTTCTTATTTATTTTCATATTATGGAATTACATAGTAATTTTACATTAAAGGGGACTTTATTTTTTATGGCATTCCAGACACGCCAGAATGGTTTTCTCTAAAATCTAATGTTACACACAATGCTGAGGATTACTGAAAAATAATAATATAATATTATTTTTAATGGTAGTTAACATATAGTCATTATATTAGCAGTAATTAAAAGAACTAACTGAAATATTAATATACATGTCTGATAAATGTTTTTACATTTATCAAATATAAGTTAGATGCTTAAAATAAGAAATAATATGATACTAAACATAAATACTCTATTAATCATTAACAGGTAATTTTACCACCTCTTGCTAGCAATCCATTTTCAAATTACATTTATTTCTACCTTTTTTAGGATCAATTTGACAAAATAATATTCTTCTTTAGAATTTGGACTTCAAAATTTACTTTTAGTCATTTTTTTCTATTTTTCTAATAAATTTCATTTATTTAATTAATAGTGAAAAATAATATATTTTTATTAAAAATTGCTTTTTAATCTAATTTATATATATGGTAATATTATATTTTTAATGAGTTTTAAAGTTTAAGTATATTATATTTTTACCATTTAATCCAATTTTGTTAAATCGATGTAATTCCACAATAAAACTGAACATTAACAAGTGTCAATCAATTGATAGTTATTATTTTATAAAAACATGTTTTTTGTTTTAACAATAGATATTAATATTAAATTAATAAAGTTTAATTCCATGTTTGGAATTTGATAAAATAGTCATTATTTTTTAATTGGAATATCAAATATATCTTAAGCTAAATTTCTGTTATTTCTTCTGAAAAACCTCTATTTTGGATGAATAGTGAGAACACCTTGTAGTAGTTAAGAAAACTCTAAATTATCGTATAAATAAAATTTTACTACTTCTGTAAATTGAATTTAAAAACTCAAACATACATGGTTGTTATTAGTATGTAAAATTATTTTTAATAAGATTAAAAATAATTTGGTGAATATTATGTTTTGAATTTTATTTTCCACGGTTATAGGTAAATAAGGTAATTCTAGGTAAAAATAATACTATAATAGTATTAATTTACCATAACATGCGTCATATTATTATTGTTTGATACATTTCTAACCAAAGGCATCCATGGGTCGATTTTGGGACCCCATAGAGCCACATAAGAGTGATAATGACATTTTTTATTAATTAATTTAAAATAAAGTCAAAAATGACATAAACATATATCTTTTAGTAAATAAATTTTTCAATTGAGTTATACAATTTATCTCTTTGACATTAAATATTAATTTGAAAGATACAAATATTTCCTACATCAATTATTTTTTTTATTCATTGAATAAATACAATATTTCATGACCCAATAACGATGTACTGTTAAACTCACTAAATAATGATTTAAATAAATATAATTATAAAAATAAAAAAATATCAAAAACTTGTCCAATTCATATTGGATGATTTTATTTCATACAATAATAATCTTATATTCTACTTTTATATTATTTGGACCTTTAAAACCCAAAAATAATTATATAATTAAATAGTATTTCCAAAATTTTTTAAAGAGCCCATTCTCCCTTTATAAAAAGCTCTCACCTATATCCCATTACTCACACCTCTCAAGCCCCATGTCTCATCAAAAATCTACCCAAATAAGCTCTAAATATCTTTTTCTTCCATGTCGATTCCTTTCCTTAGATAGAAGGGACTTCAATAAATCATTTTGGTTCAATCCATAGGGGTTACACGATTTAAAGGTAACATCTTGTCTCGAGTTCTGTTCTTTTATTTTTCTTTTCCAAACCCCTAAACTAATTTTTACATTATTTTTATAACAAAAATAGTATCATAAATATACTAGTTTTTTTATGAGATGTATTCAAACTATACTTAAACACACCATCGTCTAATGGGTATAGAACATGCTATTTCTGTGGACGGGGAACTACAACCTCACGAAACGATATTTATTCAATCTTCTCCTACCACCTCGTATGGTGGCCATTATGATGGAACTGTATTTATATTGAATATATATATTATATTTATATTTCCTCTATACTTATTTATTTTTCATTTATATCATGCATTTATGGTTTCCATAATTGTTAATGATGATATTTTCATTTGAGGAAGTGAAAACTACCGCCCCCTCAAAGTTATATGACTCGTTCTTGCAATACGTTGAACATATAACGATGGAGTTAGTGAAATTGTATATGATATTATACTGTAATTATAATATACCTATGTATCATTATTTTTTCATTCCATTAAATATGAAATAGAAAAGAATGTTGCGTTCATGTGTATACATGGCTTACCATCTCCATGAATATGTAATTTTATTTCTTATCTGTAAATGTTATTTATTAGTATAAATACATATATATTCTGGATATATTTGATATACATGTTATCTAAATCATGAATATCATTCTGGAGATATTATACATATGACTATATGATCCAAGTGTAATTTTAAGAAGTTCATCTTTGTCTCATGTGCCAAATATCGACAAAATGACCATTATTAACATAAATGATTACATAATGATTATAACATGGTAATAAGTGAGATAATAGGAGTAATAAACAAGAAAAAAGGTTCCTTGAAAAGTAGAAACTAAATTTAGTTTCTTATTCAGGAGATTAATGAATGAACAAGTCAAGTCGGACACGAGGTATGAGACCTCCTCTCAATCTTCTTTCATTGAGGAAAATTTTGATTTATACATGACATTCTATTATACGGTGTACCAAATCTAATGAATATTATTTTCATTCAAAGGGAACCTTTTCTCTATGATGTTATTTACTAAACGACAAAAGGAATTTTTATAAACATACATGGTGACAATGAAATTTCCACCACCACAAGAATTATTTGATATTTGGATTCCTTAACAAGCAGAAATGTTTTAAATGGAAAATAATTAACATATACTATATTATGTATATTGGTATTAAAAATGGTTTTGGTAAAGGATTTATTATGTCATTACATTTAAATTATGTGGAAATTTTATCATTCCTTTATTTTTGTTTTATGTGTTATGAATATAATATTGTTAATGAGAATTGATTACGTATACGGGTTGTTCTGTGATAATCCTAGTGTGGGTGAGCCCGAGATATCTCTCTAATGCATTAGGTAATGTGATGGAGGTAAACATGAATGTTCCTCCTATGTGATTTATGGAATATACTATGATTCTTATTCCAAATGTTACACTCTATGTAGTGGGAAAATCTACAATGTAAATATGTAATAGATGCCACAAGTTACCTTTATGGTCTATGTTTTCTAGGTGTTGTTCATAATTATTATGATTTCATGAGGTTGGTTTAAAAACTAACGTTTTGATGGTATATTGTTTCCATTCTCTATTTAATATTACATACTAATCTTTTGATGCTTAGCCCATATTTTGAAATGTTTTTCAAAAGACTAAAGGATGAATACGGTCAAGGACTGGATCATGGAAAAGTCATGTTGTCTAAAACATGGAAGTAGATCTGAATCTTTTTTTCAGAGGTTTTATTTTTATAAAACAAAACGAAAACTGAGTATAAGTTTCTACATTGATATTTTTGAGATGTATTGTAATAGTTATAGCCTAATTCACAAAAATCTAAAAAGATACTGAATGTTAATTATCCATTTAATTTAGGATTACTAATTGTTTACGACTAGGTCCTTATAGATGGTATCAGAGGTCAGTTTAGACGAAATTAGAAGTTAGGATATTTTTAAATAAATATCCATAAATTAATTTATGGTAATGATGAAATGATATATCATTTAAAAATTATAATGTTGCTTCGCATAAGATAATTCCATGTTCCGAATGGTTTTCTGTGGAGGAAAAAGGGCAGATATGATGGGAAAACATCAAGAGGAAGAAAACATTCCAAATCAGAAACATGAGATGGTCATAATCTGAACTGATTTTTTTTATAGTGATGGAACGGTTGACTCATGATAAAAATGGTAGTTGTATCCATTCATCATATTATCCATATCAATGATAGAAGAACATGTTAGAAGTGAAGAATTTAAGGAGGTAACATCCCCATCATTCAGAGGATCATCTAACACTATGCTAACTGAAGGATGGATTAAAGCACTGGGGAAGATTTTTGATGTCATGGGGTGTTCAGAACATCAAAATGATAGTCTTGATATTTATGGTTTTGAAGGTGAAGCCAGTGAGTGGTGGTCGATTGTAAAAAATATCAAGGATATGTAAGAGATTGATTCTTCTAATTCAGATTAATTTAATTGTATTTTTCAAGAGAAATATTTTTCCATGGTGGTTCATCCTATGATGGAAAATAATTCCTGTTATTGAGGTAGGAGAATTTCTCAGTGGGTGCTTATGAAGAAAACTTCAATTGACTGGAAATGTATTCTCCAAATTTCATAGTAGATCTTGATAGTAAAATCAAAAAAATTTGCACAAGATTAAAGACAAATTATTTAAGGGATTTACCTTCTCATGAGTTCAAAATTATGAAAAACATTTTCAATGTGCGGAGAAGGATGAAATGGAGTTTGTCGATGATCTTGGGTTCTTTTACATACAATATAATAAGAGGTCATGGTGTCCGGCAAAAGGGAAGAAATCTTCAAAAAAGTATGATGGTAATAAAATAAATTTATAGTTTGGGAAAATTATGGTAAAAAGCATGTTAAGGAATGTCTTTTGAATTATAGTAAGTGATAACGATGTGGTAAAATGGAACATAAAGCTCATAATTGAACTGTAAAAGATCAATGTAATGGTAAGGAAAATTTTAATTTATCATCCGTAAAATGTTTTAAGTGTAATGAAATAGGTCATTATGCAAATGAGTATCCAACAAAGAACTCAACTGAGGGAAAGTTGCTGGTATACAAGAAAAAGGGGTGGTTAAATAATTTAAAACTAATACATCAGATTTTGGGTCATCAAATGAAGTAGTATCAAGTATATTGTTTGTTTGGTTAGATTATGCCAACATGTAGTTTGATTCAGGGTGTACACACTCATTCATTTCTGAGAAGTTTTCTAGTAATTGGTAATTCCATATTCAGATATAAAACCTGAACTTATGGTAAAAACACCTGGAGGAAATGATGAGACAAAAAGAAATTATAAGAACCTTCATGTATATGTTTGTGGAAATAATCTACATCTAAACCTTATTTTTTTGACTCTAGTAGAGTTTGATGTTATTTTGGGTATGAAGTGGTTTTCCATTAATCATTCTATGATTGACTGCAGAGCTAAAGAGGTTTCTTTTCAAAATAATTTTCAATTTGTTTACAAGAATGAACCTGTACTTTTGATAACATATCAAGAAGCTGAGAAACACGTAAAAGATGGAAATGAATGTTACGATGCACATATTGTTGGAAACAAAGGAACTCTTTAGATTAATTATGTACCAGCAATAGATGAGTACCTTGATGTTTTTTCTGATGAGTTTTCTTTTATTATACATGATCATTAAGTTGAATTTACAGTTCACTTAGTTCTTGATTCTAATACAATTTCAAAACCCCCTTATCGAATGGTTCAAATTTATCTTATAGAGTTAAAGAATAAATTGTAAGAGTTATTAGATAAAGGTTTCATTCGACCTAGCACGTCACTATGGGGTACTCATGTCTTGATTGATTAAAAAAAAGATCGTTCAATGAGACATTGCATTGATTATAGAACATTGAATTACGTCACTATTTATGACGAGTTTCCTTTTCCTCATATCGATGATTTGTTTGATCAGATCCAAGGAGCTCAGAATTTTGGGATGATTGATTTGAGGTGAGGGTACCATCAGTTGATAGTAAAGGAAGAAGACAATCTAAAGACGACATTTCGTACTAGAAATGGCGATTATGAATTTTTGGTATTGCCTTTTTGTTTAACCAAGGAACCTGTTGTATTCATCGATCATATGAATATAATTTACCTTGATATCATGGATTATATTTTTGTTTTGTTCATTGATGATATATTGGATTCTTCTAAAAGTTAAGAGGACCATGAAAGTCATTTAAGGGTTGTATTGTGAACATCAAAAAATGAATTTTTATTTGAAAATCAACATGTGTGTTTTTTTCATATAGCAAATTTCATTCTTTGTCACATTGATTAAAAATATAGAATAAATGTTGATCATTCTAAAAAAAATTTGTTGAAGAATGGCCAAGGCCAACAAATATAACCGAGATCCATAGTTTCCTTTGTTTGGTAGGTTATTATTAGAGTATTATTGGAATTTTTCACTATCATCTAGCTCACTGAATATGTTAACTAGAAAAGGAGTTATTTTACATTGGTCAAAAGAATGTAATGATTGTTTTTAGGCATTAAATGAAGATTGGTGAATGCTGAAGATTTTTCATTACCTTCCAGAAATTGTGAGTTTGTTATCTAGAGTGATGCTTCATTGATAGAAATTGGTTGTGTCTTTATGTAATATTATAATGTAATTTCTTAAGCTTCATGTCTATTTAAACATCATGATTTAAATTTGCCAACACATGATTTGGAATTGGTTGCTATTTTTTTGACATAAAAATTAAGAGGAATCATTTTTATTGAGTAAAATGTGAAATATATACTGACCACAAATGTTTGATGTATATATATAATCATAAATAATTAAACTAAGACATGGGAGATGGAAATAATATATAAAATATTATGATTCCGTAATTCATTACCATCTAGGAGATGAGAAAAATGTGGTTGATTATTTGAGTTGAAAAAGTAATGCTATATTATCCTTGTAAAGTTTGGAACAATATAATTTGATTAAAGATTTGATGATCCATTACATAGAAGTTGTTGATGAAAGAAATAGCTCAGTTTTGTTTCATGTGTCAATGAAATCATATCTATTTGACATAATTAACTAAACGCTGAAGGAAGACAATGAGTTGCAGAAAAATGTAGAGTTGGTTCAGAAAGGTAACTTGCCAAATATAAACATTGATAATGATTGTATTTTGAGATTTGGAAAAATGTTAAGTGTTCATTGTGTTTCACATATAAAGAAAGAGTAATTTTTTAATGTTCATTGTTCTCCATTTTCAGTTCATCATGGTAGTACTAAATGTATAGAGATTTATAGAGTATTTCTGGTTGGATGGAATGAAAAGTGATATTGATGATTTTACTGTGATGTGTTTGAATTTTCATCAGGTTAAGGGAGAGTGGTAGTTATCAAAAGGGATGATTTAGACATTATCATTGATAGAGTGAAAATAGTAAAATATATCCAGGGACATCGTTGTGGTATTACCAAATATATCACGAGGTAATAATGCAATCTGGGATATTGTTTATTAATTGAATAAATATGCTCATTTCCTTCCTTTTCATGATATATGGTCTCAAGATCATCTTTCTCAGTTGTATGGTAAAGAGATATTCAGGTTGCATGGAGTTCCCCATTCCATTTTATCTCATCATGATCCCAAGTTTACATCTAACATTGGGAAAGGCCTTCAGAAGTCGTTGGGTTCTGAATTAAATTTTAGTACATCTATTCATCCTCAATCATATTGCCACTCATAATGAACAATTCAGACATTGGAGGATATGTTACATGCTTTCTCAATGGATTAATATGGATATTGGGACCATCATCTTTCTTTGGATGAATTTTTTTATAATAAAAGTTTTCATTCTATTATATATATGGCTCCATTTGAGTAATTATATGTGAAGAATTGTCAAACTACAGCTTTTTGGGAAGAAGTAGGTGAATAGAAATTGATTGGACCAGAATTTGAAGAAGATATAACAGAAAAAGATCAGTCAATTTTGAAGAACATGAGCACCGCTTAGAGAATTCAAAAACATTATGTGGATAACATAAGGAATGATCACACATTTGATGTAGGTGATCTTGTCTTTCTCAATGTTTCTGCAAGGAAAATTGTGATGTGTTTTGGTAAAAAGGGAAAGTTGAGTCTATGGTTTATTGGACCTTTTGAATTCCTTGACAAATGTGGATCAGTTTCCAAGAATGTGTATTTACATTATAATTTACCCCTATTAAAAAACTGTTTTCATGTTTCAATGTTATGAAAGTATATGCCGGATCCATCTCATGTTTTGAGCCCAGAGATAGTTTAGTTGAAAGAGAATCTATCTTTTGAGGAACAATAAATCCAGATTCATGACTGAAGAGAGAATGTTTTGGGGAATAATGTAATTAACCCAGTAATGGTTTTGTGAAAAAATGATATTTTTGAAGAGACAAGGTTGGAATCTGAAATTTTAATGAGGGATAAATATCCCCAAATATTTGATAAGTGAATTAAATTTCGAGGGCGCAATTTCCAAAAGGGGGTATGGATGTAACATCCCAGGTAAATAAAGAATAATATATTTTCATATTTATTTTCATATTTGTAAATTAAATATTAATTTTACAATAAATTGGATGCTATGTTTGATGTCATACCTGACATGCCACAATGGGTTTATCCAAATCCTAATGATTCACATAATGCAGGTTTATACTAAATAATAATAATATAATATTATTTTATATGGTAGTTAATTACTAGTTGTTTTATTGTTTGGAATGAATATAATTTACTAAAATATGAATATACATGTTTGATAAATGTTTTTACCTTAATACAATGAATGTTAGAGGCTTAAAATAAGAAGGCATCGTATTTTGAGCCTAAATACTCAAATATTCATTAAATGGTTGATTTACCACCTTTTTATGGAAAACTATTTTTAATTTTTTTTTTGACATTTTTATATGTTTTATATGAAAAAATAAAATTCTTCATTATAATTGGGATAAAAAAATTTACGTTGCATAAATTTTACGTATTTTTTAGGTAAAATTCATTTTTAATGAATAATGAAAAATGATATATATTAATTCAAAACATCCATTTTATAAAATATATATATATGATTAGATTATATTTTTAATTGGTTTTAATGATTAATTAGATTATATTTTTACAATTTAATCCAATTTCGGTCATTTTTAGTAATTTCACTTTGAAATTGGACATAAACAAGTGTCAATATTTTGATAGTTATTATTTTCATAAAAACACATTTTTTTTACTAAAGGAATTAATTTTTAATTAACTATTGATACATATATTTTTTCTATTTGGTTAAATAGACATCATTTCTGAATCTGGTATATCAAATATATCTTTGGCTTAATTTTTGTTATTTTTCTGAAAAACTTCAATTTGGAATGAATAGTAAAAATGCTGAGTAGTAGTTAAGAAAACACAAAATTTTCTTTTAATTACATTTTACCGCATTTGTGAATTGATTTTCGAAAATCGAACATACATGGTTGTAATTAATAAGTAAAATATGGATGAATAAGTAGAAAATAATTTTTGGTGAATAATAACTTTTGACATTTATTTATCGCGATTAAAGATAATAGGGCAATTCTTGGTTAAAAATTATATTATAATAATATTAATTTACCATCACATGTGACATTGTCTTATTTTTTGAAAAAATTTCGTCTATGGGAATTATTGGGTATATTTTTTGACCCCACGGATCCACTTATGTGTGATAATGACGTTTTATATTATTTAATTTTAATGTAATGTCAACAATTATAAAAACATGTGTCTTTTAGTAAATAAATTATTACATGGGGTTATATAAGTTATCAAATAGACTATAAATATTATTTCTAAAAATAAAATGATTTTCTAAATCATGGTATTGTTTTTATAATTTTAGAAATCATATAAATTAAATTATTTCTAACACAATAATGATCCACTATTTACCCCATAAAAGAATTATTTAAATAAATAAGATTAAAAAAATTAAAAAAATGTTCAAAAAATGACCAATTGTTATCGGATTATTTAATTTTGAACATGAATATTCGTGTATTCAACTTTAATAATTCTTGGACCTTTATAAATTGAAAATATTTAAATAATAAAATAATATTTTCAAGAATTCTTAAAGAGCCCCCCTCCCCTTTATAAAAGCCCTCACATATAACCCATTACTCACCCTTATCATGCCCCTTGGCCTATCAAAAATCTACCCAAAAAAACGTTCAATGTCCCTATCTTCCACTTAGAAGCCTTCCCATAGGCAGAATGCACTTCAATGATTTTTTTGTACAAACCCATGTGAGTTTCTTGATTAAAAGGTACCATCTTTTCTTAAGTTTGTTTCTTTTATTTTAATTATCCAACACCTAAAACACTTTTTAATCCTTTAATTTATAACAAAAAAGTATCCTCAATTTTCATGGTTTTTTATGAGATGGATTTGAACTACCCATACACACACCATCTTCTAATGATTAAAGAACATATTTTTTCTAGGGACGGTGAACTATTTTATCACGAAATGATGATTGTTCCATATTCTCCTACCAACCTATTATGGGGAATATTATAATAGAACAATATTTAAATGTGATATATACTATATTAATATTATCTATATACTTATGTATTATTCATTTATAGAATACCATTATCATTTCCGTAATGGGTAAACATGATAATTTCATTTGAGAAACTGTGGTCTACCACCCACTCAAAATGTTCTGACTTATTGATGCCATACGTGGAATGTATAAAATATGTTGTTAATAAAATCATATATGATATTATACTGTAATTATAATATACTGATGTAACATTATGTTTTCATCCAATTAAATATAAAATAGATATGAATTTAGAATCCCAGCATAGGTACAACTTACCGTTTCCATGAACGGTGCATTTCATTTCATAACTCCAAATGTTATGTACTATTATAAATATATATATATATATATATATATTTATATATTGGATTTATATGATATAAATGATATCTACATAATGAATAATATTCTAATGATAATGGAACTTTGACCAAATGAACTACTTGTAATTATTAGATGTTCATTTTTGACTCAAATATCAAATATCAACAAAACGACCATTATTAGTCAACAGATTAAAGAAAAAACAGGTCAAAAATGACTTGTAGTAAGGGAATTTTTCTAAATCCCCATTCGTTGAGGCATATTTTGATTTATACACGACTTTATGTTATATGATTTATAAAACCTTTTTGACTTTTAATTTCATTCAAAGTTAATATTTTCCTTAGGAAACATTATAATAAATGACAAAAGGAATGATTCTTTTTAACGTGCAGGGTGACAACGACCATTCTTCCACCATGAGCATTATATGATATTTGGATTCCATAAATCACCGTAATTTATTAAAAGGATAATAAATACCATATTCCGTTTTATGTATTTTGTACTGAAAATATTTTGGATAATGAATTTGTTATGACAATATATTTAAATGATGTGGAAATTTTATCTTCCTTTATATTTTTTTATGTGTCATGAATATATAATGGTTCTTGGGAATTATTTAGGTATGCAGGTGGTTCTATGATTATCCCAAGGAGGCTGAGCTCTATATAGATCTCAAATTCATTGGGTAATGTGACAGAGGTAAATATTAACATTTCTACATAGAGATTTATGGAATATATAATGACGAGTATTTCAAATGTAACTCCCTAAGTAATTGTGAAAGATAAAATATAAGTATATTATTGATTCCACAAGATACCATTATGATTTGTGATATTTATGTTTTATTCATAAATCTTATGAATTCATGAGGTATGTCAGAAGCTTATGTTTTCATGGACTAATGTTTTCTTTCATTATTTTATAACACTTTCTATTCTATTTATTCTCATCCGATGTTTTGAAATGTTTTTTAATGGACTTAATAGTGAATAGGATCAAGGATGGGATCATGGAATTGTCCTGATGTATAAAACATGGAACTATACATAACCCTTTTTTCAAGAGATTTTATTTTTGGAAAAAAGGAAACTGAGTAGAGGTGTCTACATTGCAATTTTTGTGATGTAATGTAATAGGTATGTCCTATTTCTATAAAACTCTAAACCTAAAAAGACCATCATTGTGAATTACCCATTTAATTTAGGATTATGTAATGTTTAAGGCTCGGTCCTTAAATATATGGCATGATTTGATTACATAGATAAATTATTCAATTCAATTAAACCCGGATGATTAATTTGTGAAATTAGAAAATAATATTCTAAATCATATAAAACACTTAACAAAGGTATTTTACCATTATTATCTAATTATACAAGGGTACTTCTCATGACAAATATACAAATTATTTTTAACATTATTACAATATCAATAGTATCAAAAAAAATTATAGGTAACAAATAATTATAATAAATAAATTATTATGAATTTGTTATAAAGAAAGTATTATCATCATAATATTTTGTGCTCATAAACTCAAAAATAACTGCCACATGTTAATTCTAATAACCCAGTAATTCATTAGTATTTAAAATAAAGGGAATTTTGAAATATTTTATAATGAATTAGATAATCACGTATCAGAATCATTAGAACATATATCTTCACTGATTATTTGGATGCACTTCAAAATTATATGTCGAAGGAAATAATTATCAAATATGGTGTTGTTTATATCATTCCATTTTAATTATAACATTTTGATTAGTTTATACTATATAATCTACATATAAAATAGCTAAACCATATATCATATATAATGTACCAAAAATTATTTCATTATGTTTTCTATGATTTTTTTAAGAATAATATAAAATTATATCATTACAATCTATTTAATAGAAATATAATTTATATTTATATAAGGAACATATTACTAATTTTCCGATTCATTGATTGATCTATTAGCCTCAAGTTTATTTAAAAATTCCACCTTTAATTTGTATGCACTATATCTATATCTAACGTATAGGTAATCATCTAATTTATTAAAATTTCATTTATTTATATGTCTATAGTCATCATAAAATTTTTTTTGATGCACAAATATTATTCAATACACAAAATTATCAATAAGAAAAAATTATTACCCGGATATTAAATTAATAATATTTGTAATTTTATCCTTATAATGATGAAATCATATCATCTTATAATATCAATTTTCAATGAATATTGAATTAATTTTTTATTACATATTAATTAATTAGAAAAGAATATTTACTTAACAAAATATATTTTTAACAAAATATTAAATATAGAGTATTATTGAATATTAATCGATAATAAATGAGAACCTCATACATTATATCTGTTAGTTATCATGGATCCATATTTCAAAAATTTATAAGTAATAGATTGTAATTGTATAATTAGTTGGATATTTTACTTGATATATATTTCAACTAGTTCACATATAAATCACATATATTTAACCAAACAACAAAATTTCCACATTTATTTTATTATTTAAATAACTATATTATTATTTCCTGGTTGTCCTACATTAGTCCCATATACATGACATTCAAAAGATTCATAATTAGATATGTGAAAAATTTCTATGAATATCACTCAAAAAACAATCCATGATTTATATAATCCATGGTAACATATATCTTTTCATACATAAGAATGTGGAAGATCAATGAACCTAGATGTGTTTTTTTTGAAGGATTATTATACATCGATATTTTAAGGGCTTGTAAAGATCTCATTATTTATAACCTACATATTATTAATTTTCTATATTTATTTATTAAAAAAATTATTTATTTAACTAAACAAATTTCATTATAAACTTATCTAATTTTCAATATGATCATTAAAATATCAATGTTATAAAAATAAAAATTTCTTTTCATTCCTCTATTGAAAACATAATTTTATTATTTCATAGGTATCTAAATGTACTACATATATATAGTTCATGAAAATATTTCATATACATAATTAAAACCATAAGGAAAAATCATATTAATCAAGAGTATTAATAGAATGATAAGTAAGTAGAAATGATAGAACCATATTCCCTATTCTAGTTGAAATACAACATTGTTCCCTTTATAAATCATTAAAAACATATAAAATATATCAATTTTGAAAATATAAATTAATGAAATATATTTTAAAGTTATAATAAATAAATCACATTTTTGGATTAGATAAAAATAATTATTATTTTATCTAAATTCAATATTATATTATTTATTGAATCAATGTTATTAAATGAATGTATTGTTATTACTGATAATAAATTAAAAATTATCATATGAAAATATAAGAAATATATAATATAAACACATAACAAACATGAGAATTTGATAGTGAATTTAGAGAAATCAATTAATATATGAAATATTTATTACATCCATAAAAATTTATAATAATTTAATTCATGAATTTAAAAAAGATAATAGTTTTCTCTATTATATATATACAATTAATATTGTATTATCATCATAACCAAAATTGTCTTTCTATTTTATGTTATTTTTCTTTTAAATTAGTGTTGAGGGAAATAAGACTTAGGAAAATATTTTTGTGAGAAGAAAATGACAATTTTGAATGGTATTTTCAATGAATTTATAAATACTGATGTCTTGGATTTTTAATAATTCATTACATGGTGAATATATTATTGTTATTTAAGGGGATTGGAAGATGATCCAAAGGATTAAGATAGATGTTATGAAATGTGTGACGTATTTTGATCATATTTCCATATTCAAGATAATAAAAAATCATCGACTATCATAAATAGTATATTTCCTTATGATTCATTTTAGAATATGTTAATTAAAAGTTATATAATTATAATTGATGACAATAATACAGATAAGAAGCCTAAAACTATTTCCTTTGGTAAATAAATTATTATTTAATGGTATCATATAAATATACGAGACATGATTTAGAATTAAATTTAATTAGAAAAATATTTTAATAATATATCTCCAATTAATATATAATGATATTTTTCTATAATAAAATATTATCATATAATTTTTATTTAACCTAATATTAATTATTTTTCATAAATGTTCTCTGAATTCAATCCATCATGACATTCATTATTTGCATCCTACATTCAAAAAATTTTCTGTAGAGAATAATTTAAATTAAATATATATTAGATTAGAGGGTATTAATTTGTATAATTAGAATTAATTTGAATTGTGGAATATTGGTTTAACTATTTATATTCTTATTTGAAAATATTTTGAAATAAAATATATTATAACATTCCATTTCACCTTATTTCTTATAATAACTTTTCTTTTTTGCTCAATTTTATTCTTAAATGTTTTATAATAATTATGTGAAATTTAAACCAACTATTTTATTATTATATATATATATATATATATTCACTCACATTTTGAAATTCATTTGGTTATTATTTCAATATATTTTAGTAGATTCAATCTTATGATTTGTATAAAAAGGATTGTTCTTCTAATAATGATTGATTTCATGGAAATGTTGTCACAAATCAATCGGATAATAATATTTATTAATATAATATTTCGAAACACTCTGTAGAAAACATTTTGGAATATTTTTTTCAGAAAAACAAAATTGTGATAGAAACCTCTAATAAACGTGATTATAAAGAGGTTCTGAAATCATTATTTCAAAATAAAAAATTCATTCTTTGATGAAATGTTTTATATGTGAATTAATTGTTAAAATTCATATAATATATAAAAACTAATCAGGAATTTAAACGAAGGGACTATAGAACTTTCTTCCTTTAGTAATTGACTTTCTATGGTAGACAAGGTTAATGAGAAACTATAGGGAGGATGTGTTGTTCAATAAAAGAAATATAATGTTATAGGAGGTTTTATAGATATACCTGATGTAAATGACGAATAATGTTATAATAAAAATTGGTTGACGGATATATAGGGAACTTATCCTCTATAAACAGCATGTAGATATGTTATATCTAAATATATAAAACTAGGTGCTGACAATGGGGGTTAGATAACAGATCCCCATAATAAAATAAGGTCATAAAGAAACTACTCTAATATTTAATATAAAAATTAAAATATCACCACTAGCTATATTATAAGAACTAAATATTTGTTTCAACTCACGTTAAATGTTAAAAAGGAACATAATAATATTTTTAGTTATCATTACAAAATTTATCATCATTATTATAATTAGGAGTTTGATAATTATATACATATTTATAATTATTGATTTATATCTTATATGATGTCTGTTTTTGAGATAGTGTCCGAAAATTCATTCCTATAAAAATTATTTTATGGGATTATTCATTTTATGATATATCCTCACACTGGTGTACTAGATTAATTTAAAATTTGATATATTATCAAAAATATGATATTAAAATATATTGGGTTGGGATATGTTTTACATAAATTATATTTTTTAAAATGGATGGGTATTGGCGAGTGAAAGGACTAATAACTAATTTGTGAAATATTATTCACTGTTTTATTATTTTTATAGTTAATATTTTCTAGATTTTATAATCTACATTATGGTTTATATTACAATATCATTATATTAATTCATTTATATGAAATGAAAAATAAATTTCATTAAAAAAATTAACTAAATATTGGTTAATGTTTCTTAAATGATAACTAAATGAAAAATTATATAGATTTGAATACTCTATTATTATTATTATTATTATTAATATGGGTAATTGTGTAAAAAACAAGATCTGTATAGGTGTCTATTTTATATTGGCATACATAGAAATAATAGTAGAAAAAACATATTTAATTGGGAATTATTTTCCAACATTTGTGTTTAATAACTTTTTATTTATGATATATTTGAGTTTTTATGTGATTTTTCATAGGGTTATACATTGTTATTATTACATTAGATTAATTTTTGGAAAACCATGGGGATTCATATCCCTCGTATTTAAAATTTTCACTCTAAATGTATAGGAATGATAAAATAATTCAATATGCTTATGGTATGCATCTATAATATACATGTTTAGATTTGTTTTTTTGGTCATTTTTGTATTTATTTACCTCCAATGTTTTAATGGGAATTTTATTCTATAGTTGATGTTACCATTAATAAAGACATGGAAAAAATGAATCTATATTTTATTACATTTCAAATCTCTATATACGAGTTGAATTTTTTTAAACCCTACTTGATAATGTTGTTTTTGAAACAGCATAAGTTGATAATGACCCAACATGAAATATTTTAATTTATTTAAATTTTATTTATATTATAGATTTTTTTTATACATATCTAGTTATTATATGTTATGTAATATTATGAAAGTATGAAATAATAAAAAATCACACCAGAAGAAATAACCCTAATATAAATGGGAATGTCATTTTTTTAATCAATCTTCATTAATACTAAATGTGGTTTCTCCCTATCAAACATATCAGGATCACAAATAGTAAAAATAGGATGAAAATTATATGATTATGAATGATAGTCCTAAAAAATGAGATAATATATATGAAATTATTTTATAAACATTAATATGTTTAGAATGATGATGGATTAAACATCATTTCATCTAAAAAAAATGAAATGTTATGGTGGTGTTCAATAATTATTTTGTTCTTATGGAGTATGAGTCTAATAAAATTTCCAATTAGAATATTGAATATCAACATAAATGGTCTATGAAATTATATAATGATTAAGCTATGGGAATTGAGATTCAAAAATAATATAATAATTTATATAAATATATTGATTTAACATATTCTGTAAATTACATGGTGAATGTAAAATATAAAAACTAGGGAAATTGTAAAAACTAAAAATGGAAATTAATGTAAAAATTAGTAGTTCATAGCCCATGAATAAAATCCTGGCCCGATCCTCAGACACTATTTTATGAATATAAATTTATTTAAAAAAATATACAGATGAATAATCATGATTCATCATCAGTCTAGAGAAATTTCATTAATTGTTATAATGATATTGGATTTGGATTTCATGAACTAATTTTCATTTGTATTAAATTTTAAATAAAATATTTAATATTATAATATATTCCATGATTTCCAAAAACAACACAAATCACATAATATTGAATATATAGGTACTTATTCATTGTGTTGTTTATCACTATAAATTACCTTAATCCATATAATATTTTATATAACATTTCAATAAATAATAATTGTTTTTTTAATTTCTAGTTTATTTTATTAAATGATACATTATAATGGATGACATTTTGAATGATCTCTTGAATAAAAAACAAGACAAGACATATCATTTCATTTGTTATACCAACTCCATATAGGGTCCCTTTGAAATTATTTATTGTTCATACATTATGTATTCCCTTGTGCATATTTATTGGGATTTTAATAATTATTTTATATTTAAAACAATGAACAATGGATCATAATTCCTAAGGAAAATATATATATAATAACATTGAGATCATTAATATGTGTTAATAGATCCTTTATTTCATTATATTTATATTTTCATGTTGAATTACAGTACTACTCTTCCTAATATACATTCAAATCATAATTTAATATGTGTTTTGATTAAATAGCCTAAATAATGGAACCATTGTAAGTTTAATTATAAGAAATTACCTAAACCATATAACTTAATTGATATCATATGTAAGGAATGTAGAAGTATTATAAGTTCTAATTCATTTTAAATAAGTTCCATGAAGATAAAGAGATTAAATTTATACCTTACTATATTTGGGATATAAAATTTGAAAAGATATGAATAATATATTTTTGAAACTAATAAAGGGATATATGATATAAAAAATGTTTCATAGAGACTAATTTATCATTTAAATAATATATTATAAAATAACATCATCCTGATAAGTTTATCATCTTTAAATAAATTTTCTATAAAGAGTAAATTTTTCTTATAATATAAAAGAACATGATAATGAATTGAAATTATTTCATCATATAAACATGGAAATTAATAAATAAAATATCAATTTCATATGTTATCATTGATAGAGTTATTATTTATAATGAATATAATATTGGGAATTCAGTAGTTAACTATTGTTATAGTCATTTTATATATTTAATTAATGATAGTAACAAAATGAATGGAATTGATGTTATTATTCATCTTTTTAATCAATTTAAAAATAATAATTATATTAGGATCACTATTGAGAATGTGGTATTAATTATTTTTTTTCATTTAATATTGATATATTTGTACCTTATGATAGATTTTTTAATGAGTTCTTCATTCAGTTATGGGAAATCATTAACTCGTGTATTTTTATTGTAATTAATGAATTGTTAATAAGTGTAATTCTCTATTGGTGTTCAAATCCCAAATATATTACTTAAATTTCAAAAGTGAATATTTTCCTTGATATAATGGAATTTATAAAATTTTTATTTGAAACAGACTTACTATGATTATTGGGAATGTGTTAGCCATAAGTATATTTTTAATTTCTTAAGAAATTATTTCCAAAAGGTAGATTAGATTTATCCCATTATGTAAAATTGATGATCTAATTGTCTACTCCAAAGAGTGTATGAAATTTTTATTGAAAAAATAACATATTTAAAACGATTCAATAAATACTATCATAAGTAATAAATTTAATAATCTATTTGGGTGACTTATTTTAAACATATTGAAAAGTGTATACTTTCTATATGGTAAATTTATCTATATTATTAAATTAATTATTATATAAAATTTAATGTCTTAGAGAATGAAAACAATATATTTTTCTTTAGATGTCTCCATTTATTTATTTATTTTGACCCATTTTAAGATCTTATTTATGGAAATCTAATCGTTTTTTTTGAAATATTACCCCTCGTGTATTACTTCAAGAAACTACATTACTCTAAAAGGACTCTCGTTGTTGGTGATGTTTATCTTCTTTGTCAGTTTTTTAACTCTATTATTATAGTATAAAATGATATTATTATGATTTATAATATAGGTTTTTTGTTAAATTAATTGGTTAATCAAATCAATAATTATTTATTGGATAGTTATTGTCATCGTGTAAAACAAACCATAGTAATTATATTTTTTATGATAAAAATTTATCACATCCTTTTAGCAGGCCCTATGTGCCTATTTTTAAAAGAGGTTCAAAACCATGTCTTGAAAAAAAAAATACCTTATTAAATATTATTCAACACTCTAATTAGAAATTTAATTCATCAGAATTAGTATATTATCATTTCCTCATAAATTCAGTAACTACATATTAATTTTTATTTAAATATCCCTTTAAAATTTGAAGGTGGGTTTAATAAAAAATTTAGTTATTCAAATTTAAAATTTTATGTCTACTGTGAGTATACAAAAATATGATAATTATTTCATGAAAAAACTACATTATAAATTTCAACAATACAATATTGATTTATAATCATTTATTTCATTAATCTATTTATCATTTCAAAAGATTTATCACTTCTAATATATAATGCTAATATTCCATTACATTATATATATATATATATTCAATAAAAGAAAATAGAGGAAAAAATATATTACATGTGATCATCTATATTTCAACTTATAATAATTTTATCCTATTGAATCGTAACTCAAATTGGATTGTATCTATATAGTAAACACCAAAAGCATTTATTATTGAATTACTCGTTGATCTAATTACTGAAAAATTCATTATTATAGATGCATTTTCAAAATATGTTATTTTTTAATAATTTCTAAAAAATTCAGATATTAGTCAGCATATTACATTAGTTATTATTTTAGTCAAAATGAATTTTACATTTAAATAATTATTATATTTTTGGAAAACATATATGTTAGGTAAACATACAATGGTGGATATGTAATGTTTTTTGTGAAGTTGTCATAATGATATGATATTATATTGGAAATTATTCGACATGAAGTTCATTACCTAACACATTATACTCTAAAAACGAAACTATGGTGGTAATTGATACATATCGTGGAAAAATATTTTATATATAGCCTATCTCTATCCATGGATTGTTTTATCTATATGACTCTTTATATATATATATATATATATGTCTGTGTATAAATTTATTTATATATTCAATTTTATTGATGATAAATTTGACATATATTGTTGACATAATTCCATGAAATATTCTTGAGTGTAGTTTAAATGAGTGCTTTTTTATCATTGGAAATAAATCTACAAATGAAAAAATTCATAACTACATAAACATTGTCATTGTAGATAGACTAAATTATATATATATATGTAAAAACTCATTGATATTTGAGGTAATATGAACTTTATCATATTATTTTACTATTATATTCATTTAGACTTTATTTTTATATATAATTTATGAAAAGGTTTCATCAAAATCTATTAATATTACCACTAAATAAAATTCCCCATTGATATAAATGGAATTCAAAAATCCCTACATTTTATAATAATGTTATTTTGATTCCATTGATACCTTATTTTCATGATGTTAATATTCTTTGAGTTTCTATATAGGCTCTAGTAAATTATAATTGAAGGGGTATTTTTCATAATAAATGGGGAATCACTAAATGATGATTCTCCCTATATTTTAGTAATATGCATTCATTGTATGATTATAATTAGTCTATCATCCTATTAGAGAGGTATTGCAAAACCATTAAGAGGAAACTTATATATAATAAAAGTTATTTTACTCTCCTTATTTGTAATGTTCAACGATTATGAAAGTATAATAGTTAAGGATCTATAGCGTTTACATGGAGTGATTAATATTATTTCATAATATTAACACAATAATATATAATTAATATCTTGTTTAAATTCATTACATTGATGTGTTGTGACATGAATAGAAAAAATGAAATCCTATTGGATGATAAATCTGTATAATTATTTTTTATATTTTTAATTTTTTATCATTAGAGGTGATACATACAATGTAAATTGTAAATCACCCGAAATAATATATCTAGTTTTCATTATATTTCAATAATTTTTCTTAGTATAAGTCATTCTCTAACTACCCGTTCCTTGATAATTATTATTATTTCCAATGAGAATATTTTAGGATATCTCTACGGCCATAGTTGAAATCATTAAGAAGAAAATAACCCTTGAAGATGTGAGTTTTATAATTTTTACTAGGATTATCATAATATTTTATTTTAATTCCACTCTAATTTATAAGTTAATCCTCACATCTACTACTGATCATCATATATTTATGATTTTTGTGAAGGTTTTTTTCTATTTTATATATATCAATACATAGGACCACTATGAGAGTATTGAATGAATGATTTCACTTTTTTATTTGTTTTGGGAAATATCAACACTCGAGGAATTGTTTTAGGTATAGAAATAAAGATCATACATTTGGTATATTTATATTTTTTTGTGCCACAACAAAAATAATGGTTTAAAATAAATGAATTATAGTGGTTTTTATATTTTCATTAGATTTTAGCCAACCAATGGTGGAGTGTTGGGAATAGATACTTAATGATCTAGATATATATGAGAATGAGTTGGTGGAACATCTCGTTATTATAGAAGATACACATGTAATATTTTTTGTGAAATATACATTATAGGGACGGTGATTACAATTATTACTAGGTATCACCTAATTTTGGTGCATATAGTCATTATATAGGGATTTTTATGGCTTTATATGGGGATACTGCATACTCTACCACTGTTATCGTAGAGGATCATGGATTGGATATTCATGGAAATTAGAATAATGTGGAATTGAATGGATTTACTCTAATTCATGTTAGTTTGTAGGTATATATGTCCTTTAATATGGATATAATGATGTAGTTATAAATGTATTTTGGGAGGATGGTAATTCACAGGTGGTTGAAAATTTACAATATCATACTCATCATGAATCACATGGTTAGTTTGTGGGATAAAAATGACAAAAATATCATGAACCTATACATAAAAATCATTATTTCAAATTATTGTCAAACTTTTCTGGAAAATACATGATAGTGATCACTGGGAATGAGGTCTTTTGGTGATTATATGTACTAATTCATCATCATAAATAAAAAATATTATTATTTTAAAACACCATATTGCTATGAAAATTGTAGCAGGCCTTCTATATTTAGAAATTTTATCCTATTTTGGATAGCATGTAATAATATGACCCTGAAATATAATTAGGTGTGTAAACATCAGAATAAAGAATCCCATGAGAGTCACTTGGTATAACATGGTATCATAAAGAATATCACTATTAGAATTGAGTTATAGAATATGAAAATGATGATATATAATGTTAAACATGCATAACATGTATAAAGCATGATATCAAAAACTATATGTATTGGTCACTCTATTGATCATCATTATAAAGAGGAAAATTTCCCATTGTTGATAAAATTCAATCCCAAATCCTTTACATAAATTATAAGGAGATAAAATTAATACCCAGTGAATTGGATGGATATATTTCTCAATGAAAACTTATTATATAAATATGATCCATACATTTAAATTACACTAGAAAAAAACAATACATAAAGGATATGAATGATCTAACACTTAAAAAAGAATTTGGCTTCAATATTTTACATAAAAAATAAATGAATGAAAATTATTTAGGTTTACAAAGAGAGGAATTATTAAAATAATTTAAATTTTGATGATAATACAATAAACATATGTCCTCTTGTTTGGGTTCCAATATAGTTATTACAAGGGAATGATCTTGGAGAAGAATGAATAAAATCACAGCACTCATGTGAAGTTTTTTGAAATAAGAAAAATGATCTATTTAAAAGATGAAATATATTATTATTTTACAATGAATAAAAATTGAAATATCTGGGCTATAAAAAATATAATAATGTTTTATATAAAATATTAATGTTATAAAAACATTTGATATGGTTCATGTCTTTAGCTGAAACAAGAATTGGGAATTGTTATTTATTTTGTGATTATTTGAAATTTAGAATTTCCAAGGGATATAAGATATTATATAACACTATAAATAACATAAATATTTAAATAACTATATATGTTATTAAAATATATGAAATTTTATTATTTTAATTTTAATTAAACTATATAAAAATGAAAAAAACATTTAACTAAACTGTAATGAGGGTTGTATGGAAGATCACATATGAGATTTCTGATAGAGTACTACACATGTACCTAAAATCCTGAATAATAATACAAATATTTTTTAAAGAATTACTAATAAAATTGAAAATCCATATTTATTTTTAAATGTTATTTGTATTGTTATGTGTCACCATTTTATTATACAATTTCTGCTTATTTTGATTACATTATGTTCATTGGACCATTTTATAGAAATACTCACGTTATGTTGAACAAGGTAAAAGTATAGTCAAATATTTTTATAAACTCTATAAATTTATATTATTATTTCCCTTAATTTATAGTTATCATGAAAATATTTATAGGTGAATTTATTTTTCCAGAATAAAATACAATTATTTAATATAGGTTCATATTTACTTCTTTGATGTAAAATATACTATAACTTTATATTGTCAATATTTTAGAGGAAATTATTAATCTTATAATTATATTAAATTAATGGTTTAGTATAGAACCATTTGTTACTATTCATTCATGTTTAGTTTCACCCATTTTATTTGTTATGGGAACCAAAAGTGATATATCATTATGTTGATGTAGTAATCTGCACACACACACTTGTGTGAAACTCAAAAATTAATATAAAATAACAATGGAAGAAAAAAATATATCATACCTTTTAATAATCCTTAGTATGTTTTAAATATAATATTTTTTTCTAATAACAATTTTTATCCATCAATTATATGGTTTTTTGGATTAGAGAACAGAACAATCATATAGGCAATTGTCCACACACATGCACAATGATGTTTTTATTTTTCATACTATTATTTCAATGTATGTATAGAAATAATTTTCAATTAGTATAAAAATGTACTCAAATAATAATAACATAGTTTTTTGATACTTTTTAATTAATATTTTCATGTTAGTAAAAATAGAAAATAGAAATGATTGAGTGGTGGAAATTATTATAACACACATTCTATAATATGTTTTAGTCACCACATTACGGAACCATGATATAGTGATTTTTTAGGATAAAATATTCTAGGGTGTTGGTAAAAGGATACATAGTGAATTTCAGCTAGTTTGTGTTGATCCAAGATGGATTTAGAAGATTAGTGAATTGGAGGTGTGGGGGATTCATTTATAATTGATGATAATTGCATTTTTAGTACATATTAATCTTATATGAATATTTAGTACATTGTTCACATGGTGTTTAAATATAATTGGGATGATAATAGTGAATGGGATGGGGTAATGTTGGTAATGAATCATCCAAATTATCATACAGATGTCTTAAATTTTTTTATGTAATTTAAATTTTTTTTTACTTTTATATTTTTTAGATTTTACCATGGTAATTGATTTTAAACTAATTGTTTTTTAACTACTAATGATAAAATCAGATTAATTGGATTAGTTTAAGATAAATAATATAAGTATTAAATCCTATTTTTTCATAGAATTTCTATGTCTGAGGAAAATTATTTTTTACATTAACACATGTAAGAAAAATAACCCATTTTTATAAAGAGTTTATTCTTAAACATATTATTTATTTTTAGAATATAATTATATATTTTATTGATTATTTTAATAATAAAATTATTTAGTTTTACAAATAATATATAAATAATTTTTATTGAAGTAGAAAACAGAATTTCACATTTTTAAAATTTTATGAAAAGAAATAAACACAAAATATATTTCATTAATATATTACTTAAATTTTAAAACATGAAGAATAACTGTTTTTAATTAAATATATTACATTAAAATACCACATTTAACATAATATGATATAATATTTGTATTAAAACTATTTTTTTAAAATATCACACATTTATTTTTGAAAAAAAAGTGTTAGTGTTTTGGAAAATAATTATTTTTACTATTGACGTAAAATTAATTTATATTAAATAAATATTTATTCTTATGCTAACATTGTAAATCTATATAATAAAAATATTTTCATATTCTAAAATCAAATTATATAATTTATAAATTCAATGCATAATTTGAAAACTAAAATATAGGTTAATATTGTTTTAATTAAGGAAAAATATTTTACATATTTTCAAATTGTTGTCTTATAAATAAATAGTTAATTGACTATTAAGTAATAGTTCATTATATAAAAATATCATGTTATTATTTAATAAAAATAAATTTTATTTCTTTAAAACGATATCAAATTTCGTGAACATATATTTTTTATGTATAAAGTATATTGTGGAAAAATAAACCCATTTAAAAGTACGAACATCCTGTAAATTTTATATATTTTCTAATTCAAGTTGATATCATTATTTTTTACATTTATATAACCCCTTATATCCTCCATGAATGCCATTTTTAGCAAATGAGCTCTTATTTCAATTTCGAGCCCTGAATCATCTAGCATTGGTCTTATTACAATATCGATAATCATAAACATTTACATTAGGAGATTTATAATAGGTAATAATCACTCATTTTATGATTAAACATGGTAGAGGGAAACCCCTGTAGTATTTATATTCATTAAAAGATGAAAAACATGGGGTTCATAATATATTCACATTGGGATGTAATATCTTAATACATTATTTGGTGATTTTGTGATATGGTGACATAAATTTATTCATGATAATTTCACCTCTATGTTTTAATGGTCATATTTAATATTACATAATAATAATTTTTCCTAACCATTTTATTTTATATATCATGTGAAATGTAATATTTAATATTATAATTCTTACTCTATAAAACATAGTCAAATATCATGTACTAAAAATGCCCCCTAAATAAATTATGACACCACACTTTCCCTTTTTTTTAAATAAGATAACTATGGTAATATATTAGGATACACATGATTTAATTTTATAAATAAGTAATCTTTAGATAAATTCAATTAAAAATTAATAACCTCAATATTGTGTAGTTTTTTATAAAATTTATTTACATTCATCTCATTGATTGGTGTTTGGAGAAATTTTATTTTATTTTAATTCAGTTAATATTTAGGACTATTGTGACTAATTATTGTAAATTAGTATAATTTATGAAATATTGTTCAATAATTTAATAATAGATGGACAAAAACCACATCTCTTATCCCTCATCATTCATCAAAATTATAGTACATAAATAATTTTCATGTTGAATGGTGATTTCTATAGAGAATGATAATCCTCCGTATAGGTCTCAATGAGATCCATATTAGGACACCTGATTCACCTTCCATGTTTTTCAACATCCTATGAAAGATCCTATATTCTCTCTAGTTTTCTCATTTCTAGTGTTACAATCCCCAAAATATTATTTCCCATTTCATCACCTTAGGGTTTCCTCAGTATCTTCATGTCCATATCTATGAAGCCACATCATCTAAATGATGGTGGTAGATAAAAACATATGAACATCCAAATTAAAGGTCTCTTCATGTGCCTAGATAGGATCATTCAATAATATATAGATTTCTGACCCATGCCATATGGTCTATATTATAATATCTCAAAATAGTATATATGAAATTCTTTTATTAATGAAAAAAACTTTTTATTGAATAATGTAGTTATAAAAAAACACATGGAAAATTATTTATTTGTTATTTTGTATCATTAAAAATTAATACCATATTTTTTGTTCATCTTAAACTACCATTAAATACCATAACCCATGATTATATAGACATTATAATCATATTATTATGTTTATAATATATATGGGTTATGATATCAGGAAAAATGATAGTAAATTTTGTGGTGATGTACTCGCCCGAAAGTATCATACAACTTAAAGACCATTTATTTTAGAATATATCGGATAAAGAAGTAGTTGGTATTTCTATTTATCTAGCCCCAGACATTATTCAAAAAATAAAACAACAGGGAAACCATATACGAGATAATTTAAATATGATCATGATCATGGGAAAAAACATGATTATCAAACTACCCAAAGAAGGTACCACCATCACACTCCTTACCCTTAAGGCGTACACAAGTGTAATAAGTGGTAATGAATCATGACCAATTTAGTATTAATTCATTTAATAAATTAATTATATTATGGTTTTCATTCAATATTAATATATATATATATATCTAATTATATAATGAGTTTTATATAAGTTAGTTTTTGATATATTAAAACAATACATCTAATTTTTTTGGAAATATTTATATTAAACAAAAAAAAACTACCACAAAACATGGAAAGGGAAGCACTACGCTTTATCAGTGACACACAGAAATCGCTGATAAAGGGTTGGGCCTTTATCAGTGCTTGCTAAAATCACTCAAAAATGTACACTATATTGGTGCTAAAATAAACTCTGATAAAGGTGTACACATTATCTGTTATTTTTATGGCTAATAAAGTGTATGTTTATCAATGCTATTATTAGTGATGATACATGTTCTTATTTTTAATTTATATAAAATTATTATATTTATATTAAAAATTATTTTTATCTGAATATATTAAATAAAAACCAAATGTATATCATTAATATATAATTTTTAATAATTATATATATATATATAATGTATTAAATGAAAAAATTATTTCTAAGATTATAATTAAATAAATTATTATATTTAGTTATATAATTATAAAATTATAATAAATTAAATTAAATAAAATATAAATTTATTTGATTTTTATATTTTTTAGAGATTTTTTAGATTTATTAGAATATTTATTTTCATTTGTTATATTTTCAATATTTAATAAATTTAAAGAATTTAATTTACTTTTAAATGTACAAAAAATTTTAATATATATAAATATATAATTAAAAATGACTGCTGAAATAAGTATTTATCAATGTTATAATTTTAGAGCTGCTAAATATTTGTTTAATCAGTTCTTTTTGAGCAATGATATTGATGTGCCTTTATTAGAGCCCAAATGATCTGATAAAATACATACTAATTAGTGGTAAATTTTTTACGTTGACGAATAGGTCCTTTATTAACGACATTTTATTCCACATAAAGGCTTATCTTTATCAGGGATAAAAATGTGTGGAAAAAATATGTTCTATCATCATTTTTATTTTAGCACTAAAAAACATAAATTTTTCGGTGCTTTTAACTAGTGGTTATAAAGGATCATTAATTTTTTATAAAATAACCATAACAGGCCCCTACTCCATCAAACCCATTCAAGACATCATGGACGTTGAACTGTGCATCGTGACTCCTCCTCCTTCTCCTCCACCATAGCCTTTTCCTCCTCCTTCGATCTGGCCATCCTCCTCTTCCTCTGCTGCTACTGCGTTATCCATATCATCCTCTATGATCCCTCCACCGCCATGACCATTCTTCTCCTAGACCTCCACCCCAATACATCCTCCTTTCCCCCCTCCTCTAGTAGCTGAATCATCATCCTCCGCTGTGGACACCTCTTCATGTGTTTTGAAAATGGATATAGTGGTTGAGCATTATTAAGGTGTCTAATCTACTTTGAGGTTGGGGATCTCAAACCATTACTAATGATTTATATATTGTTTCATGACTTTTGATATTTAGTATTGAGTATGTGAATTATACTTTTGGTTGAGTTGGGAGGGGTGATTCTGGATCCTTCAATTTAATGTATAAGGGTAATCCCTATGTAGTATAACCCTAAGAGAAATTCATTTTCTATGTTTCTGAATTAGTTCATATTTAATTATGAGGTAAATATCCCCAATTAGAATATAGAGATAAGGTTATATTATTTTTTTTGATTTGTTTTATTTTGATTTTTTATATAAAGATACATGGGATTCCTTTATTTATGATCTTGTTTCTTATAGCTATTCATTAGGGATGGATCTTCTTTCTTGGAGATTATAAGGATCCATATATATCACGTGAGATGTTTAATAGTCAATCATTTTGATAATTTCATTTAAATGGAATTGAAGGAGAAATAATGTCAGGTGATATTTTATATTTAATATGGGAGATCAAATATATAATTTTTTGGAATTTATTTTATAAATTTTCTCTTCCATACTTAAAACAGTATTCTTTAAATTCATTCCAGGGTGTGGTATATTTATTAGGCGACACAACTAGAGATCAAACATCGACTCACCCCATTTACATTGACAATTTATATTCATTTTCTATAAATGTTTAAGTTAATAGATAATGTTCAAGAGTATAATGATTCCTCTGTAGTGTGAAGCCATAAAAAAATATTGATGGGAAAATATATGAGTGGATTTCCTCAATTGTCAAAGTAGTTCTTATATTGGATAGTAGGGAGTTAGTTTCAAATCCCTTTTTCTAATTTCCCTAGACATAAATGTTCTCATGCCTCAACTTATACCTCTATAATTGTTTTTTCCCTTGTGAAAATCCTATTCATTGTCTCTTCCAATGAAATCAATCCAAAGTGTTCAATATTTATCATCCCCCCAAATCATGCTAAACAATTGAAATAGTTTAATTAAAAGGATTATGTTTTTAACAATATGATCACTTTTCCTGGAGGTAGAATGAATATTGAGTTTTAGGAGGATATTTACCATTAGGTAAATTAGGCTACATGTATCCATGTAATTATTTTTCCTTACGATTAGTGAGGTAAAGGACCTAGGTGTGTACAATTTCAAGCTATTGAGTTGACAACATTGGGTGGAACAAATGATCATTCATGTACCATATATTGACCCATACATTTCATGCATAAATAAGAAAAAATGTTAGATAAATATTAAATACATAGAATTATGATCCAAATCATAATTATAATGATTTCATCTCTATGAATACTTCATACATAAATCTTTTATTTTGGGAAATAAATTTAATATCTTTCAAAGACAACACTTCTTAGGTTTACCCTACATAAAACCATTCTTTTTAACCTGGGGAAGGACCCCATAATAATGGTAGATATAAAATTATAAAATATGGTTAACCTAGTTGATATCAATCAATGATTAATCATTATAATATTATATTAATAACGACATGAGATCGAAAAAAATAGATTATCAGGGTTATATGAAATCCTTCATAGTATGTATACATGAGCCATGGAATAAATCATAATGAAAATAATGGGAAATATTCACAATAGTGATAAATAATCAATAATCAATCATGATCTATAAGAGAAAAAAATATTCATAATAATGGAATGAAAACATAAGTTTATAATCCCTCTACACTACACAAGCATCCTCCTCCTCCCCTCTTGGGTGGTTGACCCTCACTCGGTGTATGTTTCATCTTTCATCCCTTGTTTTGGAGAGCCTAGGATAATTTTTACCTATCTTATTCCTTCTATATATTAGTTTCACCCCCTCCTACCCCCCCAAAATCCAATATTTAAATAGATATGGGCCAATTACAATTGGAAAGGTAATTATATGGCCCAGACGGGTATAATAACCCACAATTGACCAGAAATTCCCCTAACATAAGGGGAGTTCTTGTCCCTATAGGATAACAATGATCCCATGGGAAAAAATAAAATTAATGTGGAATATTTTAACCCTAAATTAGAGTAAATTAAAAATTATATTTCTTCTGAAAAGAAGACATGTCACATACATATACTGAACATATCAAAAAATAGTAAATAAAAAAGAAATAAATAAATAGTAAGAAGATATCATAGATGGAAAATAAAATCCCACTATTGAAAAATAAAATTGTTTAAAATCGGAGATATCATTTTATGTTTTCTTTCATTTTAATTTCCCCTTTGTAGTATGCCTCTCCTTAGCCATGAACGCAGCTCTACTACAAGATGAGTAACACCTTCACTGTGAGTTTTCTACTTTTACTCACTAGTTTTGTATAGTTCACATGTCATTATTGTTTTATATTGATGGTTATGTTGTAAAATGTTTGGGCTAAATTCCCCACTGAATATATTGGACATTAGTGGTCCTTTTTTGGGCACAATATTAATTACATGTTGGATGGTTCGTAATGAACAATTGAATAAAAAACAGGTAATATACATATACTGATTAATGAATGAATTCCCCAGGATGATAAACTTATGTGATAAACACTGAATTAACAAACATAATTGAACAAGGGATGCTTGGTAAAATATAATATTATGATTGTTTTTTTTATGGTGTTGTGATTTTAAGTGCAATTGTGGGTTTTTATGGTGTTGCGGTTATTGTCATGATTGGTATTCCATTTGTTATATATTTTTTAGCTCATCTATTATTGAATATCAATTGAAACAATACCCATTTAAATGGAATCACAACTTTGTTACATGTGAAATTCCATTAAATCTTCAAAAATGACTTCACTGGAAGACACTATGAGACACTTTTTGGACACCCTAGTCAAATACCCATAAAAACACATGTAATGAATATTTCAACCCACATGAACTCTATAGAAAATAATACCATCTATTAGTTTAGTACCATAGTTCTTGGATAGACACATTATTATTCAAGATAATCACAAAAAAAACTAGTTTAAAATAATGAATATATATCACAAGTGGGATAATAAAACATTATAGTTCAAGGTATTCTCATAGCTAGATCCATTGAAAAGGTGGGTGGGAATATGGGTGTGACCAACATTGGTCCTGAATAATGCCTGGATTGGTAAGGGAATTGTTTAACATATCTTGTTCCATTGATTATAGTTGGATAATGAACCTAGTTGAACATCATTTGTGTAATTTTTTTTCAAAATTTTAAAATTATACTATAAAATAGGATAAATATGATTAGAGAATTTATGAATCAAAATCGGTTGCCAAAAGAGAATGAATATTGTGTGATAGATTGTATCATGTTTTCCAAAGATCATTCATATTACCCTTCTCAAATACATTTTTATTGTTTTTACGCTATTGTTATTCAAGACAAATTAATCTAGGGGAGTTGGAAGAACACCTAATATGTGACAGAATATATCAATGTTTTAAAAGTTTGAATAAACATGAGGACAAAAGAATGTATGTAGTGGTTGTGATAGTAATGCATTTTATGGATCATCTGATATGATTATAGGTGTGAACAATGACGGTGATCGTAAGGTGGATGTCATTACATTTGTAAATGTTGATGACGATTGTACTTTGAAAATGGCAAGGATTAATGAAGATGAACATCATGATTTGAAAAAATTGTTTGGGATGTTAATGAGTTGTGAAAAGACTCCATTGTAAGTTGGTTGCACTAAATATAAAGCATTTCTAGCCTTACTGAAGCTGTATAATTTGAATATAAGAAATTGGTGGAGTGACACCAGTTTTACAGAACTACATTCTCCCCTGAATGACATGCTTCAAAATGATATTGAGCTCCCATAAGAATATACAATTCCAAATAATGTTATGCTTGTTGGGTATGATCTCTAAATGAATACATGCCTATCTGAATGACTTAATATTTTTTCTCAAGGTCCAACAATCACTAAATGAATTCATAAAATATGGTTCTTCTCAATAAAAGAATGATTAATCCAGCCCTAAAAAAGATGTATGGTATATTCCAATCTTTCCATGGTTTAGGCGCCTATATGGAAGTGAGGAGACTGAAAGATAATTGACATGGAATGAAGATACAATAATTAAAAATGGGAAACTCTGTCACTCGATAGACTCTCATTATAGGATGAGAATTTAGAATGAGTATCCTGAATTTGGAAAGAATCCGAGAAAACATCATCTTGCATTATCTACAGATGGAGTGAATCTTTCGGGTTTCAATATAACATTCACAGTACATGGCCAGTTATGTTGGTAAATTATAACATACCACCGTGGTTATGCATGAAACAAAAATAAATCATGTTATCTATGATTTTATCATGACCAAAACAACTGGGTAATTATTTTTCTGATTATTTGGTTCAATTGATCAATGATTTGAAAATATTTTGGGATTTAGGTGTTATGTTGTATTTTGCCTAAAAAATGAAGATTTCACATTTTGATCCCTGTTGTAAGAGATGATAAATGACTTTCCTGCTTATGGATATTTTTCAGTGTATAGCATTAATGGAACTCAAGGGTGTCATGTTTGCGGACAAGGTACACAATCAATTAGGTTGAAACATTATTTGAAAACTGTGTTTTTAGGACATCACATATTTCTACCTCGATGAAAAAAGTACTGATTTTCGATGGCATCATTTAATTGTTGTTCATAAGAACGTACAAAATCGTCTCCTATAACACCCCAAGCTTCCTCGGTATGTTTCCTTTCGAATAATGCAATGACGTACATTGTACGCAACTTCGAGATTTTAACACACCACAACCAATCAAACTAGCCGTTATGAATAGTAATACCTACTTTTTGAAATTATATATATTTTATATTTCAAAATGGACTTCATTTTTGGATTCTTAATATCGAATTTAGCCTAAGGTGAAATTTTGGTACTTTTCGGATAACTTTCATATTTTGATGAATAGTGAAAATTACTAAATTTTAATTAAAAACAACTTTTTTAATCAAAATAATTAATAGTGATAAATTTTGAATTTGAGTGGTTTTAAAGTATATTTAGAATATATTTTTACCATTTAATATAATGTTGGTCATTGGACATAATTTTACAATTAAACCGAACATAAACAAGTGTCAATCTTTTGATAGTTATTATCTCTTAAAAACACGTTTTTTTGTTTTGACAGCGGGAATTAATTTTAAATTAATTTCTGCCACTTCTGTGTTTTGAATTTAGAAAAATGGATTCCATATTTGGAATCAGGATGTCCAAATTGTGTAAATAGGTAACTTTTATTTTTAGTCATTTTGAATAATTACTGCGGTAAATATTTTATTTACCATGATTAAGGGTAAATCCGGTAAATAAGGGTTAAAAAAATAATATTATAATAATAATAAATTACCCTAAAATGTGTCTTAACCCTATTGTTTGATACATGGTCGACCATGGGCATCTTTGGGTCAATTTTGGGACCCCATGGATCCACTTGTAAGTGATAATGACACTTTATATTAATTAAGTTAAAATGAATACAAAAATGACACAATCATATATCGTTTAGAAAAACAATTGTTACATAGGGTTATATATTCTGGATTTTAGATTATAAATATTCATTAGAAAGATAAAAATATTTCCTACATAATTATATTTTATTTATAATTTTTTGACATTAACTAATTTATTTTATTTATGACACAATGATGATGCAGTAATTACTAAAATAGTAAAAAAATTAACATAATTGATATTATAAATACCCAAATAATTATAATATGAAACTTTTAATGAATTAAACAAATTTTCTAGGATAATATGATATATTTGGATTGATTTATTTGACTTTGTTCGAAGTAATCAATCTGTTATGAGTTTCACAAAAATCAACTAGTGAATAGTGTCAAAATTGACATAAAAGAGTTCTTAAAACAAATATTATATTATTAATTGATATTAAATTCATAAAAATCTAAGGTTCGGCCAAGAGACTTATATTATGATAGGTTAATCATTAATGGACCACTTGGGGGTCTTTTGGATGTATATAGTAAGTTTATTAACCATATTATATAAAAATACAAAGAGACATTGTAAAAGTGAAACTAATTAACTTAGAGTTAATACTTAAAGATAAGGTTAATATAAGTACCCAAACCTGTCTAAATTCTATTGGATGAGTTTTTTTCGACCTATCCCCACCTCAACCTTTGAATAGTCAACTTTGGAGCCATTGGAAACCGAATATGAATTTATTATAAATTAATATTTCAAGCTTTTCCAAAGGTGCCCCTCACCCCTCTTATAAAAGGGCACTCCTCCTTCTCATTTCCTCACACCTCTCAAGCCACTTGGCTCGTCAAAACTCTGCCCAACTAAGCTCCCCACATCCCTCTCCTCCTCCTTGAAGCTTCCCCTTAGGCAGAAAGCATTTCAACAAGTCCTTTGGTTCCAACCAAAGTGAGTTACCTAAATTAAAGGTAACGATTTCTCTTAAATTATTTTCATTTATTTTGCTTCTTCAACCCCCAAACACTTTTTATTTTTCCTTCTTTTGTAACAACACCAGTATCCTCAATATACTAGGATGTTTTTATAAGAAGTATTTAAACTACATATACACACAACTCCATCTAATGGATGATGAACATAATGTTTCTGTGGATGGCAAACTAACGCCTCACGAAACGATGATTGTTCAAAAACATCTTACCGCCTCTCATGGTGGCCATTATGATGGCACTGTAATTAAATATGATATTAATGATATATATTTTATATATAAGCTTCTGTAATTCCATTTTATTTCATTCCATTATTCGTTTCATGTCGTATATACATACGATAATTTCATTTGAGGAAGTGCGGACTACCGCCCCCTTAAAATGATATGACTCGTTCATACCACACATGGAACGTATAAAGGATGGTGTTAATGAACTTAAGTAACATATATAAAATATTATATTATACTGGAATAGTAATTTACCTATGTATCATTTGGATTCAATTCTTTTAAAATAAAAAATTAAATGGAAGTAGCGTTCGTGCGTACGTACGGACTACCGTCTCCACGAACGCGATGAGATTCATTATCCATTGTATCCATTCAAGTATAATTATCATTTAATGATTTAAAAATGATGTTTAAGGACTTGATATCATTCTGGATATGAATAAGACACAACAAACATGACTTATGTAACAAAACATATAAAAGAAAATGAGTAAGTTAACACCCGAAACGGCGTTAATACTAAGATATTATTAACAAATCAATGTTAAAAGATCATATATGATATCATATTAAAGTAAATGATTCTTGTATTATTCAATAACAATTATTTCACCATTATACATGAGGTAAACCTACCATCGACCAAGGAAAAAGTACAAAGTAAGAGATTTTCTTATCTCACTTTCAATTCCGTGAGATTTCCATTTTTCGCCACTAAATTATTGAAAGTGGTGTATTGTGTACTGCCATTTGATATATATTCATGATTCTATTTATATTCATGTTATTCTGTAAATCAATTGGTGGTTATTAACTTTTGGCCATACGACTCAGTTGATTAACGTGGTAAGGGGTTTCTTATCTCACTTTTAATTTCGTGAGATTTCCATTGATCACCACATAATTATTGCATGTGGTGTATGTGTACTGCCCATGATTGTATTCATTGTTTAATATACTTTAATTTATGGGTATTTACATCATCATGGTATGATACTTCTTTCATGGGTGTATGGTTCGTATGTTACCTAATCGATAAGGGAATTTGAGATTTCAATTCCCACTCATTCGGATTTACGCATATTTCATTGATTATATTACCCCAAGATTATGTGTGGAATCACTATTCATTTGATTATGTCATAATTTCCACTCCCCTTCCTATGGATATAAGTTTGATACACATAATCACTCCATTGATAATTCTCAATTCATTGATATGAATTTGATAAGAGTAATTTTAACTCATTCTCCATTTGTTGAGTTAAACATCCAATTCGTTGGTATTGTTTTTACAAGAATATGTGTGAATATCCTTTGATTGATTTACACTGAATATCCAAACATGTTTAGTGTATTTATATTTGTCACACATAATTATGTCGTTGATTTATCCTTAACCTAAGGATACAACCTTTATGAGAGATTTCATCTCAATTTACATTCCATTGAGACTTCTTTGATGATATACACCAAATCACTTTTATGTGGTGTATATAATGTACTTTGACATAGAATATCATGATTCCCTTTATTCTCATGATATTACAAAGTTTTGATTACCTCAATTATTTGTATTCAAGTGTCTCTTTTGGTTAGAATCTCTAACTAAAATACCATTTTTAAATGTTTTAAAGACTTATTCTTCTAAATCTTGCTCATTAATGTCCATGTTTTAAAAATGGTTTTAAGGATTTATTTATATGGACATTAAAGATTTAAAATTAAAACTCATTTTAAAAGTTTTAAAGTGGTATGGGACACTTTGATTCAAAAATCTATTTTTAAATGGCTTCTTGATAAATAGTGTGACTTTTAAATGTTTTCAAGAAAAGGGGGATATTTCTCTCAAAAAGTTTTGATGATTATTTTCATCTATGTCAACATCCTTCATTATTCTTGATTGAGGTTAATGTGATACAATAAAGTCCTCCATATTGTATCAAATGAGTTATGTTTGACTGTGGATGTGCTATTTTTATACCATTCATGGTTTGTGGTAGAAGTATTGACATTTCGTATGCTATTTATAATACGAATGTTTATGTTATGTTTAAACCTGTTCATATGAGGAATGAATTGGACTTAATAAGTGACGGGTGGAGCCCGCTATAGCTCCTCGATGCATCGGTAGGTCTCATGAGACAAACTAGTGTCTTGGCACAAGGCCTTGGAAAAATCTTATTTGTAGTCTTGGCACGAGGCCTTGGCTATGTGGTTATGATAGTCTGGCATAATGCATTCCATCATTATGAAAGTGGTTATTGATATTGCATGTGATCATTCGACTAGTAGAATATCCATGTGAGTAAGTAAATGGCATTATTTCATTTTACCTTCGCCATTTTATGCTGAAATTTAAATTTAAAAGGCTTTTGTTTTAGTTATAAATTTCCTTAAGTGTTTATGCTTATTTATGAAAGCTTCTCCTATAATGTTATCCTTACTGAGCATCCGAGCTCACCCCTTTCAATGTTTTATTTTTCCCAGGATTATGAAGAAGTAATTTATGAATGACCTGCAGGGATAGTATGAGGGGATATGAAGACAAGATGTTTTTTTTATGATGTAATGTAAAAATTTATGGATGTATCTAGTTATTCCAAGGCTACTAAACTAATCGGTCTTTCGAGGCTTGATCTTTCTCATGATCATGCCAATGTTATGTAATAATGCACTGACTCTAGGTAATTAGGGTCGGGGCGTTACAGTTGGTATCAGAGGAAGTTTAGTACAAACCTTGGTAGCTAGATTTAGATAAACTCTGATTAGAGCACGTAGACCTAAGATGAACTTTGAGGATTAGTATAAAAGAACTTCCTAGAATTTTGGTATTGTAGAGATTTTGTGAGTTTGCCGAGCAATACATCCCTGTCTGGATACGAGCAGGTAGAGGCGGCTCTGGCACAGATGTACCTAGGGGTAAAACCCGAAAACACCGCTTTGAGCTAGACTCGAACGGGAACTGATGCACGACAACGGGCCTTGCTGCACTCTTGGTTACGACACTCCCGGGGGATATGCTTAGGATAATTTACATTTTCTTTACAAACCAATTTAAGTAATATATATATAAGATGAGAGTAAATGACCTTGGTTAATCCTAATATGTTTCAAATTGAGAATATGGTGACATTTTAATCTCTAAATGATTTTACGACTACTATTACTCACACAATGCTTTATGGTTTTAGTCAATGGCTGGATTCCAAGGAAGTCATAGTGACTTTGAGAATGATGTACAAGATGGGAACGGTGGTGGCAATGAGCAACAAAATGGAATGTTGATAGGCGTAAAAGATATCGTCTTTATGTCAAATCAGTTTTCCAAAAATATGATCAACAAAATATATATTAACCAACTCCCAGACTCAACAAGGAAGAGAAAGGTGATAAATGATAAGAGCTCCAGCAATGGAGACCATGGAGAAAAGAACCCTCAATTTTCATCATGCAGGAAATGTGGAAAGAGACACCCATGAAAGTGTCTCAATGGGACAACGAAATGTTTTACGTGCGGGAAGGAAGGACATAAAGTAAAGAATTGCCGAAGAAAAATGAAGAGTACTATGGAAGAAGATAAAAATGGTCCCAAGAGTCCATTTATAGTCATTTGCCGTAAATGTAGGGGACCTGGCCATTACCCGAGTGAATGTCCTATTCTATAAGATATTTTCTTGGTCAAAGAAGAAGCTATGTGGGAATAAATGGTTGGAGAAATGTTTAAAAAGTATTAGCACTCCTTGTTGATGGGTTTACTATGGAATAATTTTCTCTTGTATTTGTAACCCCGCAGTTTGCCATGTGAGAATGATATTTGAGGAAGAATTGTCTCTTCTCTTGTGGATATGGGTATAAATAACCATTTGGATTTATATGATCATTGGGGTTTGAGAGAATTATAAATTATTCTAATTTGGGATGAAGATTCAAGGTATGATATAACATTTGTGGTTAAATTTATGATATAGTATTTTGAGGAATTTATCTCATTTTGGCAATATTATAAAATATAGTTTTTGAAAAAGGACAACACGTAGACCGTGTGACAACCCGTCGCGTCGGACAAAGCTATGGGAATCGAACCCACAACCAAAGTGCGATTGGGATTTATCGCCTACCACTGGACTACGTGAAGTCCCTGGTTAGTGTGACTTTTTTTAGTTAAATGATTTTATTGATCAATAATAAGTTGATTTGGGTTCTTATTTCATATCAAAAGAATACCCTTGGTATAGGAAAATGATTTGGTGATTAAGTGATAAATGTTATTTTGGAAGATGTTCGCTTTGTTGGGAACACTATATGCCCAAGGAAAATGGAATACTATGGGGTTTCATTTGTGGAGTAATGATAGATTTTTATCTACGTTTTTATTGTGGATTTATAGTGATTTGGGTTATTTATGGAAATGATTAACCTATAATAGAGAATATGTGATTAGGTTAATTACTTTTGAGTATGTGACTTTAAGAGTATCTGATGTCATTTGGAGATACAATTTATCATGGGAGACTACATAATCAAATTCTTCTATGTTTTGGGTTTCAATATTAGTTTGGATTATATTAATGGATTTTAAGGACAATTGGTTATTGAATGGTATCTATTTAACTTTGGGGTATTGTTGGTTTAATTTTAGAAATTAAGATTAGTGCATATTTATCTCAATGAATATCCTTATGGGGGATCATTAGATCATTCACTGACCATTTTGGTTTTGATTAATCTTCAAAGACAATGTAAATATATGGTTTATCCTTCATGGATCATGTGATTCTATAGAAGTTTATTCTATCTCTTCCAGTGTGACCAAGTCTTCTTGAATACTCATCGTTTAAAAAAAATGAGTTAGTGGTGGAAATTTATTAAAGAATGAAAATCTACTTAAAATGTAAGTATATCTCATAATGTTCTTAGTAAATATCATAAATGAATTACTCTTCCTTATGTAATGTAACTTAAAAAAAATGTTGTCCGTTTACTTTCCTACTAGGAGACTAATAGTCGTTTGTCCCAACACAAGTTTGTGGTTTTCTCATTGTTAACTTTCTCCTGATCATGATTTCTATCCCTCTCCATCAGAACTTGACACTTAGTTTATCATCCATATCCATGTTTTCTTACATGGAATCCTAGTATGGGTTATCTTGGATGACCCTTATACCTCTCTTTCTTTCTTTTAAAGTGATAGTTTTATTGACTCTTTTTCCGATGTGGGACTTTCCATTATATTCCCAAGCAAAATTTTAAAAATTTCGCGGACGCAATTTATTGAAGGAGGGGAGAATGTAACACCACAAGCTTCCTCGGTATGTTTCCTTTCGAATAATGCAATGACGTACATTGTACGCGACTTTGAGATTTTAACACACCACAACCAATCAAACTAGCCGTTATGAATAGTAATACCTACTTTTTGAAATTATATATATTTTATATTTCAAAATGGACTTCATTTTTGGATTCGTAATATCGAATTTAGCCTAAGGTGAAATTTTGGTACTTTTCGGATAACTTTCATATTTTGATGAATAGTGAAAATTACTAAATTTTAATTAAAAACAACTTTTTTAATCAAAATAATTAATAGTGATAAATTTTGAATTTGAGTGGTTTTAAAGTATATTTAGAATATATTTTTACCATTTAATATAATGTTGGTCATTGGACATAATTTTACAATTAAACCGAACATAAACAAGTGTCAATCTTTTGATAGTTATTATCTCTTAAAAACACGTTTTTTTGTTTTGACAGCGGGAATTAATTTTAAATTAATTTCTGCCACTTCTGTGTTTTGAATTTAGAAAAATGGATTCCATATTTGGAATCAGGATGTCCAAATTGTGTAAATAGGTAACTTTTATTTTTAGACATTTTGAATAATTACTGCGGTAAATATTTTATTTACCATGATTAAGGGTAAATCCGGTAAATAAGGGTTAAAAAAATAATATTATAATAATACTAAATTACCCTAAAATGTGTCTTAAACCTATTGGTTGATACATGGTCGACCATGGGTATCTTTGGGTCAATTTTGGGACCCCATGGATCCACTTGTAAGTGATAATGACACTTTATACTAATTAAGTTAAAATGAATACAAAAATGACACAAGCATATATCTTTTAGAAAAACAATTGTTACATAGGGATATATATGCTGGATTTTAGATTATAAATATTCATTAGAAAGATAAAAAGATTTCATACATAATTATAGTTTATTTATAATTTTTTGACATTAAATAATTTATTTTATTTATGACACAATGATGATGCAGTAATTACTAAAATAGTAAAAAAATTAACATAATTGATATTATAAATACCCAAATAATTATAATATGAAACTTTTAATGAATTAAACAAATTTTCTAGGAAAATATGATATATTAGGATTTATTTATTTGACTTTGTTCGAAGTAATCAATCTTTTATGAGTTTCACAAAAATCAACTAGTGAATAGTGTCAAAATTGACATAAAAGAGTTCTTAAAACAAATATTATATTATTAATTGATATTAAATTCCTAAAAATCTAAGGTTCGGCCAAGAGACTTATATTATGATAGGTTAATCATTAATGGACCACTTGGGGGTCTTTTGGATGTATATATTAAGTTTATTAACCATATTATATAAAAATAGAAAGAGACATTGTAAAAGTGAAACTAATTAACTTAGAGTTAATACTTAAAGATAAGGTTAATATAAGTACCCAAACCTGTCTAAATTCTATTGGATGAGTTGTTTTCGACCTATCCCCACCTCAACCTTTGAATAGTCAACTTTGGAGCCATTGGAAACCGAATATGAATTTATTATAAATTAATATTTCTAGCTTTTCCAAAGGTGCCCCTCACCCCTCTTATAAAAGGGCACTCCTCCTTCTCATTTCCTCACACCTCTCAAGCCACTTGGCTCGTCCAAACTCTGCCCAACTAAGCTCCCCACATCCCTCTCCTCCTCCTTGAAGCTTCCCCTTAGGCAGAAATCATTTCAACAAGTCCTTTGGTTCCAACCAAAGTGAGTTACCTAAATTAAAGGTAACGATTTCTCTTAAATTATTTTCATTTATTTTACTTCTTCAACCCCCAAACTCTTTTTATATACCTTCTTTTGTAACAACACCAGTATCCTCAATATACTAGGATGTTGTTATAAGAAGTATTCAAACTACACATACACACAACTCCATCTAATGGATGATGAACATAATGTTTCTGTGGATGGAAAACTAACGCCTCACGAAACGATGATTGTTCAAAAACATCTTACCGCCTCTCATGGTGTCCATTATGATGGCACTGTAATTAAATATGATATTAATGATATATATTTTATATATAATCTTCTGTAATTCCATTTTATTTCAAAAACCATTATTCGTTTCATGTCGTATATACATACGATAATTTCATTTGAGGAAGTGCGGACTACCGCCCCCTTAAAATGATATGACTCATTCATACCACACATGGAACGTATAAAGGATGGTGTTAATGAACTTAAGTAACATATATAAAATATTATATTATACTGGAATAGTAATATACCTATGTATCATTTGGATTCAATTCTTTTAGAATAAAAAATTAAATGGAAGTAGCGTTCGTGCGTACGTACGGACTACCGTCTCCACGAACGCGATGAGATTCATTATCCATTGTATCCATTCAAGTATAATTATCATTTAATGATTTAAAAATGATGTTTAAGGACTTGATATCATTCTGGATATGAATAAGATACAACAAACATGACTTATGTAACAAAACATATAAAAGAAAATGAGTAAGTTAACACCCGAAATGGCGTTAATAATAAGATATTATTAACAAATCAATGTTAAAAGATCATATATGATATCATATTACAGTAAATGATTCTTTTATTATTCAATAACAATTATTTCACCATTATACAGGAGGTAAACCTACCATCGACCAAGGAAAAAGTACAAAGTAAGAGATTTTCTTATCTCACTTTCAATTCCGTGAGATTTCCATTTTTCGCCACTAAATTTTTGAAAGTGGTGTATTGTGTACTGCCATTTGATATATATTCATGATTCTATTTATATTCATGTTATTCTGTAAATCATTTCGTGGTTATTAACTTTTGGCCATACGACTCAGTTGATTAACGTGGTAAGGGGTTTCTTATCTCACTTTTAATTTCGTGAGATTTCCATTGATCACCACTTAATTATTGCATGTGGTGTATGTGTACTGCCCATGATTGTATTCATTGTGTAATATACTTTAATTTATGGGTATTTACATCATCATGGTGTGATACTTCTTTCATGGGTGTATGTTTCGTATGTTACCTAATCGATAAGGGAATTTGAGATTTCAATTCCCACTCATTCGGATTTACGCATATTTCATTGATTATATTACCCCAAGATTATGTGTGGAATCACTATTCATTTGATTATGTCATAATTTCCACTCCCCTTCCTATGGATATAAGTTTGATACAAATAATCACTCCATTGATAATTCTCAATTCATTGATATGAATTTGATAAGAGTAATTTTAACTCATTCTCCATTTGTTGAGTTAAACATCCAATTCGTTGGTATTGTTTTTACAAGAATATGTGTGAATATCCTTTGATTGATTTACACTGAATATCCAAACATGTTTAGTGTATTTATATTTGTCACACATAATTATGTCATTGATTTATCCTTAACCTAAGGATACAACCTTTATGAGATATTTCATCTCAATTTACATTCCATTGAGACTTCTTTGATGATATACACCAAATCACTTTTATGTGGTGTATATAATGTACTTTGACATAGAATATCATGATTCCCTTTATTCTCATGATATTACAAAGTTTTGATTACCTCAATTATTTGTATTCAAGTGTCTCTTTTGGTTAGAATCTCTAACTAAAATACCATTTTTAAATGTTTTAAAGACTTATTCTTCTAAATCTTGCTCATTAATGTCCATGATTTAAAAATGGTTTTAAGGATTTATTTATATGGACATTAAAGTTTTAAAATTAAAACTCATTTTAAAAGTTTCAAAGTGGTATGGGACACTTTGATTCAAAAATCTATTTTTAAATGGCTTCTTGACAAATAGTGTGACTTTTAAATGTTTTCAAGAAAAGGGGGATATTTCTCTCAAAAAGTTTTGATGATTATTTTCATCTATGTCAACATCCTTCATTATTCTTGATTGAGGTTAATGTGATACAATAAAGTCGTCCATATTGTATCAAATGAGTTATTTTTGACTGTGGATGTGCTATTTTTATACCATTCATGGTTTGTGGTAGAAGTATTGACATTTCGTATGCTATTTATAATACGAATGTTTATGTTATGTTTAAACCTGTTCATATGAGGAATGCATTGGACTTAATAAGTGACGGGTGGAGCCCGCTATAGCTCCTCGATGCATCGGTAGGTCTCATGAGACAAACTAGTGTCTTGGCACAAGGCCTTGGCAAAATCTTATTTGTAGTCTTGGCACGAGGCCTTGGCTATGTGGTTATGATAGTCTGGCATTATGCATTCCATCATTATGAAAGTGGTTATTGATATTGCATGTGATCATTCGACTAGTAGAATATCCATGTGAGTAAGTAAATGGCATTATTTCATTTTACCATCGCCATTTTATGCTGAAATTTAAATTTAAAAGGCTTTTGTTTTAGTTATAAATTGCCTTAAGTGTTTATGCTTATTTATGAAAGCTTCTGCTATAATGTTATCCTTACTGAGCATCCGAGCTCACCCCTTTCAATGTTTTATTTTTCCCAGGATTATGAAGAAGTAATTTATGAATGACCTGCAGGGATAGTATGAGGGGATATGAAGACAAGATGTTTTTTTTATGATGTAATGTAAAAATTTATGGATGTATCTAGTTATTCCAAGGCTACTAAACTAATCGGTCTTTCGAGACTTGATCTTTCTCATGATCATGCCAATGTTATGTAATAATGTACCGACTCTAGGTAATTAGGGTCGGGGCGTTACATCTCCAATAACATGTAATTAATTATATGAGAATGTAAAATATGTAGACACTACTTTTTGTAAACCCTTTTCGAAACACCATAGAAAAATATTTTGGAAAAAGATATTAGTTTTTTTGGAATTATAATACTGGAATTGTCTTTCTGTAATATATTTTTTTGATGCTATTCTGATTAAAAATATAGGTTATAGTGGCATCATCACATTGTAAAATGCACATGGAAATACAACGGCTGGAATTAATGCTTGATTGGACATGGTTGATATTGGAATATAAGAAGACTTCTCACCAGTGATAAGTGATAAATGAAAATTTCTTTCTCGTGCTTCTTACAATAATTCTAGGCACAAGAAATATATGTTTTTCAAGTTCTTGAAAGATGAAAATGTGCCAGAGTGGTATCTGAAAAATAACAAAGATCATCAAGTTAATGAGTGTTCTAATGTTAATGGGTCTAAAATCAAATGAATTCCTTGATTTGAAGAAAGATATAATTCCAATAGCTTTATTATTGAATTTTTTAAAAGAATTACCACCATACATTAACAAAGTACTATTTCTTCTTAAAATCTATATGTTGCAAAATTGTAGACTTAACGAAACTTCTATCCTTGGAAAGTGAAATTTTTTGACATATTATGAGAATTAGTATTGTTATTCCTGCTAAAATTCATTGATATAATGGTTCATTTGATGTTTAATTTTGTGGGATATATATTACTATGTGGTGCTGTAAATAATAGATTGATGTACCCCATTGAATGGTATTTGATGATTTTGAAAGGGATTGTCAAAATTTGAATTCAACTAGAGCACTACTGGAAAAGTTCCCTATACCCATAGTTTCAAACTGTGAGTATAGACCATCAAATTATGGGTATAGGAAATACCCATGGTATGAAGAACCGTGGGGTCCCGAGGTGATTGAATTTCCCTATACCCTTGTTTTTACAGAAACCATGGTTATATCCCACTAAAATTTCAACTTTCCCACGGTTTTGGTGAACCCTGTGAATACATCTATGGACACGGTTTACAGAACCAAGGGTATAAATTTTTATAAGAGAAATTAGATACCCATGTTTAAGTAAACTGTAGGCATAGAGGGTTTTAAGGTAGCATATTTACCCACTGATTAAAAACCTTGGGTATAGATGGTTCCTCAGTAGAAAATTTATGCACGGTTATCAAACTGTTGGTATATTATGTTTTCCTAGAAAATCCAATTTCCCAACGGGCCAGACCCCAGTAGTCCCCCCTTCCCACTTGGACAGACCCCCCCAACACATCCCCTCCCCTTGTGCACACACCCAATCTTCCCTCTTGACAAAATCCCCTTTAACACCCCCCTAACACCCTGAGTCACCACCAATGGACATTCCCCTAGGCAACCCCCCCCCCCCCCCCCGCTGAATAGCCCCCCCTGGCCCTCCATTCCTCCTTGGACAGACCCCCCTAGCACACCCCCACTCTCCCCTCTGGACATAACCACATTGCACCCCTCCCCCCATGACACCCCGAGACACCCCCACTGGACCCCCCTAGACCCCCCTTGGACACCCCCTGGACCCCCCCCCCCCCCCCCACGCCAACCAGACCCCCTCGACACCCCCCTTGACCCCCTCTAGGACACCCCCATAGACCCCCTAGCCCCCCCCCCCCCCCCGAACACCCCCTAGATGCCCTCTCCCCCTACACCCCATGCCCCCTTCACCACCACTACCCCCTACTCCATTCACCCCAAGTCCCCCCCATCCTTCACCCCACCACTACCCCCCCCCCCCACCCACCCACCTTCACCCCTAGTCTCCCCCCTACATGTTCCCCACTACCCCCACCCTCCAGGACACCCCCAGCACCCCCAGTACCACCTGCACCCAGAACCCCCTCCCCCCTGCACTCATCCCCCTCCCCCTACACCAGGTCCCACTCCCCCTGCAACCCCCCCCCCCAACTACCCCTTGCACCAAGGTCCCACTACCCCCATCACACACCCCCCTTCACCACCCACCCCACTACCCCTTTCACCCATGCCCCTCCCCCTGCACCCAGCCACCTCCCCCTGCCCCCCCCCCCTCGAACACCCCCTAGATACCCTCTCCCCCTACACCCCATGCCCCCTTCACCACCAGTACCCCCTACTCCCTTCACCCCAAGTCCCCCCCATCCTTCACCCCACCACTACCCCACCACTACCCCCCCACCCCCACCTTCACCCCTAGTATCCCCCCTACATATTCCCCACTACCCCCACCCTCGAAGACACCCCCAGCGACCCCAGTACCACCTGCACCCAGAACCCCCTCCCCCCTGCACACATCCCCCCTCCCCCTGCACCCGGTCCCACTCCCCCTGCAACCCCCCCCCCCCCCCCACTCCCCGCTGCACCAAGGTCCCACTACCCCCATCACCCACCCCCCTTCACCGCCACACCCCACTACCCCTTTCACCCATGCCCCTCCCCCTGCCCCCCGCCCCACCACCACCAAGAACCCCCACGCACCCCCTCCCTTGCACGCCCACGAGAACCTACCCCCCGACCCCCATTCCCCCTTCACCCATACCCCCTCCATGCACCAGGACCCCCCCCCCATGAAAACATTGTGAAACAATGCAAACTAGAATGGAAAAACAATGGAAAAAGAATGCATTGTTTTCACCAATTAAAACATAAGCAGAGCTGGCTAAAGTGTTTAATGAAGAAAAAGGCTATTATTAGAAAAGTCCTAAAAAATTTAAAGGCAATGCATCATAATCATTTATCTATTATTTAATCCTTAGAAAGTCTTACTAAGGATTCAAAAAATACATCCTTCTTTCAATAGGTTTCTATAGTAACCGGAACTGGGTTGCTATAGTAACCAGAATTTATGCTCGGGGGCCTATGCTTGTATGCTTCTCCAAGATTCTCATCAAAGATGACCCTTTATAGATCATATTTAAAAGAAATTACCTCATAGTCTAGATGAGTCACATATCCTATATCATCCAATAAGATTGTATTTTTTTCCATTATCTTCAATTGGAGGAATAGGGCCACTAACCTCTCTACTAGAGGAAAAAAATTCAAAAACAGGATCATCCAAAGGGGTATTATTGCAAGCCATGCTTGATTGGTTGGATTTGTGGAAAATATATGAGGTATTAAGGAGTTATGTTTGATTGAAGAGTCATGGTCTTTGTCAAGAGTAATGGCATGATGATTTATTTCATGAAGATGTGTTGAAAAATTATATATGAATAGTGAATTCGATTTGTTGACATAAAGAAGATGTCTTGGAAGAGGATTGAGGGTGATTGTATACAGGGAAGAATTTCATAATGAAATTGCATTCATGACTTGGTGATATTGATATGTTTTTGGAGTCTCGAACAAGGGATTAATCAACCTACTTTTGGGTGTGATTTGTTTGAATGTTGAAAGTCTTACAAGGGGAATTTAGTTTATTCATGAAGATATTGACAAGTCAATCCAGATAACCCAATTATAATGAGGCATTTATCAGTAATTTTCCAGATGAGAGGAATTCCCTGGAAAAACAATATTGTGTGGGGTGTCTCTAAGAATGAATGAAATCATCATAGAAGAACTAGTGGGAAGATTCACCATGTTCCTGACATTGTATCCAAGAATGAAGGTAGCTACAAACAATATTAGGTATTTCATTAAGAGATATTATTGTATTTAGAGTTTTTTGGAACTCCACTCATGGTATGTGATAAGGGAATAATTGTATTTTTCCCAGTTGCGATATGCCAACAAATTATGTGCCCTTCCATGAGTTCAATGAAGGTATTACTGGGAATTTCAAACAAAACTATCTAGTGTATGATAGTGTATTTTTGGAACAATAAATTTTAATAGTTTCTTTGTGAAGAAGTCAAATGATTAACCCCAACAATGTAAAGTAGCTCATGATCTTATTTTACATTATTAAATTGGTTATGAATGTGAATTTCCATTTATTAATCCCAACAAATTATCATTTCACCACCTTTTATACCCATAGTATTTTCAGAATCAATATATATTTCATAGCCTCCCATATATATTCATTATAAATTTCAATGACCTCGAAATTTATTCATGGGAATTCACATTTCATTTCTAGAAATTATCAATCCCTCTCTAAATACCCTTGTTTTCTAGTCCTTCCTATGGTTCTGATATAGACTCCAATATAGGAATACTAGGATTGACTATGGTGGATGGGCTGCAACCACAGGCAAGAACAAGTGTTTGGGCATCAAAGGATCACCACTCAGGAAAAATTTCCCCCACAAAAAATTAATTAAAACAGTAGAAGAAAATAAATAAAATTTCACCATGACCCATCTGTATGTCAGACATCCCTGCTAAAGGAAAATAATATAAACAGAAGAAACATAGAAAAAGCATACAAAAATGAAAGACACTATCAATCAGTCAACTACGCCGATCTCCCTTCCCTACAATGAAAACCACATTGCCGCCTCTAGTGCCCTTTTGGCCCCCTTTGCAGAATATAAGCACCATTCATCCATAGAAATCAATAAAAGTACTATGTTTCAGATGTGATAAAGAAAATTAAATAAAAACACTACTAAAACATACCTGTCTCTTGTGATTAAACAAGTCATCGCCCAATATATATAAACCACAACACCTCATTTGTCCAATCATCTTTTTGAATGAAATGGGGAAATAGATCCCTTCTTCAAAATTTTATTGTAAAATAGTATAGCATTTTAAATTAAGAATAAATCTTCCTATTAATGGTATATAATCAGTTTGGCTCAATTTTTAATGCCTTATGGGTCCTTCCACCATGGAAAGACCCCCCCCCCCCCCCCAACACACCCCATCCCCCTTGAACACCCCATTCCCTCTTCCACAGCACTAGCCCACTGAATACATTCAACCCCACTCCCAGAACACCCACTTCCCCCTGGACCGACCCCCAACATATCCCCTCCCCGTATGCACATCCGCACTCTCCCCTCTAGACAGAACCCCCTTGCACCCCCTGACACCCCCTCCTGGACAGACCCCTCCACTACACCCTTCCCCTTCTCTACACACTCGTGGACATCCCCACTCCCTTCCCCCTGCACACTCCTCGACAGCCCCTCTTCCCATGTACCCCACACCCCACACCCCCTTCCCTCACCCCCCCGTACACACCCATTCCCTCTTCCCCAGCTCCCCACCATGTCCCCTTCCCTAGCACCGACCCCTCTGAATAATTGTAACCCCCCACCCAACACACCCCCTCCCCCCTCACCCCCTTCCCACTGCACACACCACATCCCTCTTCCCCATCACCATCCCCCTACCACCCGCACCCTCCCCAGCACACCCCATGTCCTCTTCCCCAGGACTAGTGATTGGGCTTCTAATGTCATTGCAGACAGAGCTTCAGCAAGATTCTTTCCATGTTTCCTCGATTTCTCACCCTTGTGTTTCCCAGACATATTCATTATGAAAAAATGTTTCAATAGGTAATGTTGCTATGAACAGTTCTAGTGTAATCATTTCTATTCTATGATCTAATAATGTATAAACTACTATTGTAATGATGTTAGTATAAACATTTCTAGTGTGAATACCACTCTACTAAGTGATGCTAGTGTAATCATGCTACTAATGAAGCCAAATGTGTAAATTTTTACACTTTTCCATTGTAAACATTGTTGTTAGTTTGGGTTGCTAGTGTAAGCACTCCTAATATAAATGTTACAGTAGAAGTCGTTCTAATGTAACCAATGATACATAACAGATAATAGTCTTATTATAGTGATAATAATATAAATATATATTCAAAACTATTTTTTATGGTGTCAAATATTTAAATATTTGGATTTATCATCAATTTTCTTGGGTTTAATGAATGTACTAAGAATAAAATAACCTGCATAATAATATTGGGAAAATTATTAAATGTTTTATGTTATATAAATTCATATATTAAATAATATAAGTGTAATAACTACCTAATTTTTTAGATCCCATAAAAACACACCTTAAAAGTCCATGTCCTAAAAGCACTATAATTATGAGAATAATTTCTTTAAATGAAATATTAGTAGAGACAAAGATAAAATCATCCGTACTCACCAGCTTACAATAATCATCTTCAAAGCTATCTGTATTTTCATCATCACTAGACTCCTCTTTTTTTTCAAGAACACTTGATGTTTTACTTTTTATCACAGTTCCAAATGATTTCTTATGTAATTTTTCTACACAAAAACTTCAAATGCACAATTAGTGACCAGATTAGCAAAGATTATATAAAATATATCAAACAAAAAACAAATGGAACTATTTATATAAGGCACGATCATTAATAAGAACCCTCACATCTTTGTCAAAATAACATTATATAATCTGGAGGAATCACTCTAAAAAACCTTGGCAACGGAAAAAATTGACTTTTTTAGATATTAGACTACACATTAAAATAAGGAGAAGCTTTAGCAAGAGGCTCCTAAAATAGAACATATCTTATTAATCATTAAAAATAAATGAAACAAAAAAAATTACAGATTGGTATTGGTTTGTTAGAAGAATACCAAAAAATGAGAACCACCAACCACTCCTATTCTTAGTTGACAAATTCCCACAACCTAGGAAATGAATTCAAGTCCAATAATCGAAATCCTAATCCAGCCATCCTTTAATGTAGTAAGTAGCAATCAATGAAGCAAAAGAATGAAAATTTAGTTTTTTGACCCACAGATTGAAGCAGCAGAAGGAACTAAGACACTACTACAATTTGATTCTGTTTCTAAATACATTTTATAATATTATTAAAAGTAATACTACATGGGGTAAATCCACTTTCAGTCATCATTCTGTTGATATTAAAACGATGGTCTTCTTTTCCATTTCTAAAAAAATCATCCATGACATTGTCATATATATTGATATCAGCACAACCTTGTATTCCTATTTCCATTCCCATGTACAGAATATAATTAATATGATTCTAATACACATTGAAAGGTGTTTAAACTATATGCATAATTCATTTCCTTAGTTTCAAATTGTTTTAGATTTAATTATTAATACATGTTAATTTGAATACAAAATTAAACCTGTTTATTTTATCGTGTAATGAGCAGTTTTAATGTATTGTTAATTGTATTTTATACCATATAGGCACATAGCTTACAAAATACATTCATAGACAAAAAACAACCATAACTTTTCTTTGAAAACACACGTAAAAAAACACACATTAGGGAAACATACCTTCAGGAAAGACAAGATACATGGAATCCGATATATACAGAACAGCTACCAATAATTTCTTGAAACCAACCAAATTAAAATATCCAGTCATACATGATATTATAACATTTCCTTGAACAATGAGTTGCATTTCCAAAAAACACCAAAATGAAAAAAAACCATGGATGTATAAAATTAATTACCTTGCATACTTTTTTTCCTCTAAAGATCAGTTTTCCATCACAAATATCATGCTTCTATGAAATGATTATATCAAATGAACTGTCACAATATTTAAAAGTCCTGAAAATTCATTCCATTATTTGCATAAATGATTAAAAAGTAAGCATATGATGATATTTGTCTCAATGGAATCATATAATATGTTCCATGTTTTACACAATGTGTGGGATTACATCTGATCTTGAATTATTTTAAACAATATTTGGAGTAACTTCATAACCCTAGAAAAACCCAATGAAGATTAAAACAAATCGAAGAGAAGATGCAAGAATGCAGTGAGATGAACTATCTTTATTAATAGTGTTCATAAGCATGTAAAACAGAACACACATTATGATTAAGCCAAGAATAATCACTTACACTATGTCTGATATTCAATATTGTACTATTATTTCCCCTCCTAAAGGCTTGGAATACAATATAAAAGAACTCGTTGCATAAAAACTTATATGTTTCACACTGGGATCACATGTATGCTAGTACGAGGATGGAATGAAAAGAAGGCTTATATTAGAATGGTGGAGAAAATAAAATAATATTGGAATGACAATAATGGCATCAAATAACATGTTATATATTTTACAAAATGATAAATTTTATATAATGATCGGGTATGGCCAATCCATTCTATCAGGAAACTACAACACAATTGAGGATTGAATTCAATTTTTACATGTCTTTTCATAACATATGGTTCCATTAATGTTCATTCTATCTCATTTAATGAATATATAAAAACATATCCTAAAAATATGTATCAACATTCATATAGAACACAAATACAGGGAGTGGGGTGGGGGATAAGAGTGGCATACTGACATACAATTGATGAATGCTCAAGTAGATAAGAAATTCACAATTAAGCATAAAAAATTAATCTGCACAAATATTGATAGAAAATTATAAATGTGGATTACATAATTTTAACCAGAATTATTGTTATCACCTTGTTCACTGAATCTCCTAGTAGTGGGATACACACTACCTCCTGCTCCCCACTACCCCCAACCCCACACCAACACCCAGCCCCCCAGCACCCACCCCCACCCCTACACCCAGTTCCCATCCCCCTCCCCCTACATCCAACCCCACCCCCTACACCCAGCCCCACCCCTCCCCGTGCACCCATCCCCAACCCCTACACCCAAACACCCCCTTCCACTACACCCCACCCAACCCCATGCACCCAGCCCCACCCCCTGCACCCATCCCCTCCCCCAAACACCAATCCACCCTCCCTCCTCTCCCTTCATACAGCCCCACCCCTCCACCCATCCCCCCTCCCAAAAAACCCAACCCCACCCCCTGCACCCATCCCCTACACCCAACCAAAACTACATCACCCAATCCCCAACCTATGCATGCACCCCCACCCCCAGCACCATATCCCCTCCTCGCCCACCCCCTACACCCAACCCCACCATCCTACACCCAGCCCAACTCACCAGCACCCAGCCCACTCCCCCCTCCCCCAACACCCAGCCCACCCCCTTGCACCCAGCCCCCCTACCCCTACCCCTACATGCATACCCACCACCATCCACCAATCCCCCATGTACCCAGCCCCACCCCCTACACCCATCCCTACCCCTATCACCCATCCCCCAACCCCTTCCCATGAACCCATCCCCACCCCCCCGCTTCCCCCTTCTCCCACACCCTACACCCAGCCTAACCCCCTACACCCACCCCACCCCCATGCACCCAGCCCCCTCCCCCACTCCCCCTCCCCTACACCTAGCCCCACCCCCAGCACCCATCCCCACCCCCTGCACCCACACCCTCCCCCCTTCACCCTTCTTACTAAGTTACCTATAAACCCAAAAAAATTCTCTATCATTTACCATATCAATTAGGGACTTGGGATCTCAAAATAACCAACTTCTTCAACTAATATAACAACTTCATATTTTAATAAATGAAACTTTTAGAAATTAAAAATAAGGAATATATTCCATTTTTACCTACATTAATTTAGACTTTTCAAATCATTAATTTCTGAAAAATAATGAGATAATAAATGGAATCTAATGTCACTATATAGGAATTAATTAAGAATAAGTATTCTATAGTAATAAGGGAATCACTTACACATATGCTTGACTAAGTATTATACTGTTATATTTATGTAAATGCATGCGAAAATTCGTGCAGATCTTTTCAAAAGAAATCAAATTGACCATTCTCATCCATACAAAACTTCAATTCATGTTCTTAAAGTACATAAATAAGTCACCCTACTACGTCAAAAACGGATGGGATTAATATCCCCACCATCACCAACATTCCCATCCCTATGTGCATTCCCATCATCATCAACATCATCATTATCAGAAAAACATCATTAGTAGCCCCATCACCAACAACAACATCAGAATCATCCTCAGCACCAACAGCAACATCGTCAACTGCCTCTGCAGGAAGTGTATGTTCCAGTGTATGCTCTAGGTGACCTTCATGCATTGGAGTGGTAGCTAATAGAACAAACTCATCAGATGCTGGATGGATGGTATAAATTCTAGGTGGAGTAGACATGGTATAATATGAATAGTAGGATGGGGGATACATCATAGGATATGGATATGGTAATGGTGGAAAAATATGTTGAGGCTGTGTAGTCATCGTAATGCAAGAAGAGGAAAAATTAGATGTTGGAGGCATTAGTGGGATTATCTTTGAAGGAGGAAAAGAAAGGGTATGTGAATAAGATGTTATAAGGGATGATGATAGAGGCATGGATAAAAACATCCCCAATGACTCAAGAGGATGATGGAAAATATTGTTGGAAGGGATGTCTAATGGTAGTTCAGTGTGGAAATTGGTATGACGGGTGCTCTGTCTAGGTCTTGGAGAATCGCCACTCATACCCATGATAACCGGATTATGAGTCAAATCTGGTGGAACTCCATGTCCCTAAATAATTGGTAAATAATAATAACATGAAATTATATGTAATGCAGAAAAAACATTACAATTATAATACTCACTAATGTAAGGGAAGGAAACGCACGCTCGCGCACTAGTTGATTGGGATCAAACAATGGCTTCCATCGACCTTATATTGTTTTTGTAATTATATAAATAAGAATGAAATTTAATGTTTTTAGAAATAGTTTTTACAAATCATGCATACTAATTACATCTATCACCAATTCACGAGAATAACCAATTTGACTTCTTTTAATTGTTAATTTTACAAATGATTATAAAGAATTGACTAACACAATTTTTAAAATTACATTACCAAGTTATAATTTTTTTTAAAAATATTTAAACCATATTTTTTACATTTAAATAATATAAATTTAATGAAATGACACCAGAAAATAAGAAAAATAATAATTTCTTTCCCAACTGAATCATAATTAATGTAATTACAGTAATACTAACGTATGAAACTATGGTCAATATAAACTGAATGAATAGTGAAATTATATGGTTTCTTGTATATATTACTGACCACTACTTTAGGTTCAACATCAACTTTCACAATGGTTCACTTTTATACATCAAATTCAATATTTTGGCCAACATCAATGGGGACGTCAATGCTGGAAATTTCATCATCATCATCATGAAAAATATGTCTCGAGATTACGTCATTAATGACAACATAATTTGGTATTAGATGATCATTCACATAAAACACTTGTTTAGCCATTGATTCCATATTTACGGTTCATCGGTATGTAGGCATCGACCCATATCAACAACTCTGTAACCACAGTAACCCATAAATTAACCAAGATGTCTCATTGAATCAAACCATTTACATTTAATCATAGTAACTCTACCTTTAGAGTAGTAATCTAATAACAATATTTTTTCACATAGCCCATAATAATATACATTGTCATATCAAGTATGACTATTTGATACACAATCAAAACAATATGTTGTACCAGTTAACATAAATCCATCATGTTGTGTTCTAATTTTCACCACTCGATCCCTCATATCAAATTTATACCCATTGATTATTAATGATTTACATTCCAAAACCAAATAATTGAGACCAAAATCCAAAGCTATAAAATATTGATAAACATAGTCACTAAAAAAACTCAACACATGAAATATATATGAATAATACAATTAAATGGAAATCTAATTTTTAAACAAATTAACGTAAGGTTAATACCATTGATTTAAACCAAGCAGGAAACTCTAGGCTAAGAAAACCATCTATCCTTCTCAATTTCAAATATCAATGAACTCTACATATAATATATTTATGTAATCTACAAGAAATTATAAAAAAAGTTTAAGTTATAAGTGAAATATCATAATATGAGATAACATATAAATATCCAAATTACATACTTGGTATTGTCATCAAACAAACCACAGTTAAACAAGACTATGCAATGTTCCATCTCTCACTATTGAAGGTCAATGTAGCCAACGTATAGACCCAAAGATTCCTCCAATTTGGGTAAGAGATTGAAATGAGGGCTCAATTTCCCCATACTAGTCATCTTTATTTCTCATTAGATAATTATTTTGTTTGGTGACATAAGAAAAATACATTGAAAAAAATCCTTACATTCTTGATCTTAATAACTAATCGTAATCAATCCTTCTGGATATTTATTTTTTCAAACATATGATTTAATTATGAACATATTTCATTCAGTATGATACATCCACCGAAAAGTAACCGGTCCCCCAAGAAGTGTTTCTGTTTGAATATGGACTGTTAAATGTGACATGTAAGTGAAAACGGATAGAGGAAAAATATTTTCCATCTCACATAAAATTAATTGAACCTATTGCAGCATTTTTATCAAGAATGACATGCATAACCATTTAGCACAATGGTCTCTAAATAAGGAACCAGAGAATCACTATCACCCTTAAATTATTCAATAGAAAAATGAGGAATTTATTTTGGAATCAATTCATGATGAAGAATGTTATAATCATGTGTTTTTAGAGATTTTAGTTTCACATATTTTCTATTGACTCATTCAGATATGTTACTAAAATAGCCATTGAGAACCTTGATATTCTCCAATACTGCTAGAAATTGATCTTTCTCTATTGGTGTCATCACATAAGATGCACAAGGAACATTCCATTTGTTTTCACTGATACACACTGGATGTAGTTCTGGTCAAATACCCCAATCCAACAAGTCTTGACGAGATCAGATGTCATCTTTAGTCTTCCCCTTAATATTCAAAATAATTGCAAGATACATTTCACAAATATTTTTCTCAATATCAATTACGTCTAAACAATGACGTAACAAAATTGTAGAAAAATATGGATATTAAAAAAATACTTCTATTTTTTCAATTGTAAGTGGTTTCAGTGTATAAATTATTTCTCTATTTAGATTTACATAGACCAATACCTAATGAAAAACTGAAATATTTTAATTCATTTAGAACATCGCTTATAACATATGTTGTGGTGGTTTTTTAGTCTCAACTGTATTAGCAATCCTCTGATGAATCGTCTTGTATTGATGATCCATTGAAAAGATTCATCGATGCCCCATGAAACTGAAACTATGATGATATTTAATCCTTCATGATCGTGAATTTTTCATACAAATGGGATAAAATAGTTTTTCATTTGTGATCCACCCAGACAAAATTTCATAAGCATGGAAATCATTTATGGTCCAGAGAAGGGAAGCACACTTCTGAAACATATTCATTGAAGAAGCATCGAATGTCTGCACACCGAAATACGAATTTTGTTTCAAATCTCTTCTCAAATGCTACAAGTAGACATCTATATCATTTCTGGGATCAAAAATTCCAGATATCAGTATAATCGTGAAAGTGAATGTTCTTTTATTCACAAACAAAGAGGACGTTTATAAACATGAATAAAAACTGGCCATGTGCTGTGAGAAGTATGAATATGACCAAACAGATTAAAACCATCACAGGATAGACCCAACGTAACATTACGCATATCAGCTGCAAAATCTGTATGTTGTGCATCAAATTTATGCAATGGTAGTCCATCTTCAGGATGAACAAACTCATCATTACATTTAATTTTTTCCGCATCATGCCATCGCATATTGACTGATATTTCTGCAAACATGAATATATTTTTAATTCTAAGAATCAATTAAAAGAGCCTCATGTCTTTTTGTGCCACAAGAGATGGTATTCAATTTGAATTTGTCTTCCAACGATATTTACCACATTTTATATACTCATTACGATCAGTTGTTTCCTCCCAAAATAAACATCAATCCTTCTGACAAGCGTAAACTTTATTATTATCAAATCCAAGCTTCTTAATTAACAAACATTCCTTGTAATGATTTCTGGTAATTTCCAAACTATCAAGAAGAAAGACCGTCAAAATGGTAATAATGTAATCAATTATCGTACTAGAAATTCTATACATGGTTTTCCCATGATTTACCCACATTAAAAAATTTATATTGGTTATTTTAGTACATTCCTGATATACTAGAGTTCTGGCATCATCCAATAAATATTTCACTCTCTCATCATCATCTTCAGTATTTTCCTCATGTGTATTGATATCATTGTCTTATTTCACTAGAATACTATCTCTCTCAAGATGATGTAAAAATGGAAACTGACCGAATATCAAATTCTCCATGCCACTTCATTTATTTTGTTCATGACTAGTAGTACATTGAATCGTCTCTCCATGGTGATACCAAACATAATAGTTTGTTTGAAATCCAAATAACATTATATGGTAGCTAACTTCTTCCCAGATTAACCATGGTCTTTCAACACATTTATAGCATGGACACTCGATGCAACCATCATCTGAAGCATTGTCAAATGAAAAATCGAAAAAAATCTGCAAATTATTTTGAAACATGGATGAAATCCTATTAGTGTGTTACATACAGCTTCTATCCATTCTATAACAAGAAAAATAAAAGTTATCTTCTATTCAACAATGTAAACCATAATAAAAAAATGGATATTTACTATAGAAAATAAAAATACTAGAACATAAAAACATAATAGTTAATTCACATTTGAATTTCATGTGCCTTTATTTTTATAACCAATTTAAACCCATTCATTATCAGAGATAAAATTCATACCCCTATACCTTAAAGGGATGATCAACAAGGTAAACCATAATGGGCCAAGAAAGGTTTCATGTCTATCATAGAGTGGTATGTGTCATTATAGTTGAACTAAGGGAGGGATAAAAAGTTTTCCCTTCCTTAGGTGAGACATAAAAAATCAACTCTTAACATTAAAAAACACCATTAAACATGGGTTATTTCAATGAAAATCATGGGAGATATAAAAACATTCATCATCATCAAATATATTTTAAACGATCCCCATATTCTTGAAATTTAATATTTTCCATGGATAAAATTTTAATTTATAGAGGGAAATAATATAAAAGAAACCACATCATCTATATGAATTAATGAAAATCATTTAGATATTTTATAGAAAACAATAATGGGTATCAAATATTTGTATAAATATACTATTAGATTAATTTAATAAAAAGAATCACATTATGAATTTTTTTTAAATAAAACTATTACCTATAATAACCTACTGCAAATAAAGTGCAACAAGTCACAACCAGACTCTTAGAAAGAAAAAATTCAATTTGTTAAAATAATGGAATTTAAAATCTATTGAAAAATAAAATACACAACATTAGATTAATATTGAACACTAAATTTTACACATATTTTGATTAGAGTTCTCATAAAAAATAAAAATGAGGGATATTGAACAGAAATGGAAAGGGGAATATCCCTGGGGATTTAGGTAATGTCTTCTATGTCAAATGTCATCGATTACTATTTTTTATTCTTATGAGGTACCCTCATTTTATTTTGAATGATTAGTTAACTAGATTAGACTTCATATATTTGGTTGGACTACCTCCATCTTATGATATGGGTTATAATACTACCATTCTTCTAAATGTCAAGGATGATTCCATGAGATTAGACTAGAAGAGTGGACTGGGAAGAATGGAAAGGTTATGTTATGAGTTTTATTGAGATATTTCTATATTTAGCATTCACATAACTTTTTTCAATTAACTCAAATAATTAACAATTCATTATTCAAAATCATATATCCTTTTCCATCATTTTAATTAAATTAATATTTAACCATTTATTATAGTGAGATATTAACATGGTAAATCAACTAAAATAAATTAATAAAAAATGAAAATATTAAATAAAATAATAATATTTTTTAAACATCATTGAAATCACAAATTCTCATTTTTATTATAGTTTCATAAAAACAAAACATTATTAATCAAATAATTTCTTAATTATCTAATATTTGTTTTCACATATTAATCCCATTTCTTCATCCATATATTAAATATTTTTTTATTTTTTGAATGAAATTATTTTTAGATTTGGTGTTAACCCACATAATAAGATAAATCAATACCTGAAATTAAATTATATTTTGCATCTCTAGACATCTCTAAAATATTAAAACATTGGTCTCTTGCACCCTATATAATATATTTTTAATATAACAAACCTTATTTTTATGATCATTAATAATGAGGTCCTAAATGAAATAGTCCATCTTGTCCTATTGGTAAAATATTCCATGTTAATATTCCCTTCATTAAATACTCATGGAAAAAATTGATATTTTTTCATGATCCACTATTTTTATTCCTCATATATATCAAATTCTATCATTTGATTTTAAATTCGACAAACATACTCTAATGAAGGATTGATGGTCAAAGTCTCTATCTATTCCTTAGAGTATATAATATGTTCCATATAATATTTTGGATCATTTCAATATTTTAATCTCTGGTCGAACTAAAAACCCTTAAATGTGTTTACTGTAGTAGAATGTTATGTCGTAAAGAAGATTTCAGGTTTAAGTTATTTGTATGTTATTGTCTGTGATAATTAGAGTTAGATAAACTTATATATTATCCTAACTGCATATTATCCCTTTATTCTTGGTTTGGATTGGATATTCTAAGACAACTTAATCTTCTATAGGAGCATTACTTAGAGTAGTGTGTCCTGGTTCAAGGGATTCTTTCTCCATTCCCTTAATGCTAGTAAATGTTCCCATTTATATTTTTATTATAGTTTTTGGAAAATATAATAATCCTTACCCCTCCATAACATCCTCCATTATTTATAATTTTTTTATCATTTGATGGTTTTTTTATTCAAATTTCATTTCTTCTTTATAATAAAATAACATTAGGGAAGTTTTTTTATCCCCTAAGTGAGCCTCGTGGCAATGAAATCCATTAATATCTTCAATACCCACCAAGTATGATCAAGAACTGAGCCTTATACCAATTAATTTTTCTTTTTCATTATATAGTATACTACATTCCATTATTCTTTATCATTATCCAAATAGTAATCTCACAATCCTTAAGATTTTTTCCAATGATCGAGGGCTCTTAACATGACATGACCCATCAAGGTACTTCCCAATACATTATTAAGTTAGGAGTTTCACTTCAAGAATGAATATAACAGGCCATGGGATAATTATTATAATTTATTATGAATATATCATAACATGGTACTCAATATACTATAAAACCTGTAATAGAAACATATATTCAAAATACTAGTAGGATATTCATAAATGATCAACTAAAAAATAAAAATAACATAAATGAGACATAAAGTGAAAGAGAAACCCACAAGGTAAAGGTGATGAAAATACATAGTATTATCATCATAAACAATCATAGGGATAACACTAGTACCATAATCAATTCTAATAAAAATGAAATATAAGATAGTTTGAAGTAGTCTTGATTAAATACATAATCTAGCCTGAATGGGTTCCTTCCTTTTCATTTAATTGTAATCAGCATATTAGATCACCCTTAATGCACCACCAAAATGCTTAAGAACTCTGAAATTCATGGAATAAAGCTCAATTATTGGCATCGATGTAATGAAAATTCAAAAAAAAAATCTTTCAATGCATGAATCACCAGATTCCAACACATCGAAAAATAATATATAGGCTGAAAAGAATCAATGATATGAGACCAAACAACACCAAATTCACTTTTATCCATCCATATAACAGAAAACAAGTGGAGAAAAATGCTCCATAGAACCGCCTTTATACTCCAAATATCATAATAGGTTCAATTGTTGATCAAACTCATATGTAAAAGTATGTCATAAGATTCATATTGATTGTAGGATAAGGTTGAGAGATGATATCTCAAAAAACCAACTCAACGGAAGAGATCTCAGCCACTGGAAAAACAAGGAAAAAATTAATACCAAGATGCCAGAGCTAGGGAAACGGAGGCGGTGGCCGGGACGATATGTTTTTGGAGCTGGGGAAGGGTGAGGTGGAGGCCAAGGCTATGAGGAGAGGGATCCTAGAGGGAGGACGTCACTGGAGCTAGGGTCAGGGAGGAAGAGGCATGGACTTTTAGGCTGATGTGATAGCCGAGTGAGAGGTTAGGCGTGAAGGCAGAGGTCGGGGAGGGGATGAGATCACTGGGACACAGCAGTTGGATGGCAGAGAGAAGGTGGTCAGCGAGGGGAAGAGAGGGCTGAGTGGTGGGGGTTGGATGGTTGAGAGGTAGTGGTTGGGGAGGGGAGGAGAGTGCCGAGAGTTGGGGATGCGAGGAAGAATGCAATGTAAGAGGGTGATGGAAGCAAGGGTAAGGAGGAGTGTGATGGAATAGTGGATGATCCATATGGAAGAGGGTGGTTGTGCGTGATGGTATTCAGGAAATTGGGTATTGGATTCACACTATTTTATTAAAACCATGGGAATAGATAATAAAACATGAGATAGCCCCATGTTTTTTCTAAACCATGGGGATAGATGTGTGGGGAAAGATTTATTTTCTAGTAGGGGAGGTTTGTATTGTGGATAAATATATTATTGATTAAGCCATTGAATTATGTAACAAATACCTATCTGGTGTGGAAATCATTGGCCAACCAAACTCTCATCACACAGGGTGGCTTTAGGGTGAAATTTTTTTTGAAGGGATGTTGTCGCATTCAATATTACATATCAGGAACAGCCCCACCATTATGTTTTACATAACAGTTTAGACATTAACCCATATGTTAAATCCCAAAATGAAATTCTTAGGCATAAAAATCAATCTAGGGATGAAAAATGGATATTTTATACACATAATATATAGTTTACAGGATGGTTTTGAGACCACATTTTTAAGAAGTTAGATGAAAATAAGTACTCAATTTCAGAATGACTTCGATGGATACCCAGAGGAGTTAGTTTGAATGTTTAATCTTACAATTATTATGTAGTTAATGGTTATACATTATAAACTAATGAAAATTATGAGTACATTCCCATAAAAAATAGTGGGTTTACAATTGTGGCTGAAGCGATTCATGTTTCCGATGCTAAGGGAAAAAATCCAATTTATGTGAATATGACCTACATTGGCATCATAAAAAAAATATTGTATCTGGATTTTACCAATGTTCATGTGCTTATTTTACAATGAAATTTGGTTGATAACTAAATTTATTTTCAAATAGTTGAATTGGGATTCATTAATGTTGATTTGAGAAAGGAAGGGAAGAAAAAAGAACCATTTATTATGACCTCACAGATAGTACCAGTATTTTATGTTGCAGATCCTTCAAACTAAAACTGGTCAATTATTCTGTTATCAACCAAAACTATTGAGGGGTTAGATGAATTTTCAATAGAGGATGACCCTTTCATTGGGTCTTTACAATCATTTCTATGTGGGCCCAACGTATGAGGTGTTTTGTATGTCTGAGGATACCACAAGGAAGGGATTTACATAGTCGATAGAGGTGTCCGATATCATCAGCCTAAAAAAGATTTCAATAATCAGAATTTTTTATTATTATAATATAAATTGTGTTATGTTTTTAACAATTTGATGTTTCTTTAATGTAATCTATTTTAAATATTAAACCACTTCTATAGATAATGACTTCTACACCTACTGATGGGCCCAATCCAAGGAAATAACAGGTCTCTCAACCATCTACTGTTGGTCCTAGTGCAAAGAAACAACAGTTTTCTCAACATGTTGCAACAAGTCCCTGTGATGAGGTATAACATGTTTCTCTTCCTATTTCTGCTGGTCCCAATGTCGATGCTAGAGCACTATAGGAAAAAAGATAACTCTTCTGGGAAAATAGTAGGAAATGAAACACTATCAACGAAGAAAAACATGAGTGTCATAGTGTGACAGTGTTATCAAAAATCATTAAGGAAAAATAAAAAGAAATCCAATATGAGGTGGGATGGAATAATCAAGGCCAACATGTTGACCCCAACAAAGACATCCTTAGTAGCTACATTGGAATCACAACTGGAAAACTTTTACCGATTGATGTACAGTCATGGCACCATGTTGTCCCAAGGCTTAAGACACAAATTTGGGAAGATATTATGGTGACATTCTTATATCATATCATGAATTTATTAAAATAAAATAAAATACAAAATCATTGAATTACTCTATATTATCAATTATATAGTGCATATATAGTTGATGCCTCACACAAGGAATGAGTGTTAAGAGATGTGGGAATGATTAATAGAGGCTTCCAAAAAATTTTCTCAAATATCCTCTTAATGATGCTGAAGGGAAAATCAAGCCACACCCACCACCTATTTATACACACTTGATATTCCAAGGAGCATGGGATGTGTTTATAAAGCATCATGGGGAGATGATGTCTAGTTAAATTTTGTCTATTAGTACATTGTTTGATGTTGTTCATATTTATCACTTTGAATGATAACTTTTATTAATTAAATAGAAACTGAGTGATGAAAATAAAGACAGATAAAAAAAACTAGTGTACCCCTACTATAAAGTAATGATGTGGTATGCTTCACTTTAGAAAAAAAAATTATATAATTGAAATATACCATAATAATTTTATGTGGCATGAAACAAAACCATAACCATGTTCTTAAATTTATATACAGATTGATGTACGAAAATCAATACCCACTTCCATATCACGCCATGTGTTGTGGAAGGAGTCTTGTGTAAATAAAGAGGAAATACTAAAATATGAAAGCACACAAAAAGTGTTGAAAATTTTTATAAGTATGAAATAATAAAAAATTTATTTACTTTTGAATATCTATTACATAATAATGACTACTATGTTTACAATATTTTCTCTCTAACAGAGTCACTTGATTTAAAACCACATGCACCAGATGGATACATACATCTAATAGCCTTAATGCAACAAGAACGGTATGGTCACATCAGAGGTTAAGGTTTTAAGGTGACACCCCTAACATATTTTCATAATGAAAAACAAGTGAGTGATAAAACTGATGAAATGAAAAAGATGAGAGAAACAATATTTATTTTTCTAGAAGAACTACAATACCAATGAGAGATGATAGAAATATTTATGGGGGAGAAAATGAGATAAAACAACTCAACAGCAACTTATGCATGATGATCCCACTCACCCCTAGCTTTAAGGTTGGCCATTACCCTCAAAAACTTAAATTAGATTAGGTAATACTTGTTATAATGATTGATTCTGTGAAATATGAATCACATAGTCACTAATACCTTTCCTGTACTAATATTATATAGGGTAAAAATGACTATGATTTATAACTATCAACTCCCATCTATCACTATGTAGCGATGGATACAGTGTTAAATTTGCAGAAGGAAATACTACAGAACAAGAAACATCCAATAGATCATGTTAGAGTGTTGATTGACATAGCTAATGAGCCATGTGTAGAGATACCTATTCCAAATTATAATGAAATCATTCTTACAGTCGATCATGTTGTTGGATCATTCATTGCATGGACGTCTATTCTTGTAAAGATCATATTGAAAAGATGGTATCCATTTCCAATTTAATTCTCAAGACAAACCTTTAACTTTTGATGGAAATATTTTCGAACTGAATGATGTTATTAAATAATGAAAAATAGAAGGTTTTGAATGGAAATATCTGATGAAAAAAATCTAAAGGATCAACCAACCGATTGAAATGATATAGTGAGAGAACCTTCACTTTGACCGTTCTATATCCATAGTTAATATCATTACAGGATCATGTGTATACAAAATTGATATACATCAATGCTCACATAATTGATTTTGAAAAAAATATGTACAAATAAGAAAACTCATAGATCATTATTGATGAAAATGTAAATGAAATCCACATGAGTGAATATCTAGGCTCCTCAGTTGTAAATGTATACATGAGGTTTGTTTTCTTTATTTTATTTTACAAAAGTTGATATACTATGATAATTATGACGAAACATATTTCATATTTTTCACAGGAATATATATGAAAATCAATTAAAGGGTTTTCACCATGAAAAAAATGGACTCTTTAGTATTCACATTACATCATAAAAAGATAAAATAAATTATGATAAAGATGATGAAATAAAGTCATCCCTGCTAAAATCGGATAAAAAAATATAGATGAAAGACACATTTTAATACCAATTTTTCAAGGGTAAAAATCTAAAATTTAATTATAAATACTATATTTTAATATATTATATAAATTATTACTTTTTTGTTTGTTTTTAGGCATCATTTGATGTTGATTTCAGTAAATTTTGATACCCCCGAGATTTATTTTTAGCATAAAATGCTTGCATATGCAACAAAATGACCCAGCATTATAACGTTTTTAAATTTGTAATACAAAATATCCAAAATTTTACAGCTAAAAATCTAGTAATAAAATTCATATTAACTTTTAATGAGTATTTTGTTATGACATGGAAGTGTATCAATATCATCTACATCATTGAATGAGTCTATGGACTAAGGAAAAGAACACCTAAAAATCATCAAATGGACAAATATCGTTGTATATATAATAATATTTCACAATAAAAACATATATGAAAACAAATTTCTTATTTTTATTATTGTTTCCACAGTTTCTAAATCACAAAAATGGAATGGATAGTGGTCATTATGTTAGTAAATTTATAAAAGATTTCAAATTTCATCAACAAACTAGTATCCCTTAATAGGTATTTTCAAAATAAATTATGAGTTCACTTAAAATATTTATTTATACTTTGTGTAATTATATTTGTTCAGTACTAACAAGATTATCACAAAAACACATATTCACATGATGATATATATGTTTTTTGAAATGAATGGGCTGCAAACATAATTGAAAATTATACACAAATAGGATGAAGGTGAATTCTCACTACTTATGTTATCCTTATATGATCATTGATATCTCCGTTCATTACACTTAGTGATTATATATGATCATCCTTTATTATGTTGTTTATCTTTAGGGTATTAATAATGGTTTTAGAAATGATTTTTCTTACTATAAATGCATAACTTATGGAGAGACTCTTATGAACTAGTTCTTCATGATTCCATGTTTTCAAAAGCACTATACCAAAACTATTATGGCATGGATCATTGGTATTCTATATTTTTTCATTTAAGTAGATGTTTATACTGGTGTGATGGGTTGAAATAATATTGGTTGTCCACTATTAACAAATTTAATAACAAAACTAAGGATTCTTCATGATTGTTGGTTAACTATCTCTTAACATTGCATCTGATCTGAACTTTTGATTTGGCTTCCCCATGATGCTCTCATCTGAAACCATCTCTATGATATCCCCATATAGATGGTTTCAGAAAAAGGAATCATGGGGACAATGATCAGATGTTTATATAAGATTCTATGCTAATCAGTATTTAACCAACAGTAGTAATGTACCCAAAGAATCATTATTTTTCTTATAACTTATATTTGGAGAAAATAAACCATTAGGAATGATTTAAAGGGAATGTTACGATATAATATCTATATTTTAAATAAAAATTATATAATGGAATGTGAATTTGATTATCATTATTCCTTGCATGACTTGTTTTTTTTTAGAAAATTTATATCCATGTTACATGCCATTGAACGAGGAGAAACGATGATGTTTCTGCTCAATAACAGAGAAAATCTTGAATTTTTTATACTAAAATAATTTTCAAAACATCTTGCATATATAAAATTTCAAAAATAAAATAAAATCCTATATACATTGGTATGCCCATAAAAACTTGGATTCTTAAGAACCTCATATAGAAACTACATCACATCAATGCCACGATGCACACACAACTCACATACAATTTCTAGAAAAAGAAAAGTGGAAATTATAATAAGGTAGTATATACCTGACTGATTTCCTAGGTTTTCTATTTTCATTTAGTATTCTATGATATTCTTGTTATTTAGTGCAATTTTCTAAAGATAGAAGAGTAATCCGAAATCTATTTCATTAATGACTCAATATTTCATAGCTCTAGAAGAAATCTTTTGTTTTTGCTCTACCTCACATAAGGCATTTCATGTGATTGTGTCGTATTATCTCTTTGTATGAATGCTTCATGTGAACTGATTGTGTGATCTCATAATATGATCAAATCACATAACCAAATCACATAATCAATGTAATTCACATGAACCATGATTCGTGTTTTCATTTCATTTTACATGGTAACATATGCAACAAGCGTCATGTAATCATATAAATCACCCAGGATAATTTTATCGTGCTATCCTTTTATGGTCATGTGATGACATGACTGTGAAAAATTCATCCGCATAATTTAGAAGACAATCTGGATTGATTTTAAAGGGTTCTAACAAGAATTGGAGCTTAAAACCCATACTTACATATCAACATTGTAGAATTCAATAAAAAGTTATTTTTTTGAGTGGTTATTTAGAAAGGTTATTCGATCGGGTGGAAGCATTTGGATGAACTGTGGTTGTCCCTTCTTTTTTCAGTTGACCACCATAGAGTTTGTGTTTGAGCAGAAAATAAATTGGATTTTATGATTCATTTTAGGCTAACAAAACCTTTATGTAATGAAAAAATATGATGGTAGACATTTTCAATTTGTATAGTCAATAAATGAAAAAATTTGATATTATGTATGGTGAGTTTGACATCAGTTTGTGGGACATTAATATGATATATGGTGCGATGATATTAGGAGACAATTATGATGAGTAAATTCATCACCTTCTAACTACAGTTCAGTTGGATGGGGATGTACATTAGTGGATATGAGTTACATTATACACAAAACATTCCATGTTACCAATTATAGAAATATATATAATGTATCAGTAGGGTTTGGGTAATCACACAATGGAAATAAGAGATCAAGATAAAAGTTAACCGGTAAGATCGGTTTTTTTTAATACCAAAAGGTGCACCAACCTGTCAAATTTCCAATAATGTAAAGAGAGATCATGTAGCCTAAGCCTATATTTTAGCAATATGTGAGGGTGTTTTATCCACTGGGATTAAAATAATGAAATTCAATGAGTGGAATTCATCATACCACGTTGGGAGATAGTTTAGTGCATTTAGATGAAGTTCCCCACTCCACCACACATTCGTTCAAAATTAGATCCCAGGGTGTCTCACAAATTTAAGACAATGTTCACATATTTGGAATCACAAGATCAGGTGATCATTCCTCTGGAGAGTGTGGATTTTGGCCTCTCCAAGGAATATGTCGATACCTTGGTCCGATCATACCCGAATGGTCAGTTGTCTCCATTGGTGGTAATGTACATTGATCTTCTAAGAGTGGATAAGGAGGAGGACACATGGGGTTTGGAATCATCAACAGGTTATATTCCAAACAAAAAAACTTCTTCTAGAAGTCCTACAACTATCTATATGTCTTAGAAAAAAATGAGGCACAAAAATCCATCACCATCAACATGGAGGGTGCCAACGGATTTGGTAACAATGTATGGGGTTCCCTTGAAAGAATTTTTAGTTAGTGGGGGATCCACTCTAATTATGGTTTTTTCCCATCGCATTACAATACTGGAACAACTAGAGGAGGAATAAATTTACCATTTGGGTCTAGAGAGTGTTGGGGAAAGTAGAGATAGAGCTTTAGGGATTTGGGTGTGTGATGGATCTCAACGGAATATTCTGTGAACAAAATCCCTTTGATGTCAAATAACATTTCCATGAACATAGTGTGGTGATTAATTTTATCAAATTCCTAGACCATTACACACCCCAATCTTATAGAATGATAATTCCTAGAACAATGGTAACTAGTTGTGATAAGGGATATTAGGATGGATCTAGTGAAGTGGTAAGATACGTATTATCATCACATTATTATATTCTTTGAAATTTTTTGGAATATGGGGAAAATTATTTTATCATACCATCTAATATTATTTTTTTATTAAGCCGCATTTAGCTCTAGTGGGAAACAATCATTCACAAAACAAAAGTCAATACTTGATAAAAGTGATCACAATGTTATCAAACACCAGATAATTATTATTTTAATCATCAACTCTATTAAATTACCAGTGCAATATACTATCATGTGTGTCTGTATCCTCCCTGAGAAGTTCTTGGTGGTGGGTAACCATCCTTTCCATTTTAAGAATGTATTCCAATAGGGTGATTTTACCTTGATTGAAACGTCAAGAAATTATTCAATATTGGTTATCAATCTATGATTCCTTCTCCTCGGTGGCCTCACCTTACAACCTTCTTTCATAAATTCTTACAATCCAATCATCTGAGTTATTATGTAGAAGGAATTATTCAATCATGTATTCCTTGGAGTTGATGATTACCTTTAGGCACTCCCCTACCTCTTCTTCCATTGCTTTTGGATCTCTACAAGGATCATGACTTTCCCCATATTGCAGATCATGTATTTCCATCATCCCACATTTCATGGGTGGCCTGGTATAAATTTTTTGGGAATGTAATAATATTCATTACGCCTTTTTGGTTCTTCCCTTGGAACAAAATGCATTTCCTGGGGTCCTACTTTCCTTTGAGTCCCTTCATTATTCTAGGGATATTAGGACCTTTCCCATGAAAATTATCCCAACTATGCACTGAGAGTTGGCTATAACTGCCATCACCTGAATCATCCTCCTCATGTGATAAAACTTGGTCTTGAACAAATGAACAAACCAAATAGTTTCTCAACACAACCCACAGGCCTTCTGTTGGGGGCATCGACCCAAAACAGTTTCCCAGGACAATGGGGATCTACTTGTTCTTCCCTATACATAAAACTTTTATATAAGATGAGGGTTTCGAATAGAAAATGACTGATTACAAGGGTCCCAACACACTGATATCATCCCAACTCCATTTTCCATATTGAGACACTACATCAAATAATTGCGGAAAATCCTTCTTTCTTGGAGGATTGAGCACAGTATCCTCCTCAAGTCTCCCACTGTTATGTGGTGCCACCGTAGTAGTCCACAAGGTGACCTCCTGCAATATGTTTCTTGGAGGATCAGCCTCTTCAATTAGAAATATAATTATAGAATCCATGTGGAACTCCTTCTCTAAGAAACCAAATATGAATTTGGAACAATGACTTATTCACATGGAGGCCTATAAACAGGAGAGAAAATGCAATCCATAACTTAATTAATATTTATATCTGGTTGGAAATCCCATCCTTGAGAGGGAGAGTGAGTGTCCCAGCTCTCCACAACTACATTAATGTCAAAACCAAAAGTAGGGACATCCCATGTAGCCCCTAAAGCACACTGAAATGCCTCAGTGCCTATATGTCTCCCCACTCCTTTCTTCGACACCCCCCTACCTTCCTACAACAAACATATACTCCTGATACCCAAGAAGTGAGATTGATTAGGAGTATCCAATTTCGCTTCTACATTTTGGCCACTACAAATTGACCCTTGACGAGATTTCACGAACAACAAGCTCACCTGGTATATTATTATTCTTAGTATAAATATTGTGTACAGACCCATGTCTGCATGTCATCAATGCGTGTCCCAAATGCTTGCAACCAGAACAAATGTCAGCACAAGACACAAACACAACCTACTTTCTACACATGTAATCTTCTCATATGGCAATAAAAACGAACTCATGAGGCTTCTGAAAGGTATCAACATCCATAAAAACAAGAGGATTAAAAGGATGGAACACATCTCTGGTTTTTTTATTAGAGGATAAATACCTACCTATCAGATTTGTAAGAATCTGAATAATAGAAGGATTTTGAAAAATAAGGGGGTGATCAGGGAAACTCACCCATATCGCCAACAAAGGTGAGTCCCAATTCATATGGATGTTATAAGACCGTATTTGGAGGATGATGTGGTACCAGTTTCAACTGTGATTTGCACTATGCCCACTATTTATTAGGTTATCCTCCAATACAAAATAGATAAAAAATCATCTGTTGTTGAGTAGACCCACTGTCACCCTCTCTTGAAAATCATATAAACTGGAAACAATCCTATCAAAGGATTCCACTGACATACTTCTCGGTGGGAAAAAACTACTACTATTTGATTGAGGATCATTGAGGCATCGTTGAACTCCAATATAGATAATGGTTGATTATGTATCCCTACATAGATCTCTTGAACATTAGGGCATAGGAAGCTCTATGGGATAATACAAAAGGAGCTAAAGATTGGTGATTGGGGAGAAATATTCCATTACTCTATTAGAGGACAATGAAGGCCCCTCCCTCTCCAATGGGGGAGGGACCAGCTTGGAGGTCTCAATCGTCATGGGGGGAGAAGCCTGTAGCCCTTTTATCTTTGATATTTCAAGAGGATGGTAATATTTTGTCACCTCCCACCACTCAAGTTGACATTCATAGGGACATGGTGTCAAAAGTTGGTTCAAAAAGTGAATTATAGGCTGATGATTAGGGTTTTCCAAGTTAATTAGATATCAGGGATATGGTTGTTTCCTATCCAAAGTAATCATCATTTTTTTCTTCACCATCACATCCTATGGAACCTCATGTTATATCTTGAACATCCTTACTCTAATAAGATTAAGAAGAGAAAGTGGGTAAGTCTATACACTAACAAGCCTCTCAAAATCATTAATTTTTTGTAATTTGTGGACTTTTTCTTTTTCATTACTCTAGTAGCTTAACATGGCATCTTCTCAACCCAAATCAAGGCCAGGTATCAAGTATATTCTAGTCTTATGACCCCAACCTTCCTGAATGTGTAATATTTATTATAAATTGACATATTATTAATGTATTCTATCATATTAATGTTTAATTTATTTTATTATTGTATTAATAAAATAATAGTTGTATACTTATATCAGTGGAATGTTTTTGCTGAGTTTGGATGCTTTGTTTGGAAAATAATACCATGGGTGAAATTTTTTGAGATGAGATCATGGATGCAAAAAGGATGAAATGTTAATGTTTTTTACTATTGTTAGATAATTTTAATTGTAACCATATAAAACATTCCTTGAAATGCGAATAACAGTGTGTTTTTTATATTCATGGTTTCATGTAAATGTGTATAGACATAATTTTGAAAATCTTGTGGGGGTTGTATTTTTCTTTTAGGCTTTGTTTGTGTGTTGGTGTTGTTTTGTGAAGGTAATTTATTGACAGGTGTAGTTCTGTGCTATTTTTCCATTTGTTGTCTCAAGTGCATAGGTTCGGTGCAGTTTCTAGGTTTTCTTAGGCAACTTGGCCTTTATCATCACTCAAAATATCCCTGCTAAAGGTGTCCTTTAACAGCAATCAAAATTTCTGTGAAGAACGGGCCTTTAACAGTGCTCCAAAAATCTCGCATAATGGATTCATTTATCTAGGTTAAAAATGAACTGATAATGGGGGACCTTTATCAGTGATTTTTTAGCATAATTAAAGGGGTCCCCCCTTATCTTTTTCACGATTAACAGAGATTTTCTATCCATTTGATTGATGGGTTTTTGCGCTTTTAAAATCTCTATTTGTTGTATAGAACACACATTTTTAACATTTCATTAATTTTGAAATAATTTTTATTTTAATTAATTATTCATATTAAATAATATTTATAAAAAAATAAATGTTAATATACATAATTAACCAAAAATGTCATTATTTTATTATTCATAAAGACGTATGTGTCAAGAAAGTGTATTTTTGATAAAAAATCATTTTCCAATAAATTCATAAATAATCATATATATAAAAAATTAAAAATAAATATTAATTTCCAAATAATCATGTTGATATTATCCAATGGTGTTGTTTTCAAAATTTTCCAAGTCAATCTATTTTTTAGATAAAAATAAAATATTCTTTAAATATAAATCATTAATTAAAACATAGAAATTGATAATAGGTGAAGTGATAAGTAGTAAAAATGGAATAAAAAAATTATTTGCAGTTTAAATTTTTTTATATTTATGTTTTGTTATTAATATTTACAACCATTAATGACTCCATGAAAATCTATATTATATTTTATGGTGTAATTTTTTTATGAATATGATAAACATAAACATCAATAAAAATAGTTATTTATGGGGACATATTAATAGAATAATATAATATTGAAACATCTACTCATTTTCATATATATTGTCATAAATAATTTGTATGATTATTGTTTTAATTAATTTATCACATATAGTAAAATACATATTTATAAATTACTAAATAATTTCCCTAAAATTTTATAAAAATACCCACCCAAACAGTATGGCCTCTTCAATAAAAATCCATTTATAATGAACATCCTTTCAGTATCCCTCTCTAATTCTTAGAAAATGAATTTTACAACACTTAATAATATCCTCCCATGATTCTATACAAAAATTATCAATGAATTGGATTATCTTCTCCGACACATTATTCATGTACGCCATTAATATTAGGCCTTTGGATTTATAATTTTCCATGACATAATGGGTATTTATAATATTATTTATTTTCATTATGATTATTGATGTTGTCCTCTTCATTTAAAATAATTAAGTGAATCCAAATTTTAACCACATTTAACCCTACCATTAATCATTATGTATAATTATTATATTACAACATTTATCATTTTATTTTCCAATCCCAACATATATATCGTCGACAACTTTACCCTTTTCCACTCAAGGATATTCCACTAGAGGTATTAATGTTTTATTTGTTTTGGTATTCTATTTCTATAAAAAATTATCTTATAACATGTCATTAATGGTGTTGAAATTCTTTCTTATATTTCATGATATATGTAGATGGAAATGATAGTACATTATATGAATAAGACATGTAGGCTAGGAATTATATATATTTCATGTGTAATAGGTAGTTTTTTATCTCATGAGATAGATTTTATAGTACATGAGTTTATAGAACAAATACATTTTATTATGATCAATTTGTGGTTATCTCTAACTTATTAGTATGTTGGGTTGCACCCCCAATTTCATGTAATGAATCAAGTATTTATGTATATTACATATAATATGTTATTTATTTATTTATTGGAATTATTGGAAGATATTAAAAAAAATATAGTGCTTCACATGAGATTTTAATTTTGATAACATTCAGAATAAACCATGAAACACCTCCAAGAAACCAGGAAACAGGAAACAAAGGTCACTAGGAAGGCGCATGACATGCACACAACTTTTTCTAACCATGCTATAAACAATGTGTAAACAAGAAAAATTTAATATAGTTTATAACCATAGTTGTTATATGGTCATTAGAACCATATTATCCAACCATGTGAGGGGTGTCTGGAGGCAATGGCCAGTACATGGGTTTCCAACCCATTCACCATAACCGTGGTGAGTTTAAAATTATATATGGATATTGTGGATCTAGTCTGAATAAACACATTAGATACTCATTTTTTCCAATAACATGGCCTTAAATATATTTCTTCTCTCTCCCAATTCCATTTTATCCTATCCCTTTAATTTGGGGGAGATCTATTGCTAAATCCTTTTTCTTTGGAGGATATATTCATTGGCAATTTATCATTCTTGATGATTTTACAACGATTTATTCTTATGATCTCTCATAAATTATGGGATCTTTCCTTTATGTTATATATTAATGTTGTGTGATTACAGTCATGTTGAGATATGATTTTTTGGCTGATAGGGAACATTTTCTAAGGATTTTTTTGGAAGAAATATTTCATTTTTTCTGAATAAGATTTTCAATTCCACATTTTCACCTATATTTTCATGGTAGGTGGCTTCACTCTTGACAACTATTAATATTAATTTAAGTATTGATTTAAAAGTATTGAAATTATTAGGGTTAATTGGTAAAATTAATTGAAATGTTTGTTATAAACCCACTTTTGTTATGATTTGTGAATCATGGGAATTGTATTGTTTTCTAGAGAGTAATATTGGTGGAACAAATTAAATGATAATTTTAAAATGTTATTTTTCTTATTTAGAATGGTTTTAATTCTTGTAAAATTTGTAAGAATTTTTTTTAAATTATTTAGATGGGTTTTAAATAGAATTTAATCGTTGGATGGAATGGTATTTTGAATATATGGTTTGTGTGACAACATTTCATTTATATGGCCTAGGATATTAGGTAGTTTCGAAGAGATCATAATCAAATGACCCCTATAAGGGACATGTTATATGGGGGATGTTGGGATATGTTTACCATGTGATAAATATGTAGATCTATGAGAGATCGTTCATTAGTATTCAATATTCACTAGAACATGCATGTGTGTGTATGTGTGGATCATGTATTTTGTATGCGAAATAAAAATCTGAAATGGTTTAAATACATGTATTTCTGTTATACATAGAAAACAATTTTCTTATAAAATATTTTAGTATATAATCTATTTTCATTTTTTAAAATGTGAAAACCTATTCTAACCAGTTGGTGTGTCTCAGTATTCTTTTTGGGAATACCATACTATGTTTTATAGTCAATCCCATCTAAGTAACTATGGTGTGTTGTAAAACAGTGTTTAATGATAAATAAGTAAATGTAATTTATCACACCATTTTTTTGATGCATCATGATACCTTGGTTGTGAATCTAGATGTGGGATCATAAATCTTGTTGGGACTTTTGTCTGGATGAGTTGGTTAAATTTGGGTCTTTGGTTTTTCTTTCATCATAGTACTATAATATCGCTTGTGGTTGTAGTACAGTTATCTTTTCAAATAGAATTACATGAGTTGTATATTATTGTAATCATGAAAAATATAGTATCTTTGTTGGATAATGTATTATCTGTTTGGTTGTCTTATTTTCAAATGGAAAATCATCTCCCAACTACTTATAAATCCCTTCTAATTTATATCAGGTATTAGTGTATGAGGGAAGCCACCTAAAGCATGCAATTTCCAGTCACATACTAAATATAATTATTTAGGTATGGTTTGATAAAAATAATATTATGTAGTTTATTCATATAGATGAAAATCATTATGGTTTATTCCATGATTAGGGTTTCCCGTAAGTAGTTGGATCTTCAGAACATGGATTTCATATCATAAATATAAATAGATTATATATTTATAATGAACATCAAGATTTAGTGATTTTGGGTAAATTATTGTTTTGATACTCTTAATGGATTCATAACCACATTAACAAGTGTTTAGAAGATGAGGATAGCATTACAAGGATTCAAATAAATTATTTCCCATAATGTGTGAAAATTTCATTTTTATTATTGATTAATGATTTTTATTAAAATCATGATTTTTGAAAATATGATATTAAATGGGAATGGGATAATTTTTAAAAATTTATTTAATATTTAAATTGATGAGTTTTGGAACTTTTTGATGTGGTAAAATGAAAATTTTAATTAAATTGTGATGATGAATATGATGAATCAAATCATTTATTTCCTAGGAACACTAGTTGAGATGAAAGTAATGTTTGGGAACATACATGTCAGAGGTTTTATAATTCTAGTGTTTGGTTTTAGTAGTTTAGTATAAATTATAAAAAGGAATTTCCTGGAAGGATATTATTGAATTTTTCAATAATGAATTATATCCTCAAACAATTATGATTCCTAGACAACATACTTTTTCATCATTATGTATGTGATCCTCAAAATGATTGAGTATGCAACAAAATTTATATATTTTAAATGCATTTCATTAAATGATATCATAAGTGATTCCTTGAAAGAACATTTTTTAGAATCAGGGATCATTGTATATATTCTCTCAAATAGTTTCATGATATATATAATGGACTATACAGATATGTTCAAAAGATCTATGAGGATAAAAAAGAAAATATCATAAATTATATTTGGAGTAAGCCTGTTGATACCAGTTTATAATTTTGGGAACAATAATGATGGGAATAAGTTGAAGAGAGAGACAATATTTCCATGTTACTGGTACGACTCAGAATAAGAAAGTGAGAACTATAAATTTTACTATTAAACCAAGGGGTTAAAATTTTTGTTTTCAGTGTGGTTCCATAAATCACATGAAGTGTTATTATATTTCAATAGCTGTATCAATCCACAATTACAACTAGAATGGACATCATCAATGCTATTATCATGCTAATACAATGTTCTATGATAGGAACACATCGCATACTTCTCATTAATAAAATACTTTAACAAGATGAGTACAGTTGACTAACTCTCATTATTATATCCCAATAAGGCATGGTTATTCTAGGAATACCATGACTCCACAACATGCGAAACCTCAATAAGTAAAAAATGAACAAAGTGTTGCGTGTAAGCAATTTTATGAAGACGAATATGTGATTTTGGATGATAAATCTTGAAAATCGAAGGTGATATTTTTTAATGTTTTTAATTATATTCTTTTTTATTATTTTTTTGATATGGGAGAACCCAATTCATTTATTACTTCTCTAGAAATTTATCTTTTGGGTTTTTTTATTATATTATTTCTTCTATTTTGAAACATGAAAATTCTCTAAGGGAATCACAATTCTGACGCATTATGTGAAAAACTATTATTTAATTATTTTTGGAGCTGGATTAATTTGGTATTTTATTTTGAATGATATCAATGTCAAAAAGAGATTCATGTGTACAGATTGGATACAAATGATAAAAGATCACATCAAAAGTTATTACTAGATTGTATGTTTTTCAATAGATGATGGTGTTGATAATCTCTTTGAAGGAGAAGAGAATGTAAATTCAGGGGCAGTAAAACTATTTTCAGCAATGGTTGGGATAATATAATTCTTTCTACTGAAATTGAGCTATGAATTAATGGATACGATCGAGGATATGGGTTCTCGAGAAATGTTTGAACAATTTCCCAATGTTTTTTCTCAATAACTTCTCAGTGCATCCTATCAGAAGTTATGTATATTATTAGACTGATCTCATACAAGGGAGTATTATAATCAAACATCCATATTTTTAGATTGAAGAAAAGAAATTATAGGAACTGAATGTCCAATTTTATGATCAATGAAACAAAGGGTTCATTCGGAATATTACATCTCCATAGGTAGCACAATTTCATTTTTTTAAAAATTTAGATAAAACTGTTTGATTTTTTGAAGATAATCATAAGATTATCAAAGTTGTGATAATTAATCAGTATCCACATAAATATATTGATGATATATTCTATAAATTGGGGGATCCTAGAAGTCCTCTAAAATTAACTTATTTTTAGGATATCACAAATTGTTGGTTCAGATGGAAGATATTATTAAAAAATAATATAGATTTTGATATGGATAGTATGAGTATCTAGTTATACTATTAAATTTTCTAATGTTCTTGATATCTTATTGGAATTTATGAAGCAAATATTTAAATGGTATTTGAATTATTTTGTGGTGGTGTTTTTCATTAACATTTTGGTGTAATTAAGGAAAAAGTCTTAAGATGACCAACACTTGGATACATTTCTATTTATCTTTTAGGATCATCATATGCAGGATAGTCCTTCAATGTGTGATTTGTAACTAAGAGGAACATTACCATGACCATGATATTTCATAAAATGTGTTTTATGGATCCATAAAATATAATGTATGTAATCTCTTATCACTCTCCATATAATTTTTAAAGACATGAATTTTACATATCCTAAAATGTTAATATAGAAGAGTTTTTCATGACTTATAATGACTACCTTCACCAATGACAGGTTCGAGAAGGAATAGTGTTCCATTTTAATAGAAAAATTAATGTCATATGGCATTCCAAAAGGTAAATTTTCACCTTGAATCAGAAAATATATTCATATTTCTAAAATCAAAATAGGGTTATTTGGTGTACTATGATGCTCCATGATATGGGTTGGGGTGCTTTTATATAGGGAGATCATGTTTTTGTTTATGACCCATGTCAGGTTCTATTTCTAGATAATTACTTCCCAACACAAAAAAATTTAATAACAAAAATATTCCACTCAATTAAATAAATGGTATTATTCCCTCATTGGTGAGAAATTTGAGGTTTTTATGAATAATAATAGTCTGAAACCAATATTCTTCTAAAGATATTTGAATATGATAAATAATAATATCGATGCATTATCTCAAAATATATTAATTTTACCCAATGTATAAATATGGTAATTTAAAACTATTAGTGAATGCATTAAATAGAAATTCATACAGTCAAAATGTGGATTCGTCTTTTTATCTATGTTAAATTATATAAATGATAGATTACATGCCAAAAATAGTGATGGTTGAGGTAGTGTTTTGGTTTTCTCTAAAGATTAAATTTTTCTTATTTGGAAAATAATTTTATTATTGAATGAAAAATGTCATTCAAAATGTGTTTCTATGAAGTAAAAACTAAATGGTAGGGTGTCCATTGAGGGATGGGTGTTAGATATGAGTTCATTATTTATGTTTTGAGATCAGATTTCCGTACTTGGAGAATTTTATGGAATAACTTATCTATACATACCATCATTTTATATGGTTTTTCCATCCAGTGAAAAAAAAAATATTTATAAATCACTAAAATAATATTTTTTTGGGCAGGAATAAAAAAGAAATATGGTTGAGTTAATTTTGAGATAACTAACTTGTTAGAATGTTAAGTGAGAGCAATAGTGTCCATCGAGTATACAGAAATCATTACCAATTCATAAGTGGAAATGGGATTAAATAACAATATATTTTCTTACAGTTCTCCAAATGATGGATCAAGAACATGATTCTATATGGCTAATTGTCCATCAGATCACAAAGTATGATCATTTTATCCATATTATATTTTTTTTATAGTATGGGCCTTTTCAAAAATCTATATATGAGAAGTGGTATAATGGAATGGAATACTTGTATCAATTATATCAGAATGATATCCATGGATTACTTTTCAATATGAAAAATACGCAAATCAATCCCATCAGTCGTAGTTGATTATGAGCATGTGGTTCATCCTGAAATGGATGGACAATCTAAAAGGATTATACAATCATTGGAAAACATACTTATGGATTTTTTAAATTAATTTGTTGAATCATAGTAGAAGAACATATAATTAAAGGATTTCTCATATAACAATGTTTAACAATAGTGAATACATATTTCACCATTCGAATAATTATATGGGTCTATTTTATCGGTCATCACATTTTTGGGTGGGAATATATGATACATCAGTAGTTGGAACATGAATTTAAGAAGAGAATATTGAAAATATTTTGTTAATCATGAATCGAATGGATATGTATTATAGTCATTGTAAATCTTGTGAGGGTAATCATTGATGGCAGTTGTCATTCTAGTTGAGTGATTATGTATAATTGAGAATCTATCCAGGACCTGGGTATCATCAAATTGGAAATAATTTCATATCATATCCTTGATAAATAGTTCATTTTTATATAGTTGAATGAATTAGTAAGGTGGAATATTGGTGTTATATTACATTAATTTTTGGTTCTGTCATATTGTGTTTCTTGTATATCATTTGAAAAAAAATGAAAAAATGATACTTTCCATGTGATTCAAGGGGATTATGTTTACTACGATCCAAATGCATTGTTGGTTGAAGCCCTATTGTGGATTTGGGATTGGTAAAAGAAATTATTTCATGTGAAAATCCTTGGTCTATTGTAGGTTTTTTTGAAACATGGTTGAATTGAGGATGAAACATGGAACATGATAATGAAATGGTTCAATGGAGGTTTTCATCAAGGAAATGACATAATGACCAATGTTTTAGATAATACAGAATCTAGGAATTAGATAATTAACCATTTATTTATGTATTTTAATTAAATAATGTTATTGGATATAGGTTTAGGAAGCTTTTATGGTGTTTCGAAATGATTATTGGTCATTCATATAGTCTTTAAATTTGAGAATGGTTAGTAGAAATCTTGAATCACCTCCACAAAATGGTGTAACCTAAAACCATGTTCACTATTATGGCACATGGATGGTGTAAAATATTTCTCATGCGGTCAATTATATATAACAATTCAATTGTGGAAGGAGGGGATCATCATGTTTGGAATGTGGTTTCTCTAATTGTGTAGTCCAACCATGTGTGGGGTGTTTTGAGGTTTTGTTTCGTTCATTATTTTTTCATTGTTTTCCTAACAATGCACCCTAATCATAAATCGTTAAATAAATTATCCATATATTATTGATCAAATAGGAATCACTACTTAATATAAGGACCCATCTATAAAAATTACATATTATAATCATATAAACTATATTTTACTACTTTACATTCATAAATTTTATTTCAATTTAAATTTCTAGAATGTTAGAACATAATAAATACATATCTACCAATTATCATTAAAAGTGGGTTCCACTAAAACAATATGAATTTCTTCAAGAACATAAAACATGAAAAATATAACATTATTTCATTCAAAATTATTCATAACATTTATCTTGACAACCATAATTATCATTAACATCCTCAAAACCGTTCAAAACCTTCAAAAAATGGGATGAAAATAATAAAATCAGTAATGGATATAATAAAATTAAATAAACCCTTAGTCCATGAAATCATATAAACATATGAAATCATTTTCATGAAGACATATTTCTTTCCCATGAAGTTTCATATACTTAGTCTTTGAAACATGATATTTAAAAAAACAAAACAAATAAAACCAAAAAGTTTCATGGGTAATTACATAATTAATATTTAAACCCTCATAGCTACATTATAATTTGTAACCCCCACGACTACATTACAATGTAACCCTCATGGCTGCCTTATGATGTAACCATCATAGTTACTCATATAGTATCCATATGTCCTACCTCCATATTACACATACCTAATAAATTGTAGAGAGATATAGGACCCAAATTTTATCATAATTATATCACAAGAACCATAACATAATCACAAAACATGAATAATTGTATAAGAATATTTCTTTTGAACATTGTAAAAATGTATTTTAAAATATTGGTTTTAATGAAAATTCCTTGAAACATGCCATATAATTGAAGTCATAATTGATTAAAAAAAGTAATGTGTGTATAAAATATAAATACCCATAAAACAAAATAATATAAACAAAATTCCTAACCAAAGCAATCTTAGAAACACTTAATTAATGATGAAGAAGGTTAACCCAAATAATTTAAATTTGGTTACAAATTACGTGACCTTGAGTTAGAATTACATAAAAAGTATTTAAAACTCTTATATAATGGTTAAAAGGATGTTATTAATATTTTACAGAAAATGTTTTATGTTTATAACACCTTATGTGTTCACATTATAACATCATTCCACCCATTTAGTATTAATATTTTGTTTTTTCCATTATTCCTGTAGTGTGCTTTATACGGTTCCCAAATTCATTTCATAATGTATTTTCATGCTGAGTTGATGAAAAATTACCGAAGTGGAATGCATATATAATAATATGTGTCTAGAATATAAAATGAAACCCTAAATTTTTTTCGTATCATATATTATGTGAGTCGTTATATTAACCATTAATGATATTCATCAAGAGCATTTTTTCAGTCTTTGATAATCACACGATATTTTTGTTATTTAATTTATTATTATGTATAAATGTTAATTATATAAAATAAAATAAGTTATAGAATATAAATTAAAATATTTTTCAACCATTAAATATATTTGTAACCATATTTTGTGGATGTATTTGAAATTGAAAACACATAGTCCACGATGTCTGTAAATTTCCATATCACAACATGTGTTTTTATTTTCATAATAAGAGGGTGTGGTGAAGGAGAATTATGATGAATTCTTCCCTAATAATGGAAACATTTCACTATATAAATGATTCTATAGTTTTCATTCTTCTTTACTAATGATATGGAAAATATAAAAATTAATTCAAATGAAATCTAAATGAAATTATAGTGGTTTTTTACCTCTTGCTCTCATCACCTTGAGATCCTCCTTAAGGCCATTAGTTTTGTCTATTTGATAATACCATAAGGTATTGGACATTGGAAAGATCCTTGGTAAGAGGATTTGGATGAATTTGGAAAATTATAAAAATTTGAGAGTTGTGAGAAGGTGACCAGGTGAGGGTGGTTTTTACAGTGGAAGGGGGTTCATTATTTTAATAAATATTTAATTATTTTCATTAAGAAAAGTAGTAATTATAGATCATGTGATTACAAATTGTAAAGAGGTCATGTGATTTTGAACCAAGGGTGATTACACAATACATGATGTCATGTAATGTTTATTTTACTTATCGTGTGTATATATGGTAAATTACTGTATTTCATAATTCACAAAAAAATCATGTGTTTTAGAAGAATCCTAAAATCACACACTAACCATTTTATGACATGTAGAATTCAAAAATTAAGTCCATTTTAAAAATAATTTATAAAAATAATTTATTTAATTTTTAAAACAAATAAAAATATACTCAAAAACTAAAAAATTTAATAATATAACTGATTTATAATACATTGAAAATTCAATCACGGTCTAATTAAATTATAACATACCCATCTGATAATAACTTAATTGAATTTGATTACATATTATAAAAATATATTTTCTTTTAAATTTTTAGATTATTATGATATTTGTAATTAAATATTTATGACATACAAAAATACCAACACTTATACTATGATCATTTTTCAATATACAAGATTCCTAAATTTTGTTTATACATTCATGGGTGAGGCTAATATTAATTTGGATGATTTTGTATTCATATGGGTCATATTACTATTCATATAGTTCTTGTTAATTTTCAAAATATGTTATGTTGAGCATATCACAATTTAATGTATTACTCATCGCAAATGGGTATGTTTGTTTTTCGAAATTCAAATCATAGAAGTTGTAAAAATGTTGTATAATCGCTAGGTTATAACAATATCCATTAAAAAAAGTTTAATTATGTAGAGAATCATTGATTCAAAAATTTCATTCTATCATAAAATTTATATATAATCCTTATGTTGTTATAATACCCCCTAACATCTTGAAATTGATTCCTTACACTTTATTTATTTATTTATTTATTAATCAAGTGATATTACCTTTCCCTCATTATATATTACGATTTCCATGTTACATCATCCACCATGTGTTTTATATAAAAAAACCATAACCTGGTAGATTACCTTATTCGACAATACATTCTCTCAATGATGTAGAATATTAAAAGGTTATATTCATAAGAAATGTCTACTTCCAACGGAAAAAAGTTTGGGATCAAAATATGGCAGGAATATGTATCATACTTTTTAAACATCAAAACATGAGAAATTTTGACCAACTAAGAAAAACTCAAAAGAAAATTTAATTAGTGTGTGACTAGTCCAAATTTCTTGAGGATTTCATAAATTCCAATTTACAATGGTATTACCGTTCCTTTTCTAACAAAATTATTAATAGTTTTCCATGGTGAGGTAATATGAAAAACATGATCACCTACCTCGTGAAAGAATTATTTCCTCCAATCATCTACTATAACATTATTTTTTCTCTGATCTATCATCGTGTTTTCATAGATAAAAAAAATTCTCAGCCACATCCCCTAATAATTATGGTATCATAAACATCCCATCCCCATGTCCATCCTTATATGTTGGAGATTGATGCCACATACCATATGATGCCTCAAATGGTGGCATCTGTAAACTGGAATGATGTTTTTAATTATTAGAAAACTCTACTAAAATATGAGGATGATCACAACATCCCCTATATTTCATAGAATAATCTTGATGAAAATAATTAGTTTCAATAATTTTCTCTCAGTCTATCAATCAGTAGGAGGATGAAAAGCAGTTCTATAATTTTATTCTATGCCCAATGAATTTTGAAGGCACTTCTAAAGGATAGAAACAGACAAGGGATAATAGTAATATACAATACAAATAGGAACTACAGATATCCAAAAAATATCATTGAGTTATATTAAATAAATATAAAGAATTAATTGTTAGTCCCTTGAATAATTCCAGGGATATATTTTCCCATTTCCACTCTGGAACTGGGAAAGGATGATGAATTCCCTTTGGTAGTTGTCTCTCTTCTTTAACATGATGACTTGTAAAAAAATAATTTTAAAATCAGCAATATTTCTTTTCATTACATAAAACTAGTAATACCCTCAATTGTATCTAAATAAATTAGTATTGCTATGGTGATATAAAAATGGAGAACTACGAGTTTCACATAATAAATCATTATTCAGCTGGGAACCACAAGGAACACATAATAATTTTCCAACTATAAAAACACAATCTATGTTAGGGTAAAATTCTTCAAACGTAACCATTTTAATCAATTATACCTTTTTAAATATCACATTGTATTCTATCAAAACCTACATTTTTCTGTCTGATGGATATTTCTACACCGGAACATGTAACAAAATAATGGAATTTCATGAAATAACAACTTCCAACTGAAAGGTCTTATAATCATTAATTAGTAGTTCTTTTTCCAAATGTAACATGGTTAATGATTCCTGATGACTTCGAATAAATGAATTGTCTAGTTTTACTGCTTTGACATGATTTTAATTGGACAAACAATAATAGTAATTTATTAATACAATATTTATTTTCTACCTCATGTTTAATTCATTCTGAGTGAATATATAATCTAGACATTAATGGTATGAATATAGCTTATGTTTGGATCTTTATAAATTATGCCTCAAAATTTTCAATGTAAAAACAGAAATTTCTATTTCAATATAATTAGGGGTATAAATTAACTAATGTTGTTGTAGTTGTCTTAATGCATATACAATTAAATAATCATTCTTCTTTGGAACATAACCATATCACGTCAATGATGCATCAATGTCTATGAAAAAATCTTCATATCTAAAAAGAAGGGAAGAAACTAGAGCATTCACTAGTATCTTCTTCAGTTCCATAAATCAAAAATCACATTATACTATGAAAATATATTTAACCCCTAATCATGTTGACATAGTTATAGGGATAGATAACCATGAATTATTTTTAACTAACCATCAGTAATCCCAAGAAAATCCAATAAAACTATGAATCTCGGTATAATTTTTAGGTATTGACCATTCATAACCCACTTCTTTTTTGAAAGGATCAAATATTATATCTTATTTATTTAAAATTATCCCTTGAACAAAAAATTTTACAATAATTATTTATTCCTTATTTTCTATATACATTTGTTTATTTGAGAGTTTCGATGACAATCCATACATTTCATTCATTATACATATAACTTTTTGATACGACCAAAATATCATCAAGTAAAACAAAAAAAACATATCCAAATATTGATTGAATATTATATTTATAAGATACATAAATATTCTAGGGGAATTTTAATATCAAAGGGAATAAAAATAAACTCATATAGCCCATATATGGTATGAAAATCTATTTTTGGCATTTCATCCATCTTCATCTTTGGATGAAGGTATCCAGATCTCAACTTAATCATGGAAAATACTGAGAACCTTGTAACACATTAAACAAGTCATTGATATGAGGTAAGTGATACTTTTTCATAACAATAATGTTATTCAAAGAACTATAATCAATGAATAGTATCAATTAACAATATTTATATTTACCAAAAACTAGATTCACCCAATTTTGAAGGTCTAGAATGAATAAATCATTTAACAAGCAATAGCTGCAGCTGATTTTTCAATTCAAAAATTTCATCTTGAGACATTAGTTAAGGGAGTTTTAAAATGATATTATCATAAATAACCATGTTAATAGTATACTAAACATCATAATAATATATATCATCAGGTATCTCATAATGAAAAACATCATGGTATTCATTTACCACATTCCCATTATTTATCTGAACAGTTCCAATATTTTTAAAATTTTGAGAATGATAACTATCATTTTCCTCCATTAACTGTTTCTCATCATCTTGATAAGTTATCAATTTTAGGGGTTTATTATTGTATAAAAACTAATCATCATTCTGAAAAACAACTTCTTTAACAATACATTAAATCATATCCTAAAAAAATAGAAAGAGAATCCATACACAAAATGAAACGACACAATACTAAAGGAAAAACAACAATATTTGAAATTATTATCATTCCAAAAAAAATAGTAAAAATAATATAATGCATTTTTTGTAATACTTTCCCCCTGGGGTGTTAACCATATTTTCAAATCAATTTTTTTGAGGTGAAGGATTCTATATAATAGAAATTTTTCATAAATAAAATAGTGTGTATACCCCATATCAAATAAGAATTTAAAAAAAATAAGTAAACAATTTACTTGATACCATATCATTGGATTGACTGACATTGATTGATGTAGTTTATAAATGTTTTCACTACTATTGTGTACTTATAATCGGGATCCTTCACTTCATTAAGAGCTTTGATTGGGTAGTTATTTTCATAATGAACAATCTCACAACATTTGAAAAATTGTATATATTTCTTATCATAGTTTATCTTATGATTATTATCATTTAAATCTTCTTCCATATTTCCAAACATAACACATTGATAACACATCCCAATTTGGGTAATACATTCCCTAGGTTTCATTTTACAACACATTACACAATGTAGAAATTGGAATTTCATTCCATCATATTTCACGTCTTTACACTTATTAATCACTTTCTATATGGACCTCTTCTTCATCTTGTTTTCAATGTACACATGATTTTCAATCAAATTCTGTTTCTACCCTCTCAGAATATTAGACACATTTCTCATAACTTTTGAATTATCAGGAGGCTGATGACCTTCAGTATCTTAGAATCATAACTAATTAAAAACTATTGATTTTTTATCACGATTCCAAATAATATTTGAAGAATTCCATTCTAGTAAGGTTAATATTTCTTCATAGAAATAAATTTAATATTTATACTTTTGTTTAAATTAATCGAATTTATTTTCCAACTTAGGTCGAACAAGCATATGAAAATATTTTTCAATGAAATGTTATTAATATTAATCTCATTCCATAGAATCAATCTCATCACCATACCTAATATTCTTGACCATTGTACTTCATGGGGATGATTCACGTTCAAAATTTTAAATTAAAACACTATCCTTTTGATATCTAAACTCCCCATGACTTCAAATATCTTTTTATGGGATTTCATCCATCTTTCATCCACCACTGGTTCAGAAGATCGATGAAAAGTAGAAGGTTGATTTCTTATAGATGGGTCCACTATCATCATGTTCATTTGTGGTTGCTCTAGAGTTTCTCATACATGGATTTACCATCTATGTATATCCTTTTTCCACTGAAAAATCTCTATCAGAAACTGCTCAATTTCTATTCCCACAATTCCAAACTATAGATTCAGACAGATATCAGCCTATTGGTTCCTTCTTTCTTCATCTTCCCTATTAATTATACAGAAAACCATTCTGATCATTCATATCATATATTGAGAGAAATTTAAATATTCAAATTCTATTTCATTTCAACATATACATAAGTTAAAAATCGTTAATGGTATTTCAAAAACATCGTAATAACCCTTAACATTATCAAAACCATTATCTAATACTAATTATAATTACCCATCCTTAAACATTACATAATATAGTTAAATATACTAGATTTCACTTAATTACAATTCCATATATAATTTTGGATTAGAGTATATGAGTTCTAAGACGTAATTCTTAAATATCACCCCATAAGATTACAAAGTGGGTACCACTAAAACCATATCCATTTATTTCATAACAAAAAACATAAAAAAAATATAACAAGAATTTTTAGAAAATTAATCATATGATTTAACTTGACTTCTTTATTTATTTTTCACGTACTTGTATCCTATGAAAACATTTAAAAATATGTGATGATCATAAAAATATTAGAGTGAGATATATAAAGATGAAAGAAAATATTATCAAATGGTTAATTATATTATTGAAATGATTCAATAATATTAAATGATAACATAAATAATTCTGTTTTCATATATATTTATCAGTCATTAGAGAATAATTTATGATATTCATTTAGATCATTTTGATGGTTCTTCTATAATAACGATTTAGTTTTGTAATATAATATAATATTTTATATGTGAGAATTAAATAACATTACTGAGGTCATATCATAAACATTAACTTATGTTTCATACCATAAAATGATATCACAACCATCATTTAATGATATAATGTATATTGATTACACATCGTCTATAATGTCGGTAAATCAAAAAAGCATCGATGATGTTTTTATTTTTAGAATAAAATGAAAAAGAGAAGAAGTATGATGAAGAATATTTCCATAAACATGAAAATATTAGAGTATATTTATTATAATGGAGTTTTCAGGCCTCTTAGATAAGGGTATGTGAAGTGTCTATAAGAAAAGAAAATAATTTAAATGAAAATAATCTGAAATGATAGAGGATTTTTACCACATGATCTCTTATCCGTGAGAACCACCTCAAGGTTTTTTCTTTGGTTCATTTGGATATACTAGTAGATATTCAACATGTGGATGAACAATGTAATAATTTTTATAAGATTTTTTAAAATGATCAAATTTGGAGAGGTGTGAGGAGAAGATATGGTGAATGGTTGTTTTTATAGTGGAGGAGAGGGGTTTTCCATTATTTTAATCATTATTTTTTAATTTTCTAAAGATATTAAATATTTTTATTTATTGTGACTAGAACTAGTAAATAAATAATGTTATTTCACACCAAGGGTTATTACAACATCCATTATGTAAGTAATAGTTTATTTAATATATAATTTATATATATATATATTAAATTATTGTATTTCATTATTCTCCCAAAAATCATGTATATCAGAAAAATCCATAAAATTCAACCTATCCATTATTTCAATGTTCATAATTAAAAAATGAATTCGATTTTATGAAAATGTTATTCTAATTAAAAGAAACATAAATTACAAATAATATCTTAACTCATTTGAAATATAAAAATTTTAAAAATATAACTAATTTTTTAATACATGGAATTGTTAAACATTGTATCATATGATTATATTATAAATAAAAGACAATAAAATACTAATTTATGATTATATTTTATGAAAATAGTTTTCATTAAAATTATTAATGTAATCATAAAATTATAAATATATATATTTATGACTTAGAAAAACAGCAACACTTATACATTGATAATATTTTGACTTATAAGATGCCTAATGTTAATTTATACATTAAAGGGTGACGTTACTATTCATTTAGATGACATATAATTCATAAGGGACATATTACTATTCATAAGGATATAGTTATTAATCACCAATAAATTATGTTGATCATATCAGTCTCTAAATATAGTACTTATGGCAACTGTGTTTGTCTATTTTTTAATTCATATCAATGAATTGGAAAATTTATGATTAATGACTAGGATATAACCATATCCATAAAGGAATGTGTCCTTACATAGAGACTTAGTGTTTCATTCATTTCATTCTATAATAAAAAAATTATATATCCGTGGTGTGTAAAACATAAACCACTAGTTTTCCCTTAATCTATCCCTAAATATAATTTCTCTCCCTCCCAAGGTTGTGGTTAATTTTTTCTTTGATCTTAGTTGGATCTGTCATTGAATCATTGTGCATAGGAGTTTCGATTCCATAGTATGTGCTCCTTCATTATGGTTTTCCATAATTATCATATTCTTCCCTTTTTTGGATTCCTATATCAAGTTATTTTGGGGATATGTTTAGTAGCATTTTTATTTTCTACTGTCATGACTTGCAATTTTTTCTTAATAAATTTTTGGGATCGGGCTTTCGCCTGGTTCAGACTTTTCTGGTATTTTGGGGATATGTTTATTTGTTTTTCCAATAATTTCTATATTAGAATTTCTTGATCCTCGGGAATAATATATAAGGTAAAGTTTTATGATCTAATCCATTTTTTTAGTGAATTTGTGTTGTTTTTCATTTTCTAATTAATGTGCAATGTTGGATTATTAACTACCCACTCCTCTTGTTAGAACTATAAGGATTGATTTTTAATTTATTGAATTTATTGGTTATAATTGTTTAACTATAAGGCAATGACTATTGGGAATCCTATTTATTGTTGTATTATGAAATTTTTGGAATTTTGTAATTTTGTGCAATGTAAAATATGTTACAATAATTTTAAATGATGATTTAAAATTGTTTACAAGTTTTTTTCATGGAAAAATAATCAGATTTTTTTTAAAAATTGATTTTTTATTTAAAAGGATTTAAATTATAGGTTTCAATTATATTTTTCATGCACAATTTATTTGAGTACATTTTATTGATATGGTCTTGGATAAGGTGTGTGTACCATTGGGGTACAATTACTTGACACAATATAAGGTTAATGTTCTATAAAGGAACTTTAGAAATAGTTAGCTTATGATGATAGTGTAGACCAATAGTATACCACACATAAGAATGTAATTATCACTAGAGTATGTATCAGTGGGTGTGTGTGGATCATTTGGTGGGAATTCCAAATGATAATTTGAATTGATTCAATGAATATTTTTTATTTCCTTCAATGGACTTATATTTTTCATTGAAAAGAATTGTATTTGGATATGATCTATTTTAAACAAAATTATATAAATTTCATAACATATTGTATCCTAATGGCATGAGTGGAAATGTCATTTGGGGAAATAACACGGATTTTTAGACTCTCACCCTTCATGAACACTTGCTGTATTTGAATATATATTATATCAAAAAAGGTATTTGATATGTGTAAGAACTCAGTTTTTACTATAAAAAACATTGGAATATTTGCGATGTTATTCCAGAGTAGTGCCCTCAGACAGCGTGCGATTCCACGCCCCGGTGTGGCCGAAATTAAATTTTCTTTACGTTTACAGTGGGCACACCAAATAAATGAGATAAATCCTAAATGGTGTTTCAGATCAGATATCTGAGTGTACGGATGGGTCTGAAATGGGGTGTTTACCCTAGGAACAACATAAAGCATGTCGGCGCGGGATTTTGGGACCCCTCGCTCGTTAACAGAATGTTAATTGGATAATTAAAATAATTAATTTAATCGTTTAATGGTAAAACTCAGGTGTCTCCTAAATGGTAATTCGGATTGAAAAACAGAGGGAACCTTTGAGTCTAGAGCAAGCCGTTTACCCTAGTAGGGGTGTATGTTTTTCAGGCGCAGGCTTTCTGTGAAAAATGCAGCCATGGGCGTTTTCATAATTTGGAGGACATGGAAGTTGGGTTTAAAAACATTTTAATGGGCCTCAGATTAAAATTATGAAACCTATGTTGTGCTCAGGTGGAGGTGTTTACCCTAGGGGTGGTTTAATCTTGACCTAGACAAAAGTTTCGGATTCGGGTTAATTTGGAGTTATAAATTAATTGTGTTTTTAATTAATTTCTTCTTAATTAAACCATATCCTTTCCACCCCCTCATCCCCTTTCATCCTCTGATAGAACCTCCTCTCCCTCAATCCCTCCTCCTCCTCCTCCATCTGATCAAGATGCTTGTGGTGACGACAAGGATCCACGTGCGGCGAAGCTTTGGGCTACGCCCTCACATGTAGGCAGTTGTTATTTATGTTTTTAATTCCCGCACCGCCTTTGAATCCCAATTATAAAGTATATTTCATTCTATTTTTTCGAGAAAATCCGTTAAACATGTATTACATTTCCTGATCTATCCGATGCAATTTTCGGATTTGAAATCTGAGTTCAGAGGAGGACGCGGTGGTTCGTCGATGTTTGTAGGTTTTGGAGGTAGTTTGATGTTTTCTGGCGGGTGGTCCGGGCATCACAGGCGGTGACTTGGCACTGTGGACGACGGATCAGAGCAAGGCAACCGGGGCTCGCAGTCAAGCGGAGTGGCAGAGGTGCTGGGTCAGCAGGGGTCACTGCGGAGGAGGCCTGCGGAGGCGCTCGCTCTCGAGCCGTGGGCTGGCGAGCGGAGGCGGGTCTTTGGCAGCAGGCAGCAACCTCAGGGGAGGGAGGACTCGCATACTTCAGGTCATGTTAGTGCGACGCGGAGACCAGATTCGGCCAGTCTGCTAGGAATAAAACTGTACCCGAGGCGGGTCTTGTTCAGTAGGAGTGGGCCACGGCCAGCGGGCCGCAACGGTTCGGTCCGGGCCGGTCGGGGTGAACCGGCCCGGTTGGCCCCCTTATATTCGGGGGCCGTAATTTCCAAACGGCACGTCCGGTTGATGCTCTGTCTACGGCTGTAGGACCGTATCGATGAGTTGAATTTTTTGGGATGTCCTTGGGAATTTTAATTCCTGAGACGAGGGCCTTGGTGGCGTGTCATTCCTTTAAGCTGATTGACGTGTTTCCAGGGGTTCTTTTTTTGGGCGGTGCGGACACATCCGATGTCTGAATTGAGCGCCATAAGTGGCGTTGTGACCCTAGCGTTGAGATGGAATTTTCTAGTGTGGTTTTGGGCGTTGGAACTTGAGTTGACGTGTGGGCCCCATGGCCCGTCTTTCGAGTTACGTGAAACGCTTTACAACTTTTTCATCAGACGACCGTTCAGGGAATGCGAGCAGTCGATTCTGGGTGTTTTTATGAGGGCATTGAAATGGAGCAATCTGCCCACATTAATTCGGCATGATGGTGCGGGCCCCACGAAGGCCGTTTTGGGAGTTGGCGGTGATTTCTAGATTCATCACCAGGTGTCTGTTTTGGACAATTGAATAGTTAATCTTGTGTACTTTTCCGAAAGGATTGCAACGGTGTGATCCGTTTGTTGCACTTCGGGACCGGGATGAAGGTCCCACGAAGCACCGCTCGTGTGCGGTATGACGAAATACATCTTTTTCTCTAGAAAACTATTCCACACAAGTAAGCAGTAAATTTGACTTGTCTTTCCGAGTCGATCGCAACGGTGCAATACGCCCGACTGTTTTTGGGGCTGAGGCACGGGACCATGGGACGGCATTCGGGCGTAAAGTGGTGTTTGACGGCTTTTACATTGGGAGTCAATTTGGGGAGAGTAAACAGTCTATCTCACATGATTTTCCATGAGGATTACAACGGTGTGATCTGTTTGGATGTTCGGAGTCTCTTTCAAGGTCTCATTTAATGTGGAAGCATGAAAGGTGCTTCGGTGGAGGTTCTTATTACTGTGTTCAGAAGCGAGCCCTTGGAAAGTGATCGTGTTCACTCTCGTGTGAGAAGAGTTGAAGTTTGAAGGGATTTGGTTGGTCGTGCTGGAGTCGTGGATGAAGCAGGTTGGCGAATTATGTTTTTCCCTTTGTGTGGACGTTGGGAGTCATGTGAATTATATCCTTTGGTCTAGATATGTGGTATACTCTGGGAGTATTTGAGAGTGCTAGCAGGTACATGAGGTAGTATGTGCCTGAGAATTTTTGTTCTTGGTTGGGAGATCAGCTGGGGGACACATGTCGTGTGGGCCACATATGTGTGACGTGTTCTACATTACGTACCTTCGACCTCTCACGACATGGAGGATCCACCTGTTCATGATGGTATAGACCAGCAGGGTTCAGTGCTTTCCCCTAGTTTTGTTCTGGAGTTGGGTGATGGAGCGACACCCACTCTAAGTTCTATTGTCCAGTGTTGTACCATCTAGTAGGGATGGCTAGGGCAGTTCCGGGTTTACCCTCTAGTAGAGACTGGGCAGTGGGATGCTTATTGACATTTAGGGTTTACCCTCCAACAGAGACTGGGTAGTGGGTCACCCGACACTCATAGTGTCTACCCTCCAGTAGATACTGGAAAGTGGGTCACCCGACGACCTCTTAGTATTTACCCTCCAACAGAGACTGGGCAGTGGGTCACCCGACGACTCTTGAGGTTCTACCCTCCAGTAGGGTTGGGCAGGGGGTCACCCCTCATCTTGTTCAAAGTCTACCCTCTAGCTGGGCTGTGTACTGGGTCACATGTTGACTTATTCCAGGTCTACCCTCCGACTGGGATGGGCAGTGGGTCGCCTGATGATGTATTATGGTGTACCATCTAGCAGGGCTAGGCAGTGGGTCACTTGATATCTTATTATGAATTACCCTCTAGCAGGGCTGGGTAGTGGGTCACCCAATATCTTATTATGAATTACCCCCAGCAGGGCTGGGGAGTGGGTCACCCATTGGCATTTCAGACTCAGTAATTTCTACAAGGCTAGTCTATTGATTTAATCCATGACTACTAGAGCGGGACCCTTGTTTTGTATGGGACAGTGATGTTATAGTTTTGACTTTAAACAGACCTCTCGACTGTGTGATAGTGATGAGGTGTGGTTTGACTTAACCCGGAACTCTAAATTACGAGGGGCACATTCCCCACAGAGATATTTCCTGGTTATGTGACCTAAAACCGTGTGGGTGAGTCTGTGCCGCCCAAAGCAGATAGTGTCGAGGTGTGGTGATTTGATCCCCTTGGCTTGCAGTTCGGGGCAGACATGTGAGAAGCTTGGTATTGATGATGGTTACTTCTAAGACTGATGTTGACTCACTTTCTTAGGTGGAGCTACAGGATGGAGATCCCCTTACGATCTTGTCTGGGTTTCTTGATAGAGAATACATATATGTATCCCTTTTTTTAGTACCCACTTATTGGGTTTTTGTTACTCCCCATCTAGGAGAGGTGAAGTTGTGCAGGGTATGCCACGTACTTTATGTGTCTAGCTTCTCGTGGTTGGATGAGTCTACTATCCTGCTATACGTAGTGAAGGCTCGATGATAAGATCATCTTATCACCATTTCTAGCTCCTTATGTTATGATGAGTCTACATCCTACCTCTTGTTGGGTTGAGCAATACTCTTTACTACACTCTTGGATGTACTCCTTTACTATTACCTTATTGATCTACTTCTCACCTGTTCAGAACCTCCATTGTTGCATCCTCGAGCCATCGGGGCATCCTACTGAGTATTTTTATACTCACCCCTTCTTGGGCTTTCCCCGCACTTGGTGTACCCTTTCAGACGACAGATAGGTTGGTCGTAACTTCAATGGAGTTTAGAAGATTGGGAGCTTGGACCATGTATGGTGGTCGGAGTTGGGTTCCAGGTGGGGAACCCTTACAACTTTTTTTCTTTTGTTTACATGTTTCATTGTTGTGGCCCCTTTTCTAGTAGAGCGCGTGTTTTCCCCTTTTCTTTTTCAGTTACTTTTAGAACTTACTTTATACTGTTAGAGATCAAGGCACTTTTTTTGTTTATATACATAGCAGTTGCACTTTACTCAGCTTTAATTTTATTTTTTAATATGCACTATTCCATTGAGTGGGATGTATCTGTGTGTGTAGTGGTACAGAGGCAAAAGCCTCACCGAGTTGTTTATATTATGGCATTTGTCGCCAGCCCCTGACCTATGGAGGCGGGCTTGGGGTTGTTGCGGCTCGAGCCGGGTAGGGTCGGGGTTGTGAAAAGCTTATATCAAATGTGGTTTGTTCCTTGTGAAATTGTTCAGACGTCCCTAAAAATGAATTTTTTGGGATTTTTGGCAACAGTGTCAACATATCTCGAGAGCAGCTCTCAGGCCAGGGAGTCCAGTGATGGTGCGGCGACCGACGTATCCATTCACCTGGTCCCTGATAACACGCTTGTCGACCTGGAATACTGAGACACTTGTTTCAGGTAAAAATTTATTTGTACATCACATATGATTGAGTCTTTGATAGTCCTTCTTGAGTTAGCTCCCCATCGTTGTTACTGTTATATACATATATGCTCATCTGATCGCGGAACTCCTTGAAAATATTCAGGATGTCTCTGCGAAGACAACCAACCAAGATAGCAGCTTTAGTTTGTGATGACGACCTTGTGGGCTATGAGGCCTTAGTGCAGGACACATCATGTGAGCCCCATTCTCTGGGTGGGCCAGTATCAGAACCCCCAATTGGTGAGTAGCAGATAGCTCCAGCAAAGAAGACTGAGATTGAGCGCATGTTGAGTGCGCTCCGCGAGTTCTAGTGGCAAAGACCGCTGAGGTTCACTAGTGAGCCAGACCCTCAGGCAGCAGAGGTTTGGCTTCGGATGGTGGTTCCCCTTTTCCGGTTTGTGCAGATGCAGACAGATTTTATGGTGGCTTTGGCAGCCACCCATTTCCGCGAAGCAGTTTGGCGATTGTGGAGTCTGGTGACTCAGTTTCTTGACGAGTCACCGCTTTCGTGGGGTGACTTGCAGTTGTTGTTTCAGGAGGAGTATTTCCCCTCCTTCTTACGCTCCGTTCGGATTCAGGAGATTTTGCAGCATTAGTAGGGAGGGATGACAGTGGCTGAGTAGGTGACAAGTTTTACAGACCGTGCACACTTTTACCTGGACATGGTCCATGATGGTAACATCCGAGCGCGGAAGTTCAAGCAGGGTCTCCACTGAGAGATTCATTCTATCATACTTCCCTTTGGCATTCCCTCTTATTCCGGGGTGCTAGAGTTGGTATTGGTGAAAGAGATCTTCCTGTCACATTCTACAGTTGGTGGTGGCAGCAGGCTCGATAGAGCAGAGACACCTGCCGCAGCTAGCGGGCATCGACTGACAAAACCACGACGCATGTGGCTTTCTGACAACTGGACTCAGGGGCGTGGTCGTACACCAGAGTGGCGCCAGAGGGCACCAGTGTAGCCCGAAGAGAGTCAGTTTTATACTTGTGATGGTTGAGGTCAGCTGGCATGGGACCGCCCGACTTGGCACGCTGAGAATATCAGGTATGTAGAAGGTGCACCACAGCCGTAGAGGCAGCACCGGGATCGGAGTAGCGCCCAACGAGGTGGTGCTAGCAGAGGAGCAGGAGGAGCTGGTAGTGGGGGACGTCTTTATGAAGTCTTCCCATCACCACTAGGCGGTCCACGTGAGGCTCCAGGAGCTGACAGTTGGGACCACGAACATCCATGAGCTTTGGATGTCTACAACCTTGCAGAGTGTGAGGTGATAAGAGGTATGCTCTATGGACGTTATACTTCTTGCAGTTGAATTTTTAGACTCTATACGTGAAATTATTTTTGTCCCTTCTCCTTATTTGAGTTGTTAATAGGGTGACGCGGGGTGTCGGTGTAACCCGGTGTTGGTAAGGTAAATGGAATATGACCATTTTCATTAGTCGATGGTGTTGACTCCTTCTCTCTCCGAGCGTGTAAGAGAGTCTTGGTTTTGAAGCATCGACTATGGAACCTTTCGTTACTAGATATCCATGGGTGTTTCACCATATGGATATTCTAAATAATGTACTCACCGGGCCTTACTCCAAGTGCGGGCGGTGATTCTAGTCACGACATGCGATGTGGTGGTTCGATCGGGGAGGTGAGATACCCCCGAGGTCCTTCAGACCATTTGAGAACATGCGAGGGGATGGAGAGGTTCCCCACTGCCTGTCCCTATCCCCAAAGTCTGGAGTGGGTGCACAACATCTCCCACGTGACTTACCCGAGAAGATGCGTGCATACTCCTATACACGCCATTGGAAAGGGCATATCTCACGTGAATAGATTAAATCATTTGGTCTGTGTGCGGTGACGCGGGCATGTGTAAGAGTTCTTCGGGATACGAGGGAGCCAGTTGGGGGCTTATTACCCTGAGTTGTTCCCTAGTTTTTCATTTTGGGGACGAAAATCATGAAGGAAGGAATGATGTATGAATGAAGTTTATTTCATTAAAAGACTTTGGAATATTATCGATGTTATTCCAGAACAGCGCCCTCAAACGGCGTGCGATTCCGAGCCCCGTTGTGGATGGAATTAAAATTCATTCTGCATTCATAGTGGTCATTCCAAATAAATGGGTTAAATCCAAAACGGTGTTTCAGATCAGAGATATGAGTGGACGGATGGGTCTGAAATGGGGGTTTTACCCTAGGAACGACAAAAAGATTGTCAGCATGGGATGTTGTGACCCCTCACGCGTAAACCGAACGTTAAACGGATAATTAAAATAATTAATTTATTTGGTTATTGGTTAAACTCAGGTGTCTCATAAATGGTCACTTAGATTGGAAAACTGAGGGCACTGTTAACTCCGGAGCACGCAGTTTACTCTAAGAGGGGTGTATGTTTTTCGGGCGCGGGCTTTCTGTGAAAAATGCCGCCATGGGATTTCTCACAATTTGGCAGCCTTAGGTGTTCGGTTTAATAACTTTTTAACCGGGGCTCAGATTAAATTATGAGATAGCCGGTGTGCTTAGGAGGAGGATTTTACCTGAGGGGAGGATTAATCATAACCTTTCCAAAAGTTTCAGATGCTAGTTAATTTGGAGTTTTAAATTATTTATGTTTTTAATTAATTTATTCTTACATAAACAAAATCCCCCCCCTCACCCCCTTGCATCCTCTAGCAGAACCTCCTCTCCCTCAGTCCCTCATCCTCCTCCTCCCTCCGATCAAGATGGTTGCAGTGACGGTGAGGCTCCAAGTGTGGTGAAGCTCCGGGCTACCCCCTCGCAGGTTTGTGGTTGTTGTTTACGTTTTTTTATTCCCGCACCTCCTTTGAATCCCAATTATAGTGTCGATTTGTTGCTATTTCTTCAAAAAAAATCCCAAAAACGCGTAGTATATTTAATGAGATATCTGATGCAATTTTCGAATATGAAATCCGAGTTCGGAGGAGGACGTAGTCGTTCGTCAAATTTTGAGGGTTTTGGAGGTTGTTTGATGTTTTCCGGTCGATGGTACGGCCTTCACAGGATGCGGTGTGGCGCAGTGGATGGTGGATCAGTGCGAGGCAGCTGGAAATCGTGGTCGAGCAGAGCGGTGAAGGAACTCGGTTAGAATGGGTGGCCGCGGAGGAGGCCGGCGGAGGCGCTCGCGGTCAAGCGGTGGGCCGGCGAGCAGAGGCGGCGCGTGACGGGTATTCGGCAGAAGGCTGCGACCTCGGGGGAGCAAGGACCTGCATACTGTGGGACCTGTTGGCGCGACGCGAAGATCAGCTTCGGCCAGTCTGCTGTGAATAAAACCGGACCCAAGGCGGGTCCGGTTCAGTTGTAGTGGGGAGCAGCCAGCAGGCCGCGGCGGTTCGGACCAGGCCAGCCATGGTGAACCGGCCCGGTTGGCCCCCCCATATTCAGGGGGCCGTAATTTCGAAACGGAACTTCCGTTTCACATGCCATCTGCGGTTGTATGACTGTATCAAAAATGAGAATTTTTTGAGATGGCCTCGGGAATTTTAATTCTTGAGACAAGGGCCTCGGGTGCGTGTCACTCCTATAAGCGGATTTACGTTTTTCTGGGTGTTCTTGTTTTGGGCGGCGCAGACACATCTGATGTCCGAATTGAGCGTCGTCAGTGGCGTTGCAACCCAAACATTGAGCCAGACTTTTCCAGTGTCGTTTCAGGCATTGGAACCGGAGTTGAGGCATGGTCCCCATGGCCCCTCCTTCGTGCTGCATGCATCACTTTAAAACTTTTTCATCGGACGTCCGCTCAGAGTGTGTGAGAAGTCGATTCTGGGTGTTTTTCTGAGGGAATTGCAATGGCGCAATCCGCCCGCTTTAATTCTGCACGATGGTGTGGGCCTCATGAGGGCCATTTTGGGAGGTTGGCAGTGATTTCTAGCTTCATCACCGGGTGTCCATTTTGGACAATTGAATAGTAAAACTGGTTTACATTTCTGAGAGGATCACAACAGTGTGATCCGTTCGTTGTGTTTCCAGACCGGGATGCTGGTCCCATGAAGCACCGCTCATGTGTTGTACGGTGAAATACATCTTTTTCTCTAGACATCAGTTCCACACAAGTAAGCTTTCAATTTTATGTGTCTTTCTGTAACACCCCAATATTTCATGGTACGTTTCCCTTGGAATAATATAGTACCGTGTGTAGTACGCAACCTCGACTTCTAACACACCACGACCAATCAATGTAGCCGTTATGAATAGTAATACCCACTTTTTGAATTTTAAAAATTTTATATCTCAAAATGGACTTCATTTTTGGATTCAGAATATTGAAATTATCCTAAGGTGAATTTTTGGAATTTTTCTGAGAACATCCAATTTTTTATGAATAGTGATTAATACTTAAAAACAACATTTTTAATCAAAATAATTTATAGTGATAAATAATAAAATTGAGTGGTTTTAAAGTTTAATTAGAGTATAATTTTACCATTTTGTCCGATGGTGGTCATTAAAATTAATTTCACTTTGAAATTGGACATAAATAATTGTCAATCTTTTGATTGATATTGTTTCTTAAAAACACGCTATTTGTTTTGAGAATGGGAGTTATTTATAAAATTAATTAATTCAACTTATATTTTTGGAATTTTGTAAAATAGAAATCATTTCTGAATTTGGAATGTCAATTATATCTTAGGGTGAATTTTTTTTATTGTTCTGAAAAACATCAATTTTTGATGAATAGTGAAACCACTAAGTGGTAGTTAAAAAAATGATTTTTCGTTTAAATGAAACTTAACTGCATCTATGAATTGAATTTCAAAAATCTGACATTCATGGTTGTCATTTTTATGTAAAATGTGGTTCAATGGGATGAAAATAATTTTTGGTGAATAGTAACTTTTGAGTTTTATTAACCACAATTAGAGATAATTAGGGTAATTTAAGGTAAAAATGATCTTATAAGAATATAAAAATATATTGAAACATGTCCTAATCATATTGGATGAGTCATGGACGAAAAAGAAAAACAATGGGATGATTTTTGGGACCCCATGGAGCCACTTGTGTAAGATAATGACATTAATACCTTTTATTTAAAGTAAAAATAAAAATGTCACAAACATGTATTGTTTTACTAAAACAATTTTTAGAAGAGGTTATAAAAGTAATATTTTTTACTATAAATATTAATTAGAAATATAAGAATATTTCCTATATCATGGTAATATTTTTATAATTTTTAGGCATTAAATAAATTATTTTATTTATGACACTCTGATGATGTAGCGATTCCCTCATTAATGATCAATTTAAATAAAATGAAAAGATAAGGTAAAATCTAAGACTTATACTTGTCTAAAGCATATTGGATGGGTGTATTTCTAACCCTTATCCCTTTATCCTCAAAATATATCATTTTGGGATCTTTAAAATCTGAAAATCATTTCATAATAAAGAAACATTTCATGACTTTCCAAGAGTTCCCCTCCTCTCCTCTTATAAAAGGCCCCCACCTATACCACCTTATTCAAACCATAAAATCAATTTATCTCAGCCAAACTATGCCCATGTAATATTCCAACTTCCCTCTCTTAGTCCTAGAAACCTCACTTTGGGCAGAAGTCTTCCCAAGGAAGCCTTTGGCACAAATCAAAAAGAGTTACCCGATTTGAAGGTAATGACTTCTCTTATGTTCTTTTGTTATATTTTTCTTCTCCAACCCCATAAACCAATTTTATTTCATTATTTTGTAAAAAAACCAATATATTAAATATACTAGGATTTTTTTATGAGAAGGATTTTATTTACACGTACACAGACCTCTGTCTAATGGTTAAAGAACATACAGTTTATGTGGGTGGTGAATTATTGCCTCAGGAAACGATGATTGTTCAATATTCTTTTAACACCTTTCATGGTGGCCATTAAGATGTCACTATATTTATATATGATATATATTATTTTTATTTTTTCCTTATTATTATGTATTTTTCATTTATGGCATACCTTTATGGTTTCCATTATGGGTAAACACGATAATTTAATTTTAGGAAGTGCGGACTACCGCCCCCTCAATGTAATTTTAATCGTTAATGCCATATGTGGGATGTACAAAGGAAGGAGTTAAAAGATATTATATATCATATTGTAATTATAATATACGTTTATATCATTATTATATCATTCCATTATATATGAATGAGAAATTAAAGTAGCGTTCATGCGTACGTACGGCTTACCGTCTCCATGAACGGTGCATTTCATTTCATACCTATAAATGTTATGTAATATTATAAATTCATGTATATACTAGATATATTTGATATATATTATATCTATATCATGAATATAATTTTGGAGATAATGGATATTTTAAAACATAAACAAATTTTCGTTATAAGATGTTTATTGTTGACTCAAGTACCAAAATCGACAAATCGACAGTTATTTACTTAAATTACTACATAATGTTCAAAACATTGTAATAAGTGATATAAAGGGAATAATGAACTTGAAAATAGTCCTTAAGTATGTGTAGATTAAATAAAGTGAATTATTCAGGAGATTAATGAACTATCGAGTCATGTCGAACATGAGGTAAGGGTTAATTCTACAACCTCTTCATTATTCAAGGTTGTTTACATGTAATTATCTACTAGGGCCTCTTTATCATCCACATCCATGTTTCCTAAAAATGCCTTTAATAACATTTTTTAATATTTATTAGACAATGTGTTAAATTCATTTATACCCTTAATTGACCTTATACGTTTTTGAAAGGAATCTTTCTTTCATTTTCCAAACAAGGTACTTTTTGACATTTTCAACAAAATTAAGGTAAGAATGTCTTTTTTTAACTTATACGGCGGGAGCGGCTATTTTCTACCATTATAAAATTATTTAATCTTCCATTACAAGATTATAAGAATATTTTCAAAGTAAATTTTTTCTTTTAAAATTTTGTGACTTTTAAATGATTTCAAAAAAGATATTTCTCTCAATTAGTTTTGATTTCATCTATGTCAACATTCTTTGATGGATTTTAATATTATAAGAATTTTATTTATTATGATTCAAAATTTCCATATTTTATTGAAGGTTTTGTGATATGTTTTAATGTTTATGTGTTATTTTTATACCATTCATGGTTTATGAAGAAAGTATTGACATTTCGTATGCTAGTTTTAATATGAATGATTATGTTATGTTTAAACCTGTTCATATGAGGAATGCATTGGACTTAATAAGTGACGGGTGGAGCCTGTTATAGCAACTCGATACATCTGTAGGTCTCATGAGACAAACTAGTGTCTTGGCTCAAGGCCCTGACAAAATATTATTTGTAGTTTTGGCACGAGGCCTTGGCTACATGGTTATTATAGTCTGGCATTGTGAATTCCATCATTATTAAAGTGGTTTTTTATATTTCATATGATTATTGAAATAGTATAATATCCATGTTAATTTGTAAATGGAATTATTTCATTTTATTTTGTCCATATTATGCTTAATTTAATGTTTAAAAGGATTTTGTTTTAGTTATACATTGCCTTAAATGTTTATGTTTATTTATGAATGTTTCTGCTATATTGTTATCCTTACTGAGAATCTGAGCTCACCACTTTCTATGTTTTATTTTTCCCAGGATGTGAAGTAATATTTTATGACTGACATGCAGGGATAGTCTGAAGGGGATATGAGTCTTGACTATGGAGACTATGTTATTTTTGTTTTTCACTTTATGATGTAATGTAACATTTATGAATGTATCTAGTGTTTCCAAGGCTACTAAACTAATCAGTCCTTCGGGACTTGATCTTTTGTGATCATGATAATGTTACATAATAATGCACCTACTCTGGGTAACTGGGGTCGGGGTGTTACAGTTTTTATTAGAGGCATTTTAGTAGTAACATTGGAAGCTAGATTTAGATAAACTCTGATTAGATAATATAGCCCTAAGATATACTTTGAGGATTAGTATAGAAGAACATCTGATAATTTTGGTAAAGTATATATTTTGTTTATATTCTAAGAAATGCATCCCTTTTTGGATATGAACAGGTAGAGGTGGCTCTAGCACATATGTACCTAGGGGTAAAACCCGAAAACACCGCTTTGATCTAGACTCAAACGGGAACTGGTGCACAACAACAGGCCTTGCTGCACTCTTGGTTATGACACTCTTGGGGGATATGCTTAGGATAATTCATGATTTTTTTACAAACCATTATGAATAGTTTGTGAGTATATACTTCCTCAAAGAAAAAATTTATTTTAATTATTATGGATTATATCCATAAATAGTTCAATTTATGTTATGTGTTTTACATGAATGGAATTATGTATTTCGATTCATAAACTAATCTAGTTTATGACATTGTTTAGAAATGGAGCCTAGTGGATGGAATTGAAACTATATCAATGCACACACTCCATGTAGGGATTGACTTCCAGCTCAATATAATTATAGTGGAGCTGGTGATACAACTGGTCCTGATCAGATTATCACCATACTGGGACAACTCACTTAGGTTATGAAAAAAAATTACTCATATAGAGCACCCTGATCCACAACGTGGAGGGTCAATGTTAGATCACTTCATGAGGAAACAACCACCAAAATTTAATGGGGGTACAAATCCATTAGTAGCTGAGCAATGGATAAATTACCTAGAGAAAATATTTAAGGCTTTAGGGAGTAGTGAAAGGGAAGAAGTTGTCATGGTAGTTTACTGCCTCACTGGAGATGCTGATATTTGATGGTCATTGATACAAAACACGAAGGAAGATGATGAAGTATCAAATATGGAATGGAGGGAGTTCGAAGATATTTTCTTAGAAAAATACTTTCCTCGTGACCATCGAGCAGATATGGAAAGGAAATTTCTGAGTCTCAGACAAAAGGAGGATGAGAATGTGGAAAAGTATGAGGGTAACTTTACAAGGTTAGCAAGGCATGAAACAGATTATACACGTAACACAAGAAGTAAGATTGATAGTTTCTTTGATGGGTTAAAACCATTTCTCTTTTGAGATTTAGTATCACAATCTTTCTCAACATATGAAGATATAGTCTCGTGTGCTATCAAGAGAGAAAAGGAATTCTTTAAATCTTATGACAATAAAGTAAAGCAACAGAAGAAGAGAATGGTGGAACAAGAGACAGATAAAGGGAAAAAGGGAAAGAATGATTTTCCATTATGAAATAATTGTGGAATAATCACCCCGGTACTTTCTTAAAAGGAATGAGATATTGTTATAAATGCAGAGAAAAAGGTCACCAGGCTCGTGATTGCAAGAGAAAGAAAGAGGCTATCAATGTTGAATGTTACAATTATAGGGAAATGGGGAATTATGCAAATGAATGTCCTAATCCTCGGGGAAACATACCTCAGAAAAATACAAGGGATCAAGGCCAATCTTATGATGTTACTACAGTTGAATTGGAATAATTAATGTATTGGTGCTTTTAGAATCAAGGATTATATTCTGGTTATAAAAATAATGTGATATATATAAATATTGTACTGTAGTACATGTTATTTTCATTAAGTTTTTAATATGATGAAGGTAATCATATTTTTAGTATTTGACAATAAGAGAATCTTTACTTTGTTTGGGGAATCTGATGTTACAATTGATTTTTGAATTTAGAGACCTTTTAGAGAATGTCTGGAAAGAGGTATTTTGGATAACTATAAAGGTTGTAATGGATTATGTTAAACTTTGGATAGTATTGTTTAAGGTTAAAACATTTCTGAAGATTATTTTTGAAATATTATAATACTATATTTTTAGGAAAAGGGCAACTTGCAGGTTGACAGATAACCCGTCGCGTCGGACAAAGCTACAGGAATCGAACCCACAACCGTATTGAGACGGGCCTTTATTACCTTCCACTAGCCTACAAGAAGTCCCTGGTTATTAAAAAATAGTTTTCCTAATCTTAATGGTATGTGTTAATATTTGGATCTTTGTATGATTAGGATAAATATAATATTTTTGAGTTATATTTTTTTTTGGTGAAAGATGAGTTTGTGGTAGAAATTAGTTGAAGGGTTAAACTCTACTTGTAAAGTATATATATATATAAATCTCCCTTATTATATTAATAAATTAATTATTAAACATTCGGAATGGGATATTAAAAAAAATTGTGTTATCTGAATACATTATGTTTTGTTGAACTGGTGATATTTTAAATCACCATAGATTGGAGGCTTTGAGGCCCTCAATTTTAATATTGTTTGTGATTGATGACCTCAATAAATCCCTATAAATATTTACGTATTATCTCCAATTATCTGTCTCTAATTTCCACCAATGTTCTCTTAATCAAGATCATAATTTGGTGGTGAATTTTTCATTTCCTTTTCCCTCTTATTAAAGCTATATTTTTTTAACCTTATTTCCGATGTGGGGTTTCCACAAAGGTATTTTCTAATTTCAACGTTTTTTTGAAGAACAATTTAAAATTTTGAGGATTAAATTTATTAAAGGAGGGTATAAAGTGACACCCCAAGATTCCATGGTATGCTTCCCTTTGAATAATACAGTAGTGTGTGTAGTACGCAACCTCGAGTTCTAACACACCGCGACCAATCAAATTAGCCGTTATGAATAGTAATACCCACTTATTGAATTATATAAATTTTATATTTCAAAATTGACTTCATTTTGGGATTCTAAATAGTGAAACTAGCCTAAGTTGAATTTTTGGTATTTTTCGGAGAACATCAAATTTTCGATGAATAGTGAAAAATACTTAAAAAAAACATTTTTAATCAAAATAATTTTTATTGATAAATTCTAATATTGAGTGGATTTAAATTATAATTAGAATATAATTTTACCACTTTATATAATGGTTATCATTATAATTAATTGCACTTTGAAATTGGACATAAACAATTTTCAATCTTTTGATTGATATTGTTTCTTAAAAACCCGCTATTTGTATTGACAACGGAAATTAATTATAAAATTAATTAATGAAAATTATTTTATTTTAATTTTTTAAAATAGACATCATTTTTGAATTCAGAATATCAATTATAGTTTAGGTTGAATTTTTGGTATTGTTCTGAAAACATCAATTTTTGATGAATAGTGAAACCACTAAGTGGTAGTTAAAAAACCGATTTTTCGTTTAAATGGAACATTACTGCTTCTATGAATTGAATTTAAAAAATCTGACATACATGGTTGTCATTATTATGTAAAATTTGGTTTAATGGGATGAATATAATTTTTGTTGAATAGTATCTTTTGAGTTTTATTAACTGTGATTAGAGGTAATTAGGGTAATTTAAGGTAAAAATGATATTATAAAAATATAAAAATATATTGAAATAGGTACTAATATTATTGGATTAGTCATGGCCGACCAACAAAAAATATGGGATGATTTTTGGGACCCCATGGAGCCACTTGTGTAAGATAATGACATTAATACCTTTTATTTAATGTAAAAATAAAAATTTCACAAACATGTATTGTTTTAACAAATCAATTTTTAGAAGGTGTTATACATGTCATATTTTTAACCATAAATATTCATTGGAAAGATAAAAAGATTTCCTACATCATGGTAATTTTTTTATAATTGTTAGGCCTTAAATAAATAAATATATTTATGACCCCATGATGATGCAGCGATTACCTCATTAATGAGAGATTTAAATAAAATGAAAAGATAATGTAAAATATAAGACTTAAACTTGTCTAAATCCTATTTAATGGGTGGATTTCTTACCCTTATCACCTTATACTCGAAATATATCATTTTGGGACCTTTATAATCCGAAAATAATTTCATAATAAAGTAACAATTCATGACATTCCAAGAGTGCCCCTCCTCTCCTCTTATAAAAGGACCCCACCTATACCACCTTATTTACACCATCAAAGCCATTTGGATCGACCAAACTCTACCCATATACTCTCTAAACATCCCTCTCTTACTCCTATATGACTCACTTTGGTCAGAATTCTTCCCACGGAAGCCTTTGTCTCAAATCAAAAAGCATTACCCGATTTTAAGGTAAAGTCTTCTCTTATGTTCTTTTGTTTTATTTTGCTTCCCCAACCCCTTAAACCCTTTTTATTAGATTATATTGTAACAAAAACAGTATATTGAATATACTAGGATGTTTTTAGGAGAATGATTTTATTTAAACTTACACACACCTCCGTCTAATGGTTAAATAACATATTGTTTCTGTGGGTGGCGAATTACTATCTCACGAAATGATGATTATTCAATGTTCTTTTAACATCATTCATGGTGGCCATTAAGATGTCACTATATTTATATATAATACATATTATGTTTATGTTTTCATTGTGATTCTGTATTATTCATTTTTGGAATACCTTTATGGTTTCCATTATGGGTAAACACGATAATTTCATTTTAGGAAGTGCGGACTACCGCCCCCTCAAAGTGATTCGAATCGTTAATGCCATATGTGGGACGTATAAAGGAAGGAGTTAAATTATATTATATATCATATTAGAATTATAATATACCTTTATATAATTATTATCCATTCCATTAAATATTAAATAGAAATGAGAGTAGCGTTCTTGCGTACATACGGCTTACCGTCTCCATGAACGGTGCATTTCATTTCTTACCTATAAATGTTATGTAATATTATAAATGCATGTATATACTGGATATATCTGATATATATTATATCTATGATATCTAGATCATGAATATAATTTTGGAGATAATGGATATTTTAACACATGAACAACTTTTAATTATAAAAAGTTTATTCTTGACTCAAGTACCAAAGATCGACAAAACGTCCGTTATTAACATAAATGACTACATAATGTTCATAACCTAGTAATAAGTGATATAAAAGGAATAATGAACATGAAAAATGTTATTAAGAAACTAAAGATTAACTCAATTTTATTATTCAGGATATTAAATAACGATTGAGTCAAGTTAAACATGAGGTAAGGGTTAATTCTACAACCTCATCATTATTCATCGTTGTTCATATGTAATTATCTACTGAGGCCTCTTTATCATCCACATCCATGTTGATAAAAAATTTCATTAAAAACATTTCTTACTATTTATTATACAATGGTTTAATGTCATTTATACCCTTATTTGACCGTATACATTTTTGAAAGGAATCATTCCGTCATTTTCCAAACAGGGTACCTTTTGACATTTTCGACAGAATTAAGGTAGGAATGTCTTTTTTTATCTTTTATGATGGGTGCCGCTATTTTCTGCCTTTATAAAATCGTTGAGGCTTCCCTTACAAGAATATAAGAATATTTTCAACATAAATGTTTTCTTTTACAATTATGTGACTTTTAAATGATTTCAAAAAAGATATTTCTCTCAATTAGTTTTGATTTCATCTAGGTCAACATCCTTTGATGGATTTTAAACATATATGTAGTTGATTTATTATGATTCAAAACTTCCATATTTTATTGAAGGTTTTGTGATATGTTTGACTGTTTATGTGTTATTTTTATACCATTAATGGTTTATGGAGAATGTATTTACATTTCGTATGCTATTTTTAATACGAATGTTTATGTTATGTTTAAACCTGTTCATATAAGGAATGCATTGGACTTAAAAAGTGATGGGTGGAGCCCGCTATAGATCCTCGATGTATCGGTAGGTCTCATGAGACAAATTAGTGTCTTGGAATGAGGCCTTGACAAATTTTTTTTGTAGTCTTGGCACGAGGCCTTGGCTACATGGTTATGATAGTCTGGTATTATGCATTCCATCATTATAAAAGTGGTTATTGATATTGCATGTGATTATTCGACTAGTATAATATCCATGTGAATTATTAAATGACATAATTTCATTTTATTTTTTCCATATTATTCTGAAGTTAATGTTTAAAAGGATTTTGTTTTAGTTATACATTGCCTTAAATGTTTCTGTCTATTTATGAAATTTTCCACTATATTGTTATCCTTACTGAGAATATGAGCTCACCCCTTTCTATGTTTTATTATTCCCAGGATGTGAAGAAATATTTTATGACTGACTTCTAGGGAAAGTCTAAAGGGGATATGAGTGGGGACTTTGGAGACTATGTTATTTTACTTTTTAACGTTATGATGTAATGTAACATTTATAAATGTATCTTGTGTTTCCAAGGCTACTATACTAATCGGTCTTTCGAGACATGATCTTTTGTGATCATGCCAATGTTACCTAATAATGCACCGACTCTGGGTAACTGGGGTCTGGGAATTACACATTCCGAGGGGATCGCAACGGTGTGATCCATCCGACTATTTTTGGGGACGAGGCTCGGGACCACAAGGCGGCGTTCAGGTGTAAAGTGGTGTTGGACGACTTTTCTGTCAGGTGTCCGTTTGGGGCGAGTAAATAGTCTATCTCCCATGTTTTTTTGTGAGGATTACAACAGTGTGATCCATTTGGATGTGCGGAGTCTCTTTAGAGGTCTCATTTAATTTGGAAGGGTGAAAGGTGATCTGGTGGCGGTTCTTCTTGTTGTGTTCGGAAGCGAGCCATTGGCGTGTGATCGCATTCACTCCCCTGTGAGTGGTTTTGATGTTTGAAGATATGTGGCTGGTCGCGTTGAATCCGTGGAGGAAACAGGTTGGAAAATTGTGTTTTATCCCTTCCCGTGGACGTTGGGTGTCGTGTGCATGATAGCCCTTAGGCTAGAGGTGTGTTATACTCTGGGTCTATACGAGAGTGATTGGAGGTACATGATGTATTATGTGCTTGAGAACATTTTTTCTTGTTTAGGAGATCACCTGGGGCCACACGTCGTGTGGGCCCCATGTTTTTGTCGTGTTCTACATTAAGTAGCTTCGACCTCATGGGACATAGAGGGTCCTCCTGTTCATAATGTATTAGACCAGAAGGTTTGAGTGGTTTACCCTGGTTTTGTTATGGAGTTGGGTGGTGGCGCGACACCCACTTCGAGTTCTGTTAGCCAGTGTTGTACCATTCAGTAGGGATGGCCAGAGAAGCTCTGGGTTTACCCTCTAGTGGAGACTAGGAAGTGGGTTGCTCATCGACTTCTTTGGGTTTACCCTCTAGTAGGGACTTTGCAGTGGGTTGGTCACTGACTTCTAGGTTTACCCTCTAGAAGAGACTGGGTAGTGGGTCACCCAACACTCTTAGGGTCTACCCTCGAGTAGAGACTGGGTAGTGGGTCACCTGAAGACCTCTTAGGATTTACCCCCCAGCGGAGTCTGGGCAGTGGGTCACCCGACGACTCTTGAGGGTCTACCCTCCAGTAGGGGTGGGCAGTGGGTCACCCGTCATCTTGTTCCAGGTCTACCCTCCAACTGGGCTTGCCAGTGGGTCGCCTATCGACTTATTCCAGGTCTACCATCTAGAAGGGTTGGGTAGTGGGTTTCCTGATGATGTATTATGGTTTAATCCCTAGTAGGGTTGGGTAGTGGGTCACTCAATATCTTATTATTAATTACCCTCCAGTATCGTTGGGAAGTGGGTCACCCATTGGCATTTCAAGCTTAGCCCTTTCTACTAGGCTAGTCTGTTGCTTTACTCCGTGACTACCAGAGCGGGACCCTTGTTTGTATGGGCCAGTGATGTGATAGCATTGATTTTGAGCAGACCTATCGACTGTGAGACAATGAATAGGTGTGGTTTGACTTAACCTGGAACACTCAAGTACGAGTGGCGCTTTCCCCACCGAGACGCGTCCTTATGAGGTGACCTAAAACCGTGCAGGCAAGTCAGTGCTGCCCAAAGAGGATAGTGTCAAGGTGAGGTGATTTGAGCCCCTTGGATTTCAATTCGGGGAAAACATTTGAGATTCTAGGTATCGATGATGCTTACTTATGATACTGATGGAGACTCACTTTCATGGGCTGAGCTATGGGATGGAGATCACCTTACGATATTGTTTGGGTTTCTTGCAAATCATACATATATGTATCCATAGTTTTAGTACCCACTTCTTGGGTTTTGGATACTCCCATTCCTAGAGAGGTGAATATGCATGGTGTATGCCACGTGCTTTCTGTTTCTAGCTTCTCGTGGTTGGACGGGTCTACTATCCTGCTATAGGTAGCGATGGCTCGACGGGATGTTCATATTCTCACCATTTCTAGCTCCATTTTTTAGGACTCGTTTACTTACTACCTCTTGTTGGGTTGAGCTGTACTCTTGAATGCACTCTCAGTTGTACTCCTTTACTATTACATGTTCGATCTACTTCTCACCTCTTCAGAACCACCTTTGTTACTCCCTCGAGCCTTTAGGGCATCCTATTGTGTATTTTTATACTCACCCCTACTGGGGCTTTGCCCGCACATGGTGTGCCATTGCAGATGATAGACAGGTTGGTCATGACTTCAAAGGTTCTTAGGAGATCGAGAACATGGACCGCGTATGGTGGTCTGAGTTGGGCTCTAAGTGGGGAACCCTTCCAGCTGTTTTTCTTCTTTTTACCTATTTCTGGGTTGTGGCACCTTTTCTGGTTGAGCGTGTGTTTCCCCTTTTCTATTTCAGTTACATTTATCACTTTCTTTGTATTATTAGAGGTCGATGCACTTTTGTGGTTTATATATATGGTAGTTTCACTTTACTTTTCTTTACTTTTCTTTTTTACTCGGCACTATTTCATTGAGTGGGATGTGTGTGTGTGTACAGGCACTTAGGAAAAGGCCTCCCCAAGTTTTTTAGCCTTCGGCGCTGGTCGTCATCCCCTGTCCTATGGAGGCAGGCTTGGGGTAGTTGCGGCTCGAGCTGGGTAGGGTTGGGTCGTGACAATATGCATCTCATTACTTTAGTGATATCTCATGACATCAGGGACATGGATTGTAGAGTGGGCTCATGGAACATGTTTGTAGATTATAATTTATGACATGGTTTTCTTTAGGTTGTTGTTTTTTGATTCCTCATAAAACTCTAATATGTCTCTTGGCTGTAATTTTATATTTTTTGTAGTTAGTATTACTTGTGTTGTAATACAATTTACTCTTGCATCATATAGTGGATGTTTAAATTATTTTATTATAGTTTTTAATGTTTTATTTTCATATGGAAAATCATCCCTCCCAATTTTTTATCAATGACCTTGTCATTTATTTACAGACATTTTTGTCCTTATGATGTCACCTATGGCCTTGTAAAGTCTTATCGCCTTCCCAAGACCATGGGTGAGGGGAAGGATGTGCCATTTTTTAATGTTTTTACAACTTCCCAATGTTTCTTTTATTTTTTCATCTCATTTAATGTTACTATTTTATTTGTTTTTATATTATCACTGCTTCATTTCACCATGATATGTCTATTTGATTTCATTTATTTCATTATTAATTTTATCTGTTTTTCCCTTATAATCCATTATAGATCTTTTATTATTTATGTATTTCCTAATGTTAACTAGGGATGTTCTATAAGTTCAATTGAATTTATGTGAATGATATATAGTATTCAATAATTTTATTGTATCCCAATTTCAAATTATTGTTATATGTATCTTATTACATAAATACAACATATCACTTTATGTATTGATATTTAATTATCTTTACCATTATGTAATAAATCATTCTATTATGTGTATAAAATATTTGGGTTGTCATTGTTGGTATCAAATCAATGCCAACAACAATTTGGTGATTATGATTAGAAAACCTTATTGTAAAAATATTTAAAAATAATATATATGAAAAAATCCCTAAATATTTTTAAATTATATTTTGTTGGTTTTACTGAGAAAATTTATCCCATCGTAAAAATTAATAATACCTGAGGAGGTGGAATAGTATTACCTAGGTGTAATGACCCCAAAAGGGTGAATTGATTATTAACATGATACTCAACTAGGTAATGAATATAATTCGTACAACTATACACCTAACCACAAAACCTGGTGTGAATTCCATGGATAATCTTATTCTGTTTACAAATAATTATGGAGGGATCAAAAATTCCAATGAAATTAAAATTTATAAAATAGACTATCAATAACATAGATTGGTACCTATAAATTCATAGGTTATGGAATGAATTTTTTTGGTTTTCTTTTAAATATTCAATGTATTTCATTATAATCTAAAATGAATTTAAATTAGCCTAAATAATTCACTATCATAATAATCACAAGTTAAACATTTGAGGATATAAGAAAAATACAATCATTATTGAAAATGTGAGGACATCCAAAATAAGATGAACAACCTCATGGGATAATGAGTAAATATTATCATGAAAATATTTTTACACATAAAATATTTTTGAATTTAAACATGGATTAAAAGTAACATCCCTATCACATAAATAAATAAAAAATAAATATATTATTTGATAATAATATTTTAATTTAATTGAAACACATTATACCTTTACTGAATAACAAAAGACAAAAACCTTTTAAATAATCTTCCATGTTCATCAATGCTTCGTGGAAGGTATTGTATTGAAAATTATGTCCCATATAAAAATATGATGAAAAATTCCAGATATTGATCAAGAATATATTACACAATGATAAAATTGAAGTGAAGGAGTTGAATGAATTTAAGAAAAAACATTCTATAAATATTTTCTTCAATATCTAATACTAAAAATGAATTCTGATTTAATTATCATTAAGAAAAAGTTTGATGCAATTTTTAGGCAGTATCAGTTGAATTTCATAAGGAATGTGTGATAAGAATTCAACCTTTTCTTTAACCCTAAGAATAATGGTGCGTGATTCATTAGTGGGATAATGTGGAATCTATGAAAAGAAATGATCAATAGATACATAGATAGATATGAAGATATTTTTTTATGTGACCTCGATGTCTAAATGAATATTAGGGAATCCCAACTATTTCATATATCCAGAAATAGAAAGATGAGAGTGGTATATAATTATATTATTTTGATGGGTTAATATTACTAGGTTAATAATTTATATAATAAAACATATATAAAATACTAGAATAAACATACAGAAAACATATATATAGGGATAAGGAAATACATTAGGTGGTGGATGAAATAGTTTCTAGATTAAATATTCTAGCAGAAGAAACCATCCAATGTGATAGAATAAATAAATTCCCCAATAATCCAATTTACTATTGTAAACTGGTTTAAATTAAAAGAACAAGAAAATTATGAAGACCAATTCCCAAATTCAATGGTTTTTGATGATATCCAATTACAAATAAATACTACATTCTAAAGAGAAAGAGGTATTATATGCCAACAAATGGTTTAAGCTGGAAACAAAAGATTATGTGGTTATATTTTAAATAGGTATTCATTCATGGATATTAAATATAATATTTTATTCAATTTAAATTAATTCATTCAAATCATATATATCTAATTGAACCATTAAAATTCCACCTATAAAAACGGATGTTGAGATATCAGTTAGGATAAAAAATTATTTAATTATTTCATTCCAACAATATTTCGTGTCCAATGTTAAAGTTTTATGCTTAATTTCACTGTGAACCTTTTGATACTCCATTTATGTGAATATGAGGATATTCTAGGGATTGATTATCTATCCTTGTATAGACCCGAAAAAAAATTTATTGAATGAAATCACCTTCCTACCATCAATAACATAATGCTTATATACAAGTGAATGGTGGAAGTTGAATCTATATTGGAATCATTATATCATGAGTGGATATCACTACCTAATGTGTATGAATATCTATATCAAATTATTGACTATATGAAAATTATAATCTGGAAGATGTTACCATTTATAGTGAATTGTTTTGTGGGGTTTTAGAAGAGTTAACTAGTTATCCTCTATAATGAGTTATTAAGTTCTCTAAAGAACTATTAACCAGATATTACCAAATTTCCAAGAAAATATATAGAAAATTATTTGATAATATGGAATTTAAAAATAAAATATAATAGAAAAATCTAGATATAAGGTTTAGACTACAAAGTCATTCACTATGAGGTGAGATGGTCCTTTTTTCCAAAATAATGATGTTCCAATGAACCACTTCACCTGTTATCATTAGTGTAAAAATATCACGATACAGAATAATTATCCTCTTCATTGAATTTATTACTAGTCAGATCACCAATTTGGTTCTTAGTAATCCAGTAATTTCAATATTAATTATGGATAATATCATCTAAATATGAAGATGGTGGATATTCCCAAGACATGTTTTTTTCACATATTGTGGGATTAAGATCTCATAGTGATTCCATTTATCAAAATCAATTCTCCAACTATATTAATGGGGTTAATGAATATTGTCTTTATATATTAAAAAATTGTGGTTTTATGTATAAAATATTTTCTTACATTCTACTAAATAAAATTTGAACATTAAGAACACTTTTATGGTATCCAAATGTCATTTAAAAATGACAATATTATTCAGAATTACAAAATATGTGAGTTATATATGAAGTAAGAAATATTCATGAGGCATGTTTTCACCAAAAAATTAATATTTGAGGATCAATCGAAAACCAAGGGAATTGAACCGTTTTCTATACCAACATAGCTGAATGATATCCATTGTTTAATTAAAATATCATTGTATTATATATGATTTGTGAAAACATATTGTTATTATAATGATCTCAAACTAATATAACAATTTAGGGTGTGAAATATATTTTTGTTATGAATGTGAGTAATGTAATAAATTTTCTAGTAAGAGGATAATAACTACACCTATGATCAGTTTACCCATCTAAGGGGATAGATTTTGGATTTATAGTGATGCATAAAAAAGGGATTCTAATGTTTACTAATTAATAAAAATTGATAGCCTATATCTCCCCCTTATTTTAGATCCTTGAATGGAACATCAAGAAACATAACCAATATTTTGGAAGTAGTGATGTTTTTTATATTGATTTACTAGAATTTTTACTAGGTGAATAAGTGTGACATATATACAGATCATAAATTCCTCATGTGTCCATTCACAAAACTGGATTTGAATATTAACTGATGGTGGTGGTTATAGATGAGTATATATTATTATTTTATAATTCATTGAAATATTTGAAATCAAAAATGTTGTTGATGATCTAGGTTGAAATATATCCTAAACATATCTCTAATGATGACTGAAATGGATCTCATATTTTATAAAATGTGAAGGATGTACATGAGAATCATAAATGCACTATTATCCTACCATTATCAAATATAATACACCATAGATTCATATTATGACCAATAAATCCCAAAAATTATAGGAGAACCTATATTGAATGTTATGGAATGTTATAGAGATAAATATTTCTATGGTTGGATTAATTTTCATTGGATCCCAAATATCCATTCCATCACACCTAAAATAGAAATGGGATCTTCTTGATTATTATTACATCTCAAAATTCACCTTTCACACACAACATATATGTTTTATTTTTTACAATAAACTTTAATGGGATGAGTGTTCTCCCATAAAATAAATACGTTCAAATTTAGAACTTAGATACAAACAAAACAATTGCATGAATCTACTGAAAAAAAGGAATAGAAAATAAGATAAAATAGTTTTGGGGGTATAAGGTAATGAATTCCAAGAGAAACCCCTCTAATAATATTCTTACCTCAATGAATAAGGGAACCTAATCATGAAAACATTGTTACTAGATCATTATATAGATAATTTTTAGCATGAAAATCGTCTTCTATATAACCCACATGCCACATATGGTGGATCTTAATGATGTTATTAATTAGACTATAAACATTTTATAATTTTTCAACAGATAATCCAAGTGACTATGAAGAGTCCATGAAAGGTATTATTGGATATTTGAGATTCTATTTTAACTAAATCTATTATTATTTCACCCATATAAAACTCAGTCCCTATTAATATCCCATTGGACTATGGTTAAATATAGTCTACATTATCTAAAAGGATCATGGATTAATGTATTAATGAGCCTCGTTTATCATAAATAATTTCCCCACTGCGCTTGATTCCCATGGAACACCCACAATCTCTATTTAACATAAAACATGATCTATGAAAAGTATAGAGAATAAAATAAATAGGAGATGGATTATAGATTATTGGGTCATGGTTTTATATGGTTTTGAGAGATATTAGGGATGAAATATAAATCTAATTTTGACGATGTCGAAAAAAAGAGATTAGAGTGGCTCTGGTTATGAAAAAATATATATGATTACAAAATGACCCCCTCAACATGGAAACTATTCTTTTATTTATTGAGACTCAATTAAAAATCAAGAAAAATTATGGACCTCTCTTTATTCTCATAGTATTTCACTCTATTTCATTGATCCAATGCTATAATAAATTATCACCCAAAGGGACATGGTGGGAGATATTGGTGAAGATCTTTAAGTCTTGTGAGATACATCTAACCCACAAATCATCAAAAAAGACACCGAGATGATTCTATTTAGGGATTTCTATAGAATTTGGAAATATAAACTTGTGAAATTAGAATTCTATTGAAAATATCAATTTTTTCAAAGGAATTGATTTATTAAAATACATATAAAAATGTCCATTTTTTTTATTTTTCTTACAACATAGCATATCACCCCATTTTTCAATGAAACCCTTTGTACATAATAGTCTACCATATTATTTCATGGAGAATGAACCCAATTGAAAACTACAAATAAACCATTTATTTGGGTCCAATATAAAATCAATATGATCAATTTATTATTCTATTAAATATTCAAATTTTAAAAAATTTATCCCATGTAAAGGATTTCTTTCATGAACTTCATGTTAGGGTTTGAGAATCATGGTAATCCGATTATACATCGTGTTCAACTAGTACTCAGCCCGTGTGATGCAAGTAACTTTAAAATTATTATTATTATTACCTCTATATTACTATTTATAAAACATAATAGTTTATATTAATATTGAAAATATTTGAAAAGAAAATTACATGCATAATGAGGAATTAATGTTATAGAAATTGTGGAAAAAAATTAGATACCAAGCAACCTTCTGTATAAAATTAACAATGAAGGACCCAATGGTAAAACAAAATTAAAATTAATAAATAATATATTGAAATGATAAATTTACAAAATAGTGATAGATAATATTGGAATACTTGTACAAGTTTATAAAACGTCATCACATGATTTTTAATTAAAAAATATATGGAAAGGAATTCAAATTTATTTTTACCATTAAGAATTAATATATATAAAGTGACATACTATTCAAATAAGAATCAATAGCATTAATCATTGAAATAGGAACACATTATCTGTAAATTTCAAAATAAAGGAGAAAATTTGTAAACAATGAAAATATAACAGATTGTTTACATAGAAGAAGTATGTTGTGAACAGAAGGGGATAAGAAGTAATAGCCACCATGACATTTTAAATTCATATGTTGTTCCCAATCATACTGGATATGTACTAGATATCCGTGTAGGTAAATTCATGCATTACCGATTAGTAGACATTTTCATAGCATAGGAAAACTTATGAATGCTGGGTTGACACAAATGACCATCCTACAACAGATAATTCAGGTGAGAAAATTGAAAATGGGAATTCAGTTTAGTGTAAATTATATAGGCATCAGAAATGAAAATAGTTATACGTGAACATGTCCTTTCATTTTATTAGTTGATTAAATATATATTGTTAGTTTCCACTGGAAAAAAAATAAAACATTAATTTGAAACAATATAAACATTTATGTAGTCAAATGATACATGGATATTGAATCACAAAATATCAGTCAATCATGTGAGCCTTTTGGTTAACGACATCCTTTATATGGGGATGTAGTTCATCAGCAGCGCTTATTTTTGCTGTAGAGTATCAAGACCATGTAATGTATTGCTGGACCACATCATCGACATAAAATTAAATCATCAAATTTTTATACATGAAGAAATGAATTTAATGGATAAGTAGAAGCAGATTCTGAAAACTATGATCATTGTGCTGATTACAGATGTTTAATAATTGGTAACAGAGAGGAATAAATGCAGTGTGTAATTTTGAGGAAAAATTAAATTAGGTGAAATAAAATCCGTGATATCTAGTTAAAGGATGTAATGGAGATAGAAAACAACAAATAATGGGTGTAAAACACTTTATGTAAAAACTAAAAATATTTCAACAAAATACTGCAATTGTTTAACCTGGAATTATATTTCTAAGTTTCTATGGTGGAATAAGAGGTAATAAACTAGGATCTCACAGCCAAAAATCTGCCAACATGTCTCTGTAGATAAAAAACTATTTAAAATTAATAGTGCATACTAATATATAATGAAATTATTGAATGGAATGTTCAAATGATAGATAAAAGTGGTCAGAGAAAGGGATGTCTTACTTCAACATGATACCATGAAAGGATCAAATAGTGAACTTAGACTTCACCACCACATCATTTTTTTCCAGTGTGATCTCCCCTTAATAAATAGAATATGCCGGAGGATCTTGGAATGGGATTGCATTATTGTAGACATTAGTTTTAACATCAAAAAAACAATTGAAATGTTAACTCCCCATGAAGTAAAACAATAAAACAGCAGCTATTGCAATGAGAATTTAACTGAACTGGAAGACCAAAACAATATACATACTGATGAACATATGATATTGTTATTTCATGAAGAAATAATGTCATCCGAGGAGATTAAACATGAAACAACATCACACAATGATGCTATGATAATAGACCAATTGAAAATAAATAAACCAATTAATGACTACAGATTATTTTAAACATCAAACTATTCCTTCTATGAAAAAAAAATCAACCGAGTATTGTCTGTAATTAACATCAGGTTCACCGACACAAAATTAATGCAAGTAGGAGACATAATATCTAGCCCCTTCCTGCATTGCAGCCCTCACCTCTCCATTGCTCCTCCTCTCCCCCCCAGCCCTGACCCTCCTCTCCCCCCACTGCGCAGTGTTTCACCTCCTCCTTTCCCAACACCTCCTCCTACCCCTCCCCCCCCCCCAATCCTCCCCTTTTCCTCCCTCCCCATCACATCCCTTCCTCCCCCACCCTACCTAGCTTGTAACCCCCCCCCCCAATTTCTCAATACCTCCTCCAACCCCTACCCTGCTCTACCCCTCCCCTCCCCACCTCATCTCTGTGTCTCCCACCCCATACCAGCACCTCCCCCTCCCACCTCAGCATTCCCTCTGCCCAAACCCTTCCCCCACCACTCCCCCTTCCCAACCTCTTCCCCCACCAGCCCCCTCCCCCTGCCCTCATCTCCCCCTCCCCACAAGCCCACAATCCCCCTCCCCGATGTACATTACAAAGATACTGAATTCATAATATATCAAATTACTTAGATTGTACCTACATATTACAATGTTATTAACAAAAAATGAATAATGTTAACGATATTTCAAATTGTACGTAAGTTGATAGTTTGTAATTTTATAGGTACTTGAAACTGTACATGATAATGAATTTTGAATCTGAAATATATTATCCTTTTTAATTTCATATTATGTATAAGCATAAATATTGAAACAAAGTTGAAAATGGATATAAATTCAACATGAAATAATCTGCAGTTTTTTTCAAATAGTATAATAACATGTAGATTAATTTATTACTAACACTTAATAAAATGTGCATCGACTACAGAAATGATTCCATTGAATATAGAAACTGTGGAAATCTGTGCTAGGGTCAAACCAGACCCCCATCATTTGCTCCTGGTCACCCTATCTGTTAAGGTACACATTTTTCTGAACCAGCTGAGGCTCCTCACTTGAGTTTCATAGAAACATGACATCAAATATTTTGTGTTTTTACCATCCTATTAATGCTGCCACAGTATATAAACAAGAAATGGGACACTATAATCAATAAATAAAAGGAAAAACATCTTATAGTTTACTTCAATCACTGTAAATTTATCCAAAAAGTGACATAAACCCGTTAAAATATATGATCAATGATGATTAATGAAAAATACTCGAAGGTGATGCTAATAAGATATAACATAATGGGAGTATTGTATTATAGTACAACAAATCTACAACACATCATTCCATATAATTCAAAAATACACAGTTTTAATTTTTTGGACTATCATTCGAAAGATGACTAATTCTGTAAAATTCATAAATCACAATGGTGTTTTATCTGTTAATAAATGGTGTTTATTACAGTCACTAAAACCTAAAGCAGTAATGTTTTATAAATAAATTACATGAGTTTCATGAATTTATAGTAAACAATGTTGCTATAAAAAATCTGGGCACTATAGTGAAAATATATCAATATACTACTTTTAATTAAGGCATATATTTTTGGACATCTAATCAAACAATATAGCATGTAAAACTGCTCACTGTAATACCTGATAATAAGAACCATCAACCATTTCATTAACATTTGTTTAATGATAAAACATAGGCTCCCTGAACGGTATGTTATAGCTGGGGAAAAAGACATGCACTGAAACATGTTAAAATGTAATTGGTATGGTGAACACATCAATAGAAAATGAAAAGTATGACTATATTCTTAAATAAATTATAATTTTTACTACAATGATTTAAATACCATTCGTTAGTGGATTCCTAGTAGAAAATTTCCAAATTTATTTTTTCCATTTAAAAAAGTATTTAGTGTTCAAAATTTAAAATGCAATATCAATATTAATGAGATTCTGTTAAAATGAATGGAGAATAAAATCATGGAAGTATGAGTACATATACTAACAAATGGAGGATTAATGAGAAGAATGGATGGTGAAACGTTTAATTATTTGATTGAAACAGTTTATGCATGGTTAAGCGCTATGCACAAAACTGTTATGTAGAACACATAAATATGATTCTATTTTTAGGAATCTGTAAAACCAATGAATGTGGTTGGCTGGTTTGCAGGAATTGACAAGGTTAATACATGATCTATAATGTGATTCATGTATCTGAACATATACACTGCAGAATATTTGTATTTTTCAGGTACATAATTACTATTATAATAAAATCTGCGTAAACTGGAATACGTGCAGTGGGTATGAAATACATATTCCAAAATAAAAAATTGTAAAAGAACTATTCGAATAATAACTGGGTAAACTGAAATATATGAAAATATGTGTAGCAAAAAATAATAGCTATTGGTTATAATACAACAC